>CAVMGF010000075.1:1129999-2329999 GCA_963680875.1 Bathymodiolus brooksi
TAGGAGCTGGACTGGCTTTGATGGTCTTGAGCTCTATACAAAAGAGGATATGCTCGAAGATGACGATAATTTTATTATTGATGTACTTGCCAATGATACTGATATTGATGGCGATACCCTCACCATTACCTCAGTTGGTGATGTAACCGATAGTGCCGGTACAATTATGGGAACAGCTGAGATTGTAACAATTGATGGCCATCAGCAAATAAAATTTACACCTAACGCAGATCTACAAGAACTCAGCCAAGGTGAGGTAAGAGAGCTTACCTTCACCTACACCATTTCAGATGGACAAGGTGGAGTTGACACTGCCACGACAACGATAGCAGTCACAGGCACAAACGATGGCCCAGTAGCGGTAAATGATGTAGCTGAGGTGCTTGAGAATGCGAGCGTGACTATCGATGTCCTGGCTAATGACAAAGATGTAGACGCTGGCGATGTACTAACGATTGACTCGGTAATCTCTCCTATCGTAGAGGCAGGGGTTACCCTTGGCACAGCAGAAATTGTAGGCACAGTGCCTGACCAGAAAATTGAGTTCACGCCTAGTGCGGCCTTTAATAGCTTATCAAAAGACCAACAATCTGATGTGGTCATTCACTACCGAATTAAAGATTCACAAGACGCAACGAGTGATGCACAGATTGCAGTAACTGTCAGAGGCGTAAACGATGCGGTTGTCATTGACACAGCGAACAAGCCTACATTTGATACAAACGAAGATACCATGATCACCATCACGCAAGAGCAATTATTAGCGAATGCGTCAGATGTTGATAGCAATGATACCTTAACAGTGACGGACTTAACCGTACCTGATGGCTTTACGGTGCACCAAAATACGGAGACTGGTCACTATGAGATTACGCCAAAGGACAACTTCAGTGGTGATTTCGATATTAGCTTTAAGGTAACAGATGGTCAGGGGTCAACCGTATCATCGACTGCTAATGTGACAGTTGCTGGTGTCGCTGATGACACGAATATTACCATTACAAATGCAGTTGATTCCGCAAACGCTAGCTTTGCTAGCTTATCAGCAGGTACTCAATCTAGTACAAACATTGTCTTTGCCTCTGATGATTTTGAGTCTGGTGATGGAGGATGGAATGCCACAACCGGTGATTCTGGGAATTTTGGTACTGGCACTATGCTCGGGCAGATGGGTGGTTCTAATAGTATAGAGAGTATATCTAAAACATACGATGTCCCTAATGGTGTTAATGAAATTGAATTAAGTTTCACACTCCATGAAATAAACTCTTGGGATGACGAGCATTTTTCTATTTTTATTAACGGGCAAAAATATACGGGAACAAATTTCACCAGCGGCACTGGCTCTGAGACGGGCACAACTAATTTAATGAATGCGGCTGGCGATATTGTGGGTGTAGTTACTCATGGCCAAAATGCAATTCAATCTGGTACTGGCGATTTCGGAGGTCAGAATTGGAGTCAATCTCATCAGGTTACTCTTACTGTACCAATCAACGCTGGTGAAGACAAAGTAACCGTTGGTTTTGGCGCACAACTTGATGGAACCCTTACTAATGAATCTTGGGGGGTTGATAATATTGAACTGGCCATTTCGTCTGAACACCCTATTGTGAGTGGAACAGAAGATACTGCCGTCCCATTAAACATCGAACTTGCGCAGCAAGATACTGATGATAGTGAAACCATAACTAGTCTTATTATGACAGTGCCCGATACTGTTACACTCTCAGCAGGTACTAAGAATGATGATGGAACATGGTCATTGACATCCGAGCAATTAACCGATTTGCAAGTAATACCAAATGCTAATTTTAATGGGTTGGTCGAATTAAGCCTGGCGGTTACCAGTGTTGAAAGTGCAAATAACAACTCAAACACATCCAATCAAAGTTTTAATGTTTATTTTGAAGCAGTAAACGATGCGGTTGTCATTAACCCCGCTAACCCGCTTACATTTGATACAAACGAAGATACCATGATCACCATCACGCAAGAGCAATTATTAGCGAATGCGTCAGATGTTGATAGCAATGATACCTTAACAGTGACGGACTTAACCGTACCTGATGGCTTTACGGTGCACCAAAATACCGCTGGTGACTATGAGGTCACGCCAAAGGACAACTTCAGTGGTGATTTCGATATTAGCTTTAAGGTAACCGATGGTCAGGGGTCAACCGTATCATCGACTGCTAATGTGACAGTTGCTGGTGTCGCTGATGACACGAATATTACCATTACAAATGCAGTTGATTCCGCAAACGCTAGCTTTGCTAGCTTATCAGCAGGTACTCAATCTAATACAAACATTGTCTTTGCCTCTGATGATTTTGAGTCAGGTGATGGAGGATGGAATGCCACAACCGGTGATTCTGCAAATTTGGGAACTGGCGATATGCTCGGGCAGTTTGGCAATTCTAATGGTCAGCAAGTTATATCTAAAACATACGATGTCCCAAGCGGTGTTAATGAAATTGAATTAAGTTTCACAATCCATGAAATAAGCTCTTGGAATAACGAGGTTTTTTCTATCTTCATTAACGGGCAACAATATACGGCTACCCATTTAAGTATGCCTGATCATGGTTTAGATGATGTGGGCTCCACGGACTTATTTGATTCTAGTGGCAATAAGGTGGGTGAAATAGTTCATGGCACCGATGGCATTGCCTCTGGCATTGGCCAGTACGGGACACAGAATTGGAGTCAATCTCATCAGGTGACTCTGACTGTACCAATAGCCGCAAACCAAGACACAGTAACCGTTGGTTTTGGCGCACAACTTGATGGCGACCTTGCTAATGAATCTTGGGGGGTTGATAATATTGAACTGGCCATTTCGTCTGAACACCCTATTGTGAGTGGAACAGAAGATACTGCCGTCACATTAAACATCGAACTTGCGCAGCAAGATACTGATGATAGTGAAACCATAACTAGTCTTATTATGACAGTGCCCGATACTGTTACACTCTCAGCAGGTACTAAGAATGATGATGGAACATGGTCATTGACATCCGAGCAATTAACCGATTTGCAAGTAATACCAAATGCTAATTTTAATGGGTTGGTCGAATTAAGCCTGGCGGTTACCAGTGTTGAAACTGCAAATAACAACTCAAACACATCCAATCAAAGTTTTAATGTTTATTTTGAAGCAGTAAACGATGCGGTTGTCATTGACGCCGATACCCCGCTTACATTTGATGCAACCGAAGATACCGCATTTACTATTACCGAAGCGCAATTACTCGCTAATGCAAGCGATGTTGATAACGATAATTTAAGCGTCACCAATTTGAGCATAGCTAATGCAACCATCGAGAGGATAACCGACGAAAATACAGGGGCAATATCTTTTAGCATAACACCAGCTGAAAACCATAATGGTCAAGACATCAATATTAGCTTTGACGTTTCAGATGGACAAGGCAGTGAAGTGGCATCTGGTGCAAGTTTAACGATTAAAGCGGTAAACGACGTCGTTGAGGTAAGCTCTAATATTAGTGCACGAGTTGATGAAGATGGCGAAATCACCCTATCTCAGAGCGACTTGTTAGCCAATGCAACAGATATTGACGGCGATAATTTAGTTGCAACCTTAAGCGACATTGAAAATGCAACAGTCACACCAAACGCTGATGGCTCCTATACTATAAAGCCTGATGATAACTACCATGGTACGCTTAACCTTGACATGAGTATTACTGACGGCACGCAAGCGGTACAATCAAACTTAGAATTGACAGTTAATTCAATTAACGATGGACCGGTTGCTGTTGATGACGTGGCCACCAAAGGTACTTTAGTTTTAGGTGATAGTGATTCCCTTACTATACAGACAGGACTTGCTAATGATAGTGGCTTAATCACCGTCTCTATGTGGTTTAAAACAGAAGACAACTCTGGCCGGTTGTTTGGCACGCATCATACTGACGGAGCAGGAGATCGATATATTGAGACGCGTGCTGATGGAGAAATGTCCATGTATACCTGGGGAGGAGGTCGCACATTCCAAACTACAACCACTAATGGGCAAAATACCTCAGATGGTAACTGGCATCATGTTGCATATAGTCTTAATGGAGAGGATGCACATCTGTATATCGATGGCGAGCTTGCCGCAACTAGCTATGTCGGTTCATCTGGCTTTGATTGGTCTTCATTTCTAACCATTGGTTCAGGCTTTACCGGAGAAATAAGAGATGTAAACATCTTTACTGGAACAGGCGCAACAGCGGATGAAGTTACTCAACTTAACGATGGAAATATTCCTACAACATTACAAGATAATTTAGCTATTTCCATGGACTTTGATGAGGATTCTCCATTTGAGGCATCAGGGCAAACCGTTATACTCAATGGCTCTCCTCAAGTAGAAAATCAAATAATTGCTGGTGAGTTAACAGCTGCTGATAATGCAACAACTAACTTTGACGTTCTTGCTAACGATAGTGATGTTGAAGGCGGCCTATCTATTACTGGTGTATCAAGTGTGATTGATAGCGATGGTAATGTCCTGGGAACCCTCACAATTGTTGATGTTAATGGTACCGACCAAGTACAATTTACACCAAACGCGGGAGCGCTAAATATGGGCGAGGGAGAGGAAACACTCGCAACCTTTACTTATGAAATTACCGATTCAGATGGAGCAACCACAACTGCAAATGCAGCATTCACTTTTACAGGGACTAACGATGTACCAGTCGTTTCGCAAAATATAGCAGCAACCATTGCTGAAGATGGCAGCATTACACTCACTCAAGCAGAGCTTTTACAGTATGTAACAGACGCAGATGTAAATGATAATTTATCCGCGTCAAACCTTTCTGTATCTGTCTCTGCGAATGCAACAGTGACCACTAACACTGACGGTAGTTTCACTATTACCCCTACTGAAGATTATAACGGTAACATTTCAATTAGTTTTGATGTGACTGATGGTACCACAGTAATAAGCTCCGCTGTAGATATTACCGTGACAGCTGTTAATGATGCGCCTATCGTAGATAATGTGAGTTATACCGCGCAAGAAGATAATACAATAATCATTACTAATGCGGAGCTTTTAGCTGCAGCGAGCGATATTGATGACGACATAGCCAGCCTCAGTGTTACGTCTGTCTCGTATAGCGGAACTGATGGTACTTTTACAGATCTAGGCGATGGCACTTACAGCTTTTCACCTAATCCAGATTTCAATGGCCAAATATCACTCGACTTTAGTGTGTCAGACGGCGAGGCAACAACCAGCAGTCAAGTTAATATGAACTTCTCTGCGGTCGCTGATGACACGAATATTACCATTACAAATGCAGTTGATTCCGCAAACGCTAGCTTTGCTAGCTTATCAGCAGGTACTCAATCTAATACAAACATTGTCTTTGCCTCTGATGATTTTGAGTCAGGTGATGGAGGATGGAATGCTACAACCAGTGATTCTGGGAATTTTGCAACTGGAACTATGCTCGGGCAGTATGGCGACTCTAATGGTCAGCAGGCTATATCTAAAACATACGATGTCCCAAGCGGTGTTAATGAAATTGAATTAAGTTTCACACTCCATGAAATAAACTCTTGGAATAACGAGCACTTTTCTATCTTTATTAACGGCCAAGAATATACGGGAACCAATTTAAGTTGGAAAAACGCGCGAGAAGGCAATGAGACTGACACAACGGAGTTATTTGATTCTAGTAACAATAAGGTGGGTGAAATAGTTCATGGCTCGGATGACATTGCCTCTGGTACTGGAGATCAGGCGTCAAACGATTGGAGTCAATCTCATCAGGTTACACTGACTATCCCAATAGCCGCAAATGAAGACACAGTAACCGTTGGTTTTGGCGCACAACTTGATGGAACCCTTGCTAATGAATCTTGGGGGATTGATAATATTGAACTGGCCATTTCGTCTGAACACTCTATTGTGAGTGGAACAGAAGATCAGCCAAGCACATTAAACATCGAACTTGCGCAGCAAGATACTGATGGTAGTGAAACCATAACTAGTCTTATTATGACAGTGCCCGATACTGTTACACTCTCAGCAGGTACTAAGAATGATGATGGAACCTGGTCATTAACGTCCGATCAGTTAAATAATCTGCAAGTAATACCAAATGCTAATTTTAATGGGTTGGTCGAATTAAGCCTTGCGGTTACCAGTGTTGAAAGTGCAAATAACAACTCAAACACATCCAATCAAAGTTTTAATGTTTATTTTGAAGCAGTAAACGATGCGGTTGTCATTGACGCCGATACCCCGCTTACATTTGATGCAACCGAAGATACTACCTTTATTATTACCGAAGCGCAATTACTCGCTAATGCAAGCGATGTTGATAACGATAATTTAAGCGTCACCAATTTGAGCATAGCTAATGCAACCATCGAGAGGATAACCGACGAAAATACTGGGGCAATATCTTTTAGCATAACACCAGCTGAAAACCATAATGGTCAAGACATCAATATTAGCTTTGACGTTTCAGATGGACAAGGCAGTGAAGTGGCATCTGGTGCAAGTTTAACGATTACAGCTGTAAACGACGCAGCAGTGGCACACGATGATGCTGCTAATACGACTGAAAATGCGAGCGTGACTATCGATGTCCTGGCTAATGACACAGATGTAGACGGGCAGATAATAGAGATACATGCAGTCACCTCACCTGTTCAGATAGATGGAGTAGACGTTGGCACAGCACAAATCGTAGGCACTGCGCCTAACCAGCAAATTGAGTTCACGCCTAACACGGCCTTTGATAGCTTATCAGCAGGCGATAAATCTAGTGTGGTCATCGACTACCAGATTAAAGATGCAAATGACGCGATAAGTGATGGTCAGGCAACGGTTACTGTCACAGGCACAAACGACGCAGCAGTGGCACACGATGATGCTGCTAATACGACTGAAAATGCGAGCGTGACTATCGATGTCCTGGCTAATGACACAGATGTAGACGGGCAGATAATAGAGCTACATGCAGTCACCTCACCTGTTCAGGTAGATGGAGTAGATGTTGGCACAGCAAAAATCGTAGGCACTGCGCCTAACCAGCAAATTGAGTTCACGCCTAACGCTACCTTTGATAGCTTATCAACAGGCGCTCAATCTGATGTAGTCATTGCCTACCAGATTAAAGATGCAAATGACGCGATAAGTAATGGTCAGGCAACGGTTACTGTCACAGGCACAAACGACGCGGTTGTCATTGACGCCGATACCCAGCTTACATTTAATGCAACCGAAGATACCGCCTTTACTATTACCGAAGCCGCATTACTTGCCAATGCAAGCGATGTTGATAACGATAATTTAAGCGTCACCAATTTGAGCATACCTAATGCAACCATCGAGAGGATAACCGACGAAAATACAGGGGCAATATCTTTTAGCATAACACCAGCTGAAAACCATAATGGTGAAGACATCAATATTAGCTTTGACGTTTCAGATGGACAAGGCAGTGAAGTGGCATCTGGTGCAAGCTTAACGATTAAAGCGGTAAACGATGGCCCAACAGCAACTGATGACACATCCGATGTAGAAGGACTTATTGGCATAATGCGTTCTAGTACGGATCACGGTATTACGGTTTCAGCTTCAGGTCAAGCTGGCTCTTATTACACAGCAGTCAAAGCGGTCGATGGGAAGACTGCCGAAGCTTATAACATAAATAGCTGGGCTGCTCCCAATCCAGCTAGTGATGATGCTGAAGATGTATGGTACAAAGTTTCACTAGAGAGTGAAACAACAGTTTATAAATATGATTTAACCGCACTTCCAAACATTAACCTCGGAAGAGAGCCTAAAGATTGGGAATTCCAAGGCAGTGATGATGGGATAAATTGGGTAACGATTGATACACGAGAAGGAGTTGATGATTGGGGGTCACGTGAGACAAAAACCTTTGAGCTTGATAGTCCAGCAACCTTTCAACATTTTCGCTTTAATATTTCCGAGAACAATGGAGATGCGAGCTGGACTGGCTTTGATGGCCTTGAGCTCTATACAAAAGAGGATATGCTCGAAGATGACGATAATTTTATTATTGATGTACTTGCCAATGATCTTGATATTGATGGCGATACCCTATCCATTACCTCAGTTGGTGATGTAGCCGATAGCGCTGGTACAATTATGGGAACAGCTGAGATTGTAACAATTGATGGCCATCAGCAAATAAAATTTACACCTAACGCAGATCTACAAGAACTCAGCCAAGGTGAGGTAAGAGAGCTTACCTTCACCTACACCATTTCAGATGGACAAGGTGGAGTTGACACTGCCACGACAACGATAGCAGTCACAGGCACAAACGATGGCCCAGTAGCGGTAAATGATGTAGCTGAGGTGCTTGAGAATGCGAGCGTGACTATCGATGTCCTAGCTAATGACAAAGATGTAGACGCAGGCGATGTACTAACGATTGACTCGGTAATCTCTCCTATCGTAGAGGCAGGAGTTACCCTTGGCACAGCAGAAATTGTAGGCACAGTGCCTGACCAGAAAATTGAGTTCACGCCTAGTGCGGCCTTTAATAGCTTATCAAAAGACCAACAATCTGATGTGGTCATTCACTACCGAATTAAAGATTCACAAGACGCAACGAGTGATGCACAGATTGCAGTAACTGTCAGAGGCGTAAACGATGCGGTTGTCATTGACACAGCTAACAAGCCTACATTTGATACAAACGAAGATACCATGATCACCATCACGCAAGAGCAATTATTAGCGAATGCGTCAGATGCTGACAGCAATGATACGTTAACAGTGACGAGCTTAACCGTACCTGATGGCTTTACGGTGCACCAAAATACGGAGACTGGTCACTATGAGATTACGCCAAAGGACAACTTCAGTGGTGATTTCGATATTAGCTTTAAGGTAACCGATGGTCAGGGGTCAACCGTATCATCGACTGCTAATGTGACAGTTGCTGGTGTCGCTGATGACACGAATATTACCATTACAAATGCAGTTGATTCCGCAAACTCTAGCTTTGCTAGCTTATCAGCAGGTACTCAATCTAGTACAAACATTGTCTTTGCCTCTGATGATTTTGAGTCAGGTGATGGTGGATGGAATGCTACAACCAGTACTTCTGCGAGTTTTAACACTGGCACTATGCTCGGGCAGTATGGCAATTCGAATGGTGAGCAAGTTATATCTAAAACATACGATGTCCCGAACGGTGTTGATGAAATTGAATTAAGTTTCACACTCCATGAAGTAAACTCTTGGGATAACGAGCACTTTTCTATCTTTATTAACGGACGAGAATATACGGGAACAAATTTAACCTGCGGCACTGGCTCTGATACGGGCACCACTAATTTAATGAATGCGGCTGGCGATATTGTGGGTGTAGTTACTCATGGCCAAAATGCAATTCAATCTGGTACTGGCGATTTCGGAGCACGGAATTGGAGCCAATCTCATCAGGTGACTCTTACTGTCCCAATCAACGCTGATGAAGACACAGTAACCGTTGGTTTTGGCGCACAGCTTGATGAAATCACTAATAATGAATCTTGGGGGATTGATAATATTGAACTGGCCATTTCGTCTGAACACCCTATTGTGAGTGGAACAGAAGATACTGCCGTCCCATTAAACATCGAACTTGCGCAGCAAGATACTGATGATAGTGAAACCATAACTAGTCTTATTATGACAGTGCCCGATACTGTTACACTCTCAGCAGGTACTAAGAATGATGATGGAACATGGTCATTGACATCCGAGCAATTAACCGATTTGCAAGTAATACCAAATGCTAATTTTAATGGGTTGGTCGAATTAAGCCTAGCGGTTACCAGTGTTGAAAGTGCAAATAACAACTCAAACACATCCAATCAAAGTTTTAATGTTTATTTTGAAGCAGTAAACGATGCGGTTGTCATTGACGCCGATACCCCGCTTACATTTGATGCAACCGAAGATACCGCATTTACTATTACCGAAGCGCAATTACTCGCTAATGCAAGCGATGTTGATAACGATAATTTAAGCGTCACCAATTTGAGCATACCTAATGCAACCATCGAGAGGATAACCGACGAAAATACAGGGGCAATATCTTTTAGCATAACACCAGCTGAAAACCATAATGGTGAAGACATCAATATTAGCTTTGACGTTTCAGATGGACAAGGCAGTGAAGTGGCATCTGGTGCAAGCTTAACGATTACAGCTGTAAACGACGCAGCAGTGGCACACGATGATGCTGCTAATACGACTGAAAATGCGAGCGTGACTATCGATGTCCTGGCTAATGACACAGATGTAGACGGGCAGATAATAGAGATACATGCAGTCACCTCACCTGTTCAGATAGATGGAGTAGACGTTGGCACAGCACAAATCGTAGGCACTGCGCCTAACCAGCAAATTGAGTTCACGCCTAACACGGCCTTTGATAGCTTATCAGCAGGCGATAAATCTGATGTAGTCATTGCCTACCAGATTAAAGATGCAAATGACGAGATAAGTGATGGTCAGGCAACGGTTACTGTCACAGGCACAAACGACGCGGTTGTCATTGACGCCGATACCCCGCTTACATTTGATGCAACCGAAGATACCGCATTTACTATTACCGAAGCAGCATTACTTGCCAATGCAAGCGATGTTGATAACGATAATTTAAGCGTCACCAATTTGAGCATACCTAATGCAACCATCGAGAGGATAACCGACGAAAATACAGGGGCAATATCTTTTAGCATAACACCAGATGACAACCATAATGGTGAAGACATCAATATTAGCTTTGACGTTTCAGATGGACAAGGCAGTGAAGTGGCATCTGGTGCAAGCTTAACTATTGCAGCGGTTAACGACGGCCCTGTTGGGGTAAATGATACCGCAGCCACCGATGAAGACTCCGCAATTACTATAAATGTACTCGCCAATGATACCGACATCGATGGTGACGCATTAAGTATTCACTCGGTAGTTAGCGATGTTATGTTAAATAATATCAAAGTTGGTACTGCCTCAATTGCTAGTGTTGATACCGTTAAGAGCACAAGCTACATCAACCCTACTGATGCAACTTCAACAAGCAATCTTTACTCTGCGCTAAAAGATGATGTCAACCACAGCGGGAATGCCATTGTTGTTGATGGTACCAACTATGATAATGGCATTTCAATGCATCCAGACGATGCAAACGGCGGTATAAGCACTGCTACATTTGATGTGCCAGCGGGGATGACTAACTTCTCCAGCATTATAGGAATGACAAGTGGCAGTGGAAATGTTAATTTCCGAGTTTTAGTTGATGGCGTAGAGCTATTTTCTAAAACTTCAGTTACATCCACTAGCGATGGCGACAGGCTTAATATTGATGTATCTGGCGCGTCAACAATCACTCTTATTGTTGAAAGTAATGGGAATGATGGTGCCGATCATGCAGTGTGGGCAGAGGCTAAATTTGAAGAAGTCACCCCAACAGATCACATTATATTCACGCCGAATGATGAAATGGATAAGCTAAGTCAAGATGAAATTGCCGATCTGCAAATCAATTACAAAGTTACGGATGGATCTGGGGAAACCTCTGATGCAAGTGTTGCCGTTGCAGTTACTGGGGTAAATGACGCAGCTGTCGTTGGAAATGTAGCTTTAACAGGCACAGAAGACACGGTAATAAATATAACCCAAACAGATTTACTAGCAACAGCAAGTGATGTAGATGGTAGCAGCTTAACCGTAACGGCACTGAGCATAGACCCAAGCTTTGGTAGCGTTACCTATAACGAGGCTGACCAGAGCTTTGATTTTACACCAGCGGATGATTACAACGGTAATGTTCCCTTTGCTTTCACCGTCTCAGACGGTACGACCAATACCAGCTCCAATGGTTCGATCAACCTTGCAGCGGTCAATGATGCACCCG
Source organism: Bathymodiolus brooksi (assembly GCA_963680875.1). Classification (NCBI taxonomy): domain Eukaryota; kingdom Metazoa; phylum Mollusca; class Bivalvia; order Mytilida; family Modiolidae; genus Bathymodiolus; species Bathymodiolus brooksi. The sequence goes on from CAVMGF010000075.1 coordinate 1,141,921, forward strand.
TATTAGCAACGACTTCATTTGCTATCGATGAAGACAACTCTATTATTATCAAAGCCGCAGATTTACTAAATAACGTCACTGATATCGACTCAACGACATTAAGTATCACAAACATCACCACTGCTGACGGACATGGCACTATTACGGCGCATGGTACTAATGGTGATGAATGGCTCTACACCCCTGCAGAAAACTATAGTGGGGATGCTAAACTAACTATTAGTGTTAATGATGGAACGGTTACCGCAGACTTTGACAGCGCAGTCACCATAACACCTGTTGCAGACGCTCCGGAGTTAACAGTCTCGTTAGGCAGAGTGCTAGTTGACGAATTTAATGAAAATAGCATTAGCAATAGCGTACTCTCTGGCTGGAAAACTGATAATGCCAGAGGCCGAATCGAAGTTAATTCTGACAGAACTTATGGTGTGGCTGATGGTCGAGGCAAGGTATTAGAGCTAGAGGCTGGAGTTGGTGATGAATCTAATATCTATAAAGATTTAAACGTTAGAGCTGGCGACACGGTCGAATTAACCTTTGATCTTACGGCAAGAAGAGGATATGCAGGTGATACTTCAGCAGTTGAGGTTTATTTTGAAGGGGTATTGATTGACACCATTATACCAGATGTTGGATGGGAAACATATACTTATACACTTGTCGCTACAACCCATAATCCAAGACTTGAATTAAATTCACCAACATCTGATGGTCTGGGCGCAGTATTAGATGTGATCCGAGTTACCGCATCCACCCCGCTAGAAGTAAACACTCCTATTGCACTGGATATTAGTAGCGCACTCACCGATGGCTCTGAGTCATTACAATCGCTTAATATTGAGCAGCTCCAAGTAGGGGCATTATTAACTGATGGCACGCATACCTTTACTGCAACTGCTGAGAATAACAGTGTTGATGTTAAAGATTGGGATCTTTCCTCCTTAACAATAACCCCACCAACCGACTTTTATGGCCAGGTAACTTTAAATGTGGTTGCAACGTCAGTTGAAGGTGCCAATAATGCTACAAGCTCAACGACTAAAGAACTCACTTTTACGGTTAATACGCCGGTGGTTATTGACGCAACTAACCAGCTTACATTTAATGCAGCCGAAGATACAACCTTCACCATTACCGAAGAGCAATTACTCGCCAATGCAAGCGATATTGATTCAACTGATTCATTAATTGTCACCAATTTAGAGATCCCTAATGCAAGCTTCGAAACGGTAATTGACCCCTCTACAGGTACAAAATCTTTCATCGTAACCCCAGGTTCCAACTTTAGTGGTGACATCAATATTGCCTTTGATGTTTCAGATGGACAAGGCAGTGTAGTGACCTCTGGTGCAAGTTTAACAATCACTGCAGTCGCAGATAACACGGGTATTACCATTACAAATGCAGTTGACCTCGCAACTACAAACGTTGTCTTTGCCTCTGATAATTTTGAGGTAGGTGATGGTGGATGGAATGCCACAACCAGTGATTCAGGAAATTTTGAAACTGGCGATATGCTCGGGCAGATGGGTGGTTCTAATGGTCAAGAGAGTATATCTAAAACATACGATGTTCCGAGCGGTGTTGATGAAATTGAATTAAGTTTCACAATCCATGAAATAAGCACTTGGGATAACGAGGTTTTTTCTATCTTCATTAACGGGCAACAATATACGACTACCAGTTTAAGTCATGCTGAGGCGCAAACAGCTGATGTGGGCTTCACGAATTTAGTTGATTCTAATGGCAATAAGGTTGGTGAAATAGTTCATGACACCGATGGCATTGCCTCTGGCATTGGCCGGTACGGAACACAGAATTGGAGCCAATCTCATCAAGTTACACTGACTGTCCCAATAGCCGCAGGAGAAGACACAGTAACCGTTGGTTTTGGCGCACAGCTCAATAGTAACATTGATGATGAATCTTGGGGGGTTGATAATATTGAACTGGCCATTTCGTCTGAACACCCTATTGTGAGTGGAACAGAAGATCAGCCAAGCCCATTAAACATCGAACTTGCGCAGCAAGATACTGATGATAGTGAAACCATAACTAGTCTTATTATGACAGTGCCCGATACTGTTACACTCTCAGCAGGTACTAAGAATGATGATGGAACATGGTCATTGACATCCGAGCAATTAACCGATTTGCAAGTAATACCAAATGCTAATTTTAATGGGTTGGTCGAATTAAGCCTGGCGGTTACCAGTGTTGAAACTTCAAATGGCGACTCAAACACATCCAATCAAAGTTTTAATGTTTATTTTGAAGCAGTTAATGATGAGATTGTTATTAACGACTCGGCAGCGCTTACATCTACCACCGACGACGGGGCAGCGTTTACATCGGCAGCGCCTACATCTACCGACGACACGGCAGCGCTTACATTTACTACCGACGAAGATACTACCTTTATTATTACCGAAGCGCAATTACTCGCTAATGCAAGCGATGTTGATAACGATAATTTAAGCGTCACCAATTTGAGCATACCTAATGCAACCATCGAGAGGATAACCGACGAAAATACAGGGGCAATATCTTTTAGCATAACACCAGCTGAAAACCATAATGGTGAAGACATCAATATTAGCTTTGACGTTTCAGATGGACAAGGCAGTGAAGTGGCATCTGGTGCAAGCTTAACGATTACAGCTGTAAACGACGCAGCAGTGGCAGAAAACAAATCATTCACCATGCAAGAAGATGGTACAATCGTAATAACAAACGCAGATTTATTATTAAATGCAACAGATGTTGAGAATGATACACTAACTATCTCCGGTGTAAGCTACACAGGTACCCAGGGCACCCTCACGCCGAGCGCGGATGGAACTTCACATACCTTTACACCAGCGCCTGACTTTAACGGTCAACTACCATTATCGTTTACCGTTTATGATGGAACAATCAATACAACGGCCAGTATTAGCTTAACCGTTGAATCTGTAAACGACGGCCCAACGATTACACAAACGTCAACAACAACCGTAGATGAAGCTGGCACTCCAACAGTTACCTTTGCCGTAAATGGTATCGATGATACAGCAACATTCACTGGGACAGCTGAAAATGGCACTGTAGTTGTTAATGATGATGGCGAAATATCTTACACTCCAAATACCGACTACAACGGCACTGATGATACCATCACATTAACCGAAAACATAGATCAATGGGCGTCATCAAGCACTGCAAGCAGCCAGTGGTCACATAGCAACTATGCGGCTCGTCAAGCGGCTGGTCACCCTAATACAGGTTTAAATGTTGGCGATAATCAAGTGGAGCACCCTTTTGCTTGGGCTGAATTGGGATCACAAAGAACTACAGAAAATACCTTAGACCTAACCTATCCTACACCTGTTAATATCACACAGATTGTTGCTAGAGAGACTTATAATGCTGGCTCCATTAGCAAAGTAGAAGTCCTGAAAGATGGTGTTTATGTGACAGTCTATAGCAATGATGGGACGACTGAAACTGGCGGCACCATGTCAGGTGTAAATCCAGGTAAAGTATCTGATACCACAATCACACTCGATCCACCGCTCGACTATTTGTCAGATAAAATTAGAATAACTGTAGGCAATGACAATAATGAATATAATGAAATTGATGCTGTTAAACTGATAGGAGCCGAAGTTGATGCGCCCGTTGTCACTGTTAACGTAAGTGACATTGATACAACCCCTGTGATTGCTGCACAGTTAACAGCAAGCGTAAATGAGGACAATACACTTATTCTTACTCAAGATGACTTGCTAACTTATGCAAATGATGTTGACGGCGATGCTTTAACCGCTTCTAATCTTCAAGGAGAGGGTATTACTATTACTGATAATCAGGATGGTACTTATAGCATCACGCCTGTTGCTAACTTCAATGGTGTTGTAAATATTAGCTTTGATATAGACGATGGTAATGGAGCAACCGTTTCATCAAATATTGATGTTACGGTCGCGGCCGTAAACGATGGCCCTGTTGGGGTAAATGATACCGCAGCCACCGATGAAGACAGCGCAATTACTATAGATGTACTCGCCAATGATACCGACATCGATGGTGATGCATTAAGTATTCACTCGGTAGTTAGCGATGTTATGTTAAATAATATCAAAGTTGGTACTGCCTCAATTGCTAGTGTTGATACCGTTAAGAGCACAAGCTACATCAACCCTACTGATGCAACTTCAACAAGCAATCTTTACTCTACGCTAAAAGATGATGTCAACTACATCGGGGGTGCCATTGTTGTTGATGGTACTACCTATGATAATGGCATTTCAATGCATTCAGAAGATGCAAACGGCGGTATAAGCACTGCTACATTTGCTGTGCCAGATGGAATGACTAACTTCTCCAGCATTATAGGAATGACAAATGCCGGTGGAAATGTTAATTTCCGAATTTTAGTTGATGGCGTAGAGCAATTTTCTAAAACTTCAGTTACATCCTCTAGCGATGGCGACAGGCTTAATATTGATGTCTCTGACGCGTCAACAATCACTCTTATTGTTGAAAGTAATGGGTCTAATGCTCGCGATCATGCAGTGTGGGCAGAGGCTAAATTTGAAGAAGTCACCCCAACAGATCACATTATATTCACGCCGAATGATGAAATGGATAAGCTAAGTCAAGATGAAATTGCCAATCTACAAATCAATTACACAGTTACGGATGGATCTGGGGAAACCTCTGATGCAAGTGTTGCCGTTGCAGTTACTGGGGTAAATGAAGCGGTTGTCATTAACCCCGCTAACCCGCTTACATTTGATACAAACGAAGATACCATGATCACCATCACGCAAGAGCAATTATTAGCGAATGCGTCAGATGTTGATAGCAATGATACCTTAACAGTGACGAGCTTAACCGTACCTGATGGCTTTACGGTGCACCAAAATACCGCTGGTGACTATGAGGTCACGCCAAAGGCTAACTTCAGTGGTGATTTCAATATTAGCTTTAAGGTAACCGATGGTAATGGTTCAACCGTGTCATCGACTGCTAAAGTGACAGTTGCTGCGGTTGCAGATGATACGAATATTACCATTACAAATGCAGTTGATCCCGCAACTACAAACATTGTTTTTGCATCTGATGATTTTGAGTCAGGTGATGGAGGATGGAATGCCACAACCAGTGATTCTGCAAATTTGAGAACTGGCGATATGCTCGGGCAGTTTGGCAATTCTAATGGTGAGCAAGTTATATCTAAAACATACGATGTCCCAAGCGGTGTTAATGAAATTGAATTAAGTTTCACACTCCATGAAATAAGCTCTTGGAATAACGAGGTTTTTTCTATCTTCATTAACGGGCAACAATATACAGCTACCCATTTAACTATGGCTGGTAAGCCTACATCTGATTCGGGCTCCATGAATTTATTTGATTCTAGTAACAATAAGGTGGGTGAAATAGTTCATGGCACCGATGCCATTGCCTCTGGCATTGGCCAGTACGGGACACAGAATTGGAGCCAATCTCATCGGGTTACTCTTACTGTACCAATCGCTGCAAACCAAGACACAGTAACCGTTGGTTTTGGCGCACAACTTGATGGAGACCTTGCTAATGAATCTTGGGGGGTTGATAATATTGAACTGGCAATTTCGTCTGAACACCCTATTGTGAATGGAACAGAAGATACTGCAGTCCCATTAGGCATTATGCTGACGCAAGAAGATACCAATACTAGTGAAACCATAACTAGTCTTATTATGACAGTGCCAGATACTGTTACACTCTCAGCAGGTACTAAGAATGATGATGGAACATGGTCATTAACGCGCGCTGAGTTAAACAATATAGAAGTAATACCAAATGATAATTTTAATGGTTTGGTCGAATTAAACCTGGCGGTTACCAGCGTTGAAACTTCAAATGGCGACTCAAACACATCCAATCAAAGTTTTAAGGTTTATTTTGAGGCGGTAAACGATGCTACAGTAGCTGTTAATGAGACGTCAAAAAACGGTACTTTAGTTTTAGGTAACAGTGATTCCCTTACTCTGGATACAGGACTTGCTAACAATACTGGTAAAAGCACTATTTCAATGTGGTTTAAAACAACAGATCTCTCTGGAGAACTTTTCGGTGTGACTAGTCCTGGCGGAGGCGCTGATAGACAACTATCGCTTACCTCTGAGGGCGGACTATCCGCGTATACATGGGGTAATACAAGCGGGACTGAAACTATCAGCTCAACTGGTGTAAAAGTTAATGATAATCAATGGCATCATGTTACTTATAGTTTAGATGGAACTAACACGCACCTTTACATTGATGGCCAATTGGTTGCAACTGGTTCAATGGGAACTTCATCCTTTAACTGGTCAACTCACCTTAGGATTGGGCGTAACTTTGAGGGTGAGATAAGAGACGTAAAAGTATTTGAGGACACTGGGGCTACAGCTGATGAAGTCGCTGAAATCTACGCTGGAGACACACCTAGTACTTTAGCAGATAACTTGAAAGTATCCTTGGATTTTACGGGTAGCGATCCTTACAACGATTCAACATCAAATAACACCGTGACGCAGTCTGGAGCTCCTGCGACAGAAGAGCAATCAGTATTAACCGCTCCAAATAGTGGGGAAACAAACTTTGACGTACTTGCCAACGATAGTGATGCCGATGGTCAACTGTCAATTCAAAGTGTAACAACACCAGTTGATGCAAATGGCAATTCGGTGGGATCCCTCAGCATTGTCAACGTTAATGGTATAGACCAAGTACAGTTCACCCCTACTCCAGGGCTAAATATTACTGGGACAGGAACTGAAGCAACCTTTACTTATACGATTATAGATACACATGGGACAACCACCACCGCTAACGCATCATTCAGAGTAGAACCGGTTGTCCTAACAGGGAACGTAATTGATGGCGTTATAAAAGGACTTGCTTATACCACGTCATCTGGGATTGAAGGCTTTACTGATGAGAATGGCGCATTTAACTTTATTGACGGTGACACTATTACCTTTAAGGTAGGTAATGTTGAATTAGGTACTATCAGCTCTGAAGCAGCCAAAAGTGGCAAAACATTTTTACAAGATATTGCGAATGTAGATCGCTCCGATTTAAATGATCATTACCTTGAAAACATGGCCACATTTTTACAATCACTCGATAGTGATGCTAGCGACAATATTACTATTAGTCCAGAAATGCACGCAGCCTTAGCCAATGTTGATTTTAATTTAACTACCGCAACCGAAGAGCAAGTGCAGGCTTTAGTTGAAAGTATAGGCAAAACATTTGTCAATGAAGAAGATGCAATGAAGCATGTTCAAGAGATGCTTCAAAAATATACAGATATGGATAAAGACGACTTTGATGTACACACTGATGATTCAATCGAAAGCGCAACGTTAGGGACCTCACCACTAGCCGGAATAAGCTACACGACTAGCTCTGGATTAACTGGCATTACAGGTGCAGATGGCGCATTTAAGTTTATTGACGGTGACACGATTACGTTCGCCAATCAAGATGGCGATATTATTGCAGCTATTTCAACAGATGATATTGGTAACGATTCATTGATCACCATGGATGAGTTAACTAACATTGCCAAGCTATCAACACCAAGCCCATTTATCCAACAAAATGACTTGATTATTTTTAATCTAACTGATTTACAGTCTTATAATTCACTTAATGAAAATAGCGTAATAAATTCAATAGAGTATACTGGAGATGATGCTATTTTAACTACTGATGACAACGGAAATTATAGTTTTTGGCCCGTATCTGACATGCCAACAACGATTACCTTTAAAATTAATTATACCGATCATAATGGCAAATTATGTTACATAAATAGCACGTTTTCTCCCGAAATTAATGTTCAGGAACTTGAGTCGAAAGCGCAACAAGAAAACAGCAATGAAAATAATGAACTAACACTTGATCAGAAAGACTCACAAGAAGAAATAAATGAAAATATCGACGATAATAAATCTGACTTTGATTATCTTATTTCACCTGGAGCACATGTGGAAATTCAGATGCCTATTGAATTTTTATCAAATGACAATATCAACTCGGTTAAGATCACAGGCCTTCCAGATGGAGCTATTGTTACCAATGCACTAAAAAATAATGATGGTTCATATACCATAAATGGCGAAAATGAATCCTTTAGCATTTCCACCAACAATGATTTCATTGGAAAATTAGACCTGTCCTATAGTGCTTTTGATCACTTTAACAAACAGATCGCTGAGACTGAGCAGTGTGCAACAGTTGATGTTGCAGATAAGCACGCTGGCAGTAGCGATGAGTTTAAGCCAGTTGATTATTTACAATATACTGACAGCAAAAATGCTGAAGATAAATTGGCATCTGAAAATAATGCAGCATCTCAGTCTAACTCAACATCATCGCAGGAAAGCAATGAGTACTTAGATAATAATAATGATATTGCAAATTATTAATACTTGGAGCCCAGTTTATATAAGCACATGCAACGTAAAAGTGCTTTATCAGCAAGATCCTTTGCTAGTCGCATGAGTATATTCCCATGCTACCTCGAAATGCAATATTAGCAAGGAAAATTGTACATTTTTAGCTTGGATGGGTATAAATAGTCGGTATGGCTTGGCGTTTATGTTGCGTACGTTGGTAGATAGCGATCAGCTTATCTTGTATTTCTTGTGCTACTTCTTTTCCTTCCAAAAAGTCATCGATTTGCTCATAGGTCATGTTAAGTGCTATTTCATCTTCAAGTAATGGTTGCTCTTCTTCTAGATCAGCCGTGGGAGTCTTTTCAACCAGCTGGGATGGAGCCCCAAGTGCATGTGCAATCAATCTTACTTGGCGTTTATTGAGCCCAAATAACGGCGCCAAATCACAAGCGCCATCACCATATTTTGTATAAAATCCAGTGATATTTTCTGCACTATGATCTGTGCCTACAACAAGTCCTCCTGTTAAACTTGCAATCTCATACTGGGCAATCATGCGCATCCGAGCTTTTACATTTCCCTTAATGAAATCAATATTATTACTCTCAATGAGGCTCACATTACTTACTTGTAAACCGATAAGTACCTCTTGATGAATGCCATTCGCGCCATTTTCTATATTTACGGTGACATGATGAGTAGCTTTAATGAATTGTAGTGCTAGTTGTGCTTCATCTTCATCTTTTTGAATCGCATAAGGTAAACGCACCGCGATAAACTGATAGTCATTAGTATTATCTTGTAGGTTAAGTGCATCAACCGCTAATTGGCATAATCGTCCTGTTGTACTTGAATCAACGCCACCACTAATGCCCAGGACAAGTGTCTGGCAATCAGCATTTTTAAGCATGTTTTTGATAAAGTCAATTCGACGTTTTATTTCAAATTGAATATCAATAGTGGCAAGTACGTGCATTTCTTCTAAAATGATTTTTTTCATGTGGCGACCTTTTATTAAAAACTTAATAAATTAATAAATATACCCATAATACCTCAAAGCACAGTTTTTAAAGCAAAGATCTGTGAAAAGAGTGATGATTTAGGTAATTACTTCTATTTTAACTTTTTTTATCTTCACTAAGGCGTAAAATAATCAAATTATTATCACTAGTGGTGAGTTTAAAGATAAATCGAGGAGCTCCTCTTTTTTAATGAACTGGCAAGGTTCGCATAACTTACAATTGATCAGCTCTGCCATTTGAACGAAATTTATGCACAATGAATTTGTAATTGCTATAACTGATTGTTTTTTATTATTTATCAAGGTATCTACTATGTCTTTAAGTGTCGTTATTCTTGCTGCGGGTAAAGGTACTCGTATGCTCTCTTGTTTACCAAAAGTGCTACATAAAATTGCTGATAAGCCAATGCTCCAACATGTAATTGATGCGGTTAAAAGTCTTGGTGCTGATAATATTCATTTAATATATGGCCATGGTGGTGATACGCTCAAAAAAATTATTACTGAGCCAAGGCTAAATTGGATTGAGCAAAGCCTGCAATTAGGCACAGGTCATGCGATGCAGATCGCACTCCCTTACTTTAAACGTGATGAAAAAATACTAATTGTTTATGCTGATGTACCGTTGCTACAGGCAGACACGTTACAAAAACTGATTGAAGTTCAACCAAATAATGGTATTGGTTTATTGACAATTAATCTAGATGATCCACTGGGTTATGGGCGCATAGAGCGTATTAATGGACGCGTTTGTGGGATTGTTGAGCAAAAAGATGCAAATGAAACCCAGCAAAAAATTTGCGAAGTGAATACAGGTATTTTAGTAGCCAATGCCAGCGATCTTCAACGTTGGTTACCTGCTTTATCGAATGAAAATGCAGCTGGAGAGTTCTATCTTACCGATATTATTAAGATGGCACATCAAGAAGGAGGCGCAATTAAAACGGTTCAACCAACCAATGCATGTGAAGTTGAAGGCGTTAATAATCGTTTGCAGCTTGCAAAACTTGAACGTATATATCAATTAAATCAAGCTGAAAAACTCTTGTTGCAAGGTACTCAGTTACGTGACCCAAGTCGCTTTGATTTGCGCGGTGAGATCACTTGTGGCATGGATGTTGAGATTGATATTAATGTCATTATAAAAGGCAAAGTGACGCTTGGTGACAATGTGGTAATTGGTGCAAACTGTGTTTTAATTGATTGCAAACTTGCAGATAATGTTCAGCTTAAAGCAAATTCAATTGTGGAGAAAAGTATTATCGGTGAAGGCTCGCATCTGGGCCCTTTTGCGCGTATTCGCCCTGATACTGTATTAAAGAAAAATGTGCATATTGGCAATTTTGTTGAAATTAAAAAATCTACTTTAGGTAACGAAAGCAAATGCGGGCATCTAACTTACCTTGGTGACACTAGCGTAGGTGAGCGAGTGAATATTGGTGCAGGTGTGATCACCTGTAATTACGATGGCCAAAATAAGTTTCAAACAGTGATTGAGGATGATGCATTTATTGGCTCTGATTGCCAATTAATAGCACCTGTCACCGTTGAGAGAGGCGCAACAACAGGAGCTGGCACAACTATTTCACAAAATGTACCTCAAGGTAATTTAAGCATTTCGCGTGTTAAACAACGTAATATAAAAAATTGGAAAAGACCCGTTAAAATTTCAAAATAAAAAGTCACCGATGATAAAAAATTAATTTAGTTAATCATTTCAAAGACAACAAAGTTATTCGCCTCTCCGATTGCTTTTCGGGTAGCTAGCTCCAATTAGTTTTCGAGTTAGCAAACCGCGAGCAAAATTAAGCAAGACAATAACGCCTAGTTAGTCGTTTTTACGGATATTTAATTGACGATTGCAAACGTAAATTTTCTCAAGATGCTTCATTATTTTTTCAGGCATACCTTTTGGTAACTCAACTGTTGAATAATCATCGTTAAGTTTGATATCACCAATAAAGCGACTATTAATATTTGCTTCATTAGCAATTGCGCCCACAATATTTTTAACTTGAACACCGTGTGAACGACCAACATCTAAGCGAAATGTTTCAAGATCAACATCCGTTGGACGGGCTCTACTGCGTGTTTTATAAGTACGATTACCTCGCCCTGACATATTTCTTTCATTTCCACCACCATCAAAACCATTGCCCTTTGTACGAGGCTCTACAAATTTATTTTCACTCGGTTGTAATGGCTTTTCTTTTTGTGCCATTAATAATAGCGTAGCAGTGAAATCAATCTCATCCATTTCTGTATTATTTTTAAGTTGTTCAACAAGCGTACGGAAGAAAGTAAGATCTTCTTTTTGAGATAGTGCAAGCAGATTTTTTTGGAAATTCTCAATGCGAGTTTGTTTTACTTCGTCGCGACTTGGTAAATCCATTATTATTATTTTTTGACGTGTTGCACGTTCAATTGCATAAAGCAAACGGCGCTCACGTGGGGATACAAATAAAATTGCTTTACCTTTACGTCCAGCGCGACCTGTACGACCGATACGATGAACATATGATTCGGTATCCGTTGGGATATCGTAGTTAACTACCAAGCTTAAACGGTCAACATCAAGCCCTCGTGCGGCAACATCAGTGGCAACTAAAATGTCTAAACTACCTGATTTAAAACGCGCAATTGTACGTTCGCGTAATTGCTGATTCATATCACCATTTAAGGCGGCACTAGGGTAGCCACGTTCTTCTAAACGTTCTGCAAGATCAACCGTTGCCGTCTTTGTGCGGGCAAAAATTATGACACCATCATACTCTTCCGTTTCTAGCATTCTGGTTAATGCATCAAGTTTGTTTACACCACGTACTATCCAACATTTTTGTTCTATGCTTTCAACCGTTGATGTTTTTGTTTTAATTTTAATTTCAATTGGATCCTTCATGTAACGCTTGGTGATGAGTCTAATTTCGTTGGGCATGGTTGCAGAAAATAATGCTGTTTGGCGGTTATCTGGCATCTTTCCCATGATAATTTCAACATCATCAATAAAACCCATACGCAACATTTCATCTGCTTCATCTAGCACTAATGTTGTCAGTTTTGAAAGATCTAATGTTTTACGTTGTAAGTGATCCATAATGCGTCCAGGCGTGCCAACAATAACTTGTGGTCCGCGACGTAGGTTATTAAATTGTACGTTATAGCTTTGTCCACCATAAATAGCCATCACATGAAAATCATTTAAGTAACGCGCGTATTGTTGAAATGCTTCGGCAACTTGAATTGCGAGCTCGCGTGTTGGTGTAAGAACTAAAACTTGTGGGTACTTATTTTTAATATCAATATTTGTAAGCAGAGGTAATGCGAACGCAGCTGTTTTACCTGTGCCAGTTTGCGCAAGTCCTAGAACATCATAACCGTTTAATAGATGTGGGATACACTGTGCTTGAATCGGAGTTGGGCGTTCATAACCTAACTCCGAAACAATTTTTTGTAATGATCCAGGCAAGTTAAGCTCAGAAAAAAAAGAGATGGATTGAGTTGATTCTGTTTTAATTGATTCTGACATAGAAGCCCCATTTAATACGTTTAAAATTTTTGTTTTTTCGTATAATCAATTACGAAAAAAATCTAATATCATCCTATACCTACCATTATCCTTAATCGTTTTTTATCGGATAATATTATCTTTGAATACTTGCGTGATAACTTTTGAATTGTAGGTCTACTCTGAACATATTGCTGCATGTGTAATTTTTTAACATGAAGCAAGCGCGCGTAGTGTACTTTATTTCACTACAAAATACCCGCTTTTTTTGATCTTGCGCACAAATTAGATAAAAAAAATGGTTTCACTGGTCATTTCATAGATATTTTTGGAAGAAATTATTTTCTTGGCTTCAAAAAAAAATGCTAAATATTAGACTATGCCATTGGTATTAGGCTCTTTTTGCAAGCGAGTATTGCTTTTCAAGGGAACGAGCTACTGACTGCTTAGCTTGGAATAACTTGGTCATAAATAAACTTATATCAATAACGGGCACGGATCACATGATTGAAGCAATTTTATTTAGCATTTGAATTTAACCATGATATTATCATTTGCTGTTTTTAAACTTAAAAAATGAGAATACTATGGCGGACGTTTTACGATCTTACCGGGGAATAAACCCTACTATTGGTGATTATGTTTATCTTGATCCTTTTTCTTCCATCATTGGTGATGTCAGTCTTGCTGAAGATGTCAGTATTTGGCCTATGTGTGCATTGCGGGGAGACGTAGAGAAGATCACGATAGGAAAACGCACAAACATTCAAGATGGCTCTATTTTACATACGACAAGCAAAAGCGACTATTCCGAAAATTATCCATTACATATCGGTGAGGATGTTACTGTTGGCCATAATGCTGTGTTACATGCTTGCCAAATAGGTGATCGCGTTTTAATTGGTATGGGGGCAATTATTTTAGACAATGCGATCATTGGCAATGATGTCATTATCGGTGCGGGCTCTTTAGTGCCGATGCATAAAAATCTTGAATCTGGATATTTATATATCGGCAGCCCTGTAAAGCAGATAAAAAAACTAACCGAAGAAGAGCTTGTATATCTTAAACTCTCTGCAAGTCATTATGTCGCATTAAAAAATGAATATTTATAGCCATTAAAGTGAACAGCCTTTATACCCATGCTTTGTGAAAATGCAACGTCAACTGCGATCTCGATACCAGAGTAAGGCGTAACATGAGGTAATAGGGGACGTGCGCATCGAACTTTGCAACCCAAGGCTAGTATTTCAAGTTACCGACCAGAAGGGCGCGGCTCCTTGTTTAAATTTGCATAGTTATAAAATATCTCACCATAATAAGTATCCTTCAATTTTATGCTAGGTATCGCTGCCAATTTGCCTTGCTGATTTTACATTTCGGAGTAGCATAGGTATAGCAATCACGAGTATCTAAACACCAGAGACAATAAGGACTAAGAATATGACTATAGACTATAGCTCATTACGCAGCAATGTTGGCATGTTAGGCCAAATATTAGGCAATACTATTAGTGAACACCTTGGAACCGATTTTTTAAATAAAATTGAATGTATTCGTCAGCTTTCAAAATCATCCCGCGCTGGAAATAAAAAAGATCGCGATGCACTTCTTAAGATCCTCACCAGCTTAAATGATGATGAACTTGTCCCTGTTGCACGCGCTTTTACGCATTTTTTAAATCTTGCCAATATAGCAGAACAATTTCATGGCATTTCTCGTCAGTGCGATAATGAAGTTTGTGAGCCAGATCCAATACAACTGCTCATTAATAAATTAAAGCAAACTAATTTATCAAAAAACACCATACAAAAAGCAGTCTCTGAATTAAAAATAGATATAGTCCTCACCGCACATCCAACAGAAATAGCGCGCAGATCGCTCATTTACAAACATACTGTCATCAATGACTGTTTAAGTATGCTTGAATTAACTAACATTTCTGACAAAGAAAGAGCGCAACTCCTTGAGCGCATAAAACAACTGATCATCCAGGCATGGCATACAAATGATATTCGTACCAGACGTCCTACCCCCATTGAAGAAGCACAGTGGGGATTCGCTGTTATTGAAAATAGCCTGTGGGAAGCCGTACCTCAATATGTTCGTGAATTAGATGAAAATTTACAAAAAAATTTAGGCATTTCTCTTCCAACTGCCTCTTCACCAATTATTTTTACTTCGTGGATGGGCGGAGATCGCGATGGCAATCCCTTTGTTACCGCAAAAGTTACAGAAAAAGTATTGATCACAAGTCGTTGGGTGGCAATTAATTTATATTTACAAGACATCAACCAGCTTAATAAAGAATTATCAATGCATAATTGCGATAGTACAATGCGAGCTATTGTCGGCAAGTCTGATCATCCTTACCGTTATATTTTAAGAAAATTACGCGGCGAATTAGAAGAAACATTAACGGCATTAAGTGCAATATTGCAAAACCATAAATCAAATGCCATTGATATAATTACCACAACAGAGCAAGTCCAAACGCCTATCAAACTATGTTATGATTCACTTAACAATGTCGGAATGAACTCTATTGCCAACAGCTGTATTTTAGATACTTTACGTCGCATTGCATGCTTTGGTATAAGTTTAGGAAAACTCGATATTCGTCAAGATGGAGAGCTACACAGTAAAACGCTATCAGAGCTGACTGGTTATTTAGGTTTAGGTGATTACAATGCGTGGGATGAAACTCACAAACAATCGTTTTTATTGAAAGAGTTAAATAGTAAACGACCACTTATCCCCAATACTTGGAAACCCACTAAAATAGTACAGGAAGTACTCGATACTTGCCGGGTTATTGCCAAAACAGATCCTAATGCATTAGGTATTTATATTATTTCCATGGCGAAGGAAGCATCCGATGTGCTTGCAGTGCAATTATTATTAAAAGAAACAGGATGCCAGTTCAAAATCCCCGTCGTACCACTTTTTGAAACTCTAGATGATTTAAACCATGCGGCTTATGTCATAAAACGTTTATTAGCCATTGATTGGTATAAAGGCTATATTAATGGTAAACAGCATGTGATGATCGGTTATTCGGATTCGGCAAAAGATGCAGGCGTGATGGCGGCAAACTGGGCTCAATATAGAGCACAAGAAGCATTAATTAAAATTTGTAATACACAGAAAATTAAGTTGATTTTATTTCACGGCCGAGGTGGCACCATTGGTCGAGGCGGTGCACCTGCTCACCAAGCACTATTATCTCAACCTCCTGGATCACTAAAAGGTGGTTTACGCGTGACAGAGCAAGGTGAAATGATCCGCTTTAAATTTGGGTTACCTAAAGTTGCACTACAAAGTTTAAAGATTTATACCTCAGCGGTATTAGAAGCAAACTTACTACCACCACCAGCGCCTAAACAAGCATGGCGCGATCTTATGGAACAATTAGCAAAAGAATCTTGTGATGAATATCGTCATTATATCCGAGATGAAGCTGATTTTGTACCCTACTTTGCAAGTGCTACACCTGAAATTGAACTGGGCAAACTTGCATTAGGCAGTCGGCCTGCAAAACGTAAACAAAATAGCGACATTAGCAGCCTACGTGCTATTCCTTGGATATTTGCTTGGAGCCAAAACCGCTTAATGCTCCCCGCCTGGTTAGGTGCTGGCGCATCATTAAAAAAATTACTCACTGATGGAAAAAAAGAATTATTGCGAGATATGTATTCCCATTGGCCATTTTTCCATACGCGCTTAGAAATGCTTGAAATGGTATTTTTAAAAACTGATGCTGGTCTTGCAGAATATTACGAAGCACGATTAGTGCCTAAAAAACTGTGGCCACTGGGTAAGCGTTTGCGCGACAATTTAAAATTGACACAAGAAACGGTACTAGAGACCATTCCTGAACATAAGCTAATGCAAGAACAGCCCTGGATCAAAGAATCGATCAAACTCAGAAACCCTTATGTTGATCCTCTAAATATGTTACAGGCCGAGTTACTTTACCGCTCTCGTAATAAAAAGGGAAAAAATATAAATCCGCTAATTGATCAAGCTATTATGATGACGATTGCAGGTATCGCAGCTGGTCTACGCAACACAGGCTAATACTCATCGTTGATTGCTTGGCAGCTACGCACCACACATCTTGATAGTAACATGGGTATATAAAGGAAGAAAATGAACTCATTAGACACCATCGGATTACGCTGCCCTGAGCCCGTGATGATGATACGAAAATCTATAAGAAAGATGCATAAAGATGAAATAATAAAAGTATTTGCCGACGATCCCTCAACCACCCGCGACATTCCAAGTTTTTGCCGTTTTATGGATCATACTTTAATAGAGAGTCAAACCAACAAAATACCTTATTCCTACGTTATCAAAAAAGGAAAATAACGACCATTACTCTTATGGCTTAACTTACTGTTGCCTCTGATTATACCCATGTTAAAACGCAAGATTTCAATTATTTTTAAAAATTAAGTGCTACCTCTACCAAAGAGTTGCAATATTATATAAACTTCTCAATGTAATCCTTAAGGAGTATTTTCATGCTGGCAAACAATAAAGTATTAGTACTTAATGGTCCAAATTTAAATTTGCTCGGACAACGTGAGCCTGAAATTTATGGCTCAGAAACACTCGATGACATCATGCTAAACCTTTCCACTCAAGCCAAAAGTTTGCATCTTGAACTATCTCATTTGCAAAGTAATCGAGAACACGAGCTCATTGATAGAATTCATCTTTCAATAAATTCCATTGATTTTATTATCATTAATCCCGCCGCATTAACACATAGTAGTATTGCGTTAAGAGATGCATTATTAGCGGTTAATATCCCCTTTATTGAAGTACACCTTTCAAATATATATGCGCGTGAAGAATTTCGTCACCACTCTTACCTTTCAGATATAGCCAAAGGGCTGATTTGTGGCCTTGGTGCAAACGGATATCAATATGCACTGCAACATGCCGCAACACAACTTTCAAACAAATAACATAGCAGGACAAAATTCATGCCTTGGATCCAGCTAACACTTAATGCAACATCAAAAAATGCCCACCAAATTGGCGAACTACTAATGGACACTGGAGCACTATCGACTACCTTTACCAATCCTCAAGATAACCCTATTGTTGATACATTGTCAGATGATACACAGCTTTGGCCCAGTACCAACATCACAGGTTTATACGGCGCTGACTCGCAAATGCTCTCTGTCTTAGCAATGCTCAATGCAAGTCCTCTATTGAGTAAAGGTTTTTGCCCTAAAATTGAATTCCTTGCAGATAAAAACTGGACCCGTGAGTGGATGAATAACTTCCACCCGATGAAATTTGGCAAGCGTTTATGGATCTGCCCTAGCGAGTGTCCTGTTCCCGATGAAAATGCAGTGAATGTCATGCTTGATCCTGGACTTGCTTTTGGTGCAGGCACGCATCCAACAACCGCACTTTGTTTGAATTGGTTAGATACCCAAGATCTTAATAATAAAGTGCTGATTGATTTTGGGTGTGGATCTGGCATTTTGGCTATTGCAGCACTTAAACTCGGTGCCAAACGTGTGATTGGCATTGATATTGATCCACAAGCTATTGCCGCAAGTAGAGACAATGCGATCCGCAACGGTGTTTTAGATCAACTTACGCTTTATTTACCTGAATATTTACCACAGGGCATTTTAGCTGATGTACTTGTGGCCAATATTCTTGTAGATCCCTTACGCAAACTTGCAACAACGATCAAAGATCTTGTAAAACCATCTGGAACCTTGGCTCTTTCTGGTATTTTAGAGGAGCAGGGCGAAGAAGTACTGGATATTTACGATCAATGGTTTGCCATGCAAACACCTAAAGTAGACAACCAATGGGTAATACTTCTAGGCACTAAACATGCTTATACCCACGCACGTAAAAATGCACAACCAGCAAGGCAAATTGTGCCGATATGCGAGGCATAAAATTGAAGTATAGTTATTATCGTGGAAAATTTTATAACAATGCAAATTGGTGCAAGGATCCGTGCTCTTCGGGGCGCTAACTCAAAACCAGGCTTGCGTTGCAACATTCGATGCGTACGTCCCCATTACCTCATGTTGCTCCTTACTCTGATTCTCGAGTTCGCGGCTGACGTTGCATTTTGAGGTAACATGGGTATATTCTCATGCACGTAAAAATGCAAAATCAACAAAGCAAATTGTGCTCTTACACGAACTATAAAATTGCCCACTGCTGATTAACTGCGTTAATCGCCTGCCAGAGCATTAAAATAAAGACTTTAATGCTTAATTAGTTATTCTCAATAAATGTTTTATAACGATGCAAACTTAAACAAGGAGCCTTGCCGGTTGGAGCATGACTCGGTTTTTATATGACAGGAAGCAACCTTGCGCTGAACGTTTAATGAGCACGTCCCAATTACCTCAGCTGCGGCTTAACTCTGATCATCTAGACTGCAGCCGACGTTGCATTTTCACAAAGCATGAGTATAGATGTTTCGAGCAATTATACTTTCCGATGCAAAAAAATTATGCGCATCTCAAATATTAAGTCACCTGAATTTTGGATAAGCAACACTTCAAAACCTGCTATTTTTTACTTATCTTCATAAAATTAACTCAAAATAGCCAGCTCTTGCTTCGTCAATTTTCCTTGCTGGTTCATGGAGCTTGTGTGCTAACTAGATTTTTTATGAATACAAAGCAGCTCACGCTCAACAATTGGCAAGCCAATAACCAGCAAAGAATTAATATCTTTAATTGATTTTGCCGACAAACGATAAGTGCAGCTAGTGCTTGATAGGTTGAATATTGCGCAGTATTTAATGATCGAGTACTCGATTGACGTTTTATTTTGAAATAACTTACCGTTATTGAATCACTGCGCTGATCAGCCAGCTCGCAGGTTAACTGCGCAGATAATCGCGTACGACTACCGTTAATAAATAATAATTAATAATAAAAACAATCATATAATGACTCTATCACATACGATAACTGGCCATTTAAAATATAAAATTTAAACTTTAATTGGTTTACAAAAAAATAATTAAAAAATGATGGCTTATTAATCTTTATTATTTTTAAAAAATGAGTAGAATATATCTCATTAGCGAAGATTGTAACGATTATATATCGATACACTATATTCATGGAATTGCTATACATGCGAATTGGTAAATATCAATTAAAAAACAATATTATTCTAGCACCGATGGCAGGCATCACAGATCGTCCCTTTCGAGAACTTTGTCGAAAGCATGGTGCTGGTCTAGCTGTTTCAGAAATGCTTTTAGCTAACCCGCGTGTTTTGAATACCAAAAAATCTAAATTAAGAATGGATCTGCGCAATGAATCTGGTATTCGCTCCGTACAAATTGCAGGATCGCAACCTATTGAACTGGCACAAGTAGCGCAGTTATGTGTACAACAAGGCGCTCAAATCATTGACATTAATATGGGTTGTCCAGCAAAAAAAGTGAATAAGAAAAACGCAGGATCTGCCTTATTATCAAACCCTAAATTGGTTCAATCAATTTTAGAGAGTGTTGTTAATGCAGTTGATGTGCCTGTTATGTTGAAAATTCGTACGGGCTGGGATGTAGAAAATAGAAACGGTATCAAAATAGCAAAAATTGCAGAGCAATCAGGCATTCAAGCACTTGCTGTGCATGGTAGGACAAGGCAATGCCTCTTTAAAGGCAACGCTGAATATGACACGATAAAGCAAATTAAAGAAAATATAGCGATTCCCGTGATTGCAAATGGTGACATAACCTGTGTAGAAAAAGCCAAATATGTCTTAGACTACACAGGCGCGGATGCCATCATGATTGGACGAGCAGCACAAGGTGCTCCTTGGATATTCAACGAAATTAACCATTATCTAAAAACAGGGGAGCGACTTGCTCCGCTGTCAAAAACGGAAAAAGCTAAAATATTATTAAGCCATGTGCGTGCAATGCACGCGTTTTACGGCGAAGTAATGGGGCCTCGTATTGCTAGGAAGCATATTGGTTGGTATTTGCAATCACAGAAAGAGTTTAATTACTTTAAACGACAGTTTAATGCGCTTGATTGTCCAATTGAACAATTAACCGCATTAGAACATTACCTCAACCAATAAAGAGCTTACAAACATGTTAGAACAAAACACATCTCCAGAAACACTAACAACTCCGACAAGTTTCTCTGCTATGGAACAAATATCTCAACGATCTCTTCGTGACTCCGTTCGCCAAGCAGTATCTTGTTACGTTGCAAATTTAAATGGTCAAAGCACAACTGAGTTATACGAAGTTATTTTATGCGAAGTTGAAAAGCCAATGTTAGACATCATAATGCAATATACACGAGGCAACCAAACTCACGCAGCGTCTATGCTAGGTATTAACCGAGGTACATTGCGCAAAAAATTAAAAAAATACAGTTTAAATTAATCAAGAAAATTTCTAATTTTTGTATGTACCAGTTATTGTTAAAAAATGATGTATTGTATCGCAAATTCGACAGTCAGCTTTACACTGTAGCAATTGAAAATTAAATAGCATACAAGGCTACGTATTTAATTTAACCTTGAAAATTTTACGCCTTAATCTGATCGTTGATAACACGGCTGGCAATGCATTTTGAAGTAACTTGAGTATAATACCCAAGTTACTTTGTTACTTTGTTACTTTGTTACTTTGTTACTTTGTTACTTTGTTACTTTGTTACTTTGTTACTTTGTTACTTTGTTACTTTGTTACTTTGTTACTTTGTTACTTTGTTACTCAAGTTTCGGAGTTCATATTCGTTGAAATTATAGCTTTTTCTGTTTTATTTTCCATCATATCAGTGCCTCTTGCCGTATTGTGAATTGATCCATTTGTAGCGCTTTCGTAAAAAAGCCAATAACAGTTTGATCGATCTTTTTTAAGATCTCTGATTTTTTACTTTCGGTTAAATTACCTATTTCATTGAGAGCGCCTGCAATTAATGCTTTAAATAAACCCCATAATTTACACCCAAAATTCAACGTCGTAAGGCTTTCTTCAAAGTCATTTCTAACCTCACTTAACTTGGCTCCCACTTGCTCTTCTTTTGCAAATAATAGTAAACAAAAACGCAATCCAGTTAGATGAATAGAAGCGATGTACGCACCATAGTGGCGGCTTTGTTCTTTTAAAAAACCAAGCTTTTGTTTCGCCTCTTTAAAGTAAACTTCAATTCCCCAACGTAGTGCATATATTTCAAGTATTTTTTCATCTTCAAGTAGGCTATCCGTTGATAAAAAGAGAGCCCAATCATTTTTGCTCGCTTGTTGTTTGGCTTCATTCATAGACCGAACGTACAGAAGCTTAACTTTAATCCATTGTGGATCTTTTTTAGTCTCAGTCGTTAAATTCAACTCAACAATAATTGATTTGCTTTGGTAAGGAATATTTTTTAGGTTATGCCATTGACCTTTGATATGTTGCTTATATAACTCTTCAGCACTCAGTAACTTACTCTCTCCATTTTCCATAAAGCGATACTTCATTTTATTTCGCTTCATTCGAACAATTGCTACAAGTGATTGTTCCACCGTCATTTTTAATATTCGTTTCGTTGCAAACCAAGCATCTGCTAAAAAATATTCGGCGTTAATACCATTGCGTATTGCTCTTGATATCATGTCGCAAACCATATCAGGTTTAGTTTGCTCTCTTGACTTTTCGTAACGTTTTGCTGCAATACTACGACCATCTTTAAACTGATAATCAGCAACCTGTCTGTCAGTTTTACTGATAAATATTTCATTATCAATCGGCGTAAATAACTCGTCATTAGCAAGGCCTAGCGTCACTATTTGTTGCCCATTGACACATCGAGCGGTTAAGTGATCGAAGTGCTTTGAAACACCTGGCATCTTTTTACCACGTCTGATTTTAACTGAATCATCGATAACAAAAGCATTCAATTTATTTCCTTCATGGGGCTTAAGTATTTTTTTTGCTGTCAATAATTGTAGCTTTCGCCAATCCAAGTTTTCATGGTTAATAAAATCGTAGAGGGCATCTTTTTTTGAGGATGAGAAACTCAATAACGCATCCCTTGAGAACATCGAAACAGAGTTTACTTTTAGCCAAACCCACAACATCAAGAGGTACACAACACTGTCAGCTGAAGTGCCAGATCGTTTGTTAAATTTTGCGCGTTTTAAGAGATCTTTAAAGCCAATGTTTTTCCATGTTGTACTAAACGTATTATCTATATTTAGATTTTGTTGATTAAGTAAATCCGCAGTAAGCGATGGTAAACCAAAATCATTTATGTCAGACTTCATTTTATGCCTCTTGTGTTTTTTTTATTGTCTAGTTAACAAGAATTATAACACAAGTAGGTATT
The DNA here is from genome assembly GCA_963680875.1 of Bathymodiolus brooksi. Classification (NCBI taxonomy): domain Eukaryota; kingdom Metazoa; phylum Mollusca; class Bivalvia; order Mytilida; family Modiolidae; genus Bathymodiolus; species Bathymodiolus brooksi. Next base: position 1,165,219 of record CAVMGF010000075.1, read on the forward strand.
TTATTCTTTTATATCAGCATGTTAGGGTGTTTTTATTGGTAAATATGAACTCCGAAACTTGAGTTTGTTACTTTGTTACTTTGTTACTTTGTTACTTTGTTACTTTGTTACTTTGTTACTTTGTTACTTTGTTAATATGTTGCAAGGATCACCGCAATATACAAGTGCATCACAAGATAATGCGCAATTAGTTAACTGCTAAATCAAAGACCAATTGAGAAAATTTCATAATATCAAACGTTGCATTTGAATTATTGCACTCCTGAAAGACTAGCGAAAAACTTAATCTAGAATAACCAGTACTGATCCTATTTTTGCGTATCATCAAGGAAACGTTAAGCTCATACTAATTAACAAAGTGATAAAAGTTCTACCGCTAATAACTAGCTTACGTTGCATTTTTACGCCACATGGAATGGATATAAGTAAAAGTCTTTATTAACCCCAATATTGATTAAATAATAACCAATATAAAGGAAATAAATTAATGTCCAATAGCAAAACTATATTGGGCAAAGAAACACATAAAATCTTGGCACCACATTAAATTATTTTTTTTTTGTGAGAATCAACACAAACTACACTGTAAAATAGCTAGAAAAACAATTTTAGCAAAATTATACTTTACATTTAGTCAGCACTTGCAATACATTTATAACCATATTACGCATAAGCACAAAAACATGATTTTTGTCATTATCGTAATGTAAAATATATTCACGAAAAATGGAACTTAATATGAATAAAAACCAACTGATATCTGATATTTCAGAGAAATCTGAGCTATCTAAAACTCAAGCAAAAGCCGCAATCAACCAAATTATCACGAGTATTACTAGTAGCCTAAAAAACGGTGAACCTGTTCAACTTATTGGTTTTGGTACATTTAAAGTAAACCACCGTAGCGAACGGATGGGACGCAACCCACAAACGGGGGCTGCAATTAAAATTAAAGCCGCAAATGTCCCAGCCTTTGTCGCAGGAAAATCTTTAAAAGAGTCAATAAATATCTCTTAGTACTTAGCTCAATAGTACTAAGTTAATTTATTAGCCTTACTGGTTAAAATGAGTTGATTTTGCGTTAAAAATCTTGTCAAGGATCACTCTTAAAGAGTTAAAATCTTAAGGTGATTTTAGTGCGAGATGATTAACGCAGTTAAGTAATAAAAAGGTGACAACGGCTGCCTTAAATTAGCTCATTTTAGCTGGGTGATATTTATAACTCAAGTTTCGGAGTTCATATTTACCAATAAAAATACCATAACATGCTGATATAAAAGAATAAAATACCTACTTGTGTTATAATTCTTGTTAACTAGACAATAAAAAAAACACAAGAGGCATAAAATGAAGTCTGACATAAATGATTTTGGTTTACCATCGCTTACTGCGGATTTACTTAATCAACAAAATCTAAATATAGATAATACGTTTAGTACAACATGGAAAAACATTGGCTTTAAAGATCTCTTAAAACGCGCAAAATTTAACAAACGATCTGGCACTTCAGCTGACAGTGTTGTGTACCTCTTGATGTTGTGGGTTTGGCTAAAAGTAAACTCTGTTTCGATGTTCTCAAGGGATGCGTTATTGAGTTTCTCATCCTCAAAAAAAGATGCCCTCTACGATTTTATTAACCATGAAAACTTGGATTGGCGAAAGCTACAATTATTGACAGCAAAAAAAATACTTAAGCCCCATGAAGGAAATAAATTGAATGCTTTTGTTATCGATGATTCAGTTAAAATCAGACGTGGTAAAAAGATGCCAGGTGTTTCAAAGCACTTCGATCACTTAACCGCTCGATGTGTCAATGGGCAACAAATAGTGACGCTAGGCCTTGCTAATGACGAGTTATTTACGCCGATTGATAATGAAATATTTATCAGTAAAACTGACAGACAGGTTGCTGATTATCAGTTTAAAGATGGTCGTAGTATTGCAGCAAAACGTTACGAAAAGTCAAGAGAGCAAACTAAACCTGATATGGTTTGCGACATGATATCAAGAGCAATACGCAATGGTATTAACGCCGAATATTTTTTAGCAGATGCTTGGTTTGCAACGAAACGAATATTAAAAATGACGGTGGAACAATCACTTGTAGCAATTGTTCGAATGAAGCGAAATAAAATGAAGTATCGCTTTATGGAAAATGGAGAGAGTAAGTTACTGAGTGCTGAAGAGTTATATAAGCAACATATCAAAGGTCAATGGCATAACCTAAAAAATATTCCTTACCAAAGCAAATCAATTATTGTTGAGTTGAATTTAACGACTGAGACTAAAAAAGATCCACAATGGATTAAAGTTAAGCTTCTGTACGTTCGGTCTATGAATGAAGCCAAACAACAAGCGAGCAAAAATGATTGGGCTCTCTTTTTATCAACGGATAGCCTACTTGAAGATGAAAAAATACTTGAAATATATGCACTACGTTGGGGAATTGAAGTTTACTTTAAAGAGGCGAAACAAAAGCTTGGTTTTTTAAAAGAACAAAGCCGCCACTATGGTGCGTACATCGCTTCTATTCATCTAACTGGATTGCGTTTTTGTTTACTATTATTTGCAAAAGAAGAGCAAGTGGGAGCCAAGTTAAGTGAGGTTAGAAATGACTTTGAAGAAAGCCTTACGACGTTGAATTTTGGGTGTAAATTATGGGGTTTATTTAAAGCATTAATTGCAGGCGCTCTCAATGAAATAGGTAATTTAACCGAAAGTAAAAAATCAGAGATCTTAAAAAAGATCGATCAAACTGTTATTGGCTTTTTTACGAAAGCGCTACAAATGGATCAATTCACAATACGGCAAGAGGCACTGATATGATGGAAAATAAAACAGAAAAAGCTATAATTTCAACGAATATGAACTCCGAAACTTGAGTTATAATAATGTTAATGCAAATGATATTGGTTTATAATCGTACTACTTTAAAATAGTAGGAAATAACCCATGCTTACGCTTTGTAAATTTCAACATCAACGTGTTAGTCAAGCGTTATCTGATTATTTAAATAAAATAGCGATAAAAAATCATATTGAACAAAATGCGGATAACTTTTTAATTATATTAGAAGATGACACGCAGCAAACACTCGCACAACAAGAGCTAGACTTATTCTTAAAAAACCCAAATGCAAGCAAATACCTATCTGCAAGTTGGCATACAGGATCAACCGATCAACCTCGTGATCCTGAGGCTTTTGCCAATTCTAATTTCATGGCAAATTTTATCCAACATGGTGGAATTTTAACGCATAGCATTTTTTTTATCTGTTTGATTATTTTTATCGGCATTTACTTACGACTCTTTGATCCAACCCAGTCCATTTTAAGCTTTTATCACACGCAACCATTTGACTTATCACAAGCATGGCGTTTTATTACCCCTGCATTCCTACATTTTAGCGTTTTACATATTACCTTTAATCTTTTGTGGTGGTGGCAACTCGCTGGCATCATTGAAAAACAGCAAGGAACACAACGGCTGACATTGATTTTTATATTTTCAGCCATTATATCAAACCTTACACAGTATTTTTTAGTAGGACCAAATTTTGGTGGCCTTAGCGGGGTTGTTTATAGTATTGCTGGTTACATATGGCTCTATGGACGCTTAAACAAACAAAGCTTAGTTAATTTATCAGATGCAATGTTTATCTTCCTCATGGCATGGCTGGTGTTAGGGTTTATTCATATTTTACCCATTAACATAGCTAACTATGCCCATTTAGCAGGCTTAATCAGTGGCTTAGTCATTGCCCTTATTACAACGGCATTAAAGCTAAAAGATTTGTAACGACTCAGTAGGTATAGCCGTTATCATTCAAAATATGCGCCTCGACCAGCAAAGCAAAGCCCAATATGAGGTAATGGTTATTATCACATCGAATGGCAAGCTTTGGCTGCTTACTTTCATATGAAAACCGAGTCCGATCCCGAATGGCGCTACTCCTTGCCGCAATTTGCATCGTTATAAAATCTCCCTCGATAATAACTCCCCTTCAATTTTATGCCTCGCATATCGGCACAATTTGTCTTACTGATATTGCATTTCGAGGTAGTATAGGTATAGGACTATCACCTACAGATCTGTATTGCGTTTTAACTGACGTGAAATAGATGCTTGTCTAATACTAATATCAGCAATTGCATTTTTGTTAATTGCGCTTTTATTAAAGGCAAAACATTGCTATCATGCTTTTTAAGTCTGTTGCTCATGTTATTTGATTATCAGCATCTCTTGTCATAGTCACAGTTGTGAAAATATACTCAAATAGCTATTTTTCCAACTAATTAAAGTGATGCACTGCAGCGTTGAATCTACAAAACTAAAGAAGATAAATATGCCATGCATACCAAACTGTCTGAAAAAGTCGAAAAAAAATAAACAAATACCCAAAAAAAAGACAGCCACAACCGATAGCGTAAGCAAATTAATAGCACGAAGGCATAGCTTAGGCGCTCGCCCGTTATCCGAAATACCACTCGCAGGGGAGCTGTTAAAATTAGCCTTTGAAGTGTGGGATAAACGAGATATGATTGAAAATCCCTATGATGTTTATAAAATTTATACCAGCATAGAAACTCAAGACAATCCCCAGATGAAAGCCGATGAGGCAGCGATTACTATATACTTGCGTAATATGTTATTATTAGGAATAGAAACGGGGAGACTCACAAGTCTACAAACCTTCAAAATGCCCTTACACGACTTGATTACCAGTCGAAGAAACTATTTGTATCACCAACTCCCCATATCCAACCCGAGCTTGAGACTAAAGATTAGCCGCCTTGTATTGGGCAGTGTTATAACGGTAGAAAACTATTTACTGCTACTAATGGCAACAGATTTCTTGTACTTTCACACAGAAACTCATAATAAAGATAAACACTCAGTGGGACACCGCGTATACCTAAATATTAATACAAATAATAACACCGATCTCAGCTCCGCCACCCATATAATGTCCTTCGTAGTCCGTGAAATTCTCCATAAAATAAATGGGGTTGTATTTGCAAAAATAGCACTCGCTGCGCGGGTAGATTCAATCATAATATATACGACAAACATCCAAATAGCCGACAAGGTCATCGCGAAACTAGATGAGTATCAAAATGAAAATGGTATCAACGGGTTCAGCTGTGCAATTCCAGCGATGACAAAATCCCAGTTATATGGTGTGGCAACGGCTTCTGAGCCACCTCATGTCACCATGAAAAAAGGCCAACTGCTACCAGCAAACAACATTGCCCCACCCAGCTTTGGAGCATTTAGAGCTGACTTGATCTATAATGCGCTTAAAGATTCAACGCAAAGTTATGACTTTTATGAACTCATTATGAAATACTTTAGAAATGCGGGAATCGATGCAAACGATCCTGCTATTCAGATACGTTATCGCTCTTGTCTAATAGAAGCCCAGATGAATTTAGCGGATCAGGTAATATCTAGTGCAACAAGGCGATAAAGTTAAAAAATCTACTTTAGATTGCTTGTCTTGTCATCAAAACGCCGCCATCAAAAATGCACCAGTGGCAAAATGCCTGTTATACTCATAAATTATACCCTGAATCATGGGTATAGCCATATCATCTGCAGATCTGTATTGCGTTTTAAGTGATGTGAAATAGATATTCATCTAATATTAATGTCAGCTATTTCAGTTTTGTTAATTACTCTTTCATTAAAGGCAAAACATTGCTATCATGCTTTTTAAGTCGTATTTTTATGTTCTTTGATTATCAGCATCTCTTATCACTGAATCAGTGGTGAAAACACACTCACCTGGCGATTTTTCCAACTAATTAAAGTGATGCCCGTCATAGTTGAATAGACAAATAAAGAAAAAATAAATATGCAATACATACCAAAAAGATGAAAAATCCCCAAAAAAATAAAAAACTCATCAAAAAAAGAACAGATACACCCTATAACGTAAGCAAATTAATAGCACGAAGGCATAGCTTAGGCGCTCGCCCGTTATCCCAAATACCACTCGCAGGGGAGCTGTTAAAATTAGCCACGGAAGTGTGGAATAAACGAGATATGATTGAAGAATCATATAATATTTATGAAATTTACGCGCAAAGTAATGCTGTAATTAATCCTCAGATGTACGCCAGTAATATAGCGCTTACGCAGTACTTTCGCAGTATGTTATCATTAGGGATAGAAACGGGGAGCGTGACTAGAACACAAACTTTAGACATTCCCTTCCACTACTTGGTTAACGCTAGAGAAAACTATTTGCATCACCGGATCTCCATATCCGAACCGAGGTTGAGACTGAAGATTCGCAAGATGGGATTGCCAAGAGGTATGACAGTCGAAAGATATTTAATGATGATAATGGAAACAGATTTTTTGTGCTTTCATACGAAAAATTATAGCCGAAAGGAGCTCACGGTAAGATATCGCGTATACCTAAATATTAATACAAATAATAACATCGATCTCAGATCAGCCACTCATATAATGTCCTTTGTCATCCGTGAAATTATCCATAAAATCAATGGGGTTCTATGTGTAAAAATCTCACTAGAGGGGCGCATAGATTCAATCATAATATATACGACAAACATTCAAATAACCAACAAGGTCATAGCGAAACTACATGAATATCAAAATGAACATGGTACCAGCAGGTTCAACTGTACAATTCCAGTTATGACAAAATCCCAGTTATATGGTGTGGCAACGGCTTCTGAGCCACCTCATGTCACCATGAAAAAAGGCCAACTGCTACCAGCAAACAACATTGCCCCACCCAGCTTTGGAGCATTTAGAGCTGACTTGATCTATAATGCGCTTAAAGATTCAACGGAAAGTTATGACTTTTATGAACTCATTGTGAAATACTTTAGAAATGCGGGAATCGATGCAAACGATCCTGCTATTCAGATACGTTATCGCTCTTGTCTAATAGAAGCCCAGATGAATTTAGCGGATCAGGTAATATCTAGTGCAACAAGGCGATAAAGTTAAAAAATCTACTTTAGATTGCTTGTCTTGTCATCAAAACGCCGCCATCAAAAATGTGCCTGTGGCAAAATGCCTGTTATACTCATAAATCATACCAATAAATCATCCTCTGAATAATGGATATATACCCATGTTACCTCAAAATGCAACGTCGGCATGGACTCGATGATCGATGATAAGGCGCAATATAAAGTAATGGGGACATGCGCATCGAATATTTAGCTCCAGCCGTCTTCATTTCATATAAAAACCGAGTCTGGTCCCAACTGGTGCTACTCCTTGCCCCAATTTGCATCGTTATAAAATATCTATAGAGCATAACTATACTTCAATTTTAGGCCAGGTGTAGCTGCCAATTTGCTACCATGATATTACATTTCTGGGTGGCATGGGTATATCACCTGCAGAGCTGTATTGAGTGTTAACTGATGTTAAATAGATGATCATCTAATATTAATCTCAGCAATTTTAGTTTTGTTCATTGCTCTTTCATTAAAAACAAAAAACTGCTATCATACTATTTAAGTCTGTTTTTATGTTCTTTGATTATCAGCATCTCTTATCACTGGAGACGTTATGAAAATATACTCAACTGACGATTTTTTCAACTAATTAAAGTGATGCACCCCAGTGCTCAATCTACAAATATAGAGAAGATAAATATGCCATGCATACCAAACTGTCTAAAAAAATCGAAAAAAAAGAAACAAATCTCCAAAAAAAAGACAGACACAACCACTGACGCAACTACTGACGCAACTACTTGCACAACTACTTACACAACTACTTACACAACGACTGACACAACGACAGATACAAGCTATAACGTAAGCAAATTAATAGCACGAAGGCATAGCTTAGGCGCTCGCCCGTTATCTGAAATACCACTCGCAGGGGAGCTGTTAAAATTAGCGACTGAAGTATGGAATAAACGCGATACGATTGAAGATCCATATGATATTTATAAAATTTACGCGCAAAGGAATGCTGTAACTAATCATCAGATAAGCGCCAGCGATACGGCTCTTACGTTATACTTTCGTAATATATTATTATTAGGGATAGAAACGGGGTGGCTGACTAGTGCACAATCCTTAAACATTCCCTTCTACTACTTGGTTAGCGCTCGAGAAAACTATTTGTACCACCGTCTCCCTATATACGACCCGAGGATGAGACTGAAGATTAGCAACCTTGCATTGGGCAGTTTTATGACGGTAGAAGACTATTTACTGATGGTAATGGAAACAGATTTCTTGTGCTTTCATTCACAAAATCATATCCAAAACCATCTCATAGTGAGATCTCGCGTGTACCTAAATATTAATATAAATAATAACATCGATCTCAGCTCAGCCACCCATATAATGTCCTTTGTCGTCCGCGAAATTCTCCATAAAATCAATGGGGTTGTATTTACAAAAATCTCACTAGAGGAGCGCATAGATTCAATCATAATATATACGACAAACCTCCAAGTAACCGACAAGGTCATCGCAAAACTACATGAATATCAAAATACAAATGGTATCAGCGGCTTCAACTGTGCAATTCCAATAATGACAAAATCCAAGTTATATGGTGTGGCAATCGCTTCTGAACCACCCCATGTCACCATGAAAAAAGGCCAACTGCTACCAACAAACAAAGTTGAGCCCCCCAGCTTTGGCATGTTTAGAGCGGACTTGCTCTATAATGCATTTAAGGATTCAACGGAAAGTTATGACTTTTATGAACTCATTGTTAAATACTTTAGAAATGCGGGAATAGATGCAAACGAGCCTGCTATTCAGCTACGTCATCGCTCTTGTTTAATGGAAGCCCAGATGAATTTAGCAGATCAGGTAATATCTAGTGCAACAAGGCGATAAAGTTAAAAAATCTACTTTAGATTGCTTGTCTTGTCATCAAAACGCTGTCAGCAAAAATGCCCCTGCGGCAACATGCCTATATACCAATAAATAATCTTCTGGATCATGGCTATAGGTATACCCCCTGCAGCTCTGTATTATGTTTTAACTTACGTAAAATAGATGCTCATCTAATATTAATATCAGCGATTTCAGTTTGGTTTATTGCTCTTTTATTAAAGAAAAAAGTTTCTGTCATACTTTTTAAGTCTGCTTTTTATTTTCTTTGATTCTCAGCATCTCTTATCACAGTAGCCGTTGTGAAAATATACTTAACTGGCTATTTTCCCAACTAATTAAAGTGATACACTGCAGCGCTCAATTTACAAATATAGAGAAGATAAATATGCCATGCATACCAAACTGTCTGAAAAAATCGAAAAAAAATAAACAAATCTTCAAAAAAAAGACAGACACAACGGCACACACAACGACACACACAGCAACAGACACAACCTATAACGTAAGCAAATTAATAGCACGAAGGCATAGCTTAGGCGCTCGCCCGTTATCTGAAATACCACTCGCTGGGGGGCTGTTAAAATTAGCCACTGAAGTGTGGAATAAACGAGATATGATTCAAGAGCCAGGTGATGTTTATAAAATTTATCTTGACATGGATACAATAGCCAATCCTCAGATACTTGCCAGCGATATGGCGCTTACTCAGTACTTTCGTAATATGTTATTATTAGGGACAGAAACGGGGATAGACACGAGTCTACAAATCATCCAAATGCCATTCCACTGCTTGGTTACCAGTAGAGAAAACTATTTGCGTCACCGGTTGCCCATATCCGCCCCTAGGTTGAGGTTGAAAATTAGCAACCTTGTATTAGGCAGTGCTATAACGATAGAAAACTATTTACTGATGGTGATGGCAACAGAGTTCTTGGGGTTTTATACGAAAACTCATAACAAAGATAGACACGCGGTGAAATATCGCGTGTACCTAAATATTAATACAAATAATAACACCGAACTCAGCTCCGCCACCCATATAATGTCCTTTGTAGTCCGTGAAATTCTCCATAAAATAAATGGGGTTGTATTTGCAAAAATAGCACTCGCTGCGCGGGTAGATTCAATTATAATATTTACGACAAACATTCACATAGCCGACAAGGTCATCGCGAAATTATATGAGTATCAAAATGCAAATGGTATCAGCGGGTTCAACTGTGCAATTCCAGTTATGTCAAAATCTCAGATATATGGTGTAACAACGGCTTCTGAGCCACCTCAGGTAATCATAGAAAAATGCCAACTGCGCCCCTCAAACAGACGTTTACCACTCAGCTTTGGCACATTTAGAACGGACTTGATCTATAATGCGCTTAAGGATTCAACGGAAAGTTATGACTTTTATGAACTCATTGTGAAGTACTTTCGAAATACTGGAATAGATGCACACGAGCCTGCTATTCAGATACATACTCGCTCTTGTCTAATGGAAGCCCAAAGGAATTTAGTGGAGCAAATAATAACTAATACAACAAGATTATAAAGTTAAAAAAATATACTTTAAATTACTTGTCTTGTCATAAAAACTTCGCCATCACAAATGTGCCTGTGGCAAAGTGCATGTTATACCCATGCAACGAAAACATGTACCGTCTTTGCAAGAGAAATTGATACAATACTATTTTATTAAGCGCCACTAAAAATTATGAATTGGTAAGAAGAACAAAATGAGCAAAAGTGAATATTTATTGGGAGTCGCTAAACGATCTGTATAAATTACTGTAAAAAAGATGATAATTTGCTTTGCCGTTTATAAAACATAGACAAAATAATGCTGGAAGAGAACAAGTCACAAATAATCATTTATCAAACTGAACCAAGATAAATTAGCACAGTGTGGAGTTAACTGTGTAAATTCTTGTAGATATTATTTCAACACTGTATTAGCTTTCATCAAAAAAAGAGTAATTTTATTAAGATTTACCACACAACCAGCGAAGCTAGCGCCACAGCAGCCTACAATTTACAAATGTTTAACCTTTAATTTAACCAGAATAAAGTCACCAAACATAAAGATGATTGGCGGAGTGGACGGGACTCGAACCCGCGACCCCCGGCGTGACAGGCCGGTATTCTAACCAACTGAACTACCACTCCAGTTAAATCAACAATACTCAATGAGTATCTACGTTAAGGCGCAGATAATACGGAGTTACTTTTGCTTAGTCAACAATGAATCGCAGAAAAACCGATTAATAATGCGATTAAAAGCAAAGTTGTTCGCTTTTTATTCAAAAATAAGGCTTTTTATGATTTGTCAGCCTTTTTAGAGCTTTTTTCTGATGACTGATCTTGAGCATCTGGATCCTCATCAATATTTTTAGGCTCCTTATTTTTCATTTTTTCTTTAACTAATAAAATAACCACCACAATAAGGACACAAGCCAATACAAATACAATGCTTAATGCAATCCAAAAGAAAATACTTAATCCAGGTGAACCGGCCTCATTTTGGCCATTGCCCTCTGCCGCATCGCTAATTTCCTTATTAGCATCTTCCGTATCGTCTTTGTTTTTAGCATCTCCTGTATCTTTGTTGTTTTTAGCATCTCCTGTATCTTTTTTGTTTTTAGCATCTCCTGTATCTTTTTTGTTTTTAGCATCTCCTGTATCTTTTTTGTTTTTAGCAACTTCCGTATTTTCTTTATTTAGTACTAATTCTTTCTTGCGCTTTTTTGCGGATTGTGGTGAAAGTAAAGTGAAAGCCTGTTGTGGAAGTTTTATTTCAATTTCTCTCCCCGAGACGGTGGTTGCTGCAGCTTTGCCTTCAAATAAAAAATCTCCATAAGTTAACCTTTTGCTCACGGTTTCATTAGCACTTGTTGCATTAATAATAATTTGCTCAACACCAGAGTTGGCTTTTTCTGTAACCGTTCCATGGATAATAACAGACGTTGGAATAATTTCTTTTTCATCAATACTTACTTTAAACTTAATCACTTCACTTGCTGTTTCAGGGACTATAGCTTCTATTTTAATTGGGGTAGGAAGGACGACTGCATCTCTATTAATTGCACGGACAAAAACATCATTTTTTGTCGATATATTAAATGTGTATTTACCGGGGACTAAATCTATAAATAAACGAGCGGTTAGTAATCCATCGAACGGTAAACTGTCATATTTTTTGCCGTTATCTTTATAGAAAAAAACTTTCTTTCGATACTTACCTACCAGGGAAATGCGAAGTTTTGCCCCGCTTGTATAACCTGGATCAACAAGTCTAACCTTGTTTTCTGTTAACGTTGCAGTGGTACTAAACAGCTCTTTCGAATAAAACGCTAAAGGTAAGTGATTGATATTTAGTTTAACAGGGCTCACCAAATTAATACGGTTGTTATCATCTAAATTAGCAATCGCTTGCCATGGGCCAATCATTGGCTTAGTGATGGTTATAATATCATTCTTCGCCGTGCTAACCCAAGCAACATTATCTGAGTGTTTTTGTTTAAACATTTTGCTGCCATCAGGTCTGATCAAAACAATTATTTGCCGGCCCTTTGAATGATTTAAAATAATAGTGACGCTTTGTGTTTTAGGATCAAGGCGAAAACGGTTATCTAGCAACGGGATGTCATTGGGCGCATAAATGGTATGCGCAAATAAATTTGTGCTAAATATAAGCAAGAGTGTGAAGATTATTTTTAGGTTTTCCACAAATACTCCTTAATCAATGCTAATCGACTTTTATGTGCTGCTAATTCATTTACATCTGCACGAATAACGGTTAATGGTGAATTAGCAATGCGCCTTCGCGGACCATAGTCTAATTCACAATTATCGTTGCCTGTTAAATTAAGTTTACCCTGTCCACCACTCATTACTAGATAAACATCAGCCAAAATTTCGGCATCAAGTAATGCACCATGCAAAACGCGATGTTTGCTATCAATACCGTAACGATCACATAATGCATCTAAATTATTTCGTTTAGCTGGAAACATTTTTTTTGCCATAACAAGCGTATCAGTAATACTACACATTGCTTGGGTTGCTTGGGTTTTTTGATTTAAAAAACGGAACTCTTGATCCATAAAGCCCACATCAAAAGGTGCATTATGAATAACCAGATCCGCCCCTTTTATAAAATCAATAAATTCATCAGCAATCTGTGCAAAAAATGGTTTATCTTTTAGAAATTCATCCGTGATGCCGTGAACGACAACAGCTTCGGGATCAACACTACGATCAGGTTTAATATAAACATGAAAATGGCGACCAGTTAAGCGTCGATTAATAACTTCGACACACCCTATTTCAATGATCCGATGACCAAGATAAATAGTACCATCTTTGTTCATACCTGTTGTTTCTGTGTCTAAAACAACCTGCCTTATTTGTTTGCTTGTCATCATTATTATCTTTATAGTGCGGTTTATTAATTTATTTTAACTTAACTAGTTGTTAATGTGGAATTCATAATGAAAAAAATTCAAATTTATACTGATGGATCATGTTTAGGCAATCCAGGACCTGGTGGTTACGGTGCTATTTTGATATTCAATGAGGTACGAAAAGAACTCTCGGAAGGTTTTGTGTGTACCACAAACAACCGAATGGAAATGCTTGCTTGCATAAAAGGCCTTGAAAAACTAACCCAACCTTGTGAGGTTGATTTAACCACTGATAGCCAGTATGTGCGGCAAGGCATCACGCAATGGATCCATCAGTGGAAAAAAAGAGGTTGGAAAACCGCCGCTAAAGCACCTGTTAAAAATGTAGATTTATGGAAAGCTCTAGATAAAGCACAAGAAAAGCATAAAGTTACTTGGCTCTGGGTAAAAGGGCATTCAGGGCACCCTGAAAATGAACGCTGCGATGATTTAGCAAGAGAAGCCGCAGAAGCGCAGCCTACCCAAAAAGATATGGGGTATAAGGATAATAGCAATAAGCCTAAATAACCTAGCTTCTGGATAAATAATCAACTAGCGCTCAACTGTAGTGGTCAACTAATTTTGGCCACGGTTCCGTATTCAAGCGCATAAATACGCTCAGACTGATTTACCGTGAGGGTGTAAACCTAACTGTGTAAATTTCCTCGATAAAATTCTACATCCTCAACTCAACAGTAATGTGAAGCTACAATATAACCTGGCTCGTTACCATTAGCGAGATATTTTAAAATTGCATTAAAAGGTGGGATACTAACCAGTTCTACCCAAAAAATTACTAAATAACCGACAAAATACTTATCGCTTATGTTTTTTTAACCATTTTAAAGGATCTTGTGCTTTCCCTTTGTAACTTAACTCAAAGTACAGACTATTTTTATCTTGGCCTCCAGAATGCCCTGCAAGTGCAATCGCATCTCCTGCAAAGACAATATCACCTTTCTTTTGTAATAAGGTTTGATTGTAACCATAAAGGGTTAAATAATTAGCACCATGATCAAGTGCAATCACCATACCGTAGCCTTGGAAATACCCAGCAAATAATACTCGCCCTGCCGCAACAGCTCGGACTTTTTCACCTTCGTTTGCAGAGATGGCAATACCATTCCATTTCACTTGTTTACTCCGTTTACTGCCAAATGTAGCAAGCACTTTCCCTCGAATTGGCCATTGCAGTTCCCCCTTTTTCTTTGCCATACTTGAATGCAAGGTATTTTTTCGTCTAATAATTATTTTTCTATTAGCTAATGCTTTTGCCGCTTCGAGTTCTCGAACTTGTTTCGCTTGTTGTTCTTGCTTTACTTGTTTTTTTAACCTAGCTTGTGATTTTGCGAGCTGTTGTATTTTTGATTTGTTATAACTTAAATTTTTCTTTAATAACCTTAATGCATTTTTGCGCGCTTTACTTTGCGCAACAAGCGCAATTTTTGCCTGTTTTTGCTTTGCATTGAGCTTTTTTAAAAGCGCGAGTGATTGCTTCTGTATAGATAAATTATCTTGTAGTTTTTTCTCTGTTAATTGTAAACTCTCAATGGTTTCTAATCTGGCTCGGTTTAAGTAAAGATAATAACTTTTAACGCGGATGACTTTGCTAAGATCGTCTTGGTTTAAAATGAGCTTAATAAGATTATGCCGCCCTGCCATGTATGCACTGATGAGCTGTTGTTCTAATAATTTTTGTTGTTTTTCTTTTTCTTGTTGAAGGCCTAGGGCCTCACTTTTTATCTTTTTTAACTGCAATGTTTCTTTTTTGATCTTATTTTTTGTTTGTGATACTTTCAAGCTAATTGCGGCTGTTTTTATTTCCGCATTTTTAACCTGTGTTTCTAATTTTTTCTGCTCTATTTTTTGCGCTGCATTTTTATTTTTTTGAGCGGTAAGCTCTTTATGAACGGTTTCAAGTTGTGGCGAAGCATCACATATTTGCGGCAAGATTAAGCTTGTCATAAATAATAATCCAAGCAAAACAAAACAATGTAATTGTTTTATTACTTTTTCAATTAATTTATTTTCCATTATTAATTTAACAACTCACTTTGTTTGCCATTCGACCTAAAAAATATAATTTGTCTATTTTACTTAAGTTTAAGTGTTATTTGTGTCTATATACCCAAGTTACTTCAATGTGATAAGCACATTGCCTGTCATTTCTTTAGGAATTTTCATACCCATCAAGGAGAGCATTGTTGGTGCCAGATCACATAACTTCCCATTGGGTTGCATTATTGCATCTCGACCAACGTAAATAAGTGGCACTGGTAGGTTTGTATGTGCCGTGTGAACACCTCCTGTTTCGGGATCGATCATTTGCTCTGCATTTCCGTGATCGGCTGTGATTAAACATTCTCCATCCACCTCTTTTAATGCCGCAACAACTTGTCCAATACAACTATCGACCGCTTCACAAGCCTTAACTGCTGCCTCATAAACCCCCGTGTGCCCAACCATATCACCATTAGGATAGTTACAAATAAGAACATCAAACTGTTGGCTTTTGATTGACGATACCAGCTTTTCTGTAAGTTCAGCTGAGCTCATTTCAGGTTGCATATCGTAAGTTGCAACTGCAGGAGATTTAATTAAAATACGTTTTTCGCCTTTAAACTCACTTTCACGCCCTCCGTTAAAGAAAAAAGTAACATGTGCGTATTTTTCTGTTTCAGAAATACGCAATTGCGTTTTTCCATGCAGAGCCAACCACTCACCCAGTGTATTGCTCAGCGATTCACTTGGAAAAGCTGCAGGTACTGTAATATTTTCTGCATATTGAGTTAGGGTTGCGAATGAAACCTTTGGTATGGCTGCGCGTTTAAAACCTGCAAAGTTTTCATCCGAAAATGCGTATGTTATCTCACGCGCACGATCAGCACGAAAATTTAAAAAGAGCAGCGCATCACCATCTTCAATAGCAGCTTTGTCGCCAATGACCGTTGCTTTGACAAACTCATCATTTTCATCTCTGGCATAAGCGTCTTCTAACCCAGATAATGGACTATCAGCGTGGAAGGCTGCTTTTGATTGGGTTAATAAATTGTATGCTTCTTCCACACGATCCCAGCGGGAATCCCGGTCAAGTGCGTAGTAACGACCCACTAATGTTGCAGTGCGCCCTTTCCCTAGTGCATCATATTTAGCGTCAAATTTAGCCAGTGTAGCAGCGGCGCTACGAGGAGGCGTATCGCGTCCATCGAGAAAAGCATGAACTAAAATATCTGTTGCACCACGTTTTGCAGCCAGTTCAATTGCCGCTAAAATATGATCCTCATGGCTATGTACTCCCCCTGGTGAGGCAAGCCCCATAATATGCACAGCTTTTCCTGCTGCAACGGCTTTATCAATCGCTTCTATAAAGATGGTATTTTCAAAGAAATCACCATCAAAAATAGCCTTACTTATTTTGGTTAAATTTTGATAAACAGTGCGCCCGGCACCAATATTGGTATGACCTACTTCGGAATTACCCATTTGTTCATTGGGTAAACCCACAGCTATACCAGATGCTGAAATCAAGGAGTTTGCATACTCTTTACAAAGAGTATCAAGTATTGGCGTGTTCGCATTTGCGACAGCGTTATCTGGCATTTTTGGTCGATTACCCCAACCATCCATAATTAATAAAACAAGTGGTTTTTTAGCTGTTGTCATGTCATTACTCCATTGATAATTTAAATTAAAAGAGAGTGTTGTGATTGCAATTTATTAGTTTACAACATTTGCAATTTTTGTCACTGAAAACCCACAAGATATGCCCAAGTTATCTCAAAAGATCGTGTCATACACTCCCTAAAATGCCAAGACAATTCACAAGATCCCTTTTGAGACACCGCGCTCGGACAATTTACTGAGATGATTTTGCATCTTGCCATACCTAGGAATAAACAAAATAAATTAATGTGTCAATATTGGTAGATATCCTTTGCCAGAAAAGCGCCTCTCGCGGTATAATAGTGAACTTAATATCAATGACACTAAGTTAACCACCATATTTTATTACGAAAAATGAGTCAATTAATAACGGAAATTGTGCCCGTTGCCATGATTAACTAGATTAATCATATCTCGGCATACTTTAATTATTTAATGGTTGAGGCCTTTACAAAACGTCCCACGAAGCAATAGCTTATTTTAACTAACAAGAAAAAAACATTGACAGTCCTTGATATAATTTTACAAAAATCCATTATAAACTACAGGGTGATATACATATGCACGAATACATTGATTTTTTATCCAATCATAAACTGCTTTCTTTAGCCTGGGTTGCCATTGCATTCATGTTAGTCAATAGTTTTATTCAAAGTAAAATGAGCAAGGTTAAAGGTATTACAAATCCAGAAGCTGTCGCTTTAATGAATAAAGAAAATGCTATTATTGTAGATATAAGAAGCTCTGATGCATTCAAAAAAAGTCATATTTTGAACGCCAAAAATATTCCCCTTGCAAAATTTGATAAAGACGGCTTATTAACGGTTGAAAAATATAAAAGCAGACCCATAATAGTGGTATGTGACTCAGGAGTTCAGTCTGCTGGTGGCACTAAAAAATTAATCTCTGCTGGATTTGAAAATGTATTCAATCTTTCATCAGGAATGAATGGTTGGATCTCCGCAAACCTCCCAACAACAGTGAAATAAAAATGAGAAACAAATTATGTCAACAATCGTTATCTATACCACGCCCTGGTGCCCTTATTGCGTTCGAGCGATAGCATTCCTTAACGACAAAAAAATAACCTATACAAACATTGATGTTTCTGATAATGATGAAAGAGCCAAGATGTGGGCATTAACAGGAGGGCGAACGGTGCCTCAAATTTTAATCAATGATCAGCCCATTGGTGGTTGTGATGAGCTCCTAGCGTTAGATAAAAGTGATAAATTAGATAAATTATTGAAATAATAAAAGGGAACTAACATGTCCGAAAAAACAGCAGAAGAGCCAGCTATTGAATTTAATATTCAACGAATATATGTAAAAGATATTTCTTTTGAATGCCCTAATTCGCCTGAGATTTTTCAAAAAGAATGGGAACCAAACATTGAAATGGGTATTGATACCTTAATTAAGGAAATAGACGACACTACTTTTGAAATTATTTTAACCCTGACTGTAACGACAAAAATAGATGAAGAAGTTGCATTCTTGTGTGAAATTCAACAAGCTGGTATTTTCACTGTTGGCGATTTAGAAAGCAAACAAAAAAAGCATTGTTTAAATTCTTTTTGTCCTAACATTTTGTATCCATATGCACGCGAAGCCATCTCAAACCTTATTAACCGCGGGACATTTCCACAATTAAATATTGCACCAGTAAACTTTGATGCTTTGTATGAAAATATATTAAACAATCAGCAAAATGAAAGCGAAAGAGAAAACCCTGCGACTAAATTAAATTCATAATTTTATCTATTAACTCAAGTCTCGTGAATATAAACGAGAGCGATGTGAGTAATTACTTTTATATTATTGTTTTTTTTCTTAAATAACACTCCTTTTGAGGTTTTTCAATGAATACTAAATGCGCTCTTGCAGTACTAGGTGCAGGATCTTACGGTACAGCACTTGCTGTATCAGTTAGCCGAAATGGGAACAAAACACTACTTTGGGGACATCAAGCACCCCACGTTAATCGTTTAAATAATGATAGAGAAAATAAAGAATTTTTACCTGGCATTGCATTCCCTCAATTACTCACGCCGCAATGCAGCTTAGAACAATGTTTAGCAGCCACTGACACACTCTTAATTGTTGTGCCAAGTCATGTTTTTGGAGTTGTTTTACAGCAAATTAAGCCTTACCTAACCGCTAAACACCGTATTGCATGGGCCACAAAAGGACTTGAAGCTAAAACAGGACGGTTACTTGAAGAAGTTGCGATTGACATACTTGGAGATTATGATCCCATTCCATTTGCCGCTATTTCAGGACCAACCTTTGCAATGGAAGTCGCTCAAGGTTTACCTACGGCACTTGCGGTTGCAGGATCAAATGTTGAATTCACCAAAGAGGTAGCAAGCCTTTTCCATAATAAAAATAATTTAAGAGCATATATCTCTAACGACTTTATTGCGCTGCAACTCTGTGGCGCTGTTAAAAATGTCATTGCAATTGGCGCAGGTCTTGCTGATGGCTTAGGCTTTGGCGCAAATGCTCGAACAGCATTAATTACACGCGGATTAGTTGAACTTACACGATTAGGTGTTGCGCTAGGTGCAAAAGAGTCATCATTTATGGGCATGGCTGGACTGGGTGATTTAGTCTTAACATGTACCGATAACCAATCTCGCAACCGTCGTTTTGGTTTATCGCTCGGCCAAGGTAAAGGCATTGAAGAAGCACAACTTAATATTGGCCAGGTTGTTGAAGGTTATCGCAATACTGAAGAAGTCCATAACCTGTCAACGCGATTAACTATTGAAATGCCTATTTGTGAGCAAATTTATAACATCTTATATTGCAAAAAAAGCGTACCAGAGGCGGCAAAAGATTTACTTTCTCGTGATATCAAAGAGGAATAATGATAGGTTTACTCAGCCTATAATGCCCCAGCAAATCTAAACAGTAAAATTAAGATTCTTATTCCTATTTGAGATAGTATCTATCAAAATAGGAGAATCAACATGAGCAAAAAAAGAACAACTTATTCTGCTGAGTTTAAAAGTAGACTTGTACTGGAGTTATTGGAAAATGAAAAAACTTGAGCTGAGATTGCAAATGAAAATAATATCACCTCATTGATCCTTGGGAATTGGAAAAAAATATTCCTGGAAAATGCTGTTATTGCAATGGAGCCTGCTAAAGCTATTAAAGAATATAAGCTGGAGCTTGTTGCAGCTTTAGACAAAAATGAAATGCTCACAAAAATTGTCGGTAAAATGACATCCTCGAATGAATGGCCAGAAAAAAACTAAAAAACTAAAAAGCTTGGGAGGATCTGATAAAAAGAAGTTAATTGAGCCTAAGCTAGAAAGCCTTTCAGTACCACAGCAATGTGAGCTATTGAATTTGAATCGGAGTACTTTTTACTACACTGAAAAAGTGAATAATAAAAAGCATGAGATTCAGCAGGAAATAGCCAAAGTGTTTGCTAAAACACCAATTTACGGCGCTAAAAAGGTGCATCAACAGCTTCAATAAAATGGAGTCAAGGCATCTTTAAACACGGTAGCAACATATCGAAAGGAGCTGGGTTTAAAGGCTATTTTAGCGGTTAAGCAAGTAACAACCACCCTAGCCAATAAGCAACATCAGAAATACAGTTATAAGCTTAGAGGCCTTAATATTTCACATGCTAATCAGGTATGGAGCACAGATATAACCTACATCAAAGTCAAGGGTGGAATGGTTTACCTTGCTGCGGTTATTGATTGGCATTCGAAAGCCGTCCTATCACACAAAATATCGAATACGATGAATTGTGCACTGAGCATTAACGTCTTGAATACGGCCTTGGATCGCTATGGAAAACCTGAGATATTCAATACAGATCAGGGAAGTCATTATACAAGCGATGTGCATACTCAAAAATTAAAACAGGACGGGATCTCGATATCAATGGACGGAAAAGGCCGAGCTACTGATAATATTTGCATTGAAAGATTTTACGACGCGCAAAATTCTCCCGTATTTATCTAAATGAATATGAAACTATCAAAGATTTACAAGAAGATGTATCCGATTACATTGAGTTTTATAATCACCAACGATTTCATGAAACATTGAAATATAAAAAACCAATGAATGTTTACCAAGAAGGAATTAAGGCGAGCTTAGCTTTATCAAAGGTATCTTAACTGTGGAATAAGAAATATTAAATAACTGTCTTGACTCTTTGGGTAGGTATACCTGTTCGCCGCCACCGTTGCATTTTTTCGTTACATGGTTATATATGACTGAGGCTATTATATTTTTTATTTACCAGATCAAAAAAGGTGCCAAAGCACCTTTTATATTCGCAATGCAGTTACCCTGCAAATAGATTCACAATACAGTTACCCTCCAAAATCTACTGCGTTTAATAATTCAGCTAGATTTTGCTCTGCTTCATCGGTATCAACAACAGTCACTTCTTCTTTAGGCTCAAGTGCTTTAGCTTTAGCTTTAGCTCGTGCCTTATGATGTGCGAAACCAGTACCAGCGGAAATCAATCGACCAACGATAACGTTCTCTTTGAGTCCGTGTAGTTTATCACGTTTACCAGCAACAGCTGCTTCAGTTAGAACGCGCGTTGTTTCTTGGAACGAGGCTGCTGAAATAAATGACTCAGTTGCAAGAGATGCTTTAGTAATACCTAATAATTGGTAATCAAATTTAGCTGGCGCTTTACCTTCTTCTTCTAATTTACGATTAGTTATGATCACTCTCACCACTTCAGCTTGATCGCCTTTTAAAAAGTGTGAATCACCCTTCTCTGTGATCACACACTTACGTAGCATTTGGCTAACGATAACTTCAATGTGTTTATCATTAATTTTAACGCCTTGTAAATGATAAACTTCTTGCACTTCGTTAGTGATGTAATTAGCAACTGGACTGATACCACGAAGCCGCAAGATATCATGTGGCGACTCTGGACCATCTGAAATAACTTCGCCAATTTCAATCTTCTCGCCCTCAAAGATGTTTAATTGACGCCATTTAGGGATCATTTTTTCATACACTTCACCATCAGCTTGTGTGATAAGTAGCCGTATTTTGCTTTTCGTTTCTTTACCAAATGATAATGTCCCTGACTTCTCAGCAAGAATAGCCGCCTCTTTTGGAATACGCGCTTCAAACAAGTCAGCAACACGAGGTAGACCACCTGTAATATCACGTGTTTTAGACGATTCTTGTGGGAGACGAGCCACTGCGTCGCCGACATTTACCTTTGCACCATCTTCAAGGCTAACAATCGCTTTTCCTGGTAATGCATATTGCGCAACTACCTTTGTACCTGCGATAAAGAGATCTTTACCTTTCCCATCAACTAATTTAGCTGTCGGACGCATCTCTTTACCTGCACTTGAACGCTGTGCTGGATCGATAATAACAATACTTGATAAACCAGTTATCTCATCGGTTTGTTTGTTAATAGTAATACCTTCGATGAAATCAACAAACTCAATTGTACCCGCTACTTCTGTGATAATTGGATGGGTATGCGGATCCCAGTTTGCAATAATTTCGCCAGAAGTGATACTTGCACCATCTTGTTTATCTAGAATTGCACCGTAAGGGAGTTTATGATTTTCTTTAGTACGACCTAAGTCATCAATAATCGTTAATTCCGTCGAACGAGAAGTAATAACTACTTTACCCTCTGAATTAATAACAAATTTTGCGTTGTTAAGTTTGATCTTCCCTGTATTTTTAACTTGCACATTGTTCTCAGAAGCGGCGCGCGATGCAGCACCACCTATGTGGAAAGTACGCATTGTTAGCTGTGTTCCAGGCTCACCGATTGACTGCGCCGCCATAACACCGACGGCTTCTCCTTGACCAACGATATGACCACGCGCAAGATCACGACCATAACAAGACGCACATACACCAAAGTCTGTATCACAAGTAATCACTGAACGGACCCAAATTTGATCGACAGAAGCGGCTTCGATAATGTCACATTCTTTTTCATTGAGTAATGTATTACGTTCAAGTAATACTTCATCTTCAGACCCAGGTTTGATCACATCTTGGGCAACCACTCGGCCTAATACTCGCTCGCGAAGCGGTTCAACAATATCACCACCTTGAATAAGCGGCGTCACGAGTAAGCCTTCAACACTGCCACAGTCTTCTTCGGTAATAACCAAATCTTGGGCAATATCAACTAAACGACGTGTTAAGTAACCAGAATTTGCTGTTTTAAGTGCTGTATCGGCCAACCCTTTACGCGCACCATGCGTTGATATAAAATATTGAAGTACATTGAGACCTTCTCTAAAATTTGCTGTGATCGGTGTTTCTATGATTGAACCATCAGGTTTAGCCATCAGACCGCGCATCCCAGCTAGCTGACGGATCTGCGCTGCACTACCACGAGCGCCAGAATCGGCCATCATGTACACACTGTTAAATGAATCTTGTTCTACTTTTTCACCTTTTGCGTTTAATACCGTATCTTTAGACAAATTGTCCATCATTGCTTTTGCAACTTGATCATTAGTACTTGTCCAAATATCAACGACTTTATTATAACGCTCACCAGAGGTGACGAGACCAGCTTGAAATTGATCTGAAATTTCAGATACTTCTGCTTCTGCTGCGGCAACAAGATCATATTTGTTGTCGGGAATAACCATGTCACCAATACCAACAGATGCACCAGAAAGGGTTGCATATTCAAACCCTGTGTACATTAACTGATCGGCAAATATAACCGTCTCTTTAATGCCGAGCAAACGATAGCACTCATTGAGTATGTTAGAAATTGCTTTTTTACCCATGTTTAAATCAATCAATTTAAAGGGCAAGCCTTTGGGCATGATCAGCGACAAAATCGCACGCCCAACAGTTGTTTCAATAATCGCGGTTTCTTCTGTTTGTGTCTGATCTTCGCTAATCGTAACCTGCGTCATCCGCACCTTTACGATGGCTTGTAAATTAACAACTTGCGCTCGGTATGCCTTTTCAGCTTCTTTGGCATTTTGGAACCACATTCCTTCACCTTTAGCATTAATGCGCTTACGCGTCATGTAATACAAACCTAATACAACATCTTGTGAGGGCACTATAATTGGCTCACCATTTGCGGGTGATAAAATATTATTAGTTGACATCATCAAGGTGCGAGCTTCAAGCTGAGCTTCGATGGTTAACGGTACGTGTACCGCCATTTGATCGCCATCAAAATCGGCGTTGTATGCTGAACATACAAGCGGATGGAGCTGGATCGCTTTACCTTCGATTAATACCGGTTCAAATGCCTGTATACCAAGCCTGTGCAGTGTTGGCGCACGGTTTAATAACACTGGATGTTCTCGGATAACGTCTTCTAAGATATCCCATACTTCAGGACGGCTTTGATCAACTAATTTTTTAGCCCCTTTAATTGTTGTCGACAGACCGCGAGCTTCTAATTTCCCGTAAACAAAGGGTTTGAATAACTCAAGTGCCATTTTTTTCGGCAACCCACATTGATGCAAACGCAATGTCGGTCCTACGGTAATAACCGATCGACCTGAATAGTCAACGCGTTTACCCAATAGATTTTGACGAAAACGACCTTGTTTACCTTTGATCATATCAGCAAGTGATTTTAAAGGCCTCTTGTTCGATCCTGTAATAGCGCGTCCACGACGACCATTATCAAGCAATGCGTCAACAGATTCTTGTAGCATACGTTTTTCGTTGCGTACTATAATATCTGGCGCGGCTAAATCAAGTAGTCGCTTCAGACGATTGTTACGGTTAATCACCCGGCGATATAGATCATTTAGATCAGAGGTTGCAAATCGGCCACCATCAAGTGGTACTAATGGTCGTAAATCAGGCGGAAGCACTGGCAATACGCTCAGGATCATCCATTCGGGTTTATTTGCAGACTGGTGAAAAGAGTCCACCAGTTTCAACCGTTTTACAAGCTTTTGACGTTTAGTTTCAGAGTTAGTTGTTTCTAACTCTTCACGCATTACTTCAATTTCATGCGCAAGGTCAATATCTTTAAGCAAAGCAAGCACCGCTTCAGCGCCCATCATCGCTTCAAACTCGTCGCCCCACTGTTCAACCATTTCTAAATATTCGTCTTCAAGCAAAATTTGACGTTTTTCAAGATCTGTCATGCCAGATTCTGTCACAACGAAAGATTCAAAGTATAAAATACGTTCTATATCACGCAGGGTCATATCAAGCATTAAACCAATACGAGAAGGTAATGATTTAAGGAACCAAATATGTGCAACAGGCGATGCGAGTTCAATATGTCCCATGCGGTCACGACGAACTTTAGATTGTGTGACTTCAACACCACATTTTTCACAAATTACACCACGGTGCTTAAGACGTTTGTATTTGCCACATAAACATTCATAGTCTTTGATGGGACCAAAAATCCGTGAACAAAATAGACCTTCGCGTTCAGGTTTAAATGTACGGTAGTTAATCGTTTCTGGTTTTTTTACTTCACCAAAAGACCATGACCGGATAACTTCTGGTGAGCCTAAACTAATTTTTATACTATCGAATTCTTTATTTTTATTCTGTTGCTTTAAAAAAGATAATAAGTCTTTCACACTATTTCTCCTGTTAGGAGTAAAAAAAGGCGCTTTACACGTTAAAAACGCCACTTATATTTACATTCTGCATGCTTAGAACATCACAGCCTCTGCTTCGTCTAGCTCAATGTTGAGGCCTAATGAACGGATCTCTTTCAACAATACGTTAAATGATTCAGGGATCCCAGGATCCATTTTATGTTCGCCATCAACTATGCTTTTATACATTTTAGTACGACCATTAACATCATCTGATTTCACCGTTAACATTTCTTGCAGAGTATAAGCCGCACCAAATGCCTGTAGTGCCCAGACTTCCATCTCACCGAAACGTTGTCCACCGAACTGTGCTTTACCACCAAGTGGTTGCTGAGTGACAAGACTGTAGGATCCTGTTGAACGTGCGTGCATTTTGTCATCAACGAGGTGATTTAGCTTGAGCATGTACATGTAACCGACGGTAACAGGACGTTCAAAGTCAATACCTGTACGACCATCTGTTAATATTATTTGACCAGACTCTGGTAAATCTGCCATTCTCAATAATTCACGAATTTCAGATTCGTAAGCACCATCAAATGCTGGTGTTGCAACAGGTAAACCTTTATAGAGATTTTCAGCCAGACGCATGACGGCTTCATCATCAAATTCGTTAATATCGACATGAGAAGGTGCATCACCAAATGAGTACATTTTTTGAATAAATTCACGCACTTTATCCATTTCAACGTCACGCTGGCTCTTGATCATACGTTCAAGTTTTTCACCAACACCTTTACAAGCCAATCCTAAATGCGTTTCTAAGATCTGACCAATGTTCATACGTGATGGTACACCCAACGGATTAAGTACAATATCAACTGGTACTCCATATTTATCATGTGGCATATCTTCAACAGGCACAATCTTTGAAATAACCCCTTTATTACCGTGACGTCCAGCCATTTTATCGCCTGGTTTTATACGCCTGCGCACAGCAAGATAGACTTTAACAATCTTTTGCATACCTGGTGCTAAATCATTACCTTGTGTTATTTTATGACGTTTAATCTCGAATTCTTTATCGTAATCAGCTTTTATTTCATCGTATTGGTTAATGATTTGATCAAGGTATGTCTGTTTAGTTTCATCATCAACAACGACTTCTAACCATTGAGCGCGTGGCATTTGCAGTAAGCGTTGTTCATTTTTACCAGAATCAACAAGAATGTTTAATGCTTTCTCAAAAATTGCGTTCTCTAAGATTTTGAACTTCTCAGTTAAATCTTTTTTCGCAGCCTTAAGTTGCATTGATTCTATTTCAAGGGCACGCTTGTCTTTTTCTAAGCCTTCTCGTGTAAATACTTGAACATCAATCACGGTTGCATAAGTTGAGTTAGCAACACGCAACGAAGTATCTTTTACATCCGATGCCTTCTCGCCAAAGATTGCACGTAATAGCTTTTCTTCTGGTGTGAGCTGCGTTTCTCCTTTTGGTGTTACTTTACCAACTAAGATATCACCTGAACGCACTTCTGCACCAACAAAAATTATTCCTGATTCATCAAGTTTATTGAGCGCAGATTCACCAACATTAGGAATATCTGCCGAAATTTCCTCACAACCGAGTTTAGTTTCACGCGCAACACATGATAGCTCTTGAATATGAATAGTTGTAAAACGATCTTCTTGTGCAACACGCTCAGAAATGAGGATTGAATCTTCGAAGTTAAAACCATTCCACGGCATGAATGCAATTTTCATGTTTTGACCAAGTGCAAGATCGCCCATATCTGTTGCAGGACCATCAGCAAGTACATCACCTTTTACAATTGGTTCACCAATTTTACAGGTTGGTTTTTGGTTAATACAAGTGTTCTGATTTGAACGTGTGTATTTAGATAAGTGGTAAATGTCAATTCCAGCTTCACCTGGTAGTGACTCTTCTTCTGAAACTTTAATCACAATACGAGAGGCATCCGCGTAATCGACAACACCACTGCGTTTCGCAATAATGGTGACACCAGAATCGATAGCAAGGCGACGCTCGATACCAGTACCAACTAATGGCTTTTCCGCGCATAATGTTGGCACTGCTTGACGTTGCATGTTCGCCCCCATTAAAGCCCTGTTCGCATCATCATGTTCTAAAAATGGAATAAGTGATGCCGCAACTGATATTATCTGTTGTGGAGACACATCCATATAGTCAATTTTATCAGCACTCAAGAACAAGGTTTCGCCAGCTTGACGACAAGGGATCATATCCCCTTCAAGCTCACCATTGGCATTAATTTCAGCCGATGCCTGAGCGATAACATAGTTACCTTCATCGATTGCCGATAAGTAATCAATCGTTTCGGTTGGTATGCCATCAATCACTTTACGAAAGGGTGTTTCTAAGAAACCGTAATCGTTGGTGCGTGCAAATGTTGCCAATGAGTTGATAAGACCGATATTTGGCCCTTCAGGTGTTTCGATTGGACATAAGCGCCCATAATGCGTTGCGTGTACATCTCGCACTTCAAAGCCCGCACGTTCACGCGTTAAGCCGCCAGGACCTAATGCTGAAATACGACGTTTGTGTGTCACTTCTGACAGCGGGTTATTTTGATCCATAAACTGTGAGAGTTGTGATGAGCCAAAAAACTCTTTAACCGCAGCAGAAATTGGTTTCGCATTGATTAAGTCTTGCGGCATAGCTGCATCAAGATCGCCTAATGATAAACGCTCTTTAACAGCACGCTCAACACGCACCAGGCCTACACGAAATGCATTCTCTGCCATTTCGCCAACGCAACGAATACGACGGTTTCCAAGGTGATCGATATCATCAACAACGCCATCACCGTTGCGAATAGCAATCAGCGTTTTAATAACAGATAAAATATCTTCCTTGCTTAATATACTAGAGCCTGTATCGCCTTCATTGCCAACACGGCGATTGAACTTCATTCGCCCAACTTTCGAGAGATCATAACGATCTTCTACAAAAAACAAGTTTTTAAATAAGTTTTCAGCAGCCTCTTTGGTTGGCGGCTCACCTGGGCGCATCATGCGGTAGATTTCAACAAGTGCCTCAAGGCGATTTGTTGTTACATCAGCGCGTAGCGTATCAGACATAAATGAACCACAGTTAAGTTCATTGGTGTAAATAACTTCGAAAGATTTAATGCCTGCTTGTACTAATTGCTCCAATAGCTCTTCTGTCAATTCATCATTAGCATTGACAGTAATTTCTCCAGTTTCTTTATTGATATAATCTTTGGCTGATACTTTGCCATTTAGATATTCAAGAGGCACTTCAATTTTTTTAATTTTTGCTTTTTCAAGTTGACGAATATGACGTGATGTCACACGCTTACCAGCTTCAATATAGACTTTGCCTTTTACAGATATATCAAATGAAAATTGCTCACCGCGCAATCGATCTGCTATCAACTCCATTGATAGTAAGCCTTTCTTAACAGTAAATACCGTTGTTTCATAAAACAGATCTAAAATTTCTTCTGTAGAATATTCTAACGAACGTAACATAATCGTTGCAGGGAGCTTACGACGTCTGTCAATGCGCACAAATAAGTTGTCTTTAGGATCAAATTCGAAGTCTAACCATGAGCCACGGTAAGGAATAACGCGGGCGTTATATAAAACTTTACCAGAGCTATGTGTTTTACCTTTATCATGATCAAAGAATACACCAGGGGAACGGTGTAATTGCGAAACTATAACACGTTCAGTTCCATTAATTACAAATGTACCATTATCTGTCATTAATGGCATTTCACCCATGTAAACTTCTTGTTCACGAATATCTTTCACCGTACCCGCTTTCGCGTCACGATCATAAATAACAAGACGCAATTTAACACGTAATGAAGCAGAATAAGTTATCCCTTGAACATGGCATTCTTTTACGTCGAACAGAGGATCAACTAATCGATAGCTAACATATTGCAGTTCTGATGTACCTGAGTAACTGACAATTGGAAATATGCTTTTAAAAGCTGCTTCTAGACCAAGTTCCCCAGTTAAATCTACTTCTATGAATCGTTTGAATGAATCTAATTGGATCGACAACAAGTATGGCTTTTCCATAACTTGTGGACGCTTCCCGAAATCTTTACGAATTCGTTTTTTCTCAGTATAAGAGTAATCCATGTAGTTCCTTTGCTTCGCTGATTAATGATTTTTGATTGCCACTTTAAGTGGACAACGGCGTCGCTTATTTTTTTAATGAGTGCATTATTTATGCACTTATTTTTTCTCAAAATCATAAACAAAATAATAAAATTTATAATTTCCTATACAGTAAAAAGGCCAGTGATCAATAAATCACCAGCCGCAGTCATTTTTATGACTAATAAGTAGGATTCCACCACCTATTTAAGTTCTACAGTTGCACCTATTTCTTCTAGAGTTGCTTTAAGAGTTTCAGCATCTTCTTTAGAAAGTCCAGCTTTAATCACTGTTGGACAAGCCTCAACTGCAGCTTTAGCTTCTTTAAGGGCAAGATCTGTCACGCTACGTACTGCTTTGATTGCTTTAACTTTGTTTTCACCAAACGCAGTCATTACAACGTCAAATTCAGTTTGCTCCTCAGCAACTTCGCCGCCAGCAACTGGCCCAGCTGCAACTGCCGCAGTTGCAGATACTTCAAATTTTTCTTCCATTGCTTTAATTAGTTCAACAACGTCCATTACTGATAATTCAGCAACAGCGTCTACTATTTGTTCTTTAGTGAGAGACATGAGTCAATTCCTACTTTTATAAAATTAATTAAATGACAGCTTTGCTAAGCTGCAGATTTTTCTTTCTGCTCGCCAATGGCAGCCAGAAGACGTACAAGTTTGCCCGCAGAAGCTTCTTTCATCGTCGCCATTAATAGCGCAATTGCTTCGTCGTATGTTGGTAATGTAGCGAGGCGGTCTATCTGATTGGCTTCAATAAATTCACCTTCAAATGCCAATCCTTTCACTTCAAACGTTTCATTGTCTTTAGCGAAGTCTTTAAGAAGACGTGGGCCAGCACCTGGGTGTTCGGTTGAAAATGCAAGAATTATAGGACCGCTAAAGGTATCTGCTAAACATGCAAAGTCAGTACCTTCAATTGCCCTGCGCGCTAATGTGTTACGCACTACGCGTAAGTAAACATTATTTTCCCGAGCTTGTGCTCGAAGTTTCGTCATTTCACTGACTGCGACACCGCGAGGATCAGCAACAACAGCAGATAAAGCAGATTGAGCAACTACTTTGACTTGGCTCACAATCTCTTGTTTATCTTTGAGTCTTAATGCCATTTTTTTACTCCTTGGTTACTCTGGGTTTCACCCTAGAAAATATCCTCACTATTTTATTTAAAACAATAAATGAGGTGCTATTTCGGTGCTCAGATCCAGTTAAACAATGCTTATCTGAGATCCACCACCATCTGCGTAGGAAATTAAGTTTATTGGTGGGGAAATTTAAAATTTCCCACCAATATTCACCTACGGTCTCAGAAGGGATAAAAGCCCCTCCAAAGTAAGACGGAAAATACAATAGATGATCAACCGTCTTGTACAGTTATTCAACTGTTAATTTATTAATTGTGAAAACGCTTATACCATTGCGGTAGCAATCGTTCCTTGATCTATTTTAACACCAGCACCCATAGTAGTAGATAGGTTAATACGCTTAATGTACTGCCCTTTAGCACCTGCTGGTTTGCCTTTATTAACCGCGACAAGCAACGCTTCAAGGTTTTCTTTGATTTGAACATCAGAAAAAGTAACTTTTCCGATGGTAGAATGAATAATGCCATTTTTATCGTTACGGTAACGTACTTGACCTGATTTAGCATTTTTTACTGCTGTCGCAACGTCAGTTGTTACTGTACCAACTTTAGGATTTGGCATTAGCCCCCGAGGCCCTAGTATTTGACCTAATTGACCAACAACACGCATCGCATCAGGTGATGCTATAACAACGTCAAAGTTCATTTCACCAGCTTTAACTTGTGCCGCAAGATCGTCCATACCAACAATGTCTGCGCCCGCATCTGTAGCGGCTTGTGCATTGGCACCTTGCGTAAACACTGCAACACGTACTTCACGTCCCGTGCCATGTGGTAAAACAGTTGCTCCGCGCACATTCTGGTCACTTCGACGTGAATCAATTCCTAAATTTATAGCAACATCAATACTTTCTTTAAACTTAACGGTTGCAAGTTTTTGAAGCAGTACAACCGCTTCATTGATATCATATTCTTTCATTACATCAATCTGCTCACGAATGTTCTTCATGCGTTTAGATAACTTAGCCATAGTATTAACCTTTTATTTCCAAGCCAATTGAGCGCGCAGAGCCCTCAATACAACGCATCATCGCATCAAGATCAGCACCTGTTAAATCAGGCTCTTTTATTTGAGCAATTTCTTTTACTTGAGCCTTTGTAACTTTACCAACTTTATCTTTATTAGGGACGCCAGATCCAGATTTGATACCAGCCGCTTTTTTAAGTAAGTAAGAGGCAGGCGGCGTCTTAATGATGAAAGTGAAAGAACGGTCACTGTAAACTGTAATGATAACAGGCACTGGTGCGCCTTTTTCGAGGGAATCTGTTTTTGCATTAAATGCTTTACAAAATTCCATAATATTAACACCGTGTTGACCAAGTGCTGGACCTACAGGAGGGGATGGGTTAGCCATACCAGCTGAAACTTGCAGCTTGATAAAGGATTCTACTTTTTTAGCCATGTTTATATTACCTATGGTTTGGGTATAACGCTAATTATTTGCGATTAGCTTCCCTTTAATTCATTTAGTTCAGTCGTGCGAATAAAATTAGACTGAATGTTGCTTTTTAGTTATTTGCTTCACAAAAACAATTGTCGGCAAATAAAAAAGGTGAAAAATTATAACTAAAACTATAATCTAATACAAGCTTATTTTTAATTTTATCAACATAAAGCGACATATACCTTTTGTCCAACGTTGACAGGGCATTTAAACGCGTTAATCTTTGCCTACAAATAGTCTCAAGGCGTGCCAATTGGGGACTTATAGTGCATAGGTTGCTTAATTTTGTGAACGCGACATATCAAGCCAAATTACCTCACAATTGACCTTGCTGATTTTTCACCCTGAGGTAAAATGTATATATCTCTAATGAGGAAGTCCTATGAAGATTATTTGCATCGAAGTTAGCTCTACAATTCGACGACTAATCGGTAATATTGTCATCGATTTAAAGCAAGAATACACCTCTGTTGCAACTGGAGAAGCATTATTAAAATCCTGTAAAAATGATAAATATGAGATCGTTATTATGGGTTATGAATTAACCGATTATAAAGCAGAAACGCTAATTAATGAATTAAGAAAATCCAATGAGTATAGCGATGTGCTTGTCTGGATATTAAGCAGCCAAACTATAACCAATAATGACATCATAAATATACCCTTCGTTAAATTTTTCAAAAAAGAAAATATTAAACATATTCATGCGCAATTGAGTAAACAATTAGGCTCTTTTCCTGATTTTCGTCCTTTATTAACCAAAAAAATATTATTAGTTGATGATAGCAATCTCTCTCGCATGATTGGACTAAGAGCTCTTACTAAATTGGGAGGCCAAGTAGAACAAGCATGCGATGGAAAAGAAGCCTTAGCCATGATGCTTGAAAACTCATATTCAATGGTATTAATGGACTGTGAAATGCCACTTATGAGTGGCCTCAAAACTTGTGAAGAATATCGCAAGCTCAAACCCTGCTCTGATCTCCACATTATTGCACTCAGCGGACATAATGCCGAATATAAGAAAACTATTATTGACGCTGGGATGAATTATTTAATCACTAAACCAATCGAGCCACATAAAATAATGCACGCGCTTGATGTGTTAGCCCATACTCCATCTCAATAAAATAATGATTCATTTTCAATGCTAAAGCGTGTACGTCATCTTATCAAAAAAAAGCCGAACTGACGCTCAGCATGCGACTTAGGTACTGCGCTTGAGAAAGCAATTAATCTTTTTCTACCTGAGAAAATTCAAGATCAACAGGTGTTGCACGTCCAAAGATGGAAACAGACACTTTTAAGCGATTTTTTTCATAATCCACATGTTCAACTGTTCCGCTAAAATCTATAAATGGACCGTCAATCACACGCACTATTTGCCCCGCTTCAAACAAGGTGCGAGGACGTGGCGAATCATGAGATACTTGCAAGCGATTCATAATGTTATCCACTTCTTCTTTTGTAATAGGTGCTGGCTTCTCTTTTGTTCCGCCAATAAACCTCAGCACCCGATGGATATTTTTCACTAAATGCCAGCTTGCATCATTCATTGCCATTTCTACTAGGACATACCCTGGGAAGAATTTACGCTCACTTTTCCGCTTTTGGCCAGCTCGCATTTCAACAACTTCTTCGGTTGGCACAAGAATTTCGCCAAAGTGTTTTTCCATTGCATTAAGCTTAATATGCTCAAGTAATGTTTTTTGTACGCGATTTTCATAACCCGAAAACGCTTGAACTACATACCATTTTTTTTCTTGTATATCTACTGCCATAGTGTCCCCTTAAATAGCCATTGTAAAGTATTCAACCACACGAACAAATATACCATCGAGGCCCCATAAAACAAGCCCAACAAGCACAGATACTGCTATAACGATCAGCGTCGTTTGAATTGTTTCTTGTCTCGTAGGCCAAACTACTTTACGCACTTCCATTCGCGACCCTTGGGCAAATTCAATAAATATTTTACCTTTGCTAGTAAACGCCGCAATAAATAAAGCAACCAAGACCATTGCCCCAAGAATAACCACACGCAATACAATATTTACTTGATCCGCGTATAAAAAGTTACCGCCGACCACCGCAATTAATAATAAAACGGCTACTGTCCACTTGATTCCGTCAAATGAACTCGTGGTGCTTTTTTCATCTATTGTTTTCATAAAGCTTTACTCACAGTTAATAATCGATAAAACCTTTACTATTATTGGCATTTTGCCTAAAAGGTTAAATAGTGCAAAGAAATATCTTAACACTTAAAAAACAATGCCGAAGTATAAGGATTTTTGTGCCTTTTGTAACGCAATAATATTACTTTTTCTTAAAAAAGAGTGATAAAAGCTATTTATTTGCTTATTTTCTCAATTTTACGCTGTCAACTTGATGATTTACTCCTTTTTTTAAAATTAAGGTTGCTCTGTATTTTGTTGGATTTATATTTTGCGATAGATTTATACCATTAATTTCATCCCATATTTTACTCGCTACTTGAAGCGCTTCGCTAGCCTGCATTTTCGAATAATGATAAAAAAAAGCATTAGGATCGGTAAATGCGCCTTTTCTAAATTCCATAAAGCGCTCATTAAACCATTGTTTGATAAGCACAGGATCAGCATCAACATATATCGAAAAATCAACAAAATCGGAAACAAAAACACTTTGTGTCTGAAGTGGTCGATGCATAGCACTCTGCAAGACATTTAAGCCTTCAAGAATGACGATATCGGGTTGCTTAATAGCAATTTTTTCACTAGGTACAATATCATAAGTTAAATGCGAATAAACTGGAGCTTGTAATGAAGTATCACCCGATTTAATTC
Organism: Bathymodiolus brooksi; assembly: GCA_963680875.1. Lineage (NCBI taxonomy): Eukaryota > Metazoa > Mollusca > Bivalvia > Mytilida > Modiolidae > Bathymodiolus > Bathymodiolus brooksi. The sequence continues at coordinate 1,200,308 of CAVMGF010000075.1, forward strand.
GCGCAACAAAATCAATCAAGGTCTTCACGTCAAAACTTTCAGGAAAACCTTTTTTATCCATTAAATTTTTTTCAATCAGCTTTTTGTTGGGGTATAAAAAACCATCTGTTTTAACGATAATAACCTTAGGGTGCTCTGTCCAACGAGATAATAGCGCTTGTAAAATACGCGCAACTGTACTTTTACCGACCGCAACACTACCTGCTATACCGATAATGTAAGGCACATTCTGATTTTGTGTGTTCAAAAATTCATTGCGCACAAACTGCTGAGATTTCTGTGCTTCGACATAGAGGCTTAACATACGAGAGAGAGGCAAATAAATATCAACGACTTCTTCGAGCGAAAGACGTTCGTTGATCCCTTGAAGTTTTTTCAGATCATCTTCTGTAAGCGTAAGGGCTACATTGTTGCGCAATGCAGACCAGTTTTCACGCTCAAAAGTGATATAAGCTTGGTGAACATCAGGTCGGATTAGTGCTGACAAAATTTTCTTCTTCAACTTTTTTTTCCTGTGGGCTTTCATTGATGAAAATAGCGTTAGCATGCCCTTGAGGATCATCTGTATATATATGGTATTGCGCAGCTGGCTTGAGTAACCTTTGGTAAATGTTTACTAATACTGCGTCATAATCTTCAATTTTATTCAAACTTTTGAGATTATGATAGGCTGTATCAAAATCGCTTTGCATCCAACAAGTATAATCATAAAAATCAAGGTACGCTGCTTGCAAAAGATAAACACCTTCAATTATTATAATGTCTATATCGGTAAAATTATAATCAATAACTCTTGGCGATATTACATCATCTAAGGTTATCTTTTTTTCTAGGTTGCTAAATAGTTTCAGCGGAATAATCAACTCTTCAAACATTTCATCATAACGATAAGCGTTTAAATAGTACTCTTCAGGACTATTCATCACATTAAAACGAACATCTTTGGGAGATTCCCAATCAAGGCCGCGAACGAGTGCGACACGGATCCCTTCGACTTCCAAAAGTTCTGCTGTTTTCACGGCTAAATGTCTTTTCCCACCTCCCTCAATACCACTTATTGCGACAAGAAGTGGTTTATGCGATTCTTTTTTTATGTGAAATGATCTCAATATAGCTTCTAACTGCGCAGGATCATTTAATACTGTTTTCACAAGAAATTCCTATTTGAATTTTTTTTAATACCAATGACAATAAATCAATTATCAATTATCAATTATCAATTATCAATTATCAATTCTCAATTATCAATTCTCAATTCTCAATTCTACTCTTTAAAATAAACTAAAAAATGATTCCTGCATTAATTTATTTGCTATTGTTAATTTTTTTTCTTGAGCAGATATTTAACTAAGTCTGTCAATTCGTTGCCATTTTTAACTGATCCAGTCATCACTTGATATTGGCCATTAACAATAATAGTGGGCACTCCTTGAATTTTAAATATTTCTGTATTACGTTTCATTTGCGACGCTAAACCTGCTGCTGAAAAACTGTCTAACGCACCTTTTGCTTTTGACTGTGAAATATTAAGTTTCGCAAATATTGCTACAATACCTTTCTCGCCATTGATTTGCTGACGCTGTACATGCAGTGTTTTAAAAACAAGCGCCGTAAATTCATCTTCAACACCTAATAACTGCGCCGCACCGAGTCCGCGTGTAAGCTCAGCTCCCATCGCTCCACCGAGAAAATCAACATGATTTTGCTCAAACTTGACATTTTTACCTAAGCTTTTTTTAAGATCCATCATAAATGGTTCGAACGTATAACAGTGCGGACAATAGTATGAAAAAAATTCCATGACCTCTGGTTGAGTTGTTGCCATAGGCTTAACAACTTTATAATTAACACCTTCTTTAAATACACTAGCTTGCGCGCATAACGGCAATAGTATTAATCCTATTAGCAGTACAAAAATTTTTTTCATTGTATTATTCCTCTTATTGATTGTAACCTGAATAAATAGATAATTCAGACGCCTTCATATTAATAATTTGTTGAGTTAATGATTGTAGCAAATCTTTCCAGTACTGGTCAGTAGAAAACCAAGGAAAAGCCTGCTTAAAAGCTGGATCGTACCACCTAAACGCAATCCATGTCACGTAATTAATGATCCGCAAACTACGCAATGCTTCGATTAATGTTAACTCCTTCATATTAAATTCAAATTGTTCTTGGTATCCATCTAATAACATATTAAGCTGAAGTTGTTTTTCCTCTCTCGTGCCATTTAAAAACATCCAAAGATCTTGTATGGCTGGCCCTGTTTTGCAATCATCAAAATCTACCAAATATGGATCACCATCAACATTCAAAATGTTACTCGGGTGGCAATCCCCATGTAATGAAATATCATGATACGGATTATTTTCTAAAATAGCCCCTGCTTGCAAAGCTACATCATCAATTAACTGAAAAAGCCTTTCCTTTATAGTCTTAGGAATAAATGCGCATTTTTTTATACTAGTTAATGGCGATGTAACCATTGTTTGTACATCAAGTTTGACACGTTTTTTTAATACTGTTTGTGACGAAATATTATGCATAGTACCAATAACTGAGCCTAGATCATATAAAAAATCAATATTATCAATGTCCATTGTTCGAGCAGATAAACTCTCAAATAAGGCAAAACGAAAGCCTGCAAAGTGAAATATAGATTGCCCATCTCGCATAATAGGCGCAGAAATAGCGCAATGATGCTTTTTTAAACTATGGCATAAATCATGCTCTTCTTGTAACTGCTCATCACTCCAACGCTGTGGTCGATAAAATTTAACAACGAAGCGCAGGTTATTTTCATCCGTAAAAACAGACACGCGGTTCTCATAAGAATTAAGCGCACAAAGCCCAGTCATCGGATAGATACCAAGTGATGCTAATGCATCGAGTTGTAACTCAGGGGTTAAAGATCCATAGCCGTCAACCATAAATTATAACCCTAAAAAGAAGGGGCTTTGCTCTTCAGTTACTTTTGTATTGTCTTTCATATTTGTTAATTTTAACGTAATCATTAGCTTGCTCTCTTTTATTCCATAAGGATCAACTGCAATAGCAATCGGTTGGGTAAATATCTCGCCTGATTTTATTGTTATTTTATCAGGGCCGATTAATTTGCCATGAGCAAGCCCTGAAAATGATAATTTATAAGTTTGCGTAGAGACGGTTTTATTTAGTATTTTAAGGGTATAAGTATTTTCAATAAGGCCTTCACTATTGACACGATAAAGCGCCGATCTGTCGCGCAAAACATCCATCTCAGTAGGGCTCAAATTTAAAATGTTAGCTAAAAACAGGCCACACATGATCAGTAAAATTAATCCATAGCCAATAATTTTAGGACGTAACACTTTGGTTTTATTGCCTTCTAATTTATTTTCTGATGTATATGAAATCAAACCGCGCGGGTACTTCATGCGATCCATTGTTTCATTACACGCATCAACACAAGCGCCACAATTTATGCATTCATATTGCAAGCCATCACGAATATCAATACCAACAGGGCAAACTTGTACACAAAGATCGCAATCAACACAATCGCCTAAATCAAGCGCTTTAGGAGAGTCTTTGCGGCGACGTGGCCCACGTTTTTCACCACGATTTGCATCGTAACCTACTATATAGGTGTTTTTATCAAACATTGTCGATTGAAAACGTGCATAAGGGCACATATGCGTACAGACAATAGAGCGCATAAAACCTGCATTAACATAGGTTATACAGGCAAAAAATAACACACTTGCAGTTGCCTCAAAAGAACTTTTTAAGCTAAAAAAGTCATAATAAAGACTAGTAACAGGTAAAAAGTAAGAGGCGAAAGCAAAACCTGTAAACAGTGAAAAAATTATCCATATGCCATGTTTAAGTGTTTTGCGCCAAATTTTATTAAAACTCCACGGCAATTGATCCAGCCGTTTTCGTTTATTGGCCGTGCCTTCTATGTGCTCTTCAAACCAAATAAAAATAAATGTCCATACAGTTTGCGGGCAGGTATAGCCACACCAAACACGACCAAGGTACGTGGTAAAAAAAAACAAACCAAAAGCTGCAATAATAAATACCCACGCAAGCAAGGTTAAATCTTGCGGGAAAAGGGTCATATTGAAAATGTGGTATTGTTGCTTCTCAATATCAAACAAAACAGCTTGATGGCCATTCCACCGTAGTAATGGCACCAGCAGAAATGTCAAAATTAATCCCCAGCCAGTGTAACGTCTGATTTTTTGGTAAACACCGTATGCTGCGCGGACATACACTCGCTTGCTCGGGTTATATCGATCGACCGTACTTGTTGTTGATGATTTTATTTCTTTAATTTTAATCCGCTCAACCATAACCTTTCTACCTTGCCGTTGATATTATTTAGTGAAGCCTCTGCGATTTAAAAGTGCGATAGCCAAGCGAGCTTGAATGGCAGAACAAGGTGCATATCGTCATTTTTATCCACTTTCCGAGAGTTAAGCAAAGCTATACTGTTTGAATTAATGTTCTTATACCCATGTTACTTCCAAATGCAAAATCAGCAAGGCAAATTGTGCCGATATGCTAGGCATAAAATTGAAGTATAGTTATTCTCTATAGATATTTTATAACAATGCAAATTGGTGCAAGGAGTCGTGCCCGTTGGTGCGCTAACTCGAAAACCAGCCTTGCGTTGCAACATTCGAAAAATAAGTCCCCATTACCTCATGCTGCGCCTTACTCTGATTATCGAATTCGTACCTGACGTTGCATTTTTTCGTTGCATGGGTATATACCCATGTTACTCAAGTTATTTTTTTACCCTCCCAACATATTCAGCTGAACGTGTATCTATCTTTACAATTTCACCAATTTGAATAAATAGCGGTACACGAATAACCGCTCCGGTCGCTAACGTTGCAGGTTTTCCTCCTGAGCCTGCAGTATCACCTTTTAAGCCTGGGTCGGTTTCTATCACTTCAATTTCAACAAAATTAGGTGGCGTTACAACAATGGGGCTATCATTCCATGTTGTGATAGTACATATATCTTGCTCAATTAACCATTTTGCCATATCACCCACAGATTTTACATCTGCGGCAATTTGTTCAAACGTGCTGTTATTCATAAAATGAAAAAATTCACCATCAGTATAAAGATAGGCAAGTTCAATTTCCATCACATCAGCAGCTTCAACCGATTCTCCTGATTTAAATGTTTTCTCAATAACTTTACCTGAGAGTAATTTTCGTAGTTTTACCCGGTTAAATGCTTGACCTTTACCTGGCTTAACCAGTTCGTTAGCGATAATAACACAAGGCTCTTTATCAAGCATAAATTTAAGACCTCCTTTAAATTCACTGGTATTATATGTTGCCATGTTCACCTCTTTCTAAATAAATAATAAAATAATAAATAAAGGACTAAAATAATTACAGTGAATAATACCCATACATTAGCCACTTGGCAAAAAGAACTGACAAATGCGATCAAAAATCCAACCCAGCTACTTAATTTATTAAATATTTCAGGTAAATTCTTAACGTTAAGTAATATTGCTCGCAAACAATTTCCAATGATTGTGCCACTGCCTTTCATCGCTAAGATGAAAAAAGGGGATATTGATGATCCTTTATTAAAACAAGTTTTACCTATTATGGATGAAGAGCTTATTTTTGATAACTATTTTACTGATCCACTTCAAGAGCATGAGAACATTCTTCCAAGCTTATTACACAAATATAAACGTAGAATTTTATTAATTGTAAAATCAGGATGTGCAATTAATTGCCGCTATTGTTTTAGACGGCACTTCCCATACCAAGATAATAACTTAACTAAAAGCCGTTTAAACAATGTTGTTGACTATTTAAACGATCATCGTGAAGTTAATGAAGTCATTTTAAGTGGTGGCGATCCATTAATGAGCAAAGATGATTTTCTACAATATATTGTGAGTACCCTTGAGACGTTACCACAGTTAAAACGCTTGCGGATCCATACACGACTACCAGTTGTTATCCCAAGTCGTATCACCTCAACATTCATTAACATATGCAAAAAAACACATTTAAAAGTGACGATTGTACTGCATATTAATCATGCAAATGAAATTGATACCCTTTTTGAAGCGCAAATACACAAACTTCACCGCGCTGGTATTCAATTATTAAATCAAAGCGTATTATTAAAAGGTGTCAACGATAATAGCGAAGCACTTATAAACTTAAGTGAAGCGTTAAGCCGTGCGCATATTTTACCTTATTATCTTTTTTTACTCGATAAAGTTCAAGGAGCACAACATTTTGATATTTCACCAACAACAGCTAAGGCGCTCCTACATGAAATGCAGAGTGAATTACCTGGTTATTTAGTACCAAAATTAACCGCAGAAATACCCGGAAAGAACTATAAAACCATCATAACTTAATAAAATAAGAGGGCAAATATGACTAAGCAACATGTTGTAAAGCAACTTCAAGAAAACATTAAAATTATTTACCACACAGCAGTTGATGCCGATAAACACTTGCAAGTTCTCCGCGAGCAGGACAAAGCCACATTCACCCAAGTGTTCAAAGCCGAAACTATTTTTAGAAATCATTCAAATACATTTCTTCCGTATGTAGAGGAAATCGCGGCTGATTTACAAGCAATAGAAACAGATACTGAGGAACACTATCAAAAATTATTACCCGAAATTGTCATTAAAATAGAGTTGTTGTTTAAAATGTTAAATTCCTTAAAAAATATAGAAAAATAATCAAAAAGCGCAAAATATAATACTTAGTTGTCATCTTCGATATTTTTTTATAGCGCCTACTTAAAAAATATGTTATTTAAAAATACGATACAATGATAAGGAATGTCAATGCTAGAATTAACTAATAGTATAAACGGATTATTATGGGGTAAAATACTTGTCTATCTACTCATCGGAGCAGGTGCTTATTTTACCGTTCGGCTAGGGTTTATTCAATTCCGGCATTTTTTTCATACTTTTACAATTATGCGTGACAGCCGTAAATCTGATAAAGAAGGGATTTCATCTTTTCAAGCATTATCAACTAGTTTGGCATCGCGTGTTGGCACTGGTAACTTAGTTGGTGTTGCAATCGCAATTACCGTCGGAGGGCCTGGTGCTGTTTTTTGGATGTGGGTAATTGCTCTTTTAGGCATGGCAACAAGTTTTGCAGAAAGCACATTAGCACAAATGTACAAAGTGCACGACCTAGACGGCAACTTTCGCGGTGGGCCTGCCTACTACATGGAACAAGGCTTAAACGCGCGTTGGATGGGAAGCTTATTTGCTATTTTTCTTATTATCGCCTTCGGCCTTGTATTTAATGCTGTACAAGCAAACTCAATTGTCGCTGCATTAAAGGAATCATTTAATTTTAATAACATAATCGCTGGGGTTATTTTAGTTATTATTTCAGCCCTAGTCATTTTTACTGGTATTCGCGGTATCGCAAAAGTCGCTGAAAAAATAGTGCCTGCAATGGCTATTATTTATTTAGCTATTGCTCTTTTTGTTGTCGTGACACACATCACCGCGCTGCCTGGTATCATTGCAATGATCGTAAAATCTGCATTTGGCTGGCACCAAGCAACAGGCGGCGCATTTGGCGCAATGCTAATGATTGGCATTCAACGTGGTTTATTTTCCAACGAAGCAGGTATGGGTAGTGCAGCAAATGCTGCTGCAACAGCATCCCCTAATCCTCATCACCCTGCATCACAAGGTTACGTGCAAATGCTAGGTGTATTCATTGATACCATAGTGATTTGCACAGCGACAGCTTCAATTATCCTTCTTTCTGGTGGAGTAGATTCATTTACGGGTATGGGTGGTGTTGAAATGACACAACGTGCACTGACGCTTGAAGTCGGCGATTGGGGGGGGCATTTTATTGCCATCGCACTATTTTTCTTTGCATATACATCAATCATCGCGAACTACTCTTACGCTGAAACAAACCTTATTTTCTTGCAAAAGAAAAAAATGCAAGGTGTCCTTTTCCTCCGTATTGCTGTGTTAGCGATGATTATGTTTGGTGCAATAGAATCAGATAACTTAATTTGGGCTCTCGCAGATGTTTCCATGGGCTTAATGGCAATCGTGAACTTAATTGCTATCTTACTTCTTTCAAATGAAGTTATTAAGGTTGCTAAAAATTACAACAAACAATTAGATGCAGGTAAAAAGCCCATATTTGATAGAACAAAAATACCTGGACTTGATAAAAAATTAGAACCTGGGATTTGGGAAAAAAAGCATTAAATCGACTTCTTTATCCAGTTTTCGGGATATGTTTTCTATGATCGCCACATATACCCATGCAACATCAGATACTAACTAAGCATATTGGCTAACTCAAGATCATATAAAAAAGGCCACATCATACATTTTGTCTTGTTGTTTTTTTACTTTTCCGTAGAATTAGCATAAATGAGCCAGTGAAATGAACTAATGCTATCTATAACCATCTGACTGGAAACTGAAAAATAAGATAGGTAAATTGTGGACTGACACTCTGCATAAAATTGCCATCTGATGATTAACTACGTTAATCTAGTAAAGTGAATAAAAAAGGGCTTTAATCCTTGTCTGTTATTATCTATAGAGAGTATATAACTTCGTTGATTGGTACAAAATGCTTTACATTGATGCGCAAGCTTAGAGATCAGCTCCACAGTACCAATCGAAAAAGCAAGCCGCATAAAAAAATTAATATTTTTTGTTTTATTAACCGCCAACGATAAGCCTCGCTAATGACAGATTATTAGCATTGCTGAGCGTTGAGTAAATTAAATGTTGCCCTTGCTTTCATTGCCTGGCTGCATCTGATGACATATCTTAAAATAGCACAATACATGACATATATAGGTATGTCACATTTTAATAATAAGGAATTAGATATCAATGTATCAAACACTTAAGGAATTGGTAGAGTCCTATCTAGCCCCTGATCAATGTGCTTTTATTTATAAAGCATATCAGCACGCAAGCATTGCCCATGATGGCGTGACGCGTGCAAGTGGAGATCCTTATATTACTCACCCAATTGCAGTTGCTGAAATACTTGCCGATATGCAACTTGATCACGAATCAATAGCAGCTGCCCTTTTACATGATGTCATCGAAGATACTCCAACAACACAGACAGAACTCAAAGAGCAGTTTAATACCACGGTTGCGGATCTTGTCCAGGGAATGACCAAACTGGCTAAGGTTGATTATAAAAATAAAGAGCAAGCTCAAGCAGAAAATATACGTAAAATGCTGATTGCAATGTCAAAAGATTTCCGCGTCATGCTTATAAAACTTGCTGACCGTGTGCATAATATGCGCACATTACAATCTCTTCGCCCTGAAAAACGTTTCCGCATTGCACAAGAAACCTTTGATATTTTCACCCCTATTGCAGAAAGACTAGGATTACATACACTTAAAACTGAACTTCAGGATTTAGCATTTCACGCACAACACCCTGCTCGTTATAATATTTTAAAGGCAGCTATCACTAAAGCAAGAGGCAACAGGAAAGACTTTCTTAAGCAAATGTGCAATGAAATATCTGAAAAACTTACACGCGTTGGGATCAATGCTGATGTCATAGGACGAGAAAAACACCTATACAGCCTATACAAAAAAATGCAGAGAAAAGGATGCAACTTTAATGATGTGATGGATATTTATGCATTTCGTGTTATCGTTAAAGATTTAGATACTTGTTATCGCGTATTAGGTCAAGTACATAACTTATATAAACCAAAAATCAACTTTTTTAAAGATTATATTGCCGTTCCTAAGCCAAATAGTTACCAATCTATTCATACAACACTTGTCACACACCATGGCGTAAATATAGAAATACAAATTAGAACAACTGCGATGGATAATGTTGCAAAACACGGCATTGCCGCCCATTGGAGCTATAAAGAAGGAGGAGGAAACACTAAAGCCACAACGCAGCTTCAGGCCAGAAATTGGTTCCAAGGCTTAGGCGACCCAATGGATAACACAACCAACTCGCTCGTACTACTTAGAAGCCTCAAAAGGGAGCTTGGAAATAATGAAGTGCATGTCTTAACGCCTCAAGGAGAAATAATTGTACTACCATCACAAGCAACCCCTGTTGATTTCGCTTATGCATTACATACTGATATAGGCCATCGTTGTAAAGGAGTGAAGGTCGATGGTGAGTTTTCAATGCTCACCAGCAAATTAGAAAGTGGGCAAACGGTACAAATATTACTTTCACAACGCACAAAACCAAATGCCCAATGGCTAAATTTTGTAGCAACACACCGAGCTCGCAATGCAATTAGACATTATTTAAAACAACAGCCAAGAGAAGTAGCTATTCCAGCAGGCAGGAGATTACTAAAACAAGCGCTCAACACAACCAGTATAACTGAAATTAGTCAAAAAAATATTGATAAAGTCGTAACGGATCAAAATTTAAATAGCTTTGATGATTTACTTAACGACATTGGCTGTGGAAAAATAATGAGCATACTAATCGCTCGATTATTACGCGGTAATACGCGGGAACTGACAGAATCAGATATACGCCAAGAAAATCGCCAAAGCGCTATTAAAGGCACTGAAAATATGATGGTCTCCTATGCTAAATGTTGTCGGCCATTGCCTGGAGACGAAATAGTTGCTCACATAACGCCAAGTAAGGGCATTGTCGTACACATCAGCAATTGCTATGCTGTCTCAAATTTGAAAACTGAACCTGATAAATATATCTCTGTTGAATGGGATGAAGATTTTTTCAATCAGTATGAGTACACAGCTGCTTTAGATATTGTCATAGAAAACCACCAACCAAATTTAGTGAAATTATTTACTGAGATAGCCAAAAGTAATGCAAATATTCTCGAGATACAAACCGCTGTACATTCAGACGATATTTATCTAGTAAACTTAAAATTAACTGTACTTAATCGTATTCACTTATCACGCGTGATGCGCAAGCTCAAAAACATGGCACATGTTAAACTTATTAAACGCAATAGCCCTAAAGCATTTATAGAACGCCGTAGATCAACAAAAAAACACAAAAATGAGAAAGAAAAAAATGAACTTCATTAACATTATCCCAGTACTGTTTACATTGCTACTACCTGCATGCTCAGCAACGTCTCCAGAAAAAGCCTCTCACCAAAAGGCGCTTCTACACATCGAAAAAGAATGGAAACTTATCGCCATTGATGGCCGCACTGTCGACGCTAACATAACAAGCACATTACATCTTGATTCAAAACTCAAAGCGTCAGGTATCTTAGGTTGTAACCGCTTTTGGGCCAATGCAGAATTAAAAGACCATAAACTAATTATCAAACAAATGGCTACCACGCGCAAAATGTGTAATAAAAAAGCGAATAACGTTGAAAAAAAGGTTATTGACGTTTTCTCCAACTGGTCGCAAATGCAAGTATCTCAAGCCAAGCTTACCATAACAGGTAAAACGCATAAATTAACATATAAAGCAGATATAATACCCAATCAGAAATCAATCACAATCAATTAACCAGACTGAGAGCGTGCAAGACCAACCATTCGTGCAAATAAGCGCTTTAGCAATAAAGGAATCGCATCAACCCCTTTTTCTTCAACGGCCTCAGCAAGCGTCAAACCTAACCAAGGTTTTGAATGTTTCTGCACAGCTTTGCTGATAATTTTATGTGTTGATAAGCGTTGTGCATCTTTCGCCTGATAGTTGGACGCCTTTACATAAACATCACGAAAACCACTCTCAAAAAATAAATGCTCAATATCATAGGCGGGTAAAACTGTTAAACGATTGCCAAGCAGATCACCTTTTCTAAGGATTACCTCAACACGATCTGCATACTTTTGACCTGCTGCATCACCATCTGTTAATACATGCCATTCAATATTTAAATTTTGGGCAATCTTGATAAGCGGCGATAACCCACATTGTGCAAATTCAATAATTTGAATACCTTCAATCGTTAAGTTATAACCACAAATGCGAGCAAGCTCATTGAGCAGCCAAGTTTCAGTTTCTCCCTCCACCATCAACCATGCACGAGCAAAGAGACTATGAGGACGATTCATACGAATGTGAAAGGCAATACGCCGTAAATCATTTTTAGAGAATTGCCCAACGTCAAGCTGATAACTTTTAATGACATCAGACTGCCTGACAAGACGCTGAATACGACTTAATGGAAAAAAAGAAAGCAATAGACTCGAATTTGTACTCACTAATTTTTGCATTGGTAAAAGTGAAAAAAACCGCCATGTAATTGCCAAATTAACAGGATGTAAATTTGATTCAAGCTCCTCAATTAACAAAATTGGGCTAGCACCTTTTCTGAGTAAATGCTCACCCCGAACTTCTAAAAACTCGCCAAGGATCATTAAAAGCATCGCGCGATCTTTTTTGTTTCCTTTTTTTAATACATCCGAAAAATGCGTGATACCATCAAATGAAAATGCTTGCTGACTATAAATGTCATGTTCAAAATCAATATTATAATAATCAAATGCATCATAATGTTTAAATAAATAATGATCAAAAATATAAGAAAGCGCTTCATAGCCTTTCGCTAAATCAGCTTTAGACAACTGTTGCGAAGAAGCATTCAAGCGGTTAAATATTTTTTTTATTTTTGTCTCAAAATAGGCGCGTTTACTTGATACATCATCAAACAAAGAAGCATTCGTTGCGAGGAAATTATTTTGCTGTCCCATTCGTAGCACAGGCACAAAAGAAACAAATTCATTAATTAATGTTAATAATTTCTCTTTATCAATATTTTTTTTCGCCCCCTGTGCATCCAGAAAAAACCGGTTCGTGACGACATTTCCTGTTGCCGTAATTTCACCTTCTATGAGATAGTAAACAAAACGGTACCCCGTATTATTACCGCACCAAATATCAGAGAGGTGTTTGTATTGATATAATAATGCTTCTCCTCGCTGGTGCTCTTTAAAAGTGAAAACGAGTTGAATTAAAGTCGCAGATTTTGATAAATGATCGGGAGATATGTAAAAGTCGTCACGCTTAAGTTTATATCTTTTACGTGAACCAGAGAGAAACAGCGAAAGTGCATCAAACAAACTCGACTTTCCCCAACGATTCTCACCAAGAAAAGCGTTTAATTCATTCACGTTAAGCGATAATCGATTAATACCACGAAAGCCTGCAATTTCAACATGATCTAATAACATCGCACTTCCTTTACAAAACGCCAAGCACAGCAATGATCTATCATTAATAGCAATTCGCCAGTGAATTTGATTATTTTTTCTGGCAAAAGCAGTTTAATTGCAGCTAGTTATTTTGTCCTAGTCATATAATAATGACACTTAGCAAAGATCAAAACTCTTGTGGATAAAGCATAAAGGCCATGTTTATTGGCAATCTTTAGGTATTTGTGCAACATTCACACGACATATACTCAAGAGACTTGATAATGAGCATAATGCAGGCGAGCCTCTAGGACATCAATAAATAGATGACGCCTAGGTCAAATTCATCAACAACTTGATATTATTTTAGCGATGAATAATACGCGGCAATATTGGCGATGTCCTTATCGGATAACAACTTTGCTTGTGGGATCATTATTGCTGATAGCCCCCCTTTACGTTCGCCATTTTTATACGCATTAATAGACGAAATCAAATATGCTTCTTTTTGCCCTTTAAGGTTTGGATAAATCGGCACAGCTGATATACCATCTGCTCCATGGCAGGCTGCACATACTGCTGATTTTGTTTTTCCTAATGCAATATTAGCTGCTAACGCGGTGACAGGAAGAGCTAAGATTAATGCCGCTATCAGTAATTTTTTCATTTTCATCCTTAAAAATAATTGTTAAATAATACGATAAATATCATTCATGGCATCAGTGTTATCAAAGCTAAAATTTAAATCTTTCAATTCACCATTTTTCACCGAATAAATAAAAGAATGGATGGTTAAGTCCTGCCCTTCGTTCCATGCTTCCTGAACAATAGCTGTATGGCAAATATTTTTCGCCTGCTCTATTACATTTAATTCCGTAAAGTAATCAATTCGTTGTTTTTTTGACATTTCTGGAGGGAAATTTTTAATATTTTTTACATAAAGATCTTTTATCGTTCGCAACCAAGCATCAAGATGACCAAATGACTTATTTTCCATTGCCGCTTTAATTCCACCACAGTCATAATGGCCCGTGACAATAATATGCTCAACCTTAAGTACTTTTACTGCATATTCAATCACACTCATGCAGTTCAAATCAGTATTAATAACAAGGTTCGCGATGTTTCTGTGGACAAAAACTTCACCAGCCAACAACCCAAGCAATTCATTAGCTGGCACCCTGCTATCAGAGCAGCCAATCCACAAATATTTAGGCATTTGCTGTTTGCAAAGTTTTAAAAAAAAATTGGGATCTTTTTTCTGAATTTCTTCCGCCCACTGTTTATTATTTTCTAATAACTCTGGTAACAAACTCATTCACATTCCTATTTTTAATATCCATGATACTTCAAAATTTTTTATACGTTAGCATTCTACATTGAATTTACAGCTTTTTCACAGGTAGCAAATTAAATGCAATTGCCATTATTTGCCACAGAAAGCAATTAAGAAGTAAGAAGTTAATGGTGCTAGTAGGCAGATTTGAACTGCCGACCCCACCCTTACCAAGGGTGTGCTCTACCACTGAGCCATACCAGCAAAAAATGATCTGACAATAGTTTATTATCGCATGGGAAGAGCCACACTTCTATAGGCGAAACTACATTTCACTACTGAGTTAAAAATAGAATCAGCTCGCACTACAGCATTATTGTCATTAGAAAGCGCTATGATATTTATTAGCTAATAAATAATACCTCGCGTTAAAGCTGAGGTACAAAATTAGCAGCTTGATCAATGGGGCTATCAAAGCCATATTTTTCATGATGTTACATATCGTGCTTACGCAACAATCACTACTACCAAATGCTTTATGACAATGATAGAGTAAATCATAAGACAATAAAATACAAATAAATCCAAGCGAAAAATATGCTACGTCTATGCAATTATATCATTGCGCTTAGCAAAGTAATATAGATGCCTTAAACTAGACTAATAAAAAAGCCCAAACAACTTTCGCTGTTTGGGCTTTTTTGGTATTAGGAGCTTGGCAATGACCTACTCTCACATGGGGAGACCCCACACTACCATCGGCGCAACTGCGTTTCACTGCTGAGTTCGGAATGGAATCAGGTGGTACCACAGCGCTATTTTTGCCAAGCAAAAAGGTAATTAGGAAAGCGATAGTTTATTGTGCTCTTTAAAATCAAGGGATTTTTACGAATTAAAATGTCTTTGTAAATATGCTTCGCAAGCGTTTATTATATTAGCAATTGAGGATTTATGTATTTTTATTTATCTTCAAAAAGCTTTTTACTTGTCTTGGTACACAATACTCTTAAGCATTGTATGGTTAAGCCTCACGGGTAATTAGTACAAGTTAGCTCAATACCTTACGGCACTTACACACCTTGCCTATCAACGTTGTAGTCTACAACGGCCCTTTAGGGAGCTTAAAGCTCCAGTGAGAACTCATCTTGAGGCTCGCTTCCCGCTTAGATGCTTTCAGCGGTTATCGATTCCGAACGTAGCTACCGGGCAATGCCATTGGCATGACAACCCGAACACCAGCGGTTCGTCCACTCCGGTCCTCTCGTACTAGGAGCAGCTCCTCTCAATTCTCAAACGCCCACGGCAGATAGGGACCGAACTGTCTCACGACGTTCTAAACCCAGCTCGCGTACCACTTTAAATGGCGAACAGCCATACCCTTGGGACCGACTTCAGCCCCAGGATGTGATGAGCCGACATCGAGGTGCCAAACACCGCCGTCGATATGAACTCTTGGGCGGTATCAGCCTGTTATCCCCGGAGTACCTTTTATCCGTTGAGCGATGGCCCTTCCATTTGGAACCACCGGATCACTATGACCTACTTTCGTACCTGCTCGACGTGTCTGTCTCGCAGTTAAGCTGGCTTATACCATTGTACTAACCTCACGATGTCCGACCGTGATTAGCCAACCTTCGTACTCCTCCGTTACTCTTTAGGAGGAGACCGCCCCAGTCAAACTACCCACCAAACAGTGTCCCAAACCCCGATTCAGGGGCCATGGTTAGAACTCAAAACATACAAGGGTGGTATTTCAAGGTTGGCTCCATGCAATCTAGCGACCACATTTCAATGCCTCCCACCTATCCTACACATGTAGGGTCTAAGTTCACTGCTAAGCTATAGTAAAGGTTCACGGGGTCTTTCCGTCTAGCCGCGGGTACACTGCATCTTCACAGCGATTTCAACTTCACTGAGTCTCGGGTGGAGACAGCATGGCCATCATTACGCCATTCGTGCAGGTCGGAACTTACCCGACAAGGAATTTCGCTACCTTAGGACCGTTATAGTTACGGCCGCCGTTTACCGGGGCTTCGATCAAAAGCTTCGACCTAAGTCTAACCTCATCAATTAACCTTCCGGCACCGGGCAGGCGTCACACCGTATACGTCATCTTACGATTTAGCACAGTGCTGTGTTTTTAATAAACAGTTGCAGCCATCTGGTATCTTCGGCCAACCTCGGCTTCACGAGTAAATCGCTTCACCTATCGTTGGCGTACCTTCTCCCGAAGTTACGGTACCATTTTGCCTAGTTCCTTCACCCGAGTTCTCTCAAGCGCCTTGGTATTCTCTACCTGACCACCTGTGTCGGTTTGGGGTACGATCCTTTATTATCTGAAGCTTAGAGACTTTTCCTGGAAGCATGGCATCAATGACTTCATCACCTTAGTGACTCGACATCAAGTCTCAGCGTTAACATAAACCCGGATTTACCTAAGTTTACCGCCTACACCTTTGAACCTGGACAACCATCGCCAGGCTCACCTAGCCTTCTCCGTCCTCCCATCGCAATAATAAAGGGTACGGGAATATTAACCCGTTTCCCATCGACTACGCCTTTCGGCCTTGCCTTAGGGGTCGACTCACCCTGCCCCGATTAACGTTGGACAGGAACCCTTGGTCTTCCGGCGGGGAGGTTTTTCACCTCCCTTATCGTTACTCATGTCAACATTCGCACTTCTGATACCTCCAGGATGGTTTACACCTTTCCCTTCGACGGCTTACAGAACGCTCCTCTACCACGCATATTACTATAAATAGCAATAAGCGTCCGCAGCTTCGGTGATATGTTTAGCCCCGTTAAATCTTCCGCGCAGGCCGACTCGACTAGTGAGCTATTACGCTTTCTTTAAAAGATGGCTGCTTCTAAGCCAACTTCCTAGCTGTCTAAGCCTTCCCACATCGTTTCCCACTTAACATATACTTTGGGACCTTAGCTGGCGGTCTGGGTTGTTTCCCTTTCCACGACGGACGTTAGCACCCGCCGTGTGTCTCCCATGATTGCACTTGTTGGTATTCGGAGTTTGCATAGGGTTGGTAAGTCGGGATGACCCCCTAGCCTAAACAGTGCTCTACCCCCAACAGTGATACATGAGGCGCTACCTAAATAGCTTTCGAGGAGAACCAGCTATCTCTTGGTTTGATTGGCCTTTCACCCCCAGCCACAAGTCATCCCCTAATTTTTCAACATTAGTGGGTTCGGTCCTCCAGTTGATGTTACTCAACCTTCAACCTGCTCATGGCTAGATCACCAAGTTTCGGGTCTACACCCTGCAACTATTCGCCCAGTTAAGACTCGGTTTCCCTACGGCTACCCTAATCGGTTAACCTTGCTACAGAATATAAGTCGTTGACCCATTATACAAAAGGTACGCAGTCACAGTATCCCAAAGAACACTCATTCTAGTTGGCTGTCTTGCACTTGCTGCGCAAGCGACCTAACGTCCAAAAATGTGCTTTGGTGATACTGCTCCTACTGCTTGTACGTACACGGTTTCAGGTTCTATTTCACTCCCCTCCAGGGGTTCTTTTCGCCTTTCCCTCACGGTACTGGTTCACTATCGGTCAATTAGGAGTATTTAGCCTTGGAGGATGGTCCCCCCATATTCAATCAGGATTTCACGTGTCCCGACCTACTCGTTTTCACTTAAAAGAAGTTGTCGTGTACAGGACTATCACCTTGTACCGTTGCACTTTCCAGAGCATTCCACTAACTTAAATTAAGCTTAAGGGCTGTTCCAATTTCGCTCGCCGCTACTTTCGGAATCTCGGTTGATTTCTTTTCCTAAGGGTACTTAGATGTTTCAGTTCCCCTCGTTTGCCTCGCTTAGCTATGTATTCACTAAGCGATAATGCATAAATGCATTGGGTTCCCCCATTCGGAAATTCCAGGATATAACGCTTGTTACCAACTCCCCTGGACTTATCGCAGATTACCACGTCCTTCATCGCCTCTAATTGCCTAGGCATCCACCGTGCACGCTTATTCACTTAACCATACAATACTTAAAAATACTGTATGTTGTTTCCAAGACGCTTGCGATCCTCATATTTACTATAAGAATTACACTCGTAATTCGTGCACCTATTAGCCTGTCTTGCGACTTGCTAAGTAGATACGTACTATCTGCTTAAAATATTTATTAAACAGATTGCTTTTTTTATTTTGCTTGATTCATTTATCTAATTTGCCTTAAATCCAAAGATTTAATGCGCCTTAAATAAACGAGAACAATTTCGTTTATATTTACCAACTAACAAGGTTAAACCATTGTTATTGTTGATAAATAAGAACTTTATCAGCTTTCCTAATTGTTAAAGAGCAGTAATTTCACTTAAAAGTAAAACCACTTAATAAACTATCTTATTAATAACTTATTAAGTGATTTTTGTGCTTTTCATGTTGGATCACTTTATTCCTTTGGAGTAAGTGGTGGAGCTATGCGGGATCGAACCGCAGACCTCCTACGTGCAAGGCAGGCGCTCTCCCATCTGAGCTATAGCCCCAACATGGTTTTTTTTGCGTCAATATGTATGTGAAAACTTGGATTTTACTAATACAAAGCATAAAGTAAGGCTGTTTAGTTTACTAAATTACTGCGTTTTCTAACACAATAATAGTTGTTAAAATTTGGTGGGTCTGGGCAGATTTGAACTGCCGCCCTCACCCTTATCAGGGGTGCGCTCTAACCAACTGAGCTACAGACCCAAGTCCATTTGCCTAGGCCTGAGCAAATTTAAAAACCAAACTAACCTCACGCACTTTACCTAAAATAACGTGTATTCTAGGCGACTAAGTAAGTCCTATATACTGATGCAACTCTTTACATTCTAATCAAACAATCTGTGTGGGCACTGACAGCGCTTTGCCTAAGCAAAACATCTGAACCGATAACTTTATTTGCTAGGCAAATTCAGCGAAAGGTTAGTAGTTTCTTTACGTAAGGAGGTGATCCAGCCCCAGGTTCCCCTAGGGCTACCTTGTTACGACTTCACCCCAGTCATGAACCACACCGTGGTCATCGCCATCCCCGAAGGGTTAAGCTAATGACTTCTGGTGCAGCCCACTCCCATGGTGTGACGGGCGGTGTGTACAAGGCCCGGGAACGTATTCACCGTGGCATTCTGATCCACGATTACTAGCGATTCCAACTTCACGGAGTCGAGTTGCAGACTCCGATCCGGACTACGACAGACTTTCTGAGATTGGCATACCCTCGCAGGTTAGCAACCCTTTGTATCTGCCATTGTAGCACGTGTGTAGCCCATCCCGTAAGGGCCATGATGACTTGACGTCGTCCCCACCTTCCTCCGGTTTATCACCGGCAGTCTCCCTAAAGTTCCCGGCATAACCCGCTGGCAAGTAAGGATAAGGGTTGCGCTCGTTGCGGGACTTAACCCAACATTTCACAACACGAGCTGACGACAGCCATGCAGCACCTGTCTCAGAGCTCCCGAAGGCACTCATCTATCTCTAGGTGATTCTCTGGATGTCAAGGGATGGTAAGGTTCTTCGCGTTGCATCGAATTAAACCACATGCTCCACCGCTTGTGCGGGCCCCCGTCAATTCATTTGAGTTTTAACCTTGCGGCCGTACTCCCCAGGCGGTCTATTTAATGCGTTAGCTTTGAAACCCACGGCATATAGCCACAAACTTCTAATAGACATCGTTTACTGCGTGGACTACCGGGGTATCTAATCCCGTTTGCTCCCCACGCCTTCGCGCCTTAGTGTCAGTCTTTGTCCAGGTGGCCGCCTTCGCCACTGGTATTCCTTCAGATCTCTACGCATTTCACCGCTACACCTGAAATTCTACCACCCTCTACAAAACTCTAGTCTATTAGTTTCAAATGCAGTTCCAAGGTTGAGCCCTGGGCTTTCACATCTGACTTAATAAACCACCTACGCGCGCTTTACGCCCAGTAATTCCGATTAACGCTCGCACCCTCCGTATTACCGCGGCTGCTGGCACGGAGTTAGCCGGTGCTTCTTCTGCGGGTAACGTCACAGATATTATTTATTAAATAACACCCTTTCCTCCCCGCTGAAAGTGCTTTACAACCCGAAAGCCTTCTTCACACACGCGGCATGGCTGCATCAGGGTTTCCCCCATTGTGCAATATTCCCCACTGCTGCCTCCCGTAGGAGTCTGGACCGTGTCTCAGTTCCAGTGTGGCTGGTCATCCTCTAAGACCAGCTAGGGATCGTAGCCTTGGTAAGCTCTTACCTTACCAACTAGCTAATCCCGCTTGGGCTAATCAAATGGCGAGTGGCCCGAAGGTCCCACCCTTTGCTCCGAAGAGATCATGCGGTATTAGCAGTCGTTTCCAACTGTTGTCCCCCACCATTTGGCATATTCCCAAGTATTACTCACCCGTCCGCCACTCGTCAGCAAAATAGCAAGCTATTCTCTGTTACCGTTCGACTTGCATGTGTTAAGCCTGCCGCCAGCGTTCAATCTGAGCCATGATCAAACTCTTCAATTTAAAGTTTAATTTGTATCTTGCGATACGACTCAATATTACTGACTAAAACTAATTGCCAATTATAATTAC
This sequence comes from Bathymodiolus brooksi, assembly GCA_963680875.1. Taxonomy (NCBI): domain Eukaryota; kingdom Metazoa; phylum Mollusca; class Bivalvia; order Mytilida; family Modiolidae; genus Bathymodiolus; species Bathymodiolus brooksi. The sequence continues at coordinate 1,221,285 of CAVMGF010000075.1, forward strand.
CTAAGTAAATATAAATAACGATTTGTTATTCTGAATTAATGAATTAATTCGTGTGTCACTGATACTGATTTTTTTTGTCCAAAAGGACTATTTTGAAATCTACTATCAATGCTCACACAGATTGTTTGATTAAATTGTTAAAGAGCGTTGCTCCAAGCACTCTGTGCTTAAGCAAGGACGCATATAATACGCGCCTGGCGAACAATGTCAACGATTTATTTTAAATAACTTTACTAAAGTTTTATATATAAATCTTCAAAGTTCTAGGTTAACTTCAAACTGCTTTTTTTAGATTAATAAAATAAGTCGCTATCCCGTTTCCGTGGATGCGCATTATAGAGAGTTTGATTGCGTTGGCAAGTGTTTTTTATCATTTAAATAAATTTTTTATTACTTGGACACTTATCGCTCAAATATAAGAAGACAGTTTTAAGCATTATTGGTATTTTTCACTAACACCTTAAGCTTAACTGCACTATTTTTAGTAATTTTAGCAACCAATAATAATCCAATACCACCAAAAATTATTGCGCTAAGAATAATAATATATTCTGGGAAGGCAAAATAGTGTGTTATCACCGCTGCAGCAATAAAAAAAATCAGTGGTAGTAAGTAAACTAATAACGCACTTTTAACTAGATCGTTATTATTCATATATAACTCAACGTCATGATCAACTTTCATGCCTGTTACATGATCCACTTCAAGATGCACAGCTTTTGCTGAAAATGTTTTCGCAACAGTGCCCACGCCACAACTATTTTGGCTTTGACAACTCCCGCAAGCAGATCTAGAGATACACTCGACATATGCAACTTTTTTACCCTCTTTCATTGCAATTTTAATGATTTTGCCTATTTCTTTTGTCATTATAATTCTACCGATGGGTAAGTTTAATGGCGGTTTATTATGCAAACAGCCCGCTACGTTTAGTTTATATTTATTTTTTTGCATAAAGCAGATCTAATGCTAAAGTACAAAGCCTATTGTTCTGTATAATTAATTTCTACCTTGATATTTTGCTTATATTCGCTATTGTTAGATTTTTTATTTAATATGTATTTTGATATCTTACTTAGGTAACATGGCTATACAACGTAATATTTATTTAAAAAATAACTTTTTTAGACAATCACAATTGTATTAAATTATAATTGCTATGATAAATTACCCCACACAGAGCATCATGACATGTTTAATACTAAAGGTATAGCTATAGGTACAAAACGACACACTTGTGACGTACTCATTATTGGCTCAGGTGCGGCAGGGCTCTCACTTGCCCTAAAATTAGCTGAAAATGCGCGCGTTATCGTATTGAGCAAAAGCAAACTCTCTGAAGGATCAACCTTCTATGCACAGGGTGGGATTGCCACTGTGTTTGCCGAGAATGACACTATCGACTCACATATTCAAGATACTCTTATCTCTGGCGCAGGGCTTTGTAATACCGACGCTGTCAAATTTACACTCAATCATGCCAAAGAAAGCATGCAATGGCTTATCAATATCGGCGTAGCATTTGATAAAGAAAAAGACGAAAATGGCACTGAACGCTATCATTTAACGCAAGAAGGCGGACATTCCCATCGCCGTATTTTACATGTAGCAGACACTACGGGACAATCCCTTGAAACAACGTTATTAAAAACCACGGCTAAGCACACTAATATCACCTTGCTAGAAGGCTACAACGCCGTTGATCTCATTACCTCAAAACAATTAAACTTACCCGAAAACAAAGTGATCGGCGCTTATGTCTGGAATAGAAATCAAGAGCATGTAGAAACAATTAACGCCAAATTTGTAACCCTTGCCACAGGCGGGGCGAGTAAAGTTTATCAATATACAAGTAACCCAGATGTCGCAAGTGGAGACGGTATTGCACTTGCTTGGCGATGTGGCTGTCGCATTGCCAATATGGAATTTAACCAATTTCACCCAACTTGTCTTTACCACCCAACCGCGCGCACCTTTTTATTAACAGAAGCGCTTAGAGGAGAAGGTGCGTATTTAGTACGTGCCGATGGCAGTCGTTTTATGCCTGATTTTGATGATCGCGCAGAGCTTGCCCCGCGAGATATTGTTGCACGCGCGATTGATTATGAAATGAAGCGCTTGGGTGCTGACTGCATGTATCTTGATATTACACACCAGCCGAAAGAGTTCATTGTTCACCGTTTCCCAGCGACTTATAAACGTTGTTTATTACTTGGCATTGATATTTCAACTCAAGCAATTCCTATTGTTCCTGCCGCACATTATAGTTGTGGTGGAGTAATGATAGATCAACACGGGCAAACTGATATCGATAATTTATATGCGATCGGTGAAGTGACGTATACCGGCTTACATGGGGCAAATCGTTTAGCATCAAATTCGTTGCTAGAATGTGTGGTCTACGCCCATGCTTGCGCTAAAGACATCAGCCATCGTTTACAACTTTGTCACTCACACTCTTTTTGTAAAATACCATCTTGGGATGAAAGTCAGGTACAAAATTCCGATGAAGAAGTTGTTATTCAGCACAACTGGCACGAACTGCGTTTATTTATGTGGGATTATGTTGGCATTGTTCGCACAAATAAACGACTCGAAAGAGCCCTGCGTCGCGTGCAAATGCTCCAGCAAGAAATCAATGAGTATTACAGTAATTTTAAAGTAACTAATAGCTTACTTGAGTTAAGAAATCTTGTTCAAGTTGCTGAAATTATTATTAAAAGCGCCATGGATCGTAAAGAAAGCCGAGGCTTGCATTATAATCTTGACTACCCTAATAAATTAAAGAAAACTAAGCCCACAATTCTTTGCAAAGAAGATAATTAAAACAAAAAGTATTTGCAGTCAATTGTTATGATTTATCAGCCTGGCGATTAAACGATAATCTGCCTCACTTAGCGCATCACGAAAGATAACTAAACTACTTGATCGATTCTTGCTTTTATCTACTAAACGTCTTTTATGGGCAATGTGAATAAAAAGAAATAAACCATTGTAAAAAGAGCTGTGCTTGATCTTCCCTTCAACAAATCCTAACGCTGGAGAGTGAAACGCTATTTCTCCATTTTCGCTGATCGTAAATAAAAACGTTTTTCTTGATTCTAAAAGCGCAACATAAGCAGCAAAGCACAATGCAATGAGACACATCCAGTGCACAATCTTCCCTTGAAAAAAAAGTACAAGCAGTACGAGCGGCAAGCAATAAAGAGCAAACAGTACAGCCCCTCTATATACGGAATGATCTACGCGAAGATCATGCTTTAACGCGTTTGAGAATAACATCAATCATTGCAACTAATGTCGCATCAGGGCAAGTTTTATACTCCATAAACCAAGAAAACAAGTCAGGATCTTCATGGGTTAAAAGTCGCTGAAAAGTAAGCTTATCCGCTTGGCTTAAATCATCAAAACACTCGTCAACAAAGGGCATAAATAAAATATCTAATTCTAGCATGCCTCGTCGACAAGCCCATAAAAGTCGTGATTTATTCACTCTTTCAACCATTTTTTCCACCTTACCTATAGTTTACATTTCTGCGTGTATATCCATATTACCTCAAAATGCAACGTCAGCAAGAGAAATTATCCGCGAGCGCGAGGCATTAAATTGAACCTGACGAGAGATTAACCTCGCTTATTTCCATAGGTAGGATTAAGCCAAGCGCTAAAGCAAACATATAGCCAATGGAACGTTTTAATTTAACCAGTTAGACGCTAAGCTTTCGGCCTACAATATTTTCAGTTAGCTCAGCGCTAGGGTTAGATCTTGCTGGGTCGCGACTATACCCATGTTACTTAAAAATGGCTAACGTGGGTACCAGTAGCCGAGATTAATTAATTGAACAAAAAGTTTCAGGGCATCTTTATTATCTTCTAATAGTGCAATTAATTCACTTCCTACCTCATCTTGATCGCAAAGGTGAGATCCTAACCCAACAAACCCTGCACATGAATACTTTGTACCGTTGATATAAATACACTCAGGAGCACATTCAAAATAAATCGTGCGCAGACCACCTAAACGAATGAATTGAGTGCCTTTGTTTAACTCCGACATAATTTCAAGGCGGCTATACGAATGATCTGGCTCTGAAATATCTAAATCATTATTCGACTCACTAAAGTACTTACCTAGCCACGGCACTAACTCCTCTGGCATTAAACACGCCTCAAACATCAGTTGATGCAAGCGTTGCAATTCATTGTTTTCAATTTGCCCAGGTTTTTCTCGCACCTTCATCGCCTCACCACGATAGCGCACAGGGTTATCATTATTATCCATCACATAGTCAGTATGGCTACTGAGTAAATCATGGCAATCTGGTGCACGAAACCCCACGCTATAACTTATTGACGGCTCAATAGCATAGCCTTCATGTGGGAACCCACAAGGGATATAAAGAATGTCGCCAGGCGCGAGCTCTACATCAATGAGCGCCTCAAACTCTTCACAATGTTTCAATGCCCCATGCGCTACAAAATCGAAGGTTTTGTCCTTGTCACCAACACGCCAATGGCGTTTGCCCAATCCTTGAATGATAAATACATCATAATTATCGATATGAGGACCCACACCGCCTTTGGGTGTCGAATAACTTATCATGAGATCGTCAAATAGCCAATTGGGCAAAAACCGAAACGGGCGAACAATTTCCTGTGATGCGACATGCCAATGATCAACCGCTTGAATCAATAACGTAGCCCCATCTTCATCAAGCCTCGTAAAATCAGTAAAAGGGCCATGCTCCACTTGCCATTGTTGATGCTTATCAAGGAACACCAGGCGGCTTTCAATCTCCTCTTCCATTGCAAGACCTGCAATTTCATCAGGCTCGATAGGATCTTTAAAATCAATCAAGCCCTGTTTAATCACCGTTGGCTTTTTCTGCCAATAAGTATCAAGAAAGTCGTTGATCGCTAAATTTAGTTTAAACATTAAAAAGCCTTAAAGAGGGAATAAATAATAGCACAGGAGTTTATACCCATGTTACCTAAAAATGCAACATCAGAGACGAACTAGATGATCAGAGATAAGGCGCAACATGAGGTAACATGGGTATATATAACCTGCCTTAATTTTCTATTCGCTTGATTAAATGTCATTTCTGCATAAAAACCCGATCCTTGGGTCATATTTGCATAGGTTGCACTTAATGAATCCATACCCTCTTTTGTTTCCACTAATAATAAATGCCTACCAAAGGCAAGGCCGAAACTCACATCGAATGTACCATCAGTATCATATTCTGCTCCAACTGAAGAATAGATGGCGGTAGGATCACCCATATCAATCTTTTTTTTATGTTTTTTTACATCGGTGCATGCAACAGTGCAGTGGGTAAAATCAGTAAGGAGATAAGTGATTTTTTCATTTTATAGTTCATTATTAATCCCTGTTGTTATGATCAATATATACAAACAAGAAACTGGTAAATTTTTTCCTTTTTTCGATCATGATGGTTAAAACACAAGCTTGTACTCATGTTGCTATGCAAAAGAATTTATCGAAGATCCGCTTGGGCAAAAATAAGTATAACAAGCTACTCGCTCGAATATTATAACTAAAGCCACACAGTTTTGCTATTTTGAATTATTTATCATCTGAATAGTTTTTTCTTCCACTTCATTGGCGATCTCCAATAGCGTCGGATCATTTGATAAAGCGGACAGCATTTGCGCAGGTTTTATGAGACCAATCTTGGTAACGCCTTTCTCCGTAAACACTGAAATACGACATGGTAAAGCCATATTAAGCCGCATATCGACTGATAATATTTTAGCGGCCTGCATTGGATTGCAGACCTCAAATACTCTACAGTTCTCGTCAAAGTCCACACCTTTACTTCGAAAGGTTTTCCCTAAGTCGTGAATATAAAGCACTCCGAATCCTAGATTTTTAACTTCAATTTCAAGGTCTATAGAAGCCTGTTCAAAAGATTTTTCTGTTTTTACAACATAGTACATATTTTCTCTCCTCTTCCACGCAAACCCTACAATTTTATAAGATCATAATGTCATTAAAATAAATCAAGCCCTGTATATATCCATGTTACTTCAAAATCCAATGTCAGCAAGGCAAATTGTGCACAAATTCCCGTGGACAGCCTCCGAGCACACTTGAGCTATTTGTTCGAGCACACTTGAGCTATTTGTTGAACGAAGCCGCTGCGCGACAGAAAAACAAACTACTTTCATACTTTTTTTATGCACCATTCTCGGTGCGCATAAAAGGAGTATACGCCATGAACACTTCAGATCAACTGCGCTTTGATTTTTTATATCAGCAACATTTAACCAACCTTACTTTGCAGGGAATGCCACCTGCTACCAACAAATCTGGCGTTTCCAACCCAATAACAAAACAATTTCCTAATTCTCTTTTATGATAGCTGACTGGGGAATAGGGTATTAGTGGTTCACAATTAAAATTAACGGTAAAATTAAAATTACCCTCACCCCTAGGTGTTATTCCGCTAATTTTCTCAATCGTTTTAACAGAGGCATGAATTAGGTCATTGTTAAGTATTCCTGCTTCATCAAAACCAACATTGACACATACATTACATAAATCTTAAAATTCTTTTATCAATTCAGGGACAAGTGCAATTTCTTCTTTGGTTCTTGCTTCACCAACAGCAAATCGAATTCTAATTCCTGACAAGTCAGAAGAGTTAAGCAGGTTACTTAGATAACGCAATACTTCTCTTGCATTTTTAAGGTTTTCTGTATTTAAATATTCTCCAAATAGATTTGTTACAATTCTGACTGATTGTACAACGTAGCCATTTTTCTGGAAGTCATGAGATAATTTTAAACACAAGAAGACGCTTTTAAAATTGCATTTTTCCAACTTTCTTTGATTGAATTTAATGAAACAAATGTGGTTATCGTTCTGATTTTGCATAAGTCTTTTTTTTCAAAAGATCGATTCATACTTAGCTCTCAATTTTTATCCATCTAAGGCCGGGTAACCAGCTGCAAACATGCGGGGCAACCAACTTTGAATTGCCACTGAGCGTTTAGCGGAGCACGGCATCTGAAAAACCGCCGCGCTGTTTACCTTCCGTGTTCACCCCATGGTTAGGCGATAAATGTCAATTTTCAAGGCCTGACGCCCGCTTGCACACAAATCAGTCTCTATTTTTAGAATACAAAAATTAGCCGCAACCCATAAGACGTAGTTTCGTTTGCCGGTTCATGTAAGTGGCCTATTGGCTTGCCATCGTAAGTAATAGTTGCTGTACTTGATTTATCAATATCCCAATATCTTATGTATGGTTCAATTGATAAGGCATAATTCTTGGTAAGCTCCCTTTCAAACCGGACGGAAAATCTTAGGCCATACCCATTCCCAAAATCTTGATCGACCTCAGGATCGTTAGCACCGAGAGCGACATCGTTGAGGTGAGTTTTAACTTCTCCAACCAAGAAAAGATCATATTCTGCACTTAGCCCCCATGTCCACTTATCGGACAAAGGACTAACCGTTTTAATACCAATGGGAGAATACCAGTATGCTATCTCTCTTTCATACCCTCCAATTCCACCTATCACATCATTCCAATAACGAGAAGCAATACCTATAAAAGGGGTTATTAAGTGTTTCCCATTAAAAACATAATCATAGCCAATCAAGCCACGAGATTGTACTATCCAGTCATCCGTATCCGCCTTGAGTGGGATACCCCTCCATGTTTGTCCATTATAATCGAGCTCACCAGAGACATATTCAAGACTAGCATTAAGCATCAGTTTGTTGTCCCCATGGTAAGTATACTTTCCCATAAGTCCGTACATGAAGCCTTTTTCTTCCATGTCAATGGATTTCTCTCCATAATCAAAATACATAGTTTCAAGGCCAATTCCGAAAATGTACTTCGGTACTATTGGTTTTATATCATCCCCAAAAGCAACTGTGGATGAAACAAAAAAACAAATACTTATTAATAAGCAATTCCTTAAAGTTTTTTTCATTTTTTTTTCCTTTCACTTTGTTCCGTTTGATAATCCTTCATACGGTCGTTCTAATATTCATCTCCACTTTTTTCCACATAAAACAAGATATTGCCTAACATAGGCGGTGCCATCTCATTCGCTAAACTTAATTTCATATTGAAGCCTCAACGAGGCTGTAGAATTAACCTCTATTTATTGTTTTTGATTAACATTTATACTGTAACGATAAGTTACTCCTTTAACAATGAAAAACATTCAATTATCCAAAATAAGTTTTATTGTTAATATTATTCAGGATAAATAGAGATCACTTGGATTATCATGACGATTTAGGCCGTTTCGAGAGAATACTACTGGCTATAAGTGTGTAACGTGGGTCTAGTGAAGTGCTATTCTGAGCTTTGTTGTGTGCTGATTACTTTGCACATATTGTGACTTACCACGCCGTAGCCAATACTTTTATATAAAGCTTGTGCACCTTCGTTTTGATTAAATACGTAAAGGGCAACTTTTGTCACTCCAAGTTCTGAAACCATTTTCTCAATTAGGTGGAGTGCTGATTTTGCATAGCCATTTCTACGATGTTGCTCGTAGATACCGACGTCATATAGAAAGGCGGATTTTGTAGTCGCATGATCCTCTACTTTAATTCCAATATAACCAACCTCAATATTGCCTTCAGTTTCTATAACATTGAACAGGTAATTATTTTTGGTATACAATCCGTCAGGCAAAAGCCAATCATATTCTTTTTTAGAACGCTCTAATATATCAAAATCATCCCAACGACCTGACTCAACATTATCTTGAGCATAATGAGGAATGATAAAATTTAAATATTCTCTAAAAGAGTTTTCATCCATAGATTTTAATGACACTTCCATAATATCGATAGCTCTCAGATTAGGCACATAATGAGGCTGTAGAATTAACCTCTATTTATTGTTTTTAATTAACATTTATACTGTACCGATAAGTTACTGCTTTAACAATTAAAAACATTCAATTATCCAAAATAAGTTTCATTGTTAATATTATTCAGGATAAATAGAGATCACTTGGCTTATCATGACTATTTAGGCCGTTTCGAGAGAATGCTACTGGTTATACGTGGGTAACGTGGGTCTAGTGAAGTGCTATTCTGAGCTTTTCTATATTATGAACAAGACAGTACATCTGCCATTGGCTATTTACTTTTTCTTGGCCTCTAAGCGTAAATTTATTCATGCCTTTATTTACGGTAATATTAGCAAATACCGGCTCAATTGTGCCTAATCTTTTACTGTATTGCCTTCTACCCATTGGACTATCTATCTTTATGCGCATCTTATCGGTATACGATAGTTTTTCTTCTTTACAATTGTTTTGAATTGCACTTGCCTACCTATTTTTAAAGGTGCTTTACCCATGCATTGGCTTTGTGATGGGCAAGCCTTACAATCTTTTAAGTAACCAACGAAGCTAATATATAGTCGCTCTCCACTTTTGAAGTAATCACCACTACACCACATAATATTACCAGCAGGACAACGACAAGATTTGTCTTTCTCATCATAATGGAAGTCGGCTGAGCTAAAGCGTCTTGGCTTACCTTTACTGCCATATTTTTGTTCTTTTGTTGCGCGATAATCAGCAATTTTAGCAGCACTTCTATCAAGTTTAGCTTTTTGTTTTAAGTCATGCTCTATCTGCTCTTCACCACAATCATCTTGTGATTGATGCCTCTCAAGAATACCTTGACTCGCTTTTTTTAACTTAAGTTGCTTGCGCTCTAACTCTGCAAAAGTACCACTCCACTCTTTACTTGCATTAGACTTTATTTTACAGCCATCGATGGCAAACATATTGCGAGCAATTAATCCTTCTTCATCACATATCATCAACACTTGCGTAAATAGAGGCGCTATTTGTTCGCTCATACGAGCAACAAAAGAAGCGACAGAAGTATAGTGAGGTTGCACATCTCCCGATAAACTCATAAATAAAATGTTCGTTTCACAAGCCGTTGCAATTTTACCACTCGATACTAAACCATGAGAGTAGCCTAACAAAATTATCTTTAACATAACTCTGGAGGATATGCTGCGGCTGCCTTTTTATCATTGTTATAGCATTTATCAAACGATGTTAAATCAAGTTTATTATCAACAATATGAGATAAAGCATACTCAAAAGTACCAGCTAATATTTGTGATGAGAAATCAATAGGAATGAACTTACTTTGGCAGGCAAGTAGGGTTTATAATTTGCCATAAAAGTTTTCGATGAGTGAATAATATCTATTAGATAGCATCGATGAACTACAGGCAAGGTTAATCATTAAACAATTCACTAAAATAAGAAAATACACTGAAAAGTGTCTTTTTGGATAAATTCTACAGCCTCAACGCCGCAAACAGTGGCGCGTCAGTTGGCGCTGTTTTTGCCGGCTTTTGATTTTGGCAAAAACCGTGACAACTGTTTAGCGTCCATTGATTTGCCTTGTTAGGGTTAAATCTGCTAACTATGCGCAACACTTTTTATATTTTTTACCACTACCACACACACATGGTGAGTTACGGTTAATTTTATTAGAGATTACTGGTTGTACAGGATTAAGCATTTTTTCTAAATCAGAAATATCTTCTGGCTCATTTGGTTCAAAGCCCATAATGTAATGCCAACCATTTTCAGAGCAAGTCTCTGCCACATATTTTGCAGTTTCATCTGAATGTACGCGCGCTATAATTGGTTTTTTGGTGCTACCTAACTTTGCCATTTTATTTCTCTTTAACAGTTACTTTATTCAAAAATCAATTATACCGACTTCAGGGTAAAATACAGTTCTAAACTTGAACCATAACGCTTGAATTAAACCGCGCTGCTTTTTAGCGTCGGTTTAAATGACATGTTATGTGTTGATTTCATCATGAAGAGCAGCTTATATGCGACAAACCGCCGACCTCACAGAACTCAAAGGGTTTCAGTCTATAGTATTTCTCCTCCACGTCCTTCGACTGCTCGGCGTAAGGCTGCGTCATAACTTCTTGCAGCTCACGAATTAGAGCGTAGTTCCCCGTGACCGCTTGCTGATACGCTGGCGCAAGAAACCACTCTCGCAAACTGTATTTTGGATTAACGAGTTTCATCTGCTTAGAGATCTCCTCAAAGGAGTGGCACAGAGTAGCATTTGTATCTCTCGTGCCGGTAATGAGAAATTTCCATTTCTTGTGCCACTCTGTCCAGCGCTTATCCATACCTTCAGAGTCTGTCTCATACGTCGGGTGCATTGAAACGATGGCATGATTTGAGTTTTTGTAGAAGCTTTTTTTGAGTGGGTCAATATCGTCAGGTACCATCGAGAGCTCTCGAAAAAAGATTGTGTAATCAACAGGCGTTTGTACCATAAGCGTTTCGAGCTCACTAAACAACGCCGCGTTAAAAACTCCAAGTCCAAGTTTAGCAGTCCACATCTTTTCCATTTGCGCCTGCATCATTTTCGCAAAACCACTTCGAACCTCGTCGAGTTGCTGCAGAGCAGTTTGATGTAACGCCAGTAATGGCTGCAATGCCAGACAAAACATTTCAAAGTTTCTTTCGGCTGCTATGGGTTGGTTCATAAATGCGAAGTGATGTCCACCTCCAGTCCATGGCTGATAGTGTGTATTAAATACATCACAGAATCCGAATGGACCGTAATCGAGCGTGAAGCCACCAGCCGCACAGTTATCGCTGTTGAAATTGCCTTGGCAATAACCTACACGGATCCAATTCGCGATAAGTGCGGTCAGACGGCTGCGAAACTCCCGCGCGAGCAATACGACTTTCTCGGGCATGCTTAGTTTTTTGTCGATAACTTCAGTGTACTCACGATCAATCAAGTGCAAAATAATCTTCTCTAGTTCCTGCATCGCATTTGGGTGCTCATTCTTTCGGGCACGTCGACTGAAGAGTTCGACTTGACCGACCCGAATGAACGACGGTGCAACACGCGTTGAGATCGCGACAGCCTCCAACACGAGCATGTCTGGATCCTTTGATCGTGAGCCTTCCGAGTACCAGGGGCGTTTGACCTTCTCTATTTTAGAAACATACAAACTCAGTGACCGTGACGTTGGGACACCGAGCGAATGCATGTGCTCTTGTGCCAGAAATTCTCGGACACTAGATCGTAGGACGGCGCGACCGTCTGCGCCGCGACAGTATGGCGTTCGACCGCCACCTTTCAGCTGCATTTCCCAGCGTCGACCATTGATAACGGCCTCAAGCACGGAAACTGCACGGCCGTCGCCATATCCATTGCCTGTTTGAAACGGACACTGTTGGTAATATTCAGTGCCATAAATGGAAAGTGCATAGCCAGTAGCCCAACCAACCTTAAGCATTGGCTCCGGAACATACGAGATGTCGCCTGTGAATAGTCGAACAAAATCAGCTGATTTCGCCATGCTGTCAGCAAAGCCAAGTTCTTGGAAAAAATCTTTGCTGTGCGCGACGTACTCTGGCGCGTTGATTGGCGTAGGTTTAACGGGAACATAGTGCCCAGAGAAAACTTGACGCGGTGAGTGATCAGCGCCATTTTCTTTCGCATCAGGATCACAATTGAGTGTGTCCATGAGCGAGTAGTCCGCTAATTTTGCTAGATCGTCTAGTGTTAAGACAGTTGGGACGGTTTTGTTGGGGAGTCTATTTTTCATAAGTCTACTTCTGGTTCGTGGCGCGGGGAGAATTGCCGCTTTCCTGTGCGTAGCCCTTCGACGTACAATTACGCAATTTCTGGGGTCCATTTTCTTAGCATGACTTCGAATCCTCACTTAATCATTACAATTGCTTTATTGAAACACATAACTCCCACATTAAGCAGACTAAAATTGTTGGCTATAATTTTGTGAGGTACGAACAATAGCCAACTGTTTTAGTTCCGTTTAAATTGACTTGTTGAACGAAGCCGCTTCGCGACAGAAAAACAAACTGCGTTCATACTTTCTTTTATGCACCATTCTCGGTGCGCATAAAAGGAGTATACGCCATGAACACTTCAAATCAACTGAGCTTTGACTTTTTATATCAGCAACATTTAACCAATCTAACTTTGCAGGGAATGCGCCCTGCAACCATTGATGGTTACTCACGGGCAGTGAGGCGGATTGCAGGCTATTTTGAGCGCTCTCCCGATGCGCTAGATAAAGCTGATTTGAAATTGTACTTTGCAAGCTTAATCAAAACACACTCTTGGAGTACGGTAAAACTTGATCGTAACGGCTTGCAATTCTTTTATCGTCATACCCTAGAAAAAGAGTGGGAATGGTTGAATATAGTTAAACCCCCTCAAGTAAAACGTATCCCTGATATTATACCATTCGCATTAATATTATGATCAAAATCTGGCGAAGTGGAAAATCAGGTAATTCAAGGCGGAAGTTGTAGCTAATGGTTGTTCCCTTGGCAAAACTTCCAACACAGAAGTAGCTGATTTTACCAAACTAGATGATCACATATTTGATGCGATTGGTATTATTACCTGTGAGCAAATTGGCGCGCTTATCTCTCATACAAAGTCGTTGCGCTACAAGGTCTTCTTTCTTGTTTTATATAGTATGGGCTTACGATTAAGTGAAGCGCTTGAATTAACTATCAATGAGATAGATAGTATTACAATGACGGTGCATATTCGTTATGGTAAAGGGGGAAAGATAGGTTGTTACCTTTGCCTCACCGAACTTTAATCGCACTTCGCTACTATTGGAAAACGCATAAACATCCACACTTATTATTTCCCGGAAAAGGGAAAAACAAACAAGCATCAATGGACAAAGGCGGCATACAAAAAGCACTGAAAAAAGTCATTGCTGAGTTGGGAATAAATAAAAATATCAGTCCTCATTCACTCCGACATTGCTTTGCAACACATTTATTAGAGCAAGGTATTGATTTGCGTTCTCTGCAAGTTTTACTTGGCCACCACAGCCTTAATACCACCGCGCGATATACTGAGCTCACCCCACTTAAGCAAAAAGATAATGTCATTGCCCTTGAACAGTTAGCCAATAATATCCCAATAAAATGGGAGGCATTATGAATCAATTCATCACTTTACTTAAAGCGCATCAAACTGAGTTTGAGAAATACTATGGCTCTCGGCTAAATCAAGATATTCGCCGAGCAATGAGTGATATGTTGCACTGTAAAAATGATCGCACTCGTTACACACAATGGCATTGTGGCCATTGCCAGCATGACCAACAGCAATTGGCATCCTGCGGAAACCGCAATTGTTCACAGTGCTTGCATCAAACCACCTCAAACTGGCTCGCTCGTCAAACGGATAAATTATTACCAGTCTATTATTTTATGCTGACATTGACTCTGCCATTTCAACTTAGATCCCTTGCGATGCAACATCCTAAAGCGCTTTATAAAATAATGTTTCAAGTCAGTGCTGAGCTGCTGAAAGGGTTCGCAGCTCGTCAGCAAAAAGGCGAGTTAGGTTTCACAACCGTGCTACACACTCATAATAGAAAACGAGATTTACACCAATTACAGTAAGTATGTGATCTAAATTTTACGCAGGAAAAATAGTTAAATTCAAGGCGTAAGTTTCCGTAAATGATTGTTTCCTTTACTAAGATTGCAACACAGAAGTAAGTTATTTTAACCAGTAAAATAGATCAGCCATTTACTGTAATTGGTATTACCCCCTCACTTACATATTATTGTTCCAAGTGGACGTTATGATCCTATCAAAAAGCAGTTTTTTAAAGGTGATAAAGCTTACCTATTTAATGCGTTTTCATTAGCAAAAGTATGGCGAGCAAAAATGATTGATGCTATCAATAAAAGTAAAATACTTACTATCCCCACTCGATTGCCAAAGAAATGGGTTGTTGACTGTCGAAAAGTAGGTTTTGGGTTGTCTTCATTTCAATATTTGTCGAGATACTTGTATCGAGGCGTATTACTGGGTAAAGATATTATCAATATCCACAACGGATTAGTGACATTTCAATATAAAAAAGGTGGCTCAAATATAATCGAAACTCGAACTTTACCCGTACTCAAATTTTTATGGTTGATTTTACAACACGTACTGCCGATAGGCTTACAACGCGTTCGAGATTATGGATTTCTAAGGGGGAATGCAAAAAAATTGCGCTTACAAATTCAATTGATCTTAGGCTTGTTCGTCAAGCAGCCATCTGTTGAAAATGAGGAAAAAGGTCGCGCCGTTCATATTTGCCCATGCTGTCAACACAGTATGAAATTAGTCGGATTTCATCGACTGAAGCTTTCTGATACTGGCTTGTGAATTGTTAGTTTTTGACCGAGATCGAAACCATTAAGGGGATGCCGATAAAGAAATAAAAATACAATAAGCCTTTGATATGATTGAGTAATGATCGTATGAAGATAAAACTCGCCTCAAGAAAACACCTAAACTTCCCTCTGATTTCACTATTTACTATATAAGAAGCGATCCTTGACGGGCTTGTTCAACAACCAGATAAGGTGTCGGCTACGCGACACCTATCCTTGTTTATTAGTTGCCCTGCTACGATATTGCAGTGAACAACTTACAAAACAAGCCACTTATAATTCAAATATTTATTGCCAATAACAGCAATAAACTGAAAAGCAACAATAACATAAATGAAATTTACATCACTCGTTAATTACTCAAAAAACAGAGTTAAACCCAACATATTTAACACTTAGAAACTGATCACCAATTAGATTTCAAAAATCTCAACACGCCACACTTTTAAGCAAAAACTAAAAACAGAATTCCGCCCTATAAACAGCAGGAAATTAATGGCGCAAGCAATCGCTTTGGTTAACAGGCGCAGACGACTATTAGTAACTTCCTTATCAGGTGGAATGAGCAGACTTAGAAAACTCACAACGCACCTATCTGCGAAAGTTACAAAACCGATTTCAGATTACAAATAACTATTCAAAAACAAAAAATACCACATGGTTTAAGGCAACTAACGCCAAATTCAGTGGCCGCTGGCAGATGTTCGATGAACTCTGCAAACACACTGAATTTTGATATAAAGTGGCCTCTGAAAAAAAACTGCGCTGCCAGCGGTCGACTGGAATTTTTTGTTATGTCAGTCGTCTTTGTCAGCATAATATTGGCCTGAGCATAAATAACACCTCTTCTCAATCGTTCCATCATCCATTTCCCACGTTGCCATTTCTTCTGCTGAAGCCTTAGCACCACAGAAATCACAGGGTATTTCTATTTCATCGCTTTCCTCATTTGAACAAAATGTACATTTATAACCTGTTCCTGACTCTTCATTTGGAATCATTGTGTTATTTGAACACTCAGGACATTGATACACATTCCACTCAATAAACACGTAATGCTTGGGTCTGACACCCCTAAATATTTCAGCTTCCGTTTCTTTAACTTCTCTCTCTGCCTCTTTTAGGAGTTGAGCATACTCATCAGATAACACTTCAAAAACATGATATTTTTCTTTTCCAACTTCATTTTCGAGATCAAACAGGCTGAATATATCAATAAACTCGGACACTCCACGAACTAACCGTCCAATACATAGCCGAACTTCTTTTGGGGGAAGCTTAAACTGGTAGTGCTCGATATTATTTCGTAGGCCTTTAAGCCACTCAATATCATTGCAAAATTCAACATCAACAAAGCCGACTCCAGTAACACCGCATTTCTCACATTTTGAAAATTCGAGTGCTTGATCTAGTGTGATCGTATGAGGATGAGGTATTTTAGATAACAACGACTTGAAATCGAACCTCTCCTTAACCAATAAATAATAAGCGTCTAGAAGATTTATTGAGTCTTTCTTAGCTCTTTTATCGACGTGCCTAAAGCACTTACTAAATACAAGACTTTCATTAATTGAGAGTATGTATAATTTAAGAACTAACTCTAAAAAATGCGATAGGTGCAAAATGGCAAACTTGTAGTGCCTTAACCCGCCGTTTTCGCCTTGCTCAAATTTATCTAAAGCCTCATTGAAACTATCTAGTGCATTTTCCTTAATATTTAATTGATATTCCATTCGAGCCTCAATTTAGAAGGGCATAACGCCCAGTTGAGGGGCTTTTTGACATAGAATGCATTGAACTCAACACTAAGAAATAGTTATAGAATTCAACAATTTATGCGAACCGCTGAGTCAAAAAGTCCCTTCGAACGTCTTGTTAGGCTAAAGTGTTGATTACTTGTTGTTATTTTTTATATTAAACTTATTAAGACTAGTGTGATACCTCGATATTAGTTGTATATCTTCTTTATTTAATTGATCTTTATTCAGTTGTTGCAATGCTTTCTCAAATTCTTGTAAATCATAAAACTCTGCTAATTTTTCAATGTTAATTTCTGAGTGTTTCGTAGCTACCCTATCATCCATTCCATGTGTAAAACTATTAGAATTAAAAACTTCTATTATAGATAGTATATTTTTTGGTTCTTCCTCTACTTGCTTAACTAGCCAAGTTTTTGGTTCATTACTTTTACCCCATTCCTTCCATAGATAAAGCAATCTTATAGTGTTATCATTTACTCTTAATTGATCATTGCCTGCATGATTTCTGATTTTATTTAAAGCTAGTTTTTCTAGTTCATTAAGTTGCTCTAGTGTTATAAAACAACTTTCACTTT
Organism: Bathymodiolus brooksi; assembly: GCA_963680875.1. Lineage (NCBI taxonomy): Eukaryota > Metazoa > Mollusca > Bivalvia > Mytilida > Modiolidae > Bathymodiolus > Bathymodiolus brooksi. The sequence continues at coordinate 1,238,869 of CAVMGF010000075.1, forward strand.
GTGAATCAGAACCATATTTACCAAGTTGTTGACCGAATATTACTATCTCTCTACACATTAATCTAACTGCATTGCCAGAGGTATACGATTCACTTAATATTGAATATCTGCTGTCATTACTAAGTAAAGGAAAGAGTGCATGTAAAATACGACCTATTCTTGCAGAGTTCCCATCAAAACTAAACATATTTTCTTGTTCATCCTCTGGTATATCTAATTCATCACCAATACTAAAAAATGTACTAATAATGTTTTTTATATTTTCTTCCTTTAGTTCATCAAAATAGTCTGTAATTCGATCGAGGATAACAGATAGTTTACTTTTTCCTGTAGATAATTTTTCATTGGCATTATTTTGAAACCAAAGTGTTAGTATTTCAGTACTAGATGATGCCTCTAAAATATATTTTATTTCTGATGTGCTTAAGGTGTCAGTTGTTAGGGAAAATCTAAAGTACATTGGAAAGTAATGATTTGAACAAACCCTCTTGTTTTTTCTCCCGTATCCAGAAAAATCAGACCCATAAAATGTATTACCAAAAACTGAAAGTAACCTTGGAAAAAGCCTACTCAATAATTCCTTCATCCTCTCAACTGTGATAGTAGAAGACTTCTCAACAATTAAAGTAATTTGATTCAATTCCATTTCAGTCAAACTACCTCTATCCATACTTGGATGGGAAGCTCCACAGAACAAATCTGCATTTCTTCGTATACCATCATAGACTTTGGGTTCAAAAACTCTGATACATTCTATCGCTAGAAAATCAGCATAATTAACTTCTTCCTGTATTGATACAAAAGTAATACTCAATGCATTTGTTAATCGTATTATATCTCTCGGCGTTTTGAAGAAATGTTCAACCCCATCATGATATATGTTTCCGAAATATGTCTGATCATATTCTTTTTCTGGTATAGAGCGGTATATTTTATTTATTTTTTTAATAAAGAACTCTGATAAAGTATCTTTTTCTGGTAGTGGCAGCTCAAATGGAACCTGTATTATTTTTTCTATATAGCTATTTCCATTAATATTCAATGATTCTTCAAGTGACTTAGAAACAATCTCTCTGTCGAATGCTAAAATATAAATAATATAAGGAAAATCTGCTACAGCTTTAATAATTTTAAAAACTTGCTTAACTTCATTTCCTGTTAAGCGATCAATATCATCGATTACTACTACGATCTTTCTTTTTTCTTCTTTTAATAGAGCTTCTATTTCCTTTTTAGTTGAGTTTATATCTGAACCAAGAAACTTTTTGAAAAGAGCATCAACTACTTTTGCCTCTGCAAGAGGGGTTTTCGCCAGTATTTCAGAAACAAATCTAATTTTTTTAGCTATTTTTCTACCTTTACTTTTCCATGTGCTAAAGGTGTCCTGTAGTTGAGAGAAGAAAGACATCAATAACGCTTCTTCACTAGAGAACCACCAAGGGTTAAAATGAATTACTTCAATTTTCTCTTCTTCAGCATCAAGATAATATTCAATGAATGATAATACTGTTGATTTACCTGCGCCCCATTCTCCGTATATTGAAAGAACCATACCATCTTCAAATTCACCCGTTACTATACTAGAAGCAATATTTCTAGAAAATCCTGAATATCCTAAGCTATCATTCTCGGGATCTGTAACTGGCTTATCGGATGACACTTTGAAACTATCCATTTATTGTATTGAACCTTATAATTCCATTTATCTGACTAATATTAATATATCGCATTGCTTAATATTACCATTAAAAGGTGAGCCTTGGTGGTGGCCTAACGCCCGCTTAAGCGGACAAAAATTGTTGGTTATAATGTGGAGCGCAGCGGAACCTAACCAACTGTTTTTGTTCCGTTTAAAGCGCTTGTTGAACGAAGCCGCTTCGCGACAGAAAAACAAACTGCGTTCATACTTTCTTTTATGCACCATTCTCGGTGCGCATAAAAGGAGTATACGCCATGAACACTTCAGATCAACTTCGCTATGACTTTTTATATCAGCAACATTTAACCAATCTCACTCTGCAGGGAATGCGCCCTGCAACCATTGATGGTTACTCACGGGCAGTGAGGCGGATTGCAGGCTATTTTGAGCGCTCTCCCGATGCACTAGATAAAGCTGATTTGAAATCATACTTTGCAAGCTTAATCAAAACACACTCTTGGAGTACGGTAAAACTTGATCGTAACGGCTTGCAATTCTTTTATCGTCATACCCTAGAAAAAGAGTGGGAATGGTTGAATATAGTTAACCCCCCTCAGGTAAAACGTATCCCTGATATTATACCATTGCATTAATATTATGATCAAAATCTGGCGAAGTGGAAAATCAGGTAATTCAAGGCGGAAGTTGTAGCTAATGGTTGTTCCCTTGGAAAAACTTCCAACACAAAAGTAGCTGATTTTACCAAGCTAGATGAGCACATATTTGATGCGATTGGTATTATTACCTGTGAGCAAATTGGCGCGCTTATCTCTCATACAAAGTCGTTGCGCTACAAGGTCTTCTTTCTTGTTTTATATAGTATGGGCTTACGATTAAGTGAAGCGCTTGCGTTAACTATCAATGAGATAGATAGTGTTACAATGACGGTGCATATTCATGATGGTAAAGGGGGAAAAGATAGGTTGTTACCTTTGCCTCACCGAACTTTAATCGCACTGCGCTATTATTGGAAAACGCATAAACATCCACACTTATTATTTCCCGGAAAAGGCAAAAACAAACAAGCACCAATGGACAAAGGAGGTATACAAAAAGCACTGAAAAAAGTCATTGCTGATTTGGGAATAAATAAAAATATCAGTCCTCATTCACTGCGACATTGCTTTGCAACACATTTATTAGAGCAAGGTATTGATTTGCGTTCTCTGCAAGTTTTACTTGGCCACCACAGCCTTAATACCACCGCGCGATATACTGAGCTCACCCCACTTAAGCAAAAAGATAATGTCATTGCCCTTGAACAGTTAGCCAATAATATGCCAATAAAATGGGAGGCATTATGAATCAATTCATCACTTTACTTAAAGCGCATCAAACTGAGTTTGAGAAATACTATGGCGCTCAGCTAAATCAAGATATTCGCCGAGCAATGAGTGATATGTTGCACTGTAAAAATGATCGCACTCGTTACACACAATGGCATTGTAGCCATTGCCAGCATGACCAACAGCAATTGGCATCCTGCGGAAACCGCAATTGTTCACAGTGCTTGCATCAAACCACCTCAAACTGGCTCGCTCGTCAAACGGATAAATTATTACCTGTCCATTATTTTATGCTGACATTGACTCTGCCATTTCAACTTAGATTTCTTGCGATGCAACATCCTAAAGAACTTTATAAAATAATGTTTCAAGTCAGTGCTGAGCTGCTGAAAGGGTTCGCAGCTCGTCAGCAAAAAGGCGAGTTAGGTTTCACAACCGTGCTACACACTCATAATAGAAAACGAGATTTACACCAATTACAGTAAGTATGTGATCTAAATTTTACGCAGGAAAAATAGTTAAATTCAAGGCGTAAGTTTCCGTAAATGATTGTTTCCTTTACTAAGATTGCAACACAGAAGTAAGTTATTTTAACCAGTAAAATAGATCAGCCATTTACTGTAATTGGTATTACCCCCTCACTTACATATTATTGTTCCAAGTGGACGTTATGATCCTATCAAAAAGCAGTTTTTTAAAGGTGATAAAGCTTACCTATTTAATGAGTTTTCATTAGCAAAAGTATGGCGAGCAAAAATGATTGATGCTATCAATAAAAGTAAAATACTTACTATCCCCACTCGATTGCCAAAGAAATGGGTTGTTGACTGTCGAAAAGTAGGTTTTGGGTTGTCTTCATTTCAATATTTGTCGAGATACTTGTATCGAGGCGTATTACTGGGTAAAGATATTATCAATATCCACAACGGATTAGTGACATTTCAATATAAAAAAGGTGGCTCAAATATAATCGAAACTCGAACTTTACCCGTACTCAAATTTTTATGGTTGATTTTACAACACGTACTGCCGATAGGCTTACAACGCGTTCGAGATTATGGATTTCTAAGGGGGAATGCAAAAAAATTGCGCTTACAAATTCAATTGATCTTAGGCTTGTTCGTCAAGCAGCCATCTGTTGAAAATGAGGAAAAAGGTCGCGCCGTTCATATTTGCCCATGCTGTCAACACAGTATGAAATTAGTCGGATTTCATCGACTGAAGCTTTCTGAGATTGGCTTGTGAATAGTTAGTTTTTGACCGAGATCGAAACCATTAAGGGGATGCCGATAAAGAAATAAAAACACAATAAGCCTTTGATATGATTGAGTAATGATCGTATGCAGATAAAACTCGCCTCAAGAAAACACCTAAACTCATCTCTAATTTTACTATTTACTATATAAGAAGCGATCCTTGACGGGCTTGTTCAACACCCAGATAAGGCGTCGGCTGCGCGACACCTATCCTTGTTTATTAGGCCTTTAATGTTTGATTATCTCTAGCACAGCCTTCGCTACGGGATCTGATGACGCTGGATTTTGACCTGTTATCAAGTTGCCATCAGTGATGGCATATGGATGCCAATCATCGGCCTTTGAGTAGTTTGCCCCTTTCGCTTTTAACTCATCTTCCAGCATAAATGGCACAACCTCTGAAAGTTGAACGGCGTCTTCCTCTGTGTTGCTAAAACCAGTCACAGACTTTCCTTTTACTAAGGGGGAACCATCCGGGGCTACGGTGTGACGGAAAACCGCAGGACCGTGACAAACTGCGGCAACTGGTTTTCCAGATGCATACATTGTTTCAATTAAGGCTATAGAGTTACTATCTTCTGCCAGATCCCACAATGGTCCATGCCCACCAGCATAAAACACTGCATCGTAATCATCAGGTGAAATATCTGATAGTTTTTGCGTATTTGCTAGCACCGATTGGACGTCAGCATCTCTCTTGAAGCGTCCCGTTGCTTCTGTTTGGAAATCAGGCTCATCACTTTTTGGATCTAGAGGTGGTTGTCCTCCATTAGGTGATGCAAGTGTGACGTCTGCTTTTGCATCTTTGAATATATAGTAAGGAGTAGCAAACTCCTCTAGCCAAAACCCAGTTTTTTGTCCTGTCTCGCCGAGTTGACTGTGTGATGTAAGTACAATGAGTATTTTCATATAGGTTCTCCTTCTTTAATTCTGCGTTACGTACGCCAACCGCCTAACGAGGCTGTAGAATTAACCTCTATTTATTGTTTTTGATTAATATTTATACTTTAACGATAAATTACTGCTTTAACAATTAGAAACATTCAATTATCCAAAATAAGTTTTATTGTTAATATTATTCAGGATAAATAGAGACCACTTGGGTTATCATGGCTATTTAGGCCGCTTAGAGAGAATACTACTGGCTATAAGTGGGTAACCTGGGTCTAGTGAAGTGCTATTCTGAGCTTTTCTATATTATGAACAAGACAGTACATCTGCCATTGGCTATTTACTTTTTCTTGGCCTCTAAGCGTAAATTTATTCATGCCTTTATTTACGGTAATATTAGTAAATACCGGCTCAATTGTGCCTAATCTTTTACTGTATTGCCTTTTACCCATTGGACTATCTATCTTTATACGTATCTTATCGCTATACGATAGTTTTTCTTCTTTACAATTGTTTTTGAATTGCACTTGCCTATCTATTTTTAAAGGTGCTTTACGCATGCATTGGCTTTGTAATGGGCAAGCCTTACAATCTTTTAAGTAACCAACGAAGCTAATATATAGTCGCTCTCCACTTTTGAAGTAATCACCACTACACCACATAATATTACCAGCAGGACAACGACAAGATTTGTCTTTCTCATCATAATGGAAGTCGGCTGAGCTAAAGCGTCTTGGTTTACCTTTACTACGTTTTAATCGTCGTTTCTCTTGTTCTGTGTGATACGTTTCACTCACTTTAAATAACGGATTTCGACTTCTAAATTGAGTGTCTGCAACATAGCTATCAAGTCCTGTACCCGCAAGATATTTCATATTAGCTTCACTGTGAAAACCACTGTCTGCGGTAAACTTTGCTTTGGATAAACTATCCGAAGTACCTAGTCTCAAAAATTCAGCATCGAGTTGTTTGATGGCAGGTGCTAACGTTTGTTGCTCTCCCACAGAGCCCCATGTTTGGGCTTGTAGAATGACTTGGTGTTTATCATCATTAATAGCAATACCATTGTAGCCTTGAATAGTACCTTTCGATGTCGTCATTTTGGCACTGTCAGGATCGCTAATATTACTTTTAACTGGCTTACCTTTACTGCCATATTTTTGTTCTTTTGTTGCGAGATAATCAGCAATTTTAGCAGCACTTCTATCAAGTTTAGCTTTTTGTTTTAAGTCATGCTCTATCTGCTCTTCACCACAATCATCTTGTGATTGATGCCTCTCAAGAATACGTTGACTCGCTTTTTCTAACTTAAGTTGCTTGCGCTCTAACTCTGCAAAAGTACCACTCCACTCTTTACTTGCATTAGACTTTATTTTACAGCCATCGATGGCAAACATATTGCGAGCAATTAATCCTTCTTCATCACATATCATCAACACTTGCGTAAATAGAGGCGCTATTTGTTCGCTCATACGAGCAACAAAAGAAGCGACAGAAGTATAGTGAGGTTGCACATCTCCCGATAAACTCATAAATAAGATGTTCGTTTCACAAGCCGTTGCAATTTTACGACTCGATACTAAACCATCAGCTTCGCCTAACACAATTATCTTTAACATCACTCTGGGGAATATGCTGCGGCTGCCTTTTTATCATTGTTATAGCATTTATCAATCGATGTTAAATCAAGTTTATTATCAACAATATGAGATAAAGCATACTCAAAAGTACCAGGTAATATTTGTGATGAGAAATCAATAGGAATGAACTTACTTTGGCAGGACAAGTCGGGTTTATAATTTGCCATAAAAGTTTTCGATGAGTGAATAATATCTATTAGATAGCATCGATGAACTACAGGCAAGGTTAATCATTAAACAATTCACTAAAATAAGAAAATACACTGAAAAGTGTCTTTTTGGATAAATTCTACAGCCTCAACGCCTCAAACAGGGGCGCGGCGTCAGCCGCGTCCAGCGACCGAAGGGAGCTGCCTGCTTTGACTGGTTAGGTACAGGCAATCGCAATTAGCTCCCCATTTTTCGCGACCATCGCAATCCGACTGATATGCACAACTTTGTTTATGCATTTTCTCTCGCCTAAGGTTAGTAATGTTTGATACTACTCTGGACCGCCTGCTCCAGGAATGTAACGGTATTGGAATCTGCAAAACCGTGACACCCCCGCACTACCCCGATATAGACGTTGTCACTTGCCGAAGTCTGCACTGGTGCCGGCGTCACCGTAAAGAAGTTCTTAGTCGTCGAGGCGCTCATATCAGGATAGCCTCCGACAATCACGGTACCCACCATGTTGTCCGTGCAGGTATATGATGCCCGGTTTAAGAAATAATAAACCGTGTGCGCGTCGAAAAGAGCTTGGCCGTCGGTCAGCGGGAAAATCGCATCCCAGTACTCGGCATGTAGCTGCGTCGCCTGGCCGTAATACTGCTGTTCCGAAGTTCCACTGCTGGTCGCCCAGGTATCGATAATATTGTTGGGTAGCGTGCCAAATTGCGACACTTCAAACATGATCGCCGTGAACGGCACGGCGGTTTGCTGGACGACGAGCCCGAGGGCCGTCGGGTCCATTGCAAAGTTGAAATCCACCACGTCGATGCCCTGCAGTACCGGTTTGCCATCGCTTGAGCCCACTAAACCGATGATCTCATTAAGTTTGTCGAAGCTATCTGGAAAGGCGCGCAGCAAACAGGCGATGTCGGTAAATGGACCGATCGCGAACAACGTCACCGTGCCTACCGGATTGCTGTCGAGCACGTCTCTCATTAGCCGTACGCCGTCGTTGACGCAGAAGACCGTAGGCTCGTCGCCTACCGGTTCGAATCGCACGGGCAACGCATCGAGAAAGCCTTCGGCACCGACCCTCAAATTGTTCGTCGCATAACCAAGCGCCGCTAACCCCCTGCGAGCAGATTCGTAAGAGGGTTGCGCTTTATCGTTACCAAAGGTTGTGATGATGCCTTGAATGTCTAGACCAGCCTGAAGAGCAAGAGTCACTGCATAAGCATCGTCTGTGTCGGCCGCACGTCGATCCGGGCCGTTGATCGCACCGTTAATAATCCCAAGACTATAGTCTGTAGAAAAAATAAAAACATGGCCAGCGCTTGCGCCGCTCGATGAATTACAGCCAGTGGCATTCAGGACTAGCATCAACAACAGTAATTTTGTTATTCGGATCGTCATGATATTTGGCCTTCTATGGATACTGCGTTTCAGGCAGGATGATCCACTTAGTGTACCTAACAGTATATTAGATGCCGCCGCAAACAACGATGCTGCTTGCGGTTAATAATTTATAAAGCAGATTTCACTGCTCTCGAACTTTATGAAACAGCGGCAAGAATGAAGCCACTATTTACAACAAACAAAGATAATGCGTTTTAAGCTTTAGGGGTTAATAAAAGCTAAAACACTATTATCGGAAATACCGCACTCTGGCGAAATGAGCCAACTGAAAACTCTTTGCTAATTTCACCCTTTGAATAATTCACAACTCTCAGCGTATCAACAACTGCCCGCTAAAAACTAAAACCCAAATTTTAAGATATGTTTTAAGGCAACTAACGCCAGCATTAACCAGCATTTTGTAGTAGTGCTTTTCTTGTGCTAGGCTCTTTTAGCACAAGAAAAACACTGCGGAAAAATGTCCGAGTTGAATGCTTTTGTTAGATGCTTTACGCATGAAGTGAGTGATCCAAAGTATCTGCAACCCACTGATTTATGCTCTTATCTTCAGCTGTTGCAATCGCTGCAATTTCACTATGTAACTTTGGAGGAATTCTGAGATTAAACTTTCCAGAGTATTCCTTTCTTGGGCTGATTCCAGTTTCTTCACAAACTTCGAGAAATGCTTTCAGTGACTTCTTGAACTCTCGACGCAACTCAGTAGGGCTTTTGCCATAAAAATCAGCGCCACCATTTAAACCAAGAATTTCTCCTCGAAACATATCAATTTCGGGATCATACTCGATCTTTGCTTTATAAGACTCATTTTCCATTATATTCATGGAGTTACCTCACTTGACTCTAACCACTTGCGAATACTGGCAACAGCCCCTTTATCCGTAGATGGTGAGGGGTGGGGTCTGTGGAAAATTCTAACTTCACCGAATAGAACCACTGCTATTCTAGAACCAGTCCTTTCTGAAACATCAGCACCAAGAGCTACGAACAAGGCTTCAATATCTGCCCAATGAATATTTCCACTGGTAGGCCGTTTGAATATTAGCTCGAGAGTTTTCTGGTGTTTTGTCTTCATGCCTCACATAGTACTAGTTATCGGTACTATGTCAAGTTTCTTAAGCATCTAACGAGGCTGTAGAATTAACCTCTATTTATTGTTTTTGATTAATATTTATACTTTAACGATAAATTACTGCTTTAACAATTAAAAACATTCAATTATCCAAATTAAGTTTTATTGTTAATATTATTTAGGATAAATAGAGATTACTTTGATTATCATGCCTATTTAGGCCGTTTCGAGAGAATACTACTGGTTATAAGTGGGTAACCTGTGTTCTGGTCAAGTCGAACTGGACACTTTTCTTAGAGAATTTTCATAGTTAATTGGCGACATATCATCATTCGCCGTATGCAGCCTTTCGAGGTTGTAATACCTCATGTAAGCTGCGACATCTATTTTCATGTGCTCACGCGTTGGTTGATGAACTTTAAATATCCAATCGTGTTTTAAACTACCAAAAATCTCTCTACGACAGCATTATCCCAACAAGCTCCAACATCTCCCATGCTGGCTCTAATATGATATTTTCTAAGCAGCTTGCAGTATTTATTACTGGTATATTGTGAGCCTCTATCACTATGAAAGACCAAGCCTTTTGGTGGTTGCCTTAAATTACGAGCCTTGATCAAGGCATTGCTAATCAAATCTGTAGTCATTCTTTTATCAATATGCCAACCAACAATCCTGCGTGAATACAAATCCATCACAATAGCTAAGTACATCCAACCCTCTCCGGTTTTTAAGTAAGTAACATCACCAGCCCATACTTGATCAGCTCCAACAGGATTAAAATTCATATTCAACAAGTTATCAGCCACTGCATCGCTGTGCTTGCGATTTGTTGTTACTTTGTAAGCCGTTCTTTGGATTGCCTTTAAATTTAGTTTAGCCATAACGCTACGCACTTTGTAGCGACCGATTTTAAAGCCTTCTTCGCGTAACTTTTTCATCATCTCTCGGTTACCTAAGCTGCCTCTGCTTTGCTTAAATAACACCTTAACGCGGCGGTATAAGTGCAGCGTTTGAGAGCTAATTAATTGAGCTGGACGTTTTAGCCAAGCGTAGTAAGCCGATGGGCTGACTCCCATCTCATAGCAAAGTTTAGCTACCGAAAGACAATCTGAGTGTGATTTAATGAAATCAAACTTTACTTCATTTCTCTCGCGAAGAAGGCCGTAGCCTTTTTTAAAATTTCTTTCTCCATCCGTAATGCTTTATTTTCTTTACGGAGCTTTTTTAGTTCTTCTCGCTCATCATCACTAAGACCCTCTCCACTTAACTGAGCTTCAATTTTGCTTTTCCAAGTGTAAAGCAGTTTTGAGCTAACTCCTACAGACTCAGCGGCTTTAGCAACTGAATAACCTTGCTCTAGAACAAGTGAAACAGCTTCTTCTTTAAACTCTTTTGGATATTGCTTTTGCGTTCTTTTTTTACTCATTTTAACACATCATTAATTGACGGTTATTATCTCTTAATAAAGTGTCCAGTTCTATTAGACCAGAACAGGTCTTCATTTCAATATTTGTCGCGATACTTGTATCGAGGCGTATTACTGGGTAAAGACATTATCAATATCCACAACGGATTAGTGACATTTCAATATAAAAAAGGTGGCTCAAATATAACCGAAACTCGAACTTTACCCGCACTAAAATTTTTATGGTTGATTTTACAACACGTACTGCCGAAAGGCTTACAACGCGTTCGAGATTATGGATTTCTAAGGGGGAATGCAAAAAAATTGCGCTTACAAATTCAATTGATATTAGGCTTGTTCATCAAGCCGCCATCTGTTGAAAATGAAGCAAAAGGTCGCGCCGTTCATATTTGCCCATGCTGTCAACATAGTATGAAATTAGTCGGATTTCACCGACTGAAGCTTTCTGAGATTGGCTTGTGAATAGTTGGTTTTTGACCGAGATCGAAACCATTAAGGGGATGCCGATAAAGAAAACAAAAATACAATAAGCCTTTGATATGATTGAACTCTGATTGTATGCAGATAAAACTCGCCTCAAGAAAACACCTAAACTCCTCTCTAATTTTACTATTTACTATATAAGAAGCGATCCTTGACGGGCTTGTTCAACACCCAGATAAGGTGTCGGCTGCGCGACACCTATCCTTGTTTATTAGGTGTGGTGGAGTCGATTAAATACTTACCCACCCTTTAGTTGAAAGTACATCTACAGCCAAGTTAATCTGTTGATTTGTGAATTGTTTCTTACGTTCATTCCATGAATATGTATGTTTAATAATATCATCAACATTAGAGAGGTTATTGTTCGTTATAACCCAGTGCACTGTAGATAAAAGCTCTAAACCAAAGGGAGACTCAAAACCATCAACTAGTTCCGATACCTTGCTTAAATGAGCATTAGTTTTACCCTGTTTGAGTAAAAATGATTTTGCATCCTCAATAGCCCCAGGAACAAGGCTAAGTTGCTTATCAGGAGCATCGCCACCATCTTTGTATCCAGCAACTAAATGACCTTCGATTGTATTCAGTACATGACGAAGATTTTCTGCGTATGGTCCAAAAGCAGCTTTGCGGTATTTAAGCCGCAATGGTTCACCTGCTTCTTGCATGAAGTACATCAGCTTGTGTATTTCTAGCAGTGTTACATAAGGGTCAAGTAAGCCTCCTAAATATCTATCCATTAATTCTACTAGAGCAGCTCTGCCTGCTGTCATATTAGGTACTTCACGGGATTGAACCATTTTATCTGCACTTGGAGCACCTTTAGGTTCAAAAAGAATAATATCTATATTTTTTAAATCTTGCATTTCTTCTTGGATATTTTTTTTTACATCTCCCCAGCTTAAACCGCCAAGTCCACTACCTAAAGGGGGGATAGCTATAGAACTAATATCGTATTTTTTAATAACCTTAACTAAATCTTTCAAACCCAATTGAATATCTTCAATCCGACTTTTCCCTCTCCAATGACGTTTAGTTGGAAAGTTAATAATATATTTTGGATTTATTAACTTATTTGTCTCAAAAACAAACATACTGCCAGGAAGTACTTCTGATTTTTTACAAGCAACAGCGTAACTTTTGAAATTCTCAGGGTAGGCTTTTTTAAATTGCAATGCTATACCACGCCCCATTACACCAACGCAATTTACTGTATTAACAATCGCCTCGACATCAGCTTTTAATATATCTCCATTTTTATACTCTATCATCGCCATCTCCTCCTGATTAGTAGTACCAATCGATTTTTAACTCAACTGTTGAATGATTGTCCCTAACTGTGGACAAGATATTGACTACTTGTTGATATATAGTCCGAGAATTGACACCGACCCTTTCGACCAAATGCCACGGAAAGATTTCTTCGAGCAAAAATTCTGCCTGTTTTCCTTCTTTACAACTACTCCACCTTATTGCATTGACAGCACTCCAATCAATTTCATCTAAATTATCTAAGCTACTTCTATCTTCAAAGTAATTAGATCCAGCATTTGAGAGGGTAAATGCCCAGCGTTTACCATTTTCATTTGCCCATTTGACTGAGGAATATAAATCAGATTCTAAGTGGATAATGGAGTTTTGTCCTCCTTTATAAGAGAGTTCATCATGGTTAGCTTGATAGATTAAATAAAGCATTATAGATCGTGGACAAAAATAAAATGGCACACAGTCCCCTACATGCAAATCTTGATGACTCTTCAAATTTAGACCAAGTCTTCTCTCTTTTATAGAGTTCATACCTATAGTAGTACCAACATTTACTTGATTAGCTACTATCGAATCACACAGCAACCCATTATTTGCAATAGACAGCAACCTATCAATGTGTACGATATGATAAATCTTGGGGTTATGCTGAGGCTTACTCATGAACTACTATCACTCCAGTCAATTTACGCTTGTTGGCTTTGGATATTATCTTAATAGTATACACAAAAAAACAAGTACAGTATTTGGTCTTGGCTGATAGATGATTATTTGGTCACCTAACGCCAAGTTAATCGGTGCGTCTTTTTGCATCCGATTGAACTTTTTGTTGAACGAAGCCGCTGTGCGACAGAAAAACAAACTGCGTTCATACTTTCTTTTATGCACCATTCTCGGTGCGCATAAAAGGAGTATACGCCATGAACACTTCAGATCAACTTCGCTATGACTTTTTATATCAGCAACATTTAACCAATCTCACTCTGCAGGGAATGCGCCCTGCAACCATTGATGGTTACTCACGGGCAGTGAGGCGGATTGCAGGCTATTTTGAGCGCTCTCCCGATGCACTAGATAAAGCTGATTTGAAATCATACTTTGCAAGCTTAATCAAAACACACTCTTGGAGTACGGTAAAACTTGATCGTAACGGCTTGCAATTCTTTTATCGTCATACCCTAGAAAAAGAGTGGGAATGGTTGAATATAGTTAAACCCCCTCAAGTAAAACGTATCCCTGATATTATTACCTGTGAGCAAATTGGCGCGCTTATTTCCCATACAAAGTCGTTGCGCTACAAGGTCTTCTTTCTTGTTTTATATAGTATGGGCTTACGATTAAGTGAAGCGCTTGAATTAACTATCAATGAGATAGATAGTGTTACAATGACGGTGCATATTCGTGATGGTAAAGGGGGAAAAGATAGGTTGTTACCTTTGCCTCACCGAACTTTAATCGCACTTCGCTACTATTGGAAAACTCATAAACACCCACACTTATTATTTCCCGGAAAAGGGAAAAACAAACAAGCACCAATGGACAAAGGCGGCATACAAAAAGCACTGAAAAAAGTCATTGCTGAGTTGGGAATAAATAAAAATATCAGTCCTCATTCACTCCGACATTGCTTTGCAACACATTTATTAGAGCAAGGTATTGATTTGCGTTCTCTGCAAGTTTTACTTGGCCACCACAGCCTTAATACGACCGCGCGATATACTGAGCTCACCCCACTTAAGCAAAAAGATAATGTCATTGCCCTTGAACAGTTAGCCAATAATATCCCAATAAAATGGGAGGCATTATGAATCAATTCATCACTTTACTTAAAGCGCATCAAACTGAGTTTGAGAAATACTATGGCGCTCGGCTAAATCAAGATATTCGCCGAGCAATGAGTGATATGTTGCACTGTAAAAATGATCGCACTCGTTACACACAATGGCATTGTAGCCATTGCCAGCATGACCAACAGCAATTGGCATCCTGCGGAAACCGCAATTGTTCACAGTGCTTGCATCAAACCACCTCAAACTGGCTCGCTCGTCAAACGGATAAATTATTACCAGTCCATTATTTTATGGTGACATTGACTCTGCCATTTCAACTTAGATCCCTTGCGATGCAACATCCTAAAGCGCTTTATAAAATAATGTTTCAAGTCAGTGCTGAGCTGCTGAAAGGGTTTGCTACCCGTCAGAAGAAAGGCGAGTTAGGTTTCACAACCGTGCTACACACTCACAATAGAAAACGAGATTTACACCCTCACCTGCATATTATTGTTCCAAGTGGACGTTATGATCCTATCAAAAAGCAGTTTTTTAAAGGTGATAAAGCTTACCTATTTAATGCGCTTTCATTAGCAAAAGTATGGCGAGCAAAAATGATTGATGCCATTAATAAGAGTAAAATACTTGCTATCCCCACTGGATTGCCAAAGCAATGGGTCGTTGACTGTCGAAAAGTAGGTTTTGGATTGTCTTCATTTCAATATTTGTCGCGATACTTGTATCGAGGCGTATTACCCGATAAAGACATTATCAATATCCACAACGGATTAGTGACATTTCAATATAAAAAAGGTGGCTCAAATATAACCGAAACTCGAACTTTACCCGCACTCAAATTTTTATGGTTGATTTTACAACACGTACTGCCGAAAGGCTTACAACGCGTTCGAGATTATGGATTTCTAAGGGGGAATGCAAAAAAATTGCGCTTACAAATTCAATTGATCTTAGGCTTGTTCGTCAAGCAGCCATCTGTTGAAAATGAGGAAAAAGGTCGCGCCGTTCATATTTGCCCATGCTGTCAACATAGTATGAAATTAGTCGGGTTTCACCGACTGAAGCTTTCTGAGATTGGCTTATGAATAGTTAGTTTTTGACCGAGATCGAAACCATTAAGGGGATGCCGATAAAGAAATAAAAATACAATAAGCATTTGATATGATTGAGTAATGATCGTATGCAGATAAAACTCGCCTCAAGAAAACACCTAAACTTCCCTCTGATTTCACTATTTACTATATAAGAAGCGATCCTTGACGGGCTTGTTCAACAACCAGATAAGGTGTCGGCTACGCGACACCTATCCTTGTTTATTATGTTTTTACACGCCAATCAAATGCTTAAAATCTTTTACACTATTAGCTAGACCACCTTGTGGGGTATTTATATAGCCTGGAACCACTATGTTTTTATATAATTTAGTGTCTCTAATATTTAACAGATCTTTATTTTTTTGCAAACAAGTTCCAATTAGCATCTTTTCAAGTGCTGAAATATCACCATGTTCAGATCCATTAGGTGAAGCAAAATAATCGGCTTGAGTTATTTTGGGTATTAATGTAAGAAGTGGTGTGCCTCTTCTACTAGCTATGCAATTATTAAAATGAGTGAGTTTATGATGCGTAAAGCATTCCTTTTTAAATATCTGTTTTTCTGCTTTACCAACGTACCATGGCAAGTTTCCTTTACCTGCACGGATAGAAAATATATAAATACCTATAGCTTCAGATAAACCTTCATGCTCATTTTCAACTTTATCCCAAAAATCATTCATCGATACTTTATCATTCGCAATTAAGCCATGTTCGCTTCTCGGTATTGTAATTTCTCATATGGGTGGAAATTCATTATAACCTCTATATCTGAATGAAACATAACGTCGGCTGGAAGCGATTGTTAGGCTTGATTATTACTTCGTATTTTTCCTAATTGAAACTAAAAATTGATAATAGAAATAACTAAGAAAAGCCTTATTAAATAATAATATAATTGAATGCTCCATCCATATTTTATCTTTATTTAAAATATACATATATTTAAAAAATTCATTTATTGCCTTATATATATAATCCAGTTTAAATAAACTCGGTGTACAAATAATATCCATTAATAATGAAAAGTGCATAAATCCAACAGTAATAAAGCTCGTAAAAAGAATAAATAACAATGGTTTTAACCAGTTAGTACCAAATTCGGAGCTTATCCAATGAGCTTCAAATACCAAATAATCAAGCCATTTCCTAGGTTCTTTTCTTTCAAGAGTAATTTTTCTCTGCTCTAATTCTAATGCTAAATATTTATTAGCTTCAATTTTGTTTCCAATTTTTTCAAAGTTATGCTTTATTATTCTATACGTTTCTTGAGATGTATTTTTCTTTGCATTTTTAGTATCAAGGTTCTGGACATCAAAGAAATTCATGTCATTTTGAATGTTACTGTAATCTAAATCTAAACCTTTTTCTAACCTTGCTTTCCTAAAGTGACTATAACCTTCAAATGTTACATATTTAAATACGAGCTTTCTTGTAAATTCAGTGTCACCAAATAGAGCTAAACCTCTAAAATTAATAGCTTTAAAACCTATGTCATTTTTACTGGTATTCTCATCTTCTAATAAAATACCTTGATTAAATGAACTTTTAAAGAAATCAGAGTGCTTTTCAAAGTCCGTATCTTCAATACTAAAAATATTTACCTTGGCGTTGTGAAGCTTAAAGTTTTCTTTAAATATACTATCCCTTATTATTAATTTTTCAATTTTTATTTCTTTGTTGTTTTTTCCATATTGCTTGTTAATATAAAACTTATCTATAAATACACTATTAATCACACTTAGCTCTTCAATGCTACCGCCAACTACATTAATTTCAAGTTTATTTGTTTCTGAAATATTACTGCAATCTAATCTTTTGAATTTGCAATTCGTAAATATGATAGTTGTTTTTATGTCAATACTTGAGTCGTCATCGTTTTCCGATAAATCTTCTCTTAAAATATAATCTATCCATTCCACCTGCAAACAAAAAGTTACGTTTATATCAGAGAATTCTAGATAAAGTTTATTAACTCCTTCTGTTTTATCAGCAATTATTATCTTAAGCTCATCGTAAGAATTTACATTATCCATTTGTTCTCTCTATGTTTAAAGCCTAACGCCTTGCTAAGCGGACTAAAATTGTGGGTTATAATGTGGAGCGAAGCGAAACGTAACCCACTGTTTTAGTTCCGTTTGAGCAACTTGTTAGGCATTTAAAATAGTGCACCCTGTTCGTTTTTTAATATTTCAATATTCTTTAACAGGCTTAATTTTTTATCTGCTTTTATTAATGCTGATTCACTCATATATGAAATTAATTTATCTAAGTCTTCAACAGTTTTGACTTTTAAAAACTCTTTGCGCTTATTGATATAAACTAACGATATTTTGCTTCTTTTGAGAAGTTCAATTGTATTACTCAAAGTCCCTGTACTTTGCGTATCCCAAATCATTAATCCATAATCACAATCTTCAGCCATTTCTAAATCTTTAGCAGTAAAAAATGCTCTTGTTCCACGAGAATGATTACTCTGAACATTCTTAGTTTTCCAGTTACCTAAATTATTTCTTGGTTGTCCACCCGTACAATATACATTTACTAATTGGCTATTTTGATATAGCAAATAACTCTGAATTGATGCGTCAACGCCATTTGCATCCCCCACGATCACTTCATATTCCGAAGTAATGATATTTTGAATTCTATTCAATACATTGGAATCTAGGTTTTTTATTTTCATTGAACCTGATATAAAAACTTTATGCATTAATTTTTCCTAGTTGCAGTCGCTACAAAAACATTTCTTACTTTACCATAAGTTCTTAGCATATTTGTTGCAGCCTCTAAAGAAGAACCAGTATCGAATAGATCGTCAACAATTAAAACATCAAATTTGCCTTCTCCTAGTTTATCGTTAATTGAAAAAGCCCCCATCAAAGTTTCAATTTTGGCATCTCGGCCATCAATATCTTTCATTTGAGGCGTATCTTTAGTTTTTACAAGTAAGTCTTCTACGCAAGGCACA
Source organism: Bathymodiolus brooksi (assembly GCA_963680875.1). Lineage (NCBI taxonomy): Eukaryota > Metazoa > Mollusca > Bivalvia > Mytilida > Modiolidae > Bathymodiolus > Bathymodiolus brooksi. Next base: position 1,257,306 of record CAVMGF010000075.1, read on the forward strand.
TTTAGTTTTTCCGCCAGCTTTTGCGCAAGCTCAATAACAGGTTGCCTAGGACGAGTTTTCGATGGTGGCATTGGAATTACTAAACAGGTTGTTCTTATTTGTGCAGGTAACGATAAATAAAGTTGATTAGCAATAGTTTCAATTTGGTTAAAATCAGATCGATATTTTAATTGATATAAAGCTTCACCTGCATTAGACCTTGTTGTATTGAATGTCGGGTGACCCCATTGATTATGCCCAGTGCATACTGAAGATAGGACATGCTTGTCTAGTGAGTAGCCATAATCCCAATGACCATTAATTTCTTGTACATTAACTTCCATAACTACATCCTTAATAAGATAAACGAAATAAACGAATAATGCCTAACGCCCAGCTAAGCGGAAGATTAACGATTGTTATAATCGCGAAGCGATGGCAAGCGGTAATTTTTCCGACTTTAGCTGCTTGTTATATTCTCGCGATCAGTTTAAAGCCAATGTAAGTACAATTACATAACGAAATGGAATAATAAAGCAAATCACCAATATTTAAAGCTACTTAATTATTAACTTTGAACTCCGCATAAAACACACTACGAGAATCACACAAAGCCAACAATTAAATAGTTTACGAATATTTAAAACCACCCTTTTGGATTTTAAACACTCAAATCAAAAACTAGCTGACGAATTGGAAAACCCACTAAGTCAGCAAACCAAAATATCGCAATTTACACATTGACGAAATACAAGTTAACTTACCAAAGTAACAGCACAATTAACGCTATAATTCAGCTTTTCTATTTATGGGAAACTCCACAAACAGCATGCTAAAACGGTGCTCAAAACGCACCTAAAACCCTAAAACGAAACATCAAAATAGAGCGACATATAACAGTAGATTAGTCGGAAATTTTCCTTCTAATTCTGCGGAAAGTTTCCGCCTATTTGCAATCTACTCTTTTCGTTTTCCATGTCAATAACATTAAAAACAAATACTTGCTTATATTCATAATTTTCGAGAAAGATCAAATAAGGAAACTTTCCGTCTAATTATGCATTAGTTAGGATTTAACGCTATACTGGTTATTAAACCAGTCAACGAGGAGTCGTTATGAGTATTCCTAAATCCCCTTTTTTAGCGTCCATTCGTGATTATATGATAACTCGCCATTATGCTAAACGAACGGTTGAAACTTATCTTTATTGGATTTATCGTTACATTTTATTCAATAAAAAAGCACATCCTGCTCAATTAAATTCACTGCATGTTGAACGATTTTTAAGTTACTTATCCGTTGAACAAAAAGTGGCCGTTTCCACTCAAAAAATAGCATTAAATGCGGTCAATTTTTTATATAAAGAAATTCTTCATCAACCTTTGTCTGATTCATTACGATTTTCTAAATCAAGTACGCCACGAAAATTACCTGTTGTTTTAACGCAAGCTGAAATGATGCCTTTACTGCAAAAAATAAGCCCTCTTGATCCTCTTTGATTATCAGAAATTCGAAGTGAGGCTATCGCCTTTATACCCATGTGACGATCGAAATGCAATGTCAGCAAGGCAAATTGTACACAAATGCCCGTGAACAACCACCGAGCACACTTGAGATATTTGTTAGGGCTAAATTATCGACTGTACTTTACAATAGACACAACTGCACCTTGCGGATCTTTTATCGCTGCAACCATACCAACTCGTGCAATTTTCATTGCTGGTAATATTATTTGAGCACCAAGTTTTTGGGCTTTAACAATCGTTTCTTCAACATTATCAACGGTAACGTAAGTTTGCCAATGACTCGGAATGCCTCGTTCTTCTTGCGCTTTTGGCATAGATAAAATACCAGCAAAAGGCTCTGATGAATTTTCATTAATAATAAGAGCATAACGAGAATCACCTCGCCCAGGAACTTCTTTAAGTTTCCAATTAAAAAGCGCTTTATAAAATGAAAATGAGCTATCAAAATCAGTAGTCATTAGCTCAGACCAACTAAATAGTCCATGATCTTTACAAGGGTTATTCATATTAATAATTTCCATCATCAATAGTAACGGGTATATACCCAGCAAGATATAAATAAAATGAATTTACTAAATTAATAAAACGGCGTAAAATGAGCGGCTTTTAATTATTCTATAGCCTCAACTCATGCATGACAGGTAAAAAAGTATTGGACGTTTGTGGCCCAATGCTTTTTAAAATATGCGTTCAGGCCATTGCGGGGCCATTTACTTTACAACATTTAGACAATAACCTTATAATATTTATTACTTCTTTAAATGAGCAAGCATTGTGTCAGCATCACTGCACTCAAATGGATCATCTGGGCAATTATCCATGATGCCTTTCTCTGAGAATAATTGCTTTATTTCTCCATTAACAACATGCATAGCATAACGCCATGATCGCAACCCAAAACCAATATTTTCTTTCTTAACTAGCATCCCCATTAGGCGAGTGAAATCTGCATTTCCATCTGGCAACATCTTGACATTATTAATCTTTAGCTGCTTTGACCATTGAAACATGCTAAAGGCATCGTTAACGCTCAAACAATAAACCTCATCAATTCCAAGTGCTATTAATTCGTCATATTTGGCTGCGTATCCAGGCAAATGTGTACCTGAGCAGGTTGGCGTAAATGCACCAGGCAATGAAAACAAAACAACGCTTTTATTCGAAAATATATCCGCTGTTGAAACGTCCTGCCAGCGAAATGGATTGTCTCCACCAATCTTTTCATCACGAACACGAGTTTTAAATATAACCTTTGGTACGATATTATTCATATTATTCTCCTTTTGTAAAAAGAAAGCCCTAAATTTCAAACGGGCCTCTAGAATTACTTGTTTTTAAATATTATTTTTTAGCAAGCTTTTATTATTTTCAGGTTTATGTTTTGAGATAGTGCATCTAGGTGGTCAGACTTGTGTAAAATGAAGATTAAGATGCTCTTTATACGCATCTTCAATCCAACTGGTATCACCAGCAATTACATTTCCAGCATGAAATGTTGGGATTTGCTCTCGAATACTGAGATAAGTATTTGTATAAATAAGGGGGCGTAAAAGATCGTCAATATGGACTGCATCTTTTAAGACAACTCCTTTGCCTAAATCACTACTTTTCAAATTTGAGGTGGTAACTATCATAAATTTGTCCGCTGGAACCTGACCACCCTCACCATATTCTTCAGTAATAATAAAGGTTTTTTCATAAATAAGAACTTCATCAAGCCACTTCACCATTGGAGCCGGCATATTGAACCACATCATAGGTGTGATATAGATAATGGTTTCAGCCCACAAAATTTTAGCTACTTCTCTATCTACATTCCAAGTATCTTTTGTGACATCTGAAATTTTGACCATGTGTCCTTTTTCGCTAAGGTCTTTTTCAGTTAGATAAGCAAGAAAACTGTTTAACTGCCCCTTAGCATCGAAAATTGAATATCCAGCAGTAACAAGTAAGACTTTCATATTTCTCCCCATTTATTTATTTAATATGCTGATTATAAACGTTTCGGCTTTACCACAAAATGCCTTTATAACTTGCAGCGAGCCTCGCTTAATGCCGCACATCCCGAAGGGCTAGCCCCCACAAACTTGCTGAACGAAGCCGCTGCTCGACAGAAAATCAAACTGCGGTCATGCTTTCTTTTATACGCCAATAGCGGTGCGCATAAAATGAGTATACTCCATGAACACTTCAGATCCACTGCGCTTTGACTTTTTATACCAGCAACATTTAACCAACCTCACCTTACAAGGAATAAGACAAGCTACCATCTATGCCTACTCTCGTGCAGTGAGGCGGATCACGGATCTTTTGGATAAAGCCGATTTAAAATTGTACTTTGCAAGCTTATACCATGCACATTAATATTGCGCTCAAATCAGGATCCGTGAAAAATCCGTTAATTCAAGGCGCAAGTTACAGCTGATGCTTATTACCTTGGTAAAACTTCCAACGTAGAAGTAGCTAATTTTACCAAGCAAGATGAGCGCATATTAGTACCAATGGTATAACTGGAAAACACCCAAGCACTCACGCTTGTTATTTTCATGAAAAGGTAAAAACAAGCAATCAACAATAGATAAATGAGGCATCCAAAAGCATTGAAGAAAGTCATTGATGGGCTGACCATAAAGAAAAACATCAGCCCTCATTTACTCCGACATTGTTAGACATTAGCTAGCTACAATCGCGATTATAAGACCTGGCTGCTTTAACCAGGCCCAGTAAAGCCGTCATTTTTTATCCCAAAAGCTCGACAACATGGTGTCTAATATCTCTTTAGGAGGAACACTTGGTGATTGGGTGATGCCAGCAGGAATCGTCACCCCATCTGCTTTCTCACTCGTCCAAATATGCAACCGTGGTTCAAATTTAAAGGGGGCTAACAGATTTGCTCTAATAGCAAAAGCGCCATTAAGTACAGCTACCGTCGCATAGAGGGCTGTTTGACAAGATGCACACGAATAATAAGTCTTGTCGGAGCCACTACTTCCCTTCATTGTCGTCGAATTAGATTGCCCATGAGCACTGCATCCTGCGGGATAAAAAAATGCCAAGTCAACGTATGGCGTACCAGAAAAAGATCTACAATCTTTACAATGACATACCAATTGTATTACTGGTGCCCCTTTAATATCCATAGCAAGTGCGCCACATTCACAGCTCGCAGAGCTCTTCGTTGTTTCCGTCATATTTATCTCTCTGTATCTACTATTCACGCGGAGTTCGGCACCTAACACTACTATTAGTCGGAAACTTTCCCTCTAATTTCGCGAAAAGTACCACCTAATTTTAGACTACCTTATTGCTTATAATTGTCAACGGCATTGCCAGCAAACGCTAGCAGGAGTTTAAAGTTGTGAGTAGGATCCTATCTAGTTTTCAGTTAAGCAATAAAGTTGCGACCCTATGTGATTTATCATAGCTATACCCATGTTACTTCGAAATGCAATATCAGATCGTCGCACTGCTAGATATTGCTACAAACTAGCCGTTAAAATCGCGCGGCTGCGATCGATAGTAATTAACTGTTTTTCACCCAGCATTGTCAGACCGTGCCGAGTTAGTTGATCAATTAAAGGCTCAATGACTTCATCACCGAGTTGGTGATCACAAAAGCGGCTTTTAACTTGCATAGTATTGAAAAATTGTTCTGTTTTCTCAATGGCAAGTTTGATTGCTTGTTGATCGTTTTTATCGGTAATATGCCAAACGCGCTGTGCATATTGCAGTAGTTTATCTTGTTTACTTTCACGCATTTCCCACATAACTCGCGGCAATACAATCGCCAGTGTTTGTGCGTGATCTAGGTTATAAAGCGCGGTAATTTCATGGCCAATCATGTGAGTTGCCCAATCTTGTGGCACGCCAGCACCTATCAAGCCATTTAATGCTTGTGTCGCACTCCACATTATATTTGCATTGATGTCATTATTTCTTTCCTCAGTGAATAATTTAGGTCCGTCTTCAATGAGCGTTTGTAAAATACCTTCTGCAAACCGATCTTGAATTTTAGCATTCACGTCATAGGTTAAATATTGCTCTATAGTATGCACAAAGGCATCGACTACTCCATTACCAAGTTGGCGAGCAGGCAAAGAGTTCATCACCTCTGGATCAAGAATAGCAAACACTGGTTGCACTTTTTTATTCCTAAAAGAGAGTTTATCTTTGCTGGATTTTTTAGTGATCACCGCGCCGCAGTTTGACTCTGAGCCTGTTGCTGGCAAAGTGAGAACAATACCCAATGGCACTGCTTTTTTAATCAATGCCTCTTTTGCTAAAATATCCCATGGTTCACCTTCAAAATAAATCGCAGCCGAAATGAATTTACATGCATCAGCCACAGAGCCACCGCCAACTGCCAAAATGAAATCAATCTCATTTTTTTGAGCAAATTCAACTGCTTTCATTGTTGTCTCATAAGTGGGATTGACTTCAATGCCAGAAAACTCAACAGTATTATGTTTTGCCAGTGCGCTAATAACTTGATCATAAACACCATTATTTTTAATGCTCCCACCACCATAAACCAGCAATACTTTGGCGGATAGCGGAATTTCGCTAGCAATTTTTTCAATTTGACCTTGCCCAAAATGGATCTCTGTTGTGTTACTAAAAGTGAAATTAAGCATAATGTAACTCCTTGTTTTTCATTATTATTTTCTCGTCACTGGTTTGACAAATCTATAAAGTTAATCTTACTCTGAGCGCGTCTCTCGCGGGTTTTAATTTAAGTTTACTTGAATAAAACTAGATCTAACAACTATACCCATGTTACCTAAAAATGCAACGTCGCACAATTTACATTGCTGATATTGCATTTCGGAGTAGCATGGGTAGATAGACCAATAACTGGAAGGTCGGAAATCAGATCGGTAAATTATAAACGGACACTGGCATAATTTACCTATCTCACACTGTATGCTAAAATCGCAGGCTATATTATCCATTAAGGTTCAAGATGCTTACAATTAATCAATTAGAAAATATTAACCAATTACCCGATCTTGTTTTATGTTCCCTCAATAGCTGGGATTTGATCTGCGTTAAAGGCCAGCAGCGCGTTGAATTTTTACAAGGACAACTCACTTGTGATTTAAATAACATGAAGCCAGGCGATCAAACCTTGGCAGCTCAATGTGACCCTCAAGGTAAAGTTTGGAGTGTGTTACGCGTTTTAGTATTAAACGATCGTATTTTACTATTACAACCAAGCTCTGTCAGTAAAATACAACTACCCGAATTACAAAAATACGCCGTATTTTCTAAAGTTGAAATTAAAAAAGAAACACAATTTAAAGCATTTTCTGTGGCAGGCGCTCAATCAACTCATTACATATCAAGTAAAATCGGTATCGATGTAACACATGAGCAATCAAAACTACTGCCAAATGGGGGGATCATTATCAAGCAAGAGCACCCATCATGTCGCTACCTTACTATCCTTAAAAAAGAGCAAGATCACCTGCTTATCACTGATCTCAAAAACACTGCAACTATCTTTGATGATAGTCTTTTCAAAGCAATGAATATTGCGTCAGGAATCGCTTTTATCTGCGCAGAAACAGCCAATAAGTATACTCCGCAAATGCTTAATCTTCAACGACTAGACGCAATTTGTTATACCAAAGGCTGTTATATCGGACAAGAAACTATCGCAAGAGAGAAATACAGAGGAGCAAACAAACGTTCACTTTTTCTTTTAACCGGAAGCGCAACCTCTACGCCCAAATCTGGTGATAATGTCGAACTTTTAATAGGTAAAAACTACAAACGCGTTGGCAGTGTTATCTCTGGATGCAAATATGGTAATGGACATATTGAAGTGTTAGCTGTTTTACCAAAAGACACTAGTGAAAATAATAGCTACCAAATTAAAGAAATTGCAGGATCAATACTTAGTTACGCACCACTTCCTTATCCTGATACCGAGGATTAACCTGACAAACTAAAGTGAAATATTAAAATTAAAGTGTTAGAATGCTCTCGCATTTGGTCGCAACATTCACTTTTTTAATTGTAAAACGAGTTTTATTTGAACACAATAATTAACAATTTGCATATCCTGCGCGAAAAAGGAGACAAGTTTACCCGCTTGCGCAAGCAAGCCGTACAAATGTTAATAAGTGACTCTGAGGAAAATATATTTAAAATATTCCCTCTTCTTTTTCATTTAAATATAAACGGTTTTCCAGGGTATGTTAAAGGCGATGTGCCAACTGGAATTTGTCAGTTTCGCATTAACAAAAAAATCAGCACACTGGCTCATACCTTTCTTGGTATGAGCATTCCACATCAACATACAAAACAATCACCAGAAATAATTGGCCTCTATGCAATGGGAAGCACATCCTCTATCGGACAATCCTCTGAAAGTGATTTTGACATTTGGATCTGCTACTCACCAAACATTGCCGCTGATCGCTGCGCTCTTTTAGATAAAAAATCATGGAAAATAAGCCAATGGGCTGAAAGCTTAGGTGTTGAGCTTAATTTTTTTTTAGTACCTGATAACAAATTTCGCATTCAAAATAAATCAGGGCTAACTTACAACGATTGTGGATCTTCTCAACACCTATTATTACTTGATGAGTTTTACAGAACAGCATTGCGTGTTGCTGGTAAACGTATACTTTGGCATCATATTCCCATTGAACATGAAAAAAATTATGATGCTTACGTTAGAGATGCCTATGCAAAGAAAATAATAATCGAAAATGATTGGCTAGATTTAGGAGGATTACATCAAATCCCAGCTCAAGAGTACTTTGGTGCGACACTCTGGCAATTATATAAAGGCATCGATACACCATACAAATCGCTTTTAAAAGCAATTCTAATGGAAGCATACTCTTGGGAATATCCTAATGTTCGTTTAGTTTCAACCTCTTACAAAGAAAACTTCCAAAAAGCAACACATTTGGATGAACAACTTGACCCTTACTGCCTTATGTTAGAAAAAGTAATCTCATACTTAAAAATCCGTAAAGATACAGAGCGCCTAAACCTTGTCTGTATGGCTTTTTATTTTAAAACAGAAGAGAAATTATCACAGCCAAACAAGCATAAACATGCCCTTTGGCAAAGAGATCTACTAAGTAAATACCTGACGCAATGGCAGTGGTCACCAGCTGAAATTATACGTTTAGATGATCGTACCAACTGGAAGGTCAGAGAAGTTCGGGACGCACAAAAAAAATTGATTAGTGCCTTTATGACAAGTTATCGCAATTTATTGCATTTTGCGCGTGAAAACCATATCGCAGATTCAATTCGCGCTGAAGATATTGGTATTCTTTCAAGGAAGCTTTATGCCGCCTACGAAGATCTTCCTGATAAAATAGAGTTGATTAACCTCAATATTTCTAGCAATATGTTTGAGCATGATTTAAGTTTAATTCAAATACCGACAAGCAAAAACAATAAAACTGGTTGGTACCTTTATAATTCAACATTAAATAAATTTATACTTGCGAGTACCCCTAAAATCATGTACGCACGATATATCTCAAAGATCCTCGCATGGTGCTACATGAATGGTTTATACGAAGAGGAGACAAAGCTACACATTTATAACCAAGGCTCCGATATCACTCAGAGTAAACTTAATTTATTCATGAAAAATATTTATGATGTTTTTCCAATGTACACACCAAAAACAACCAATCAAGCACTAATAAAACCTCCTGAAATAAAGCAACTGACCGTATTACTGAATTTTGAAAAAGATCCAACATTATTCTGCAATATGCCCAAAAATGCAGCTGAAAATGTTAAAAAGAATGTGTTTTCTTGCGGTGTCAATCAAGTATCTTTAATTGGTAGCATTGATCTTCTTTACAGAAACTCATGGAATGAAGTGTGTACATTGCATTTCAGCAACAACTATTCTGTTGTTGATTCATTAAATACTATTTTAGGAAAAATGCATCAAGATGCGACACATCCAGAACAAATTCACGTATTTAACTATAGTAGCCAATTTAATCTGGAAATTAAGTTAGCATTCAAAACAACCTTACTTCAATATATTAATATACGCTTAAACAGCAAATACAAAAGAAAAATTAAAATCTTGCGCGTTGCTGATAAAAAATTTGCGTTTCACTTTAGGAGCTGCGGTGTATCATTGCAACCTCTGCAAAGTAATACTGATATCTATACTCATATAATAAAAAATAAACTGCTTGCCCCAAAAGAAAGTTTAAAAGATACACATTATGAGCAAACACCTGAAATAATAACGTCCAATGTCAGTGAAGGGATCATACAGTTTTTCTTTGAAAATTTTCCTGACGGTTATAATGTTTATGTTGCAAACGAAAAAAATAAAATTACAACATTTCATAAACTCGCCGTAACCAAAGACGAACTTGTTCGAAAAGTTAATCGCTTTTATGCCTCAAAAGCAAACAAAAAAAAACAAGCAATGTCGCCAGCTAATTTTAATTTACCGCAGTTTTACGATATAACACTTGTTCTAGGTGAGGGGATAAAAATGACAACCTTCAAAAGTTCATATCACATTGCAAAAGTCACCTGATAAAAAATCAACCGCCATCTTGCATTAATCTTCACCGTTAGGCATGTGCATATTGATTTTTTTTGCCTAACCAGCGTTTATTTAATAACGGGATCAATGCCAAATGATGCAACATAATGTCATTTGCGATATGTTGTGCTTGTGGAATAAGCTCTTCATCTCGTAATAAATCTGCTATTTTAAATTCAGCAAGACCAGTTTGCCTTGTACCAAGCACTTCACCTGGCCCGCGAATAAGTAAATCTTGCTTCGCAATATAAAAGCCATCACAGCTGGTGCGTAAAATATTTATACGCCGCTTGCTTGCTTGAGACAAAGGTACTTTATAAAGTAACACGCAATGACTGGCCATTTCACCGCGCCCAACCCGCCCTCGAAGTTGATGTAACTGCGCAAGTCCCAAACGTTCTGGATTTTCAATAACCATTAAGCTGGCGTTAGCCACGTCGACTCCAACCTCAATAACCGTTGTTGCGACTAATAAGTCAAGCTCGCCCCCTCTAAAGGCATCCATAACATATTGCTTTTCTAGCGTTTTCATACGTCCATGCACTAAACCAACACGTAACTCAGGTAAGCTTAATTGCAAAATATTAGCCGTATCTTCTGCCGCTTGGCACTCTAGTGCTTCAGAATTATCAACTAATGTGCATACCCAATATGCCTGCCTACCTGCATTTTTACACGCCTGATAAACGCGCTCGATAACATCTTTCCTGCGCACAGAAGGCAATGCAATCGTCTTAATATTTGTGCGCCCAGGTGGGAGTTCATCAATTACAGACACATCCAAATCTGCATAGGCCGTCATCGTAAGTGTCCTTGGGATAGGTGTCGCGGTCATGATTAATTGATGCGGATAAATATCTTGCTGCTGGCCCTTCTCACGTAGCGATAACCGCTGCTCTACTCCAAAACGATGCTGCTCATCAACAATGATAAGCGCTAAGTTTTTAAAGCTAACACTATTTGAAATTAACGCATGTGTTCCCACAACCATTCTAGATAGACCAAGTTGTATATTTTCAGTTTGACAACGTTTTTCTGTTGCTTTCATTTTTCCTAACAGCATTCCCACGTTAATATTTAACGGTGCAAACCATTTGCCAAAATTAATACAATGTTGCTCTGCTAGTAATTCTGTCGGCACCATTAATGCAACTTGATAGCCAGATTCAATGACCGCTAATGCCGCAAGCGCAGCAACCAATGTTTTGCCCGATCCGACATCTCCTTGAATTAATCTCATCATTGGCTGGGATTTTTTAAGATCGCAAAGCACTTCTTCTGAAACACGTTTTTGGGCATTAGTTAACGAAAAAGTAAGCGCGACAAGCAGTTGTTTTGTTAATTTTCCATCTGGTTGCATGCTATAACTTCGGTGCGCTTTTTTAGCTAACTTTAATTCCATCATACTAATTTGCTGAGCAATCAACTCTTCAATGATCAAGCGTTGCTGAGCTGGATGTGTCTTATTTTCGAGTTGCTCAATACAAGCGTCTAGTGGTGGGCGATGTAGATAAAGCAATGCATCATGCAAACTAATTTGGTGATCAAGTAAATGAGTTGGCAGTAATTCCTCTATTTTATTTTGTTGTAAATGCACCAGCGCTTGATCGGTTAAATTAAGCAAACTATACTGCTTTAACCCATTAATTGTCGGATAAATAGGCGTTAATTTCTCTGCACTTTTAATTTTAATTTTCTGTTTTTCTTGTAAAATAGAATAATCAGGGTGAGTGACTTCTAAACCTTGATAACCACGACGAAATTCACCAAAACATTTTACCAATGCACCTTGGCTAAACTCATTTTGCAAAGATGCACTAAAGTGAAAGAAATTAAGCGTCACACTGCCACTGCCATCTGTTATTTTACACTTTAAAATACTCCGTTTTCCACAGTGCACGTTACAGCTCAAGACAGTCCCTTGCACACTAACTCGCATTCCTTCTTTAATATCTGCAATCGCATATCGCCGCATACGATCTTGATAGTGAAGCGGTAAATGAAAAAGTAAATCTGCGACACTATGCACATTAATTTTAGCTAACAGTTCGGCAACTTTAATGCCAACTCCATGCAAGGCGGTGATCGGCATTTTCTCAAGTTTCATTTACTATGCTCAATGGTAAATACCCATACTACCTTCCTTGCCATTACTAATTGCACCTAGTTTCAGAACAATGGTTCGATCAAAATGCCGATCTCAGTGTCCGTGCAGGACAGATCTATCCTCCGATGGTAATTATACTTCATATCATAGTAGTCATAAAAGTTCATACCGCATGCTGGCTCCATAATAGACCAGCGTGAGTTCTCAGGGCGAACCATAATATAGTGAAGAGAGTCATTCGGTTTCCACCATTTTCTTTCTCCCACCCGCAGAATCTTTAGAAGCCGTTGATTGCCCATCGGAGCTGGCGGCTCATGATGAAAAACCTTCATACCTACAGCTTGGGCATGCTCCCGCTCTTTGGGATATAGATATGTCATGGCTATTGAGACGAAACTACGGGGAATGTAAGCGGTCGCCATCAACCGGAGACCCACACAGACACGATAAATCCTACTCGGCAATGAGTATCCGTCGACTAATCCTCCGCCAATACCTGACGTGACGTGGTATATATGCATCTCGGCCGCTCTATTTGGAACTCTCATCGGGCAATTAACTATCCAGGTTGGATCGACCTCGGGTTGGATCGGGATAGCCACCACACCAAGCTCAATAGCTGCGCACATAAGAGCCGCTGCACCACAAGAATTTTTTTGTGTTTGTTTCCATCTAGTCATTTAGAAAGTCCTTCAATCGGGAGTATGTATTAGTATGATTTTAATTTGCGCCATAACAAGGCTGTAGAATTAACCTCTATTTATTGTTTTTGATTAACATTTATACTTTAACGATAAGTTACTGCTTTAACAATTAGAAACATTCAAATATCCAAAATAAGTTTTATTGTTAATATTATTCAGGATAAATAGAGATCACTTGGCTTATCATAACTATTTAGGCGGTCTCGAGAGAATACTACTGGCTATAAGTGGGTAACGTGGGTCTAGTGAAGTGCTATTCTGAGCTTTTCTATATTATGAACAAGACAGTACATCTGCCATTGGCTATTTACTTTTTCTTGGCCTCTAAGCGTAAATTTATTCATGCCTTTATTTACGGTAATATTAGCAAATACCGGTTCAATTGTGGCTAATCTTTTACTGTATTGCCTTCTACACATTGGACTATCTATCTTTATGCGCATCTTATCGGTATACGATAGTTTTTCTTCTTTACAATTGTTTTTGAATTGCACTTGCCTACCTATTTTTAAAGGTGCTTTACGCATGCATTGGCTTTGTAATGGGCAAGCCTTACAATCTTTTAAGTAACCAACGAAGCTAATATATAGTCGCTCTCCACTTTTGAAGTAATCACCACTACACCACATAATATTACCAGCAGGACAACGACAAGATTTGTCTTTCTCATCATAATGGAAGTCGGCTGAGCTAAAGCGTCTTGGTTTACCTTTACTACGTTTTAATCGTCGTTTCTCTTGTTCTGTGTGATACGTTTCACTCACTTTAAATAACGGATTTCGACTTCTAAATTGAGTGTCTGCAACATAGCTATCAAGTCCTGTACCCGCAAGATATTTCATATTAGCTTCACTGTGAAAACCACTGTCTGCTGTAAACTTTGCTTTGGATAAACTATCCGAAGTACCTAGTCTCAAAAATTCAGCATCGAGTTGTTTGATGGCAGGTGCTAACGTTTGTTGCTCTCCCACATAGCCCCATGTTTGGGCTTGTAGAATGACTTGGTGTTTATCATCATTAATAGCAATACCATTGTAGCCTTGAATAGTACCTTTCGATGTCGTCATTTTGGCACTGTCAGGATCGCTAATATTACTTTTAACTGGCTTACCTTTACTGCCATATTTTTGTTCTTTTGTTGCGAGATAATCAGCAATTTTAGCAGCACTTCTATCAAGTTTAGCTTTTTGTTTTAAGTCATGCTCTATCTGCTCTTCACCACAATCATCTTGTGATTGATGCCTCTCAAGAATACGTTGACTCGCTTTTTCTAACTTAAGTTGCTTGCGCTCTAACTCTGCAAAAGTACCACTCCACTCTTTACTTGCATTAGACTTTATTTTACAGCCATCGATGGCAAACATATTGCGAGCAATTAATCCTTCTTCATCACATATCATCAACACTTGCGTAAATAGAGGCGCTATTTGTTCGCTCATACGAGCAACAAAAGAAGCGACAGAAGTATAGTGAGGTTGCACATCTCCCGATAAACTCATAAATAAGATGTTCGTTTCACAAGCCGTTGCAATTTTACCACTCGATACTAAACCATCAGCTTCGCCTAACACAATTATCTTTAACATAACTCTGGAGGATATGCTGCGGCTGCCTTTTTATCATTGTTATAGCATTTATCAATCGATGTTAAATCAAGTTTATTATCAACAATATGAGATAAAGCATACTCAAAAGTACCAGCTAATATTTGTGATGAGAAATCAATAGGAATGAACTTACTTTAGCAGGCAAGTCGGGTTTATAATTTGCCATAAAAGTTTTCGATGAGTGAATAATATCTATTAGATAGCATCGATGAACTACAGGCAAGGTTAATCATTAAACAATTCACTAAAATAAGAAAATACACTGAAAAGTGTCTTTTTGGATAAATTCTACAGCCTCAACGCCTGCAATAAGCGGACTAAAATAGTGGGTTATAATGTGTAGCGAATCGAAACCTAACCCACTGTTTTAGTTCCGTTTAATTGCCTTGTTAACTGGCATTTTGAATACATTATAAGGAACAATAATACATTATTATTTATATTAAGGAATTGGAGTATGTGCGATTCTATGGCACAATCTATATAGTTGATACATAAAGAGGTTACGATAACAAATGAAGATAAAAGAATTTTACTACAAAGACCTACAGAATGGTGTTGAGGTAGAAAAACTTACATTTGATGATTTCTCTATTCTAGTTGGTGTATCTGGTGCTGGAAAAACCACTATTATCAATGGAATACGTGAAATATTAAGAATTCTTAAAGGTCGTAAAAACCATTCAAAAAAATGGTATATCAAATTTGAAACACACTCAAACAGCACTGTTGAGTGGGAAGGTGTTCTATCAACTGAATACAACACTTTTATAGACGATGAAGATAGCGACACTGAAACATATGCTGACCTAGAATATGAAAAAATAACAATCGATGGTGAATTACTACTCTTAATTGATGGGGAACAGAAACTATTTAAAGGTGAAAATTTACCATTACTTGATCAAACTATTTCCTTTTTCCATCAATTAAGAAATGATAAAGTTTTGGAGAATGCATATAAATCTATGCATTCCATAGTCATGCTTAATGAACATGTATACTCACCGCAATATATGGGGATTATTCGAGAATCTAAATTTGAAAAATTGAAAGAAAAATGTGAGAAAAAGTTAAATACAATTCAAGGTGATGAGATGGATACACGTGAACGTATTTATTTCGCATCTTTATTCAACAAAGATAAATTTGAATATTTTAATGCTATCTGCGCTTCAATTTTCAGTAATTTTTCAGAAGTAGTTCCAGTATTATCTGATGCTGACTTTCCTTTTTCTAAAAAGACAAAAATTAAAGCACTTGCAACCAATATAAAATTAGAATCAGGTGAGATAATTCAGCAAGGAGATATCTCGTCAGGAATGTTTAAGTCAATTATTGTTATAGCTGAAGTTATTTTTGGCTCATCACTTAATCCAATTATCATTGATGAAATAGAAAATAGTTTAGGTGTAAATTGCCTACCTTCAGTGTTAGATGAACTTGAGACCGCTGAACGACAAGTAATTATAACTACACATCACCCTAAAATAATTAACAAAGTTTCATTAAAATGTTGGAAAATAGTAAGCAGAGATGGATCTAAAGTTAAAACTTCTGCGGCTACTACTTTAATTGATTCAAAAAGCCATCATGATAACTATATGAAGTTAATTAATAGCTCGATCTACAATGGTAAATAAATGAAACTGTACTTTCTTTTAGAGGGTGTCGGATCAGAAATGCAGGCATACCCGAGTTGGGTAAAACAACTACTACCGACATTGGAAATCTTTGATAAAATTGAGGGATTTAATGATTTTATCAACACGGATAATTCAGCATATTTCATTTCAGGGGAAGGTTATCCATCGTTATTAAATAAAGTAGAAAGCTCAATCAAAGATATTGAAACCGTTAAAAATGTAGACTATTTTTTTGTGATTCTAGATAGCGACGAAGAATCACTTGAAGTCAGACAAGAAGCTGTTTTAGAACAATGCAAGAAGCATGATATATCAAGAGATATTAAAGTTTGTGTAATAGTTCAAAAACGCTGTTTTGAAACTCTAATATTAGGTAATCAACGTTATATCCCAAGACACCCTGAACCAAACCCCGAGCCTAACATGGAAAGCTTTTGGGATTTATTTCAGTATTATAATGTTCATGTGAATGATCCTGAAGATATGGGGAACTATAAAGATAGGTACACACACTCTCAATTCCATGCTCATTATGCGAAAAAAGCTCTATGGGAAAAGAGGATTATATACAGCAAAGCAAAAATTGGTGTTGTAGCTCAAGGAAATTTCATTCTTGACGTAAAACGGCGTGTTGAAACAACTAATCATTTACAATCAATAAAGCCTTTCTTTGATGAGATAGATATAATAAGGGAAAAAATAGAGAGCTAGTTTGCCAGTTAACGCCAGCATTAACCGGCATTTTGTAGTAGTGCTTTTCTTGTGCTAGGCTCTTTTAGCACAAGAAAAACACTGCGGAAAAATGTCCGAGTTAGATGCTTTACGCATGAAGTATAATGCCCCAGGAAATCTAAACAGTAAAATTAAGATTCTTATTCCTGTTTGAGATAGTATCTATCAATGTTCTGGTCAAGTCGAACTGGACACTTTTTCTAACTTAAGTTGCTTGCGCTCTAACTCTGCAAAAGTACCACTCCACTCTTTACTTGCATTAGACTTTATTTTACAGCCATCGATGGCAAACATATTGCGACCAATTAATCCTTCTTCATCACATATCATCAACACTTGCGTAAATAGAGGCGCTATTTGTTCGCTCATACGAGCAACAAAAGAAGCGACAGAAGTATAGTGAGGTTGCACATCTCCCGATAAACTCATAAATAAGATGTTCGTTTCACAAGCCGTTGCAATTTTACGACTCGATACTAAACCATGAGCTTCGCCTAACAAAATTATCTTTAACATCACTGATGGAGGATATGCTGCGGCTCCCTTTTTATCATTATTATACCATTTATCAAACGATGTTAAATCAAGTTTATTATCAACAATATGAGATAAAGCATACTCAAAAGTACCAGGTAATATTTGTGATGAGAAATCAATAGGAATGAACTTACTTTAGCAGGCAAGTCGGGTTTATAATTTGCCATAAAAGTTTTCGATGAGTGAATAATATCTATTAGATCACATCGATGAACTACAGGCAAGGTTAATCATTAAAGAATTCACTAAAATAAGAAAATACACTGAAAAGTGTCTTTTTGGATAAATTCTACAGCCTCAACGCCCTGTTAAGCGGATAAAAATAGTTGGCTATAATTTTGTGAGGAACGAACAATAGCCAACTGGTTTTGTTCCGTTTGAAGTTCTTGTTAGTGAGCTTAACTTGGTATACAATCAGGATTAAACGCGAAATACGACCTTTTCCGCTTAAAACAAGCCTTAAACCAAAGGAAAGACCATGATAGTAGACTTTTCCGTAGAAAACTACCGTTCAATTAAATCAGAGCAATTATTAAGTTTTTATTCTGATAATAAGCCTAAGCACCATATGGGAAACATTTCTTATATTGAGCCCGAGATTGGTTTACTCAAAACGACTGCAATCTATGGTTCAAATGCTTCAGGGAAAACTAATTTACTTCTTGCTCTTGAAACATTAACTAAGCTTATCACTGTAAGCGGTGACTGGAAAGATGGTGATCGTATAGATGTTTATGAACCTTATTTACTTTCAAAAAGTACTTTGGATAAAGAAACAACTCTTGAGATAGAATTTTATGTAAAGCAACAAAGATATAGATATGTAATAAAGTTTAATTCGCATCAAATTACATATGAGAAACTCGATCATTATCGAACAGCCAAACCATCAAATATATTTACTAGAGAAGACCCTAAAGATTGGAAGAATGTTAAGTTTGGCGATAGCTATAAAGGGGGTAAAAAACAATTCGCATTCTTTGAAAATAACTCATACCTAGCTAAAGCTGGTAATAGCCCTGAATCTCCTGAATTTATTAGAGATATTTATAACTTTTTTAGACGTGATGTAATAACTTTACAGACAAACCACAGAGTAGGAATTTTAGACTGGGAAAAAAAACCTGGTTACTCAAAAGTAGTGGATACTTTTCTAGGTAAAGCAGACTTCGGTATAAATAACTTTAAATTTGATGATGTGGAATTACCCGAGAATTTTTCATTTCCTGAAGGTATGCCAGCTGAATTTAAAGAAAGACTTGCAGCAGATTTTTCAAAAAAAGAAACCTTTTTCCACAAGTCAGATTTTAATGAATTAGTCCCTTTTGATAAATCAATGGAGTCACGAGGAACAAATAGGTTATTTAAGTTAGTGCCTTTTTTCACAATGGTTTTACAAAATGGATCTGTTTTGTTTGTCGATGAAATAGAAATGAGTTTTCACCCTCATATAGCTGAATTGATAATTAAATTATTCAATGACCCGACTGTGAATATAAATAATGCTCAGTTAATTTACACTACTCATGATATGTCATTAATGTCACAGGAGTTCATGAGGAAAGACCAGATATATTTAAGTACGAAATCTCCAGAGCTAGGTACTGAATATATAAATCTAGAAGATTTTGAAGGTAGCTTGAAAGACTCTAGTCCATTTTCAAAGTGGTATAACGAAGGGAGACTAGGCGGTATACCTGAGATAAATTATAGAGATATTGCTGACTCTATGAAAGAGGTTATATCCGATGCCTAAGAAAAAAAGAACCAAAGCAACTCGAGTTGTATTACCTGTATTTCGAATATTTTGTGAGGGAGAAAAAACTGAACCTTTATATATAAAAGGTTAGGTAATCCCCCCATTTTTAATGGAGTTCAAAAATAGATGTTTCTCTTTTTTTGATGTTTAATTTTTGAATCGGTGTAATACCGCCAATCCCCATGTTAGGTCGTTCATGGTTATAAGTCCATAACCATTTAGTCGCTCTGTCTTGTAACTCTGTAATATCATTGTAAATATACTGGTTCAGCCAGTCATATCTTACTGTTCGGTTAAAACGTTCTATATATGCATTTTGCTGTGGATTACCCGGCTGAATAAAGCATAGCTCTATATCGTGTTTTATTGCCCAAGCAGCAAGTTTGTGGCTAATATATTCAGGGCCATTATCACTGCGAATACGTTTTGGCTTACCACGCCATTCTATTATTCTATCAAGTGAGCGAATAACACGCTCTGCTGGTAAGGATATGTCTGCATCTATTGCTAATCCCTCACGGTTAAAATCATCAATAACATTAAATAAACGACAACTGCGACCGTCAGACAATTGGTCGTGCATAAAGTCCATTGACCAACACTCATTTATATCATCAGGTACCAACAGAGCTTCAGGTACTTCACGCTTTATGCGTTTGTTAGGTTTTATCCTCATATTCAATTCAAGCGCTCGATAGATGCGATAAACGCGCTTATGATTCCAGTGATACCCTTTCACGTTTCTTAAATACAAAAAACATAATCCAAAACCCCAGTTACGTTGGTTTAGGGTTAAACCTAGTAGTAAATCAGCAATGAGTTCATTGTCACTTTTTAACTTTGGCTCATATCGATAACACGTTTCACTGATAGAAAACGCACGGCATAGCAAACTTATGCTGGTATTATGAATTGTCATTGCTTCTTTCGCCATTAACTTACGCTCAGAAGCTTTTACCACTTTTTTGCCATGGCCTCCTCAATGATTTCAGCCTTTAATCGCTCTTCTGCGTACATCCTTTTTAAACGACGATTCTCTTCTTCAAGCTCTTTCATTCTAGCCATGAGTGAAGCATCCATCCCCCCAGGTAATCCCCCCATTTTTAATGGAGTTCAAAAATAGATGTTTCTCTTTTTTTGATGTTTAATTTTTGAATCGGTGTAATACCGCCAATCCCCATGTTAGGTCGTTCATGGTTATAAGTCCATAACCATTTAGTCGCTCTGTCTTGTAACTCTGTAATATCATTGTAAATATACTGGTTCAGCCAGTCATATCTTACTGTTCGGTTAAAACGTTCTATATATGCATTTTGCTGTGGATTACCCGGCTGAATAAAGCATAGCTCTATATCGTGTTTTATTGCCCAAGCAGCAAGTTTGTGGCTAATATATTCAGGGCCATTATCACTGCGAATACGTTTTGGCTTACCACGCCATTCTATTATTCTATCAAGTGAGCGAATAACACGCTCTGCTGGTAAGGATATGTCTGCATCTATTGCTAATCCCTCACGGTTAAAATCATCAATAACATTAAATAAACGACAACTGCGACCGTCAGACAATTGGTCGTGCATAAAGTCCATTGACCAACACTCATTTATATCATCAGGTACCAACAGAGCTTCAGGTACTTCACGCTTTATGCGGTTGTTAGGTTTTATCCTCATATTCAATTCAAGCGCTCGATAGATGCGATAAACGCGCTTATGATTCCAGTGATACCCTTTCACGTTTCTTAAATACAAAAAACATAATCCAAAACCCCAGTTACGTTGGTTTAGGGTTAAACCTAGTAGTAAATCAGCAATGAGTTCATTGTCACTTTTTAACTTTGGCTCATATCGATAACACGTTTCACTGATAGAAAACGCACGGCATAGCAAACTTATGCTGGTATTATGAATTGTCATTGCTTCTTTCGCCATTAACTTACGCTCAGAAGCTTTTACCACTTTTTTGCCATGGCCTCCTCAATGATTTCAGCCTTTAATCGCTCTTCTGCGTACATCCTTTTTAAACGACGATTCTCTTCTTCAAGCTCTTTCATTCTAGCCATGAGTGAAGCATCCATCCCCCCATACTTTGAGCGCCACTTATAAAATGACGAGTTACTCATGCCGTGTTCTCGACAGAGTACAGGGATAGGAACGCCGCTTTCGGCTTGTTTTAATATTGCTAAGATTTGGCTGTCGCTAAAATGTGCTTTTTTCATGAATATTCTCCTGAGTTAATCATACGAGAAAATTCCACTTTTGACTTCGATTATTTTACGGGGGGATTACCATATGATTGAGTAATGATCGTATGCAGATAAAACTCGCCTCAAGAAAACACCTAAACTTCCCTCTGATTTCACTATTTACTATATAAGAAGCGATCCTTGACGGGCTTGTTCAACAACCAGATAAGGTGTCGGCTACGCGACACCTATCCTTGTTTATTAGGCAAATTATTCGAATAATAGTTTTAAAAAGTCAATAAATTGAATAGCCGATGGCTGAGTTGCATCTAGCGTATTAGAGGTGATAGCTTGCCCTAATGGCATTCCTGGTTCGTCTTGCCATGCAAGAAACGTATGTATTATAGATTTAGATAAATGCACATCTTTAAAAGATGAGTAGCCTTTTTCTTTTGCTTCAATAGCACACGTTTGTGCAAAATCAATTGCAGAATCACTAGCTAAAGTTCGGCAAAAATCCTCCAGCATTCCGTCAATATTATTATTAGGCATTAACCAAAGCCCCACTTTGGGCAGATTCTCTCTAATAATAATAGTTCCGTCTAGGTCAGGAGAATCGGGCATATCATAGCCCAATTTTATTAACCTATTTTTAACTGAAAGCCACTTAGATTGCATATTTGGATTATCGGCATCTAAAACAATCCCAACAACTTCTACAGGTTCAGATCCCGCGATTAAAGCAGATAAACGTTTCAGTGCCATTGCATCTGAACCACTATCATATAAGCCAAAATTCTCAGGGACATCGTGAACAGAACATAAAGATGCAATTACGAAGCAATCATTTTTACCCTCAGTTAATAATACACGGTCTCCTTTGTGCTTAAATCCTTTCATCATCTAACCTCAACATCAGTTTCTAAAGAATCACTTAGGAGTTCTAAGTCATATTCTTTTAATGTTGAAATGCCGTCTTTTTTAACAACTCGCATAAAATTTGCTGATTTCTTATGGTTATTCCATACATTTTCGAAACTAGCAATACAATCTCTACTGTGTGTAGAACAAAAAACTTGAACATTTAATTTAGACGCCAATTTAAATATGATATTCCATGCTTCATCTTGAACACTCCAATGAAGTCCGTTTTCAAATTCATCTACGATCAGCACTCCATCTTTAGCGCTTACCAACGAAAGTATAATTTGAAAGATTCTTGTCATACCATCACCAAGGCTTTTTAATGGAACTGGCTCCAGCATATTACTCAATTTAACTAAGGGTATTCTGCCATCTCTAGGGCCATCCATATTTTCAACAAAGGTAATTCCGGTAGCATCGGGCTCAATTAATTTGATACCTTTAACAACTTCTTTCTCTAAGTCTGTAAGTGATATTGCATCCCATAATGACGATGCTTTAGCGTCTGTTATTCCGCTTGTTGATACGAACTGGCAAGAAATAGAAGTGAATTTTTTTAGCCTTAAACTTCTTCTTTTTATGTTTAGGTAATCATCATCTAGCGAAAATAATATTCTAGAAATCCCCCTTTCCTCTAAAATCAAATATTTATCTAAAAAATCATAGTCATAATCTTCAATTTCATCGGCTTTCAGTATTCTACGAGTAAGACCAACTTCTGTTTCTTCTCGGATATACGCAGCGGATCTAATGTGCAAACTATGTTCATTCGAGGAAAATTTAAATCCCTCTTCTGCAAAGTTTGGAACAACATGATTTTTAAATAGGTGTCTAATTGGACTAGATACAAACTGTTGAGAGTATTTGTTTTGCTGAGACTCCCAGTTTTCTTGTCGTGAAGATAATCTTTCCATAAGGAGATCAATTGAAACTTTAGAAAAATATAGTAAGAAAGCTTCTAATAAAGCACTCTTACCTGAACTATTTTTTCCTACGACTAAATTAACTCTTTTTAATTTATGTATCTCTACATTGTCAAAAAGTCTAAAATTCTCTATTTTAAAATTAGTTATCATATGAACTCTCAAACTATTAATACATTAGTACTTCAATTATAAGCACTTCTAATTATAATCTATACACACTCAATAGCCTATAGAACAATCATAAAACTGAGCATTTGTCTAACGCCAGCTTCACCGGCTACCATAAGGGGCGCGGTTTTTGCGGTTCTTTCTTTTCGCAAAATCCGTGACGCTTATGGTAGTCCGCGTGCAAGCTATTGTTCAAGCTATTGTTGAACGAAGCCGCTGCGCGACAGAAAAACAAACTGCGTTCATACTTTCTTTTATGCACCATTATCGCGCATAAAAGCAGTATACGCCATGAACACTTCAGATCAACTTCGCTATTACTTTTTATATCAGCAACATTTAACCAATCTCACTCTGCAGGGAATGCGCCCTGCAACCATTGATGGTTACTCTCGGGCGCTAAGGCTGGTTGCAGGCTATTTTGAGCGCTCTCCCGATGCGCTAGATAAAGCTGATTTGAAATCATACTTTGCAAGCTTAATCAAAACACACTCTTGGAGTACGGTAAAACTTGATCGTAACGGCTTGCAATTCTTTTATCGTCATACCCTAGAAAAAGAGTGGGAATGGTTGAATATAGTTAAACCACCTCAACTAAAGCGTATCCCTGATATTATACCATTCGCATTAATATTATGATCAAAATATGGCGAAGTGGAAAATTAGGTAATTCAAGGCGGAAGTTGTAGCTAATGGTTGTTCCCTTGGCAAAACTTCCAACACAGAAGTAGCTGATTTTACCAAGCTAGATGATCACATATTTGATGCGATTGGTATTATTACCTGTGAGCAAATTGGCGCGCTTATTTCCCATACAAAGTCGTTGCGCTACAAGGTCTTCTTTCTTGTTTTATATAGTATGGGCTTACGATTAAGTGAAGCGCTTGAATTAACTATCAATGAGATAGATAGTGTTACAATGACGGTGCATATTCGTGATGGTAAAGGGGGAAAAGATAGGTTGTTACCTTTGCCTCACCGAACTTTAATCGCACTTCGCTACTATTGGAAAACTCATAAACACCCACACTTATTATTTCCCGGAAAAGGGAAAAACAAACAAGCACCAATGGACAAAGGCGGCATACAAAAAGCACTGAAAAAAGTCATTGCTGAGTTGGGAATAAATAAAAATATCAGTCCTCATTCACTCCGACATTGCTTTGCAACACATTTATTAGAGCAAGGTATTGATTTGCGTTCTCTGCAAGTTTTACTTGGCCACCACAGCCTTAATACGACCGCGCGATATACTGAGCTCACCCCACTTAAGCAAAAAGATAATGTCATTGCCCTTGAACAGTTAGCCAATAATATCCCAATAAAATGGGAGGCATTATGAATCAATTCATCACTTTACTTAAAGCGCATCAAACTGAGTTTGAGAAATACTATGGCGCTCGGCTAAATCAAGATATTCGCCGAGCAATGAGTGATATGTTGCACTGTAAAAATGATCGCACTCGTTACACACAATGGCATTGTAGCCATTGCCAGCATGACCAACAGCAATTGGCATCCTGCGGAAACCGCAATTGTTCACAGTGCTTGCATCAAACCACCTCAAACTGGCTCGCTCGTCAAACGGATAAATTATTACCAGTCCATTATTTTATGGTGACATTGACTCTGCCATTTCAACTTAGATCCCTTGCGATGCAACATCCTAAAGCGCTTTATAAAATAATGTTTCAAGTCAGTGCTGAGCTGCTGAAAGGGTTTGCTACCCGTCAGAAGAAAGGCGAGTTAGGTTTCACAACCGTGCTACACACTCACAATAGAAAACGAGATTTACACCCTCACCTGCATATTATTGTTCCAAGTGGACGTTATGATCCTATCAAAAAGCAGTTTTTTAAAGGTGATAAAGCTTACCTATTTAATGCGCTTTCATTAGCAAAAGTATGGCGAGCAAAAATGATTGATGCCATTAATAAGAGTAAAATACTTGCTATCCCCACTGGATTGCCAAAGCAATGGGTCGTTGACTGTCGAAAAGTAGGTTTTGGATTGTCTTCATTTCAATATTTGTCGCGATACTTGTATCGAGGCGTATTACTGGGTAAAGACATTATCAATATCCACAACGGATTAGTGACATTTCAATATAAAAAAGGTGGCTCAAATATAACCGAAACTCGAACTTTACCCGTACTCAAATTTTTATGGTTGATTTTACAACACGTACTGCCGAAAGGCTTACAACGCGTTCGAGATTATGGATTTCTAAGGGGAATGCAAAAAAATTGCGCTTACAAATTCAATTGATCTTAGGCTTGTTCGTCAAGCAGCCATCTGTTGAAAATGAGGAAAAAGGTCGCGCCGTTCATATTTGCCCATGCTGTCAACACAGTATGAAATTAGTCGGGTTTCACCGACTGAAGCTTTCTGAGATTGGCTTGTGAATAGTTAGTTTTTGACCGAGATCGAAACCATTAAGGGGATGCCGATAAAGAAATAAAAATACAATAAGCCTTTGATATGATTGAGTAATGATCGTATGCAGATAAAACTCGCCTCAAGAAAACACCTAAACTTCCCTCTGATTTCACTATTTACTATATAAGAAGCGATCCTTGACGGGCTTGTTCAACAACCAGATAAGGTGTCGGCTACGCGACACCTATCCTTGTTTATTATATTTTATTGTGCATAACTGTTAATTAATTGCTTGTACCTAGTGTCTTTTCCTAGGTTTGGTAGTTGTGGCCCAGTAGCTTGGCCTATTGCTTGTATGGCCTGTTGTGAAATCTGATTGGTTGTTCTCGAAAGGAAATAAGTTGCTAGAGTTTTATAGCGAGCACCACATGAGGTTAAAGTTATACGTGAGGAAAATTCACGATCTTCCAGCAAGGATACAAATTCTTTAATTTCTGATTCTCCAAATTTTTGGAGCATACTGTCATAGTATGAAGTTGACATACTAGATACCCCATGCCCATTTCCAATCTTTGACATCACAACGGTTTTTACATAATTTTTTCGTACCGAATCAGGAATAGAACCAGTTGCTGATACATAAGAATCTAGTACACGTGCATGAGATGGCTCATTGTGAAAGTTATTAAAACCAGTATGAGCAGTATATAGATTATTGATTTTCTCTGATAACTCGACAGCCAAAGTATCGCTAGGTAAAAATGGAAGCCCATGTACTAACGTTAAAAATTCTCGAGCAGAATCTCTTCTTTCTAATTCTGCATTTGATGCAAATGTTGCATACTTAAAGCCACATTCATATTTAACTTCATCTGGAGTGATATTCCATGCCGTAGAACATACAAGCTTTATATTGTTTTTTAATTGTACGCTTGCACTTTTGCCCGTATACATACCAAATAACGTGCGAAGTAATGATGTTCCCAAATCAGAAGGGAGGTGCTCAATTCCCGTATTAATCGGCAGTGCATCAGTTAGAGTTAAATTATTGTTCCTAATACACCCTAGAAATCTTTTAATTTCAATTACCGGACCTTCTGGCTCTTTTCCAATAACTTCTTTAATGCATGTTTCTAGCCAAGATATTAATTGAAAACCAGTCAAGTCATTTTGATTTGGGTGCGCAGCGCTCGCCCAGTTTCTCATATCACGGATATAGTCTAAATGCTTAAAGCCAATGTCTGATAATATGCCGGTTAAATGGCAACCTCTAACAAGTTCCCATTCATCAAGTTTGACTAAATCTTCTTCGCCATTTAATTTCTTTCTTCTATTTTCATCAATCACAACACTGTCATAAAAGTACTCAAGATCGAATTGAATTACTTTTTTTCTAAGGCTAACTACAGTTTCATCCCAAATAAAGTTTAAGGCGGCATCAAACAGCCCAGCACCACATGCAGCAATAAATTTAGATAAGTATATGGAAGTATTTCGTTGTCTTGAATCTACGAGACTAATGACTTCTGGTAGATTATTTATAACACGAGATCTTTCTGGTACAGGTACCAGTACGTTATCATTCGGTAACCCTAGCTCTGTTAGATATACAGATAATCCCGTTGAAAATTGATCTACTCCAGTAGCCACTTGGCTTTGTGATGTTACGACTATTCCATTACTCATTAAAGGTTATCCTTGGAGTGTGATTTAAAATATAACGCCAAGTTAATCGGTGCGTCTTTTTGCATCCGATTGAACTTTTTGTTATGTTCTTGATTTGATTTTTAAGCATAAATTATTTCTTACGCACCAGTGTAAGTCCGTCCGCTATAGGCAGCATACTTAAATCTATCCTTTCATCATGCTTAATCTTTTCATTAAGTGAGCGCATAGCCAAAATATCTGATTCAGATATCCTTGTTTTTAAGTTTTCATCCAATAACTCTGGATCAACAACGGAGCCAAAAAGAAAAACGTTATCAATAGCAATGAGCCCACCAGGGCGCAGCAATTTTAGTGATTTTTCATAATATCCGTCATAGTTAATCTTATCTGCGTCTATGAAAGAAAAATCAAATGTATCTTTTTCCCCCTGATTTATTAAATCATCAAGGGTATCTAATGCTGGGCCAATTCGCAGATCAATCTTGCTTTCAACACCAGCTTTTTTCCAGTATTTCTTACCAAGATTTACCCATTCTGAATTGATATCACAAGTAATAGTGATACTATTATCAGGCATTGCCAATGCGACACTTAGTGTGCTGTATCCTGTATACGTACCAATTTCTAAGGTTTTCTTTGCACCAAGCATTTTTACTAGCAATGCCATAAACTGACCTTGCTCTGGAGGGATTTGCATAATTGCACTGGGATCTTTAGCTGTTACTTCGCGCAACTCTCTTAATGCATCATGCTCACGCAGTGATGCCGAAAGCATATATTCATATAATCCTTTCGACATTTGGATATCACTTTTTTCCACTTGTTCTCCTAAAAAACATAACGCCGCAATAAGCGGACTAAAATAGTGGGTTATAATGTGTAGCGAAGCGAAACCTAACCCACTGTTTTAGTTCCGTTTAATTGCCTTGTTGAACGAAGCCGCTTCGCGACAGAAAAACAAACTGCGTTCATACTTTCTTTTATGCACCATTCTCGGTGCGCATAAAAGGAGTATACGCCATGAACACTTCAGATCAACTTCGCTATGACTTTTTATATCAGCAACATTTAACCAATCTCACTCTGCAGGGAATGCGCCCTGCAACCATTGATGGTTACTCACGGGCAGTGAGGCGGATTGCAGGCTATTTTGAGCGCTCTCCCGATGCGCTAGATAAAGCTGATTTGAAATTGTACTTTGCAAGCTTAATCAAAACACACTCTTGGAGTACGGTAAAACTTGATCGTAACGGCTTGCAATTCTTTTATCGTCATACCCTAGAAAAAGAGTGGGAATGGTTGAATATAGTTAAACCCCCTCAAGTAAAACGTATCCCTGATATTATTACCTGTGAGCAAATTGGCGCGCTTATTTCCCATACAAAGTCGTTGCGCTACAAGGTCTTCTTTCTTGTTTTATATAGTATGGGCTTACGATTAAGTGAAGCGCTTGAATTAACTATCAATGAGATAGATAGTGTTACAATGACGGTGCATATTCGTGATGGTAAAGGGGGAAAAGATAGGTTGTTACCTTTGCCTCACCGAACTTTAATCGCACTTCGCTACTATTGGAAAACTCATAAACACCCACACTTATTATTTCCCGGAAAAGGGAAAAACAAACAAGCACCAATGGACAAAGGCGGCATACAAAAAGCACTGAAAAAAGTCATTGCTGAGTTGGGAATAAATAAAAATATCAGTCCTCATTCACTCCGACATTGCTTTGCAACACATTTATTAGAGCAAGGTATTGATTTGCGTTCTCTGCAAGTTTTACTTGGCCACCACAGCCTTAATACGACCGCGCGATATACTGAGCTCACCCCACTTAAGCAAAAAGATAATGTCATTGCCCTTGAACAGTTAGCCAATAATATCCCAATAAAATGGGAGGCATTATGAATCAATTCATCACTTTACTTAAAGCGCATCAAACTGAGTTTGAGAAATACTATGGCGCTCGGCTAAATCAAGATATTCGCCGAGCAATGAGTGATATGTTGCACTGTAAAAATGATCGCACTCGTTACACACAATGGCATTGTAGCCATTGCCAGCATGACCAACAGCAATTGGCATCCTGCGGAAACCGCAATTGTTCACAGTGCTTGCATCAAACCACCTCAAACTGGCTCGCTCGTCAAACGGATAAATTATTACCAGTCCATTATTTTATGGTGACATTGACTCTGCCATTTCAACTTAGATCCCTTGCGATGCAACATCCTAAAGCGCTTTATAAAATAATGTTTCAAGTCAGTGCTGAGCTGCTGAAAGGGTTTGCTACCCGTCAGAAGAAAGGCGAGTTAGGTTTCACAACCGTGCTACACACTCACAATAGAAAACGAGATTTACACCAATTACAGTAAGTATGTGATCTAAATTTTCCGCAGGAAAAATAGTTTAATTCAAGGAGTAATTTGCCGTAAATGATTGTTTCCTTTACTAAGATTACAACACAGAAGTAAGTTATTTTAACCAGTAAAATAGATCAGCTATTTACTGTAATTGGTATTACACCCTCACCTGCATATTATTGTTCCAAGTGGACGTTATGATCCTATCAAAAAGCAGTTTTTTAAAGGTGATAAAGCTTACCTATTTAATGCGCTTTCATTAGCAAAAGTATGGCGAGCAAAAATGATTGATGCCATTAATAAGAGTAAAATACTTGCTATCCCCACTGGATTGCCAAAGCAATGGGTCGTTGACTGTCGAAAAGTAGGTTTTGGATTGTCTTCATTTCAATATTTGTCGCGATACTTGTATCGAGGCGTATTACCCGATAAAGACATTATCAATATCCACAACGGATTAGTGACATTTCAATATAAAAAAGGTGGCTCAAATATAACCGAAACTCGAACTTTACCCGTACTCAAATTTTTATGGTTGATTTTACAACACGTACTGCCGAAAGGCTTACAACGCGTTCGAGATTATGGATTTCTAAGAGGGAATGCAAAAAAATTGCGCTTACAAATTCAATTGATCTTAGGCTTGTTCGTCAAGCAGCCATCTGTTGAAAATGAGGAAAAAGGTCGCGCCGTTCATATTTGCCCATGCTGTCAACACAGTATGAAATTAGTCGGGTTTCACCGACTGAAGCTTTCTGAGATTGGCTTGTGAATAGTTAGTTTTTGACCGAGATCGAAACCATTAAGGGGATGCCGATAAAGAAATAAAAATACAATAAGCATTTGATATGATTGAGTAATGATCGTATGCAGATAAAACTCGCCTCAAGAAAACACCTAAACTTCCCTCTGATTTCACTATTTACTATATAAGAAGCGATCCTTGACGGGCTTGTTCAACAACCAGATAAGGTGTCGGCTACGCGACACCTATCCTTGTTTATTAGCTGTTTAATTGCTATTTATTGCAGCAATAATAAATAGTAATGATTTGTAAACATCAGATTTACTAATATACACACCAGCATCATGACTGCACTTATTTAAAGTATCGATGGTGTTTTGAAGTGTAAACTCTACGCTGTCAGCAAAAGAGAGGTTTTTTAAAACACCAGTAAGATCACCTAGCATTAGCTTTTGGTAATCATTATCAAACTTTGTTCTCTGTTGTAAATTCAATACTTTTAATGCATTTTCGAAATGTTTTCGAGCAAGGTTTCCGTTAACATGAAGAGATTCTTGATCTGTCTCTTCAATAGCACCAACAATTCCCATTATTTCTAGTATTTTGTCTGATGTTAACTTTAAGTTTTGTTTATACAATACAGCTTTTGATTCATCGACTGAAATATAGCCATTGTAGTTTGGAACAATTGATGTTGTGAAACAATGGATTTTAGGGACTGTTATACTATGAGTCTTTCGTTTTACTTCTTTAAGTATTTCTACAGAAAAAGGGTGGCCTTCCAAAAATAGAAACTTAGAGCAACCTTTGTTGTATTTAACATTCAAAGCTTTTTTGTCTTGATAGAAGCCTTTTAAAAGTAATACAGGAAGACCTTTGTTTAATGTTATGTATATTGAATCAATTATTAACTCTGATTTGATTAAATGGGCACCAAAACATTCAATTTCAAATTGATCTTTTGAATCAGAAAAATCATGCCAAACTAGCTCTAAAAGCCGAGTTTCATCATCAAAGGTGAATCTTTCTACACTGTCCCAATTTGACAAATCAATGAAATCTACAATTGTGTTTTGTTTGTGTTCATTTATAAAAAATGAGGTGACTTGTTTTATCATCACCCAGTCACGAATTTCTTGATCTAACATTGCTTCGTATTCAGTTTGAAACTTTTCTACAAAGTTTTGTAAATCTTCTTTAATTTTTTCCATGGTACTCCAATTGGATAAGACAGCTAACGCCTTGCTCAGCGGCGTGGTGAAGCTGGCGGTTTTTGTGCGTTTTTTGCACAAAAAATGACAGCTTTGCCACGTCCGATGGAGCAACTTGTTATGTATTATTTATTTTATAAACTGATCTAAGGTTCTTATACACTTAGACAGGTTGTTGCCATATATTTCATTTGTTTCAAGTGAGCCACCACTTACCAAGCTAACAACTTTTCCATCTTCTCCAATAATTGGGGCACCACTACACCCTTTAAAAAATTCGTGCCCAGGATGGTCTTCTATACCTACCCAAAGAGTCAAGACAGTTATTTAATATTTCTTATTCCACAGTTAAGATACCTTTGATAAAGCTAAGCTCGCTTTAATTCCTTCTTGGTAAACATTCATTGGTTTTTTATATTTCAATGTTTCATGAAATCGTTCGTGATTATAAAACTCAATGTAATCGGATACATCTTCTTGTAAATCTTTGATAGTTTCATATTCATTTAGATAAATACGCTCGCATTTTGCGCTTCTCCAAAATCTTTCAATGCAAATATTATCAGTGGCACGGCCTTTCCCGTCCATTGATATCGTGATCCCGTTCTGTTTTAATTTTTGAGTATGCACATCGCTTGTATACTGACTTCCTTGATCTGTATTGAATATATCAGGTTTTCCATAGCGATCTAAGGCCGCATCCAAGACGTTCATTACCAGTGCACAATCCATCGTATTCGATATTTTGTGTGATAGGACGGCTTTCGAATGCCAATCAATGACCGCAGCAAGGTAAACCATTCCACCCTTGACTTTGATGTAGGTTATATCTGTGCTCCATACCTGATTAGCATGTGAAATATTAAGGCCTCTAAGCTTATAACTGTATTTCTGATGTTGCTTATTGGGTACGGTGGTTGTTACTTGCTTAACCGCTAAAATAGCCTTTAAACCCAGCTCCTTTCGATATGTTGCTACCGTGTTTAAAGATGCCTTGACTCCATTTTCTAGAAGCTGTTGATGCACCTTTTTAGCACCGTAAATTGGTGTTTTATCAAACACTTTGGCTATTTCCTGCTGAATCTCATGCTTTTTATTATTCACTTTTTCAGTGTAGTAAAAAGTACTCCGATTCAAATTCAATAGCTCACATTGCTGTGATACAGATAGGTTTTCTAGCTTGGGATTAATTAACTTCTTCTTATCAGATAAGCCCAAGCTTTTTAGCTTTTTTTCAAGCCACTCCTTTTCAACAGTCATTTTACCGACAATTTTTGTTAGCATTTCGTTTTCTTCTTGAGCAGCAACAAGCTCTAGCTTATATTCCTTAACAGCTTTTGCTGGCTCCATTGCAATAACAGCATTTTCCAGGAATATTTTTTTCCAATTCTGAAGATTCTTAGGGGTGATATTATTTTCATTTGCAATCTCAGCTATTGTTTTTTCATTTTCCAATAACTCCAGTACAAGTCTACTTTTAAACTCAGCAGAATAAGTTGTTCTTTTTTTGCTCATGGTAATTCTCCTATTTTGATAGATACTATCTCAAACAGGAATAAAAATCTTAATTTTACTGTTTAGATTTCCTGGGGCATTATACTTCTGGCATTTTAAAATAATGCAGATCATTTTCAGTCCTATCGTATTCTAAACCATGATAAATGTGATGATCTGTTATAAATGCATTTTGGTCTGGAATAAGCTCTGGCCTAATATCGCCTGAAAAACCATATTTTGTCAGCTTATTAGGCTCACCAATTTCAGTGGTTTTAAGGACAGGTCTCTCCGTAATTTCTAAAGTCTCTCCTCGCCCATTTCTATTGTGGAAATAACACTTAAAGTCAGGTTTTACAGGATGAAAAGAAAACTCAACATCTTTGATAGATTTCTTATCAGAACTAAAGTCACCAATAAAATTAAATTCATTTAAAAAGAGGACTTCTATTTTCTGAACATCATCATTGAACTTTATTTGAGCGCACCAATCTGATAATTTCTCTGCAACATGAAAAACTGTAATCAAGAATCGATGCTTCTTAAAATCTAATAGACAGCCTGAACCTATACCACAGGGCATCCTTTTTTCATCCAACTTCCTTAACTGTACGCTGGAATATTTAATTAAATCTTTCCAATTCATTAGTTTTCTCTGGGAAGTGCCAAAACTCTAATTACGCTGCTGATACATAACGCCGTTTTAAGCGGCGAGTAATAGCTTGCTAAAATGTGAAACGAAGTAGAACCGAGCAAGCTGTTACGAGTCCGTCTTGAAAACCCTTGTTAGGCCTCGGTTACACCGCTGTTTATTTCTTGTTCTTTTTCTTTTTCTTTTTCTTTTTCTTTTTCTTTTTCTTTTTCTTTTTGAACAAACTGATGTAGCCACAATAATTGTCTAATTAGAATATATTCATCTTTATTCTCATAGTCATTAGGATAATCTTCAGGTATCACGAGGGCTTCATCAACAAGAACACCTATTGCATCGAGAACAACCTCTATGTCTAAATAATTAATAAGACTATTGTATTGTTCTCGTCCAAAATCGGATTTACTAGACACCCCGTTTTCCATGCCCCAAGAAGTTGGAACTATGGCTCCTAAAAATCGCATTAATGAATTTGGGTCTGATTTAAATTGATTTTTCATATAAGCATTAGAGCATTCGCGTCCAATATATGTATTTAACGTATATAGAATAGTCCCTACAGAATTAGGATATTTGGACGTTATATCTATGTCTTGTTCAATAAACTTGAGCAATTCGTTACCTAAAAATATTCCAATATCATTAATTTCCGATTTTGAAAAAGCATCCTTTTCCGGTTTATCCTCTTCTTCCCGTTTTAACCACCTAAATATTTCAAGTTTGAATTCTAAACATGGAGTTATCTTTATGCATGATTCAACAATTGTTTTACGGGTACTGGTCTCATTATTCTGAATAAGACTACTAACTAACATTGCAGCCTGCACAAGTGGATTCATATGACTAAATAAAGCATCAGGGTTAGGATAAGAGTCACTCTTACTTGATATAGCAACTGCTAACGCTATTGATTCATGTGGTGTTATTTCATCAGAAATTCGTCTTAACTTTTTTATCAATAACTCTGAATTACTTGAAGTTAAAATGTTTGATAATGGGTTTTCTTCTGTTTCGGGATCAGCTTCCCATTTTGGGCATTCTGAAATCAATGAAGTTATTAAACCATCAGCAATATCATTCTTAGGTATAGAATAGGTGAAGTACCTAGAGAAGTAGGTTTCAGAGCATATTCTTTGTCCCTTATCCCACTCTTTATACCAATCTGAACCATAAGTTGTATTCCCATATACAGAGTCAAGTTTTGGGAACATATTTTTAAGAAGACGAATGACTCCTTTTTTATCTACGTCTTCTGTATTTAATAATGCTGTATCAATTAGACTCTTAATATGTTCTTTTTCTGGTGCAGAGTCTGAGTGGTTCCTTTCACTAAAGATACCTGAAAATTGTGATTTATTCTTTCGTATGACTCCATATAAAGAAGGAAAAAATATCCGAATCCCTTCAATTAACATAAGATCTACTGGATTTACTTCACCTTTCAAAATTGGTAAAGAAAACAGTAATGTATTGCCATATAACTTTGCTTTTCTAGGCGTTGTTAGACAATCATCGAAAGCTCCGCTAAAGTCTCTTACAAACTCCTGAACCTGTTGTTGTGATAACTCTATACCAGATATTGATAGGGCTTCATCAACCCCTTTAAAGCAAAACTCCCTCAGTATTGGCTGTTCAACTGATGGTAAATGAAGCGGTACTTGTATAATTTTTTCTAAAAAATCTTCACCCGCATTATTTTTGGTACTTGAATATCGTTCTTGAAGAGATGCTGCTACAACATCTTTATCAAAAGCTAAGATGTAAGAAGTGTATTTAAAATCAGCGGTGAGTTTAACTAATTTAAATAATGCATGTATCTCTGAATTTTCTAACCTGTCGACATCATCTATTAAGATTAAAACTCTTCGCTTTGCTGTTTCGAGCGCTTCTTCAATTCGTGATTTCAATTCATTTACATCTGGAGTTGATAAGAATGATCCTACAGCATCACCAGCTCCTTTCGCTCCAAAAATAGCACCTGCACCTGGAGCCGCCTTCTTAAGAAAGTCTTTTAAATTATCAACAGTATTTGTTAATTTAGCATCTAAGGCATCAGCAATATCAAAAAAGAAACCACTTAATAGCTCATCTTCTGTACCAAATCGCCAAGGATTAAACTTAATACATATTACATTTTCATCGGCTGATAATGCATTTTCTATAAAGTTAAGTACTGATGTTTTCCCATCTCCCCAAACACCGTATAACCCAATAACAATACTGCTCGGATCACTTCTTTTGGAAATAACTTCCGCTACTCGTTCTGAGAAGGTCCAACGAGAAAAACGATCATCTTCTTTTTGAATAACAGGTGAGTCAGCAGAATAATTTTGTTCTTCCATGAATATTTCCTAAAATTTAGAGTTTAAAATATGGCAAATTGAGAGAGGCCTAACGCCAAGTTAATCGGTGCGTCTTTTTGCATCCGATTGAACTTTTTGTTATGTTCTTGATTTGATTTTTAAGCATAAATTATTTCTTACGCACCAGTGTAAGTCCATCCGCTATAGGCAGCATACTTAAATCTATCCTTTCATCATGCTTAATCTTTTCATTAAGTGAGCGCATAGCCAAAATATCTGATTCAGATATCCTTGTTTTTAAGTTTTCATCCAATAACTCTGGATCAACAACGGAGCCAAAAAGAAAAACGTTATCAATAGCAATGAGCCCACCAGGGCGCAGCAATTTTAGTGATTTTTCATAATATCCGTCATAGTTAATCTTATCTGCGTCTATGAAAGAAAAATCAAATGTATCTTTTTTCCCCTGATTTATTAAATCATCAAGGGTATCTAATGCTGGGCCAATTCGCAGATCAATCTTGCTTTCAACACCAGCTTTTTTCCAGTATTTCTTACCAAGATTTGCCCATTCTGAATTGATATCACAAGTAATAGTGATACTATTATCAGGCATTGCCAATGCGACACTTAGTGTGCTGTATCCTGTATACGTACCAATTTCTAAGGTTTTCTTTGCACCAAGCATTTTTACTAGCAATGCCATAAACTGACCTTGCTCTGGAGGGATTTGCATAATTGCACTGGGATCTTTAGCTGTTACTTCGCGCAACTCTCTTAATGCATCATGCTCACGCAGTGATGCCGAAAGCATATATTCATATAATCCTTTCGACATTTGGATATCACTTTTTTCCACTTTTGTTCTCCTAAAAAAAATAACGCCAAGCTCAGGAGCTTTGCGAGCTTGATCGATTTTTTGCGCTTTTGCTGTTACAGCAAAAAACGGGCGAGTTTGCAAAGTAGCTTGCAGCTTTTTGTTATGCTTTACCACTCACTAAATGGCTTACCTTCATTTTTATTAACCAGCGCAACCAATTCATGTAACTTTTCTTCTGATTTGTCAAAAAGCTTATTTAGGGCAAGCTCCATAACTTCATAAGCGAATGCTAAATCATGTTCTTTCAATGATGCTTCGTGGCTCGCTTCATTTCCTAGCCATTTTATAGCCATCAAGAGTTTAGCTATGTCTGGCTGTTTTTTTGCGAAATATTCAATTCGTTTGTGTAATTTACGAAATTTATCTAATTCAGGATCGACTTCAACCAAGAGGCATTCAATAGCGATCCGTAATTTATTAGCTGAAGCGGATATATCTGCCCATGCCAAATTAAAGGAATCATTTAAGTTGCATACCACTGATTTCGGGCAACTTTTATGTACATTAAAAAGAGGGATAAATGGGGAAAAATACTTTGGTATAAATTTAGGAAAATCTACATTCTCATCATGAGAAGAGTATTCAGCATGATACCCTGTACCGCAACTAAAAGTCCGCCCATTACAGGTGTTACATATAAATGAGCACGAATAGATGTAATCAATATAACTTGGTTCCCAATACCGGTCATTATGTAAATATTTTGATTCTTGAGTTTCATCATACACTAATGATTTTTTATCAAGAGCTAAGATCCCACTTAAACATTGAGAGCACTTCAGAGTCGTTTTATCATTTTCTGTGAAAGTAACTTTGTATTTTTTATTTATATATTCGTAATACTTTTCCTTTTCCATTGAGACTCCACAGTTCGCCTATTTAGAAGCATAACGCCTTGCTAAGCGGGAAATAATGGTTGGCTATAATAGCGAAGCGATGGCCAACTGTTATTTTTCCGTTTAAGCAACTTGTTGAACGAAGCCGCTTCGCGACAGAAAAACAAACTGCGTTCATACTTTCTTTTATGCACCATTCTCGGTGCGCATAAAAGGAGTATACGCCATGAACACTTCAGATCAACTTCGCTATGACTTTTTATATCAGCAACATTTAACCAATCTCACTCTGCAGGGAATGCGCCCTGCAACCATTGATGGTTACTCACGGGCAGTGAGGCGGATTGCAGGCTATTTTGAGCGCTCTCCCGATGCACTAGATAAAGCTGATTTGAAATCATACTTTGCAAGCTTAATCAAAACACACTCTTGGAGTACGGTAAAACTTGATCGTAACGGCTTGCAATTCTTTTATCGTCATACCCTAGAAAAAGAGTGGGAATGGTTGAATATAGTTAAACCCCCTCAAGTAAAACGTATCCCTGATATTATTACCTGTGAGCAAATTGGCGCGCTTATTTCCCATACAAAGTCGTTGCGCTACAAGGTCTTCTTTCTTGTTTTATATAGTATGGGCTTACGATTAAGTGAAGCGCTTGAATTAACTATCAATGAGATAGATAGTGTTACAATGACGGTGCATATTCGTGATGGTAAAGGGGGAAAAGATAGGTTGTTACCTTTGCCTCACCGAACTTTAATCGCACTTCGCTACTATTGGAAAACTCATAAACACCCACACTTATTATTTCCCGGAAAAGGGAAAAACAAACAAGCACCAATGGACAAAGGCGGCATACAAAAAGCACTGAAAAAAGTCATTGCTGAGTTGGGAATAAATAAAAATATCAGTCCTCATTCACTGCGCCATTGCTTTGCAACACATTTATTAGAGCAAGGTATTGATTTGCGTTCTCTGCAAGTTTTACTTGGCCACCACAGCCTTAATACGACCGCGCGATATACTCAACTCACCCCACTTAAGCAAAAAGATAATGTCATTGCCCTTGAACAGTTAGCCAATAATATCCCAATAAAATGGGAGGCATTATGAATCAATTCATCACTTTACTTAAAGCGCATCAAACTGAGTTTGAGAAATACTATGGCGCTCGGCTAAATCAAGATATTCGCCGAGCAATGAGTGATATGTTGCACTGTAAAAATGATCGCACTCGTTACACACAATGGCATTGTAGCCATTGCCAGCATGACCAACAGCAATTGGCATCCTGCGGAAACCGCAATTGTTCACAGTGCTTGCATCAAACCACCTCAAACTGGCTCGCTCGTCAAACGGATAAATTATTACCAGTCCATTATTTTATGGTGACATTGACTCTGCCATTTCAACTTAGATCCCTTGCGATGCAACATCCTAAAGCGCTTTATAAAATAATGTTTCAAGTCAGTGCTGAGCTGCTGAAAGGGTTTGCTACCCGTCAGAAGAAAGGCGAGTTAGGTTTCACAACCGTGCTACACACTCACAATAGAAAACGAGATTTACACCCTCACCTGCATATTATTGTTCCAAGTGGACGTTATGATCCTATCAAAAAGCAGTTTTTTAAAGGTGATAAAGCTTACCTATTTAATGCGCTTTCATTAGCAAAAGTATGGCGAGCAAAAATGAT
Organism: Bathymodiolus brooksi; assembly: GCA_963680875.1. Classification (NCBI taxonomy): domain Eukaryota; kingdom Metazoa; phylum Mollusca; class Bivalvia; order Mytilida; family Modiolidae; genus Bathymodiolus; species Bathymodiolus brooksi. The sequence continues at coordinate 1,296,886 of CAVMGF010000075.1, forward strand.
TGATGCCATTAATAAGAGTAAAATACTTGCTATCCCCACTGGATTGCCAAAGCAATGGGTCGTTGACTGTCGAAAAGTAGGTTTTGGATTGTCTTCATTTCAATATTTGTCGCGATACTTGTATCGAGGCGTATTACCCGATAAAGACATTATCAATATCCACAACGGATTAGTGACATTTCAATATAAAAAAGGTGGCTCAAATATAACCGAAACTCGAACTTTACCCGCACTAAAATTTTTATGGTTGATTTTACAACACGTACTGCCGAAAGGCTTACAACGCGTTCGAGATTATGGATTTCTAAGGGGGAATGCAAAAAAATTGCGGTTACAAATTCAATTGATCTTAGGCTTGTTCGTCAAGCAGCCATCTGTTGAAAATGAGGAAAAAGGTCGCGCCGTTCATATTTGCCCATGCTGTCAACATAGTATGAAATTAGTCGGGTTTCACCGACTGAAGCTTTCTGAGATTGGCTTATGAATAGTTAGTTTTTGACCGAGATCGAAACCATTAAGGGGATGCCGATAAAGAAATAAAAATACAATAAGCATTTGATATGATTGAGTAATGATCGTATGCAGATAAAACTCGCCTCAAGAAAACACCTAAACTTCCCTCTGATTTCACTATTTACTATATAAGAAGCGATCCTTGACGGGCTTGTTCAACAACCAGATAAGGTGTCGGCTACGCGACACCTATCCTTGTTTATTAGAGCTTTTTACAAGTAAACACACAATACCTAGGTGATTTCCACCTAGAGCCATATTTTTCTTGGATAACATCGTCAGGGTATGTTTCGTCAAATCCATCTATTGCAAAACCAGCTTCTACTAGTTTGTTGAAATATTCAGATAAGGGACGATGATGATACGGAACATCACTTATTATATTTTCGGGATCTTTGGTGATAGTGAATGACACATTCTTTTTCATTGGAATCATATAATTATATTCCTCTCCGAAAAAACCTTTATATTCGTTATAAAAACAAGGATGTGGGATAGAAAATATAAAGTGTCCATTTTTTGCTATATGCTGAATAATCGAGTTAAAAAAGATTAATAAATCATCCACGACATGAGCAACAAGATGAGAAAATGCAACATCATAAGCCTTATCTTTTTTCAACTCAAATGAAGTGCAATTAATTAACCTTACATCAGTAAAGGACAACACATCTTTTGCTACTTCATACATACCTACCGAGGGCTCTATTGCAGTAACAGTAAGACCTAAATTGGAGAGTTCACTAGAAATATGTCCAGTACCTGCACCAACTTCTAAAACATTGTTCGGTAAAAGGTTATTTATACGGCTAACCATAAGGGGTTTAAATACCTCGTTAAATGTTAGATCTGCACCTGATTCTATTTGCTCTCGACGTAATTGAGCAGAATTACACCAACGATTAGGCATTTGCTAATTCCTTTGATTTTCTAATAATATCCTTTGCCATCGCAATTATTTGAGGACCAGAGTTATTGTCAAATATTGTTATTTCATGTTCAGGATGAACTCCTCTAGCAATAGCAAGTTTTTCAGCTCCACTACGTTCTCCATTGACCAAAGTGAACCTTGCCTCTGGTGAGGTATTTTCATTTGTTACAATAAAAGAAGCCCCCTTCAAGTTTTCCCTTAAAGCTTCAGGAACCTCTTTAGGTGTTATGATTTCAATATGAGTTCCACTCTCAATTTTAGATTGAAGAATATATATCAGATTATTGTCTCCAACTAACCAAGAAACCCTACTGCTTACAATTGTTGCACTTGTTCCAGTTGAGATAAAGCCCTCCATAAATTTAAGTGTATCTTTTGGTTCTTTATCAGTTTGTGAGTCAGGGAGGTATTTCATTCCCTTTTTTGCAAGCATTAAAATTACTGCCACTACTTCAATAATCACAGAGCCAATTAGCCATTCTAAATGTGCAAGTTCCTTTGCTTCCGAGAAAAACCAAGCATATACAATCCCCACCAAGGTAATAATTGCCGTCAGGCCTGTAATCCATAAAAAAAGATATAGTGTGTGCTTTACTAAGTTTTGCATTTTTACCCTTTGGTTATGATAATGATAATTGAAACGACTAAAGCTCTAACAGCAGATTAGTCGGAAATTTTCCTTCTAATTCTGCGGAAAGTTTCCGCCTATTTGCAAGCTACTCTTTTTCTTTTATATGTCAATTGCATAAAAAACAAACTATTAGCTAAGTTTATGGAATGTGAAGAAGATCAAATCAGGAAACTTTCCGCCTAATTATGCATTAGTTAGGAAGGCCGCGACCAACATTCGATGCACACGTCCCCATTACCTGATGTTGCGCCTTAATTTGAGAGTGGAGCTAAGCACACAAGCGCGCATTTTGCATGATAACAGCTATAAGACTTGCTCTGACGGACACGCAGCAGATGAGTTTTAAAACAACAAATATTAAGCCCATATTTTGTTTTATTGGCATGTGATTTTATTATAAATTTTGGGCGATGATTTTATACCGCCCTGATAGCTATTATTACTGGAACACCGCACCTTGAGGCTCAAAAGACATAGCCCTGCCATTTATATCAAAAACACCGTTATAATCGCCCATTTTGAGCTCTGTATGACTCGCTCCATCAGTCCTCACGGTGGAAATTTTAAAAATATCAGGAACTTGCGCACCAATATCAAGATTTATTATGGCATCTCGTCGGTCCGAGATGTCTTCCCACTTATTGAGCAACCAATCTATTTGGTCATATCCATAATATAAAGACTCTATAGGCTGATTATAGAAATTAAATCTATTAAATGTATGAAGGTAATCATCATCCATTACATTTACTTTTATGTTTGTCGTCTTGATACCTATCTCGGTATGCTCATTGGCCGCCCCTTTGTTTATCACCTTACCCACCGCAATTTCAGCCTCACTTTGCACTTGGTATACGATCATATTGTGACATCTTAAGTTTACGTTATCAGTAGCCGCATAAAAAGTAGTGGATGTTTTTAGTTTGCTGTCCGTGAAATCAAGGATTGAGGCCTGATAAATATCTGGACTTCCTTTTGCTAGGCGACAGCCATACTTCCATTGACCAATCAGGCCAGCAGCTAGTAGCGTTTGCGCTTGAATTGTCTTGTTTTGCTTAAACGCTGTGATGTTATTAGCAAGCGATAGAGGCCTGTCATCGCTATCTACATAACCACCCTGAGCACCCAGTTTGAGTACTTTATGGCTCCGCCCATCAATCATCACAGTGAAAATTTGCAAGATATCAGGTACTGATTTGTTAATTTTAAAGTTTGCTCTGACATCCTTGATATCGGGAATTATGGTCGTCGAGATATTTGCCCAGTAAGCCACCCTCCATTTTGTTTTCCCATATCCATAGTAAATAGACTTATTACCCGTGTGACCAACATCATTAAATAAGGCCGTAAGGGCGCTATTCATTGGAGCTAGAATTACTTTTGTGTTGGTGATATTTATCTTGGTGTGCACCGTTGCCATGCCTGAGTTTACTGTTGCGCCCAGCTCAATGTTAGCAGTAATCCGCACGCGAAGTGCTTCATCGCTATGTTTGCAAGTTTGTGGATCATTCGTATCGCGCGTGTAAAAAGTCTTGTTTGTGGTTAGTTTAGTGCCCTTAAAGTTAAAGATTTGTTGCTCATCATAACCAGTTAGCTCGGTTGATGCTTGACATGGAGTGCTCCATAAGCCCTCAAGTGACTGTGATGTTACTGGCGTTGTTGGTGCCGTTGTTGGTAGCGTTGTTGGTAGCTTTGCTGGTAGCTTTGTTGGTGGCTTTGTTGGTAGCTTTGTTGGTGGCTTTGTTGGTGGCGTTACCAGATTTGGCGCGGTAGAGCCTCCACCTCCACCGCAGGCAGTTAGCATTAGCATGCTCACAAAAAAAACGCCGAGTTGTAATTTATTTTTAAATTTCATCTTGTACGTCCTTTTTACATAAACGATTAAAATTTAGCTTTTAACATACTACATCCCGAACATAAATTAACCACAGATAAAGTTATATTGTGTGACATGAGCGATTATTACGCTCATGCACCAGAAGGCTTAAAATACCATATCAGAGTCGCGAATTAGCTGCGAATTTACGGCCTTAAATTGAAGGGAAGTTATTCTCAAGCGATATTTTAGAGGATGCAAACATCAACAAGGAGCCTTGCCAGTGGGGCTGGACTCGGTTTGTATATGCAAGGACGACGAGCGACGCTCAACATTCGATGCACACGCCCCCATTACCTGATATTGCACCTTAATTTGAGAGCGGAGCGAAGCACACAAGCGCACATTTTGCATGATAACAGCTATAAGACTTGCTCTGACTGAGGCGCAGCAGATGAGTTTTAAAACAAGAGATGCTAAGCCCATATTTTGTTTTATTGACATTTGATTTTATTATTCATTTTGGGCGATGATTTTATACCGCCCTGATGGCTATTATTACTAGCGCACAGCACCTTGAGGTTCAAGAGACATAGCCCTGCCATTTATATCAAAACTGCCTTGATAATCGCCCATTTTGAGCACTTTACGACCATCAATCGCCACTGTGGAAATATGAAAGATATCAGGAATTTGCGTGCCAATATTAAGATTTGCTATGGCATCTGGTATATCAGAGATGTTTTTCCAAGTATTCTCTCGCCAGTTTGTTTGCCCATATCCTGAATATAAATTTGTTGCCTCAGTGTCATAGAAAAAACTAGAATTAAAATCGTCCGTTATGTTAGAATTGTCAGCTGTATTCAGCTTTATTTGTACCTTGGTGGTCTTGATGCCTATCTGGGTATGCTCATGGTCCGCGCCTTGGTCTATCACTTTACCTACAACAATGTCAGCATCGATTTCCACATAAAATGAGATATCAGCTCTATTTTCACACTTCCGTGCAGTAATCTTATAAAAAGCAATCAATATTTTTAGTTTGTTGCCCTCGAAATTTAAAATTTTCCTCTGCCATCTGTGTTTATGTCCTTTTGCCACGCGGCAGGCATACTTCCATTGCCCTATCAATCCCGCAGCTTGCGCCGTTTGCGTTTGTATTGTTTTGTTCGGCTGGATAGCTGTAATGCTAGTAGCAAGCGCGAGAGGACTCCCATCGCTATCTACATTACTCCTCTGAGCGCCCAGTTTGAGCACTTTATGAGTTGTGCCATTAACCATCTCGGTGGTAATTTGCAAGATATCAGGCATTAATTCGTTAATTTTAAAGTTTTTTCTGGCAGCCTTGATATTCGAGATGTCTTGCCAGAGCTCAGAGTACCAGCCTTCACCATATCCATAGTATATAGACTCATTACTGGTGTGACTCGCATTATTAAGTAAAACCATAAGAGTGTTCTTTAGTGGAACTAGCATTACTTTTGTGCGGGTAATATTTATCTTAGTATGACTGGTATTAGTTCCTTGATTTACCGCTTCGCCGAGCGCAATATTAGCAGTAATCCGCGCGCGAAGTGCTTCTTCACTATGTTTGCAATTAGTGTTCTGCACGTAAAAAGTCTTGTTTGTGGTTAGTTTATTGCCCTTGAAGTTAAAGGTTTGCTGCTCATCATAACCAGTTAGCTCGGTTGATGCTTGGCAGCGAGTTCTCCATAAACCATTAAGTAACTGTGATGTTGGTGATGTGTTTGGCGCTGCGGGGTTTAGCGCAGTAGTTACTCCACCTACACCACAGCCGCTAAGCATGAGCATGCTTATAAAAAAAGTTGCGAGCTGTAATTTGCTGTTAAGTTTCATCTTGCATATCCTTGAACATAAACGATTAAAATTTAACTTTTAACATACTACATCCAGTGCGTAAATTAACCACAGATAAAGTTATATTGTGTGACATGAGCGATTATTACGCTTATGCACCAGAAGGCTTAAAATACCATATCAGATTCGCTAATTAGCCGCGAATTTGCTACCCTGATATTGCATTTCAGGGTGGCATGGGTATAGATATTATTACTGGCGCGCAGCACCTTGAGGCTCAAAAGACATAGCCCTGCCATTTATATCAAAACTGCCTTTATAATCACCCATTTTGAGCTCTTTATGACCATCTCCATCAGCCGTTACGGTAGAAATTTTGAAGATATCAGGCACTTGTGTGCCAATATTAAGATTTGCTATGGCATCTGGTATCTCAGAGATGTCTTTCCAAGTATTGCCACGCCAGTTTGTTTGCCCATATCCAGAATATAAATTTGTTGCCTCAGTGTCATAGAAAACACTAGAATTAAAATCGTCCGCCATGATAGGATGGTCAGCTGTATTCAGCTTTATTTTTACCTCAGTGGTCTTGATACCTATCTCGGTATGCTCATTGGCAGCGCCTGGGTTTATTACCTTACCCACCACGATATCAGCCTCAATTTTCACTTGGTATCTAGGCTCGCCACTACATATGCGACTCTGATAAAAAGAAATAACTGTTGTTCGTTTGTTGCCTGTGAACTCCAAGGTTGATTTCTGATCAAGGTAACCGCTCCCTTTTGCTTTGCGACAGGCATACTTCCATTGACCCGTTAGCCCCGCAGCTTGAGCAGTTTGCGTTTGCATTGTTTTGTTCGGCTGGATAGCTGTGATGCTATTAGCAAGCGCGAGAGGCCTACTCTCGCTATCTACATTGCCCCCATGAGCGCCAAGTTTGAGTACTTTATGAGTAGTGCCATTAACCATCTTTTCGGAAATTTGGAAGATGTCAGGCACTAATTCGTTAATTTTAAAGTTTTTTCTGGCAGCCTCGATCTTCGAGATGTTTAGCCAGAGCTCATAATTCCAGCCTTGTCCATATCCATAGTATATAGACCCATTACCCGTATAACTAGAATCATTAAATGAGCGACGAAAATCCTTCTCCATTGGAACTAGGATTACTTTTGTGCGGGTGATATTTATCTTAGTATGGCCAGTATTCGTGCCTGGATTTACCGTATCTCCGAGCGCAATGTTAGCAGTAATCCGCGCGCGAAGCACTTCCTCGCTACGTTTGCAATTAGTGTTCTGCACGTAAAAAGTCTTGTTTGTGGTGAGTTTATTACCCTTGAAGTTAAAGATTTGCTGCTCGTCATAACCAGTTAGCTCGGTTGATGCTTGGCATTGACTGTTCCATAAACCATCAAGTAACTGTGATGTTGGTGATGTGTTTGGCGCTGCTGGGTTTGGCGCAGCAGAGCCTCCACCTCCACCACAGGCAGTTAGCATTAGCATGCTTATAAAAAAAGTCGCTAGCTGTAATTTGCTGTTAAGTTTCATATTGCATATCCTTGAACATAAACGATTAAAATTTAGCTTTTAACATACTACATCCTGTGCGTAAATTAACCACAACTCAAGTATGAAGATGTGATCTTAGTGATACTTATACCGTGGTCCATGCTATCCCCATGCTATACCCATGCTATACCCATGCTATACCCATGCTACTTCAAAATGCACCATAGCTCATTGAAGTTGCAAGATACTTCATGGAAATTTAATGTGCTTCATCCCAGTTATCACCAAAACCAACATCAGCGATGAGCGGTACATCTAATGTTGCAGCATTTGCCATAATTTGTTGAATTTCTTTAAGGTAATTTTCAACACATTGTTCTTTGATGTTAAAAACCAATTCATCGTGTACTTGCATTAAAATTTGTACAGTCCCTGGCTGTTTTGTTTTAACCCATAGAGCCATATTTATCATGGCTTTTTTAATAATATCAGCAGCAGTACCTTGCATTGGCGCGTTGATAGCTGCTCGCTGGGCCTGTTTTTTAAGCATACCATTGCTCGCATTGATATTTGGCAAAAGCAGTTTGCGACCAAAAAGAGTTTCCACAAAGCCCTTTTCTTTAGCATTATTACGCGTTTCTTGCATATACGTTAAAACACCTGGGTAGCGAGTAAAATACCTATCCATATAGTTTTGCGCTTCGCTACGGCCAATATTTAACTGCTTGGCAAGACCAAACGCACTCATGCCATAAATAAGACCAAAGTTAATCGCTTTGGCACTGCGACGTTGTTCAATTGTGATATCATCGAGTTCAACTGAAAATACTTCGCTTGCTGTGGCCTTGTGAATGTCCATGCCTGTTGAAAAAGCCTCAAGTAAGCCTTTATCTTGAGAAAGATGCGCCATAATGCGCAATTCAATTTGACTGTAATCAGCAGCAACAATTTTACATCCTGATTGTGCGATAAAAGCTTGCCGGATCTGGCGTCCTTGTGCACTTCTGATCGGAATGTTTTGCAGATTTGGATCGCTTGATGATAAACGCCCCGTCACAGTGACAGCTTGATGATATGACGTATGTACACGATTTGTCTGTTCATTCACCATTTTCGGTAACTTATCAGTATAGGTTGATTTTAATTTACTAAGTCCTCGATGCTCAATAATTATCTTAGGTAGCGCGTAAGTAAGCGCCAACTCGACAAGCACTTCTTCTGCAGTCGAAGGAGCACCTTTGGGAGTTTTCTTTAAAATAGGTAAGTTCAACTCTACAAATAAAATCTCTTGCAACTGTTTGGGCGAACTTAAATTAAATTCTTTCCCAGCTTCAACATAAGCTTCTTTTTCTAGCACTAACAAACGCTTGCCAATTTCAGCACTTTGCTTGGTTAATAACGCACTATCGATTTCAACACCGCCACGTTCAATCTCTGATAACACTGTCAGTAAAGGCATTTCAATTTCATCAAACACCTTCATTAACACATTGTTTTCTTTTAATTTAGCAATTAATTCAATATGTAAGCGCAAAGTAATATCAGCATTTTCTGCCGCATAGGGGGCTGCGTCTTTAATGGTCACTTGATTAAATGGCAGTTGTTTTTTGCCTTTCCCTGCGATTTGTTCAAACGAAATACATTGCCTGTCCAAATACTTTTTAGCCAAGCTATCCAGATCATGTTTGCCTGTACTATCAATAACATAAGCTTCCAGCATAGTATCAAATACAATACCATGTAGTTCAATGCCATGATTTAACAATATACTGCGTGCATATTTTAAATTCTGCCCCACTTTTTTATGCTCTGCGCTTTCGAGTAACGGTGTTAGTTTTGCCAGTGTTTCTTTTAACCATAGTTGCACAGGCGCATCAATATAGTCATGTGCAAGTGGAAGATAAGCCGCATCAATAATTGGCGCATCATCAGATCCTACACCAGTTTGAAGGGCAAAACATAGCCCCACGATGCGACCTTGCATATAATCAAGACTGGTGGTTTCAGTCTCAAAAGCAAAAAGTTCCGCCGTTTCTAGCTTTTTGATCCACTGTAATAATTGTCCTTGAGTATAAATGGTTTGGTAACTATTTTTGTTAATTAGCAACTGTTTGACAGATCCGCTTGCAGTGGAATTATCAGCAGTAATATCGCAGCTATCTAACTCTGATAACCAACGCCTAAATTCAAACTTTGCAAACAATTCCGTAAGTGTGTCTATATCTTGTGCTTTAAATGTAAAGTCAGGATAAGATGCTTCAAGTTCAACATCGGTTTTTATAGTCGCTAAACGATATGATAAACGCGCTAAATCTTCATTATCAGCCATTTGTTTTGCTATTGTTTTACTTCCACGAAAACCAAGATCGGCCAATTTATCTAGATTTTTATAAATGGTATCTAGTGATCCTAACCCTTGTAGCATGGCTAGCGCAGTTTTTTCACCAACTTTAGGCACGCCTGGAATATTATCAGCACTATCGCCCATTAATGCTAGAAAATCGATAATTAATATCGGTTTAATGCCAAATTTATCCTCAACACCTTGCACATCAAGTATTGTCTTGGTCATGGTGTTAATGAGCAAGGTATTTTCATCCACCAATTGCGCCATATCTTTATCACCCGTACTAATGAGTGTCGTAATACCTTGGGCGCTTGCTTTGCGAGAAAGCGTTCCAATAACATCATCAGCCTCGACGCCTGGGATGGATAAAATAGGAAAACCCATAGCTTTAATGATCGCGTGTAAAGGCTCGATTTGAGAGCGTAACTCATCGGGCATACTGGCGCGATTTGCTTTGTATTGTGAATACATATCATCACGAAATGTTTTCCCTTTCGCATCAAAAACAACCACGATATGGCTCGGATGATAATCTTTCATTAAGCTTTTAAGCATGCTAATCACGCCATAAATAGCATTTGTTGGTTCGCCTTGTGAATTACTCATATTTCTTAGCGCATAAAATGCACGATAAAGATAGGAAGAGCCATCAACAAGAACAAAAGGGTTTTCTGGAATAGTAACCATGAAGTGTTACCGAAACATTGAAGATATTGCCATGATACGTTGAAATACAAAATCAGCAAGGAAATTGTGCAGAGGATCTCAGTGTAAAATTGATAAGCTCGCTCCGCACTTTCTCGATGATTAGCTCTGCACTTGCTAGATAATCAGCTTCGCATACAGCAATCAAGCCGTAAACAACAATAAAAAAGTTTTTAATTTAATCTCATGTTAGGTTTACCCTTGCGCTGCATTAAAGCAAGTACTAGGCAAAGCATTTTGAAATAACTTGTATATTACCATAAATAAGAAGACCAACCAGTCTTCTCAGAGAACGCTAGAGTAAAGTCGCCAGCTAAAACTCAGAAAATATTTTTAATATTTGCAAAGTCAGACTTGTTATTTGCTATTTCATCAATTGTCAAACCTGAAATCTCATGCGGGAAAACTAACCATTTATCAGATTCATGTATATAATAGTCAGGTACAATCGATACTGCTTTATTTTTAGGTTTATAATATGGCGTTGCAATTTTCACATCTGCGGGCATATTTAAACGCATTTGATTTTTTAGCTCTTTTATTAGCGCCACCACACTATAGCCAGAATCAAACACATCATCAACGATTAATAAACTGTCGTCTGCATTAACATTTTCAATAATATAATGTAAACCATGCACTTTAATTTTTTTACTTTGCTTGCCAATCTCATAATACGAAGATGTTCGCACTGCAATATGATCTGTTGCTACTTTTTTATAATCAAAATATTCTTGCACCGCAATACCAATTGGTGCACCACCGCGCCAAATTCCAACGATAAATTGAGGACGAAACCCACTGTCATAAATCTGTGCTGCTAATTTAAAGGAATCTTCTAGTAATTGCTTTGAGCTAATATACACTTTATCTGGCATTCAAGTTTCCTCATTAATTTCAATCCTTACTTATTTATCCCCATATAACGTAAAAACTCAATCGTGAGGTAAATTGGGTATAACAGATTAACACACATTCGGTAAAACATAATAAACTAAGCTGAAGAAACAAAATGACAACTCGAAAACAATATTCGCAAGCATTTACCATAGCTGCAATACCACTCGTTGATAACTAAGCTTACCATAAGACTGAGGCTGCTAGATAACAGGTATACTCTTGAGATCTTAGACATCCATTGCGCTAATTTAATCACATGCATGTTAGTCGCATGCATGGTGGATACAACTTCCCATACATGGCGGATACAACTTACCATACATAGCGGATACAACTTCCCATACATGGCAGATACAACTTGCCATGCATGGTGAATACAACTTACCATGCATGGTTAATACAACTTGCCATGCATGGTGAGTACAACTTGCCCACATGGCATAAGCTTATCATCATTACTGATTAAAATAGCCCTTCTGTTGTTGACGGTTTTACAAATGTAGCAAGAATTTACAATAAAATACGCCTCGACTCAGACCAATTAGCCCTGCTATTTAGTTGTTTGTTAGCTAACATAATAAACATCATTCCTGTACCAACTACGACTCAATCATACACCTTCTTCATAACGATTTTCCAAGGGAAATTCTCACCACATTGCGAAGATGAGTAGTGTTTTTCATTATAATTGCGCAATATTTATGTTAGCGTTTGAAGCGCAACAGGTGCTCAACACCTTGCATTGCTGTTTTGGCGCTTTGTTTATCTTTTTGCACTAAAGCACAATTTAGGGCCCCTTCACTTAATAAAAAAATGTTTTCAATTAAATAAAATGCTTTTTCATCATTTTTTTCAAAGGCGCGAACATGAACGTGAATAATGCCTTTGAGTAAATCTTTATGTTTTTTGCTGGCGATGAAAATTGCATTTGTATCCTGTGAATATTCCGCGCAGCAATGGTTAAAATAACAGCCTCTAAAAGACTCAAATCCTGCAACTTTATCATTAAACCAATCATCTAAGGCTTCAAAAATAATAAGCAGTGCATCTTTACTAGTTTCGCCTTGATCAATACGGGAAACTAACCAGTCTATAAATTGTTGGTGATGATATTCAATCGTTGCCACAATAAGAGCGTCTTTACTGACAAAGTTATTATACAGTGTTTTTTTAGCAACATTCGCATCATGAATAATTTCATTAATTCCCACGGCATGTATACCTTTTTCATAAAAAAGTTTAAATGCCGTTTTAATAATTTGCTCTTTTTTATTCATTTTCTACCTCTATACTTAACGCTCTGATTAATAGTAAACCAACTGTTCTATTTTTCTGCAATGTTGTTAACACAAATTAAATTCAACAAGAAAAAATACCACAAATATGTAGATTAAAAGCAGATCCAGCATTTTATCACATGATAGGTAAATGATTTATCTGCCGCCCGAAAGACATCAGAGCAAGGCTCTGCTTATCGTATAGCTCAATGATTAACGGCTTTAATCACTCGTCTAAAAATGAAATACAAGTATTTAATATATTATTATTGTTATTGCCTTTTTGAATTTGTGCAAAGCTTTGATATTAAGCGCACTACCCTACCTAAAGACAGCTTGCACCACTCCACGGAGTTATAAAATTTCAACCTAAAATAACTAGTTGACTATTAAAGATTCATTTTAATGATTCTTGAGCGTAGATGGATATTAAAGTAATCAAGCTATAATTTGCTATTAACATGGTTAAAGTGTATAAAAGCAAGGCTTATTTAATTTCCACGGATACTGAAAATGTTATTGTCTTTAAGTGTTATCGCACTTTTTTTAGGACCTCTCACTTATCGCATTTTACAGCGCCAACCTAGTTGGTTGGATCTTTTTGATTCTTTTATTTTTGTCACTATTTCAGGGCTTGTATTTTTTGATATTCTTCCTGAGTTATTAAACCGTGGTGGCATTATTTGCGTAGTATTAATGGCCTTAGGCCTTTTTATACCACGCTGGATTGAAAAACACTTTCATAAATCTGCGCAGAAGACACACCAAACAACATTATTTTTTGCTATCGCAGGACTTGTTTTACATGCTGGTATTGATGGCACTGCACTATCTGCTAGCACTGAAAATCAAACCGCTTGGCTTCTCGCTATTGGTGTGGTACTACATCGTTTTCCCGTCGGTTTGACAATTTGGTGGTTATTACGTCCTCAATATGGTCGAAAATTGCCACTTATTATACTTAGCTGTATGGCCATATCAACCCTAGTAGGCGCTTTTTATGCGCAATCATCTCTGCTCAGCCATGCTCTCTGGCTCACATGGCTGCAAGCATTCATTATGGGATCTATTTTACATGTTGTTATCCATCGCCCCTATTTTCAAACTCACAAGCAAACGCCTGCAATAGAAAATAAATATGTAGCAGGCATTGGTAGTATCTTCGGGATAATTATTTTAAGCGCTATTTTATTACCGCACTGGCTAGGTTACCTAGGGCATAACCACCAACTAAATCAACAAACACCAATATATCAAACTAGCAATAAGCAAAATCAAACCAGCTCGCATAAGCAAAATGAAATAACGTTATCTAGCCATAATAACAACCAACTTGCTAATGAAAATAGGACGCAAGAGGACAAAACAGCACTCACGCTTGTTCATTTTTCAAACTTGGCATTAAAAATAGCGCCTTTTTTATTACTTGCCTATTTTTTAAGTGCCTTGATGCATTATTTTAACCCTCAACGGCTCTACACACCCACACGAGGAAGTAGACAATTTTTAAAAGAGAGCCTCAGAGGTGTTGCTGTCGGTTTACCTCTCCCCATTTGCTCACCGACCGCAAATAAAATGCACCAAACTTTTTTAAAACAAGGTGCAAACCAAACCTTTGCAACTGCCTTTTTAATCGCCACACCAATTATTGGCTTTGATTCATTATCAATCTCACTACCGTTACTCGGGGAGCAATTTTTGATACTTCGTCTTGTGCTTGCCTTTATATTTGCAGTGACAATCGCTTGGCTACTTGGCCGGCATTTCAACAAAGTGATTATTCCAACTAAAATAGAAAACTGCCAACATATAGCACCGTCATCAAAAATAATAAGTGCTATAAAACAGGGCTATCAACATCAATTAGATCACACAGCCCCTTGGGTAATTTTCGGTTGTGCACTTGCAGCCACGTTTTCTGCTACAAAAAATTTGGCTTTTTTTGAACAAGCTCTCTGGTTACAAATTATTGTTATGATCATTATCGCGTTTCCCTTTGCCCTGTGCGCAACGGGAATAACGCCTATTATCGCTATTTTATTGTTGGATGGATTGTCTCCAGGCGCTGGGATTGCGTTTTTATTAATCGCCCCAGCAATTAGCATTGATTTACTCACAAAATTAAAAGATCAGCAAGGCTTCTTTGCGGCTGCAAGCCTTGCTTTATTGATGTTTCTCGGAGCATTTATTATTGGACTGGTATTAAACCAATACATTAAGACTGTGCCATTAGAATGGATCAATAGAGAGACACAAGGATATCATTGGCTGCAATATATAAGTTTAATCTTGATTTGTATCCTATATTTAGGATCGTTACTGCGTCGTGGGGCGCGAAGTTTTATTGCAGAGCTTATACCAAAAAGTTTGTTAAAACATGAACATTAGATCTTGACCCTATACCCATGTTACCTCAAAATGCAACGTCGCATTGGTATAAGTTAAGTATATTAGACACGCGTATTGCTAAGTTATTATTTGCTCGACAGCAGCGTAATAAATGGCTCATATCGTATACCAAGCTAATGGGAAGAAAGTCCATTCACATATTATTTTAGCCATAACTCACAACAGCTAAGCGCTGATGATCCGCGCATCTATAAACAGCCAACCCATATATGCAATATAAGCAATTAATAATAATGCCCCTTCAAAACGCCCCAGCCTGTTAACCTTTCCTTTTCGCCATACAATAGAAAAAATTATCAAAGCAATGGTCAATCCTATCATTACGGGGTAATCGCGCGTTAATAATTTTGGATCAAAACGGCTAGGGTGGATCAATCCAGAAATACCGAGAACACCTAAGGTATTAAAAATATTTGAACCAACAATATTACCAACAGCAAGATCAAACTCTTTTTTTCTAGCCGCTGAAATTGTTGCAGCAAGCTCTGGTAAACTTGTACCAATTGCCACAATTGTTAAACCAATAATCAAATCACTTACGTGATAAAATTTAGCAATTTCAACTGCTCCCCAAACAAGTATTCGTGACGAAAAAATTAATAAAACGATGCCGATTAGCAGCCATTTTAATGCCGCCTTACGGGGTATTTTTTCAGGTAAATCTTCGACAAGCTCTTGCGAGAGTAGATCATCTCCGTTCTTTTTGGTTTCTCGAACCATGTAAGCTAGCATTGAAAATAATAGCGCAAAAAGAACAACACCGTCAATAAAATCAAGTCGCCCATCTGACAACATATGATAACTAATTAAGACCATCACCAGTAATGCGGGCATTTCTCTTTTAAGTAGTTTACTATGTATTTGCAAAGGATAGAAGAGCGCTGTTATACCGAGCACTAGCCCTATATTGGTAATATTTGAGCCAATGGCATTACCAATTGAAATCCCTGTTTTTCCATCGAGCGCCCCCATCGCAGAAACTAACATTTCAGGCGCCGACGTACCTAGCCCGACGATGACTACACCAACAATAAGTGGAGAAATATCAAAGCTACGCGCTGTATTTGAAGCGCCCAAGACAAACTTGTCTGCACTCCAAATTAACAAAGCAAACCCAAGTAATAACGCTACAATTGGAAGTAATAATGTCATAGTAAAAGCAAAAGCAAACTCCATTTGATATTTTTAACAGCAAAAAAAAACGCTAAGAATTGCTATACCCAACGTTTAAAAAAACTCCTTTTTAGTCGAAGATTAACCACGGCCTTCAGCAATAGCCGCAACCGCTGCTAGTCCTTCCACTTGTCTTTCATGTTTTTCTTGTAAATCTTGACTATCCATTAACTCATTGGTAATTAGCCCTTCTTCAATTTCACGCAAAGCAATAACTGTTGCCTTATCATGTCCAGGCTCAACTAAAGGTGTTTTACCTTCTGTTGCAAGCTGACGAGCACGGCGTGATGCCATTAAGATCAGGTCAAAACGATTACCTACTACTTTTACTGCATCTTCAACGGTTACGCGTGCCATAATTAAACTCCATTAGTTACATAACAAAGACAACCATAATACAGCCAAAAAAGAAATTAATCTAGGTAATTTATTTAACCAGTAACTCTTTTATTATTTTTTTATATTTATAAGCCTGATAATCTCGTTCATTTTTTACTGCTTGCATGATCATCGAAAACTCTTTTGTCGCCTTAGCAAAACATTCATTGACAATTAAATAGTCATATTCATCGTAATGTGATATTTCATATTGCGCTTTTAACATGCGTTTTTGAATAATCTCAACACTATCTTGTCCTCGTTTATTAAGGCGCTTCTTTAACTCTTCTCGACTCGGTGGCAAAATAAAAATTCCTTTAGCTTGTGGCATTAATTTACGCACCTGCCTTGCCCCTTGCCAATCAATATCAAGCACCACATCAATGCCTCTTTCTAGCGCTTCTTCAATCGCCACTCGCGATGTACCATAATAATGCCCAAAGACTTCCGCCCATTCAAAAAAAACATCGTTCTCAATCATCTTTTTAAATTCATCAACATTGACAAAATGATAATGCCGACCATTTACCTCAGAAGATCTCGGTTTTCGTGTGGTGTGTGAAACAGAGACTTGTTGATCCCAATCTCGCTTTTCTTTTAAAACTGCAGTGATAAGACTAGATTTTCCAGCGCCACTTGGCGCTGAAACAACATAAAGCGTACCTAATTGAGATAGAGACATTCAAATTTCCTATTTAATCGCGATGCTATTTTACCTATCAAAATGAAAAATATATACCCATGCTGCTCCGAAATGCAAAATCAGCAGAAATGGGCAACTATTGATTATCCCAAATTTAGACTCATTAGAAAAAACAAGCCAATTTTAGCTAAATTTCCTCATTTTACTTTCTAAGATAGATAAATTATTTATATATTTATTATTATTACTTATTTTGTCAAAAAATTAAATAGGTTAGTCTAAAAGATTGTGTTTATATTTCATTAAAGTAGAAAACAAGGCTTACTCCTCTTAATGAGCTACCAATATTAACGTTTACACCAATGCCAAGATTGTCGATTAATGATGTCATTTTTTTGGTGTTAAGTAAAACGCCAGAGCCAACTTCGTAGTAATTTTCTGTGCCAAACGAATTAACTACATCACCATCGATATCAACACGCTGCATTTTGAAAAACAACGACTCTGCATGAAATCTACTTCTATGAATATTTAACTCAAGTTTTATAGTATTTGCTATTTGCCATGCGTGAGGAGTTACGTCACGAAGTGCATCAGCACCACTCACTGTCCAACCATAAAAGTATTCATAATTACTTTTAAAAGTCCATTTCCCCCAATAATGCAAATCAGCATACATAAACGCAACTCTTCCCTTTAATAACACACTACCAGCCTTTAAATTATAACGTGTTCCATCTAAATTATTCATAAAAGTAATTGATGGTGGCATGCTATACTTATTATCATAATGCATAGCAATGCTACCGCCTTCGGCATCAAACTTCCAACCCTCACGTAACCGCCAACTGCGCGAGTATCCTCCATAAAGGTTATAAAATTTATCTATACCGTATTTTTTATAACCATCATTAAACTGGAAGTTTTGATCTTGACTTACATACGATAATAAAAAATGAAGCCGATCATCATGATCACTCTCATGGAACTTATAATTATAAGGAATGGAGAAAATAGCTAATGAATTGCGGTAAGCAAGCGATTGGTCAGTCATGCCTAAATTTTTGATCTCATAGTTTACAAAACCAAGAGAAAGCGTCTCTTCCTTAGACAATAAAACGGCAGTTGCAAATTTTTGCTCAAATAAACGCGTGTAGGCATCAGCGCTTGCAACACTCGAAAATAATAAGCAGATAAGCAAAGTAATGAAAATATTCTTTTTCATTTATCTTCCTTGATGATCTCGCGGGTATATACTCCGCAGACAAGGTAACTCAAAGTTATAAAAATAATATTTTTATATCATATTGCCCTAATATATACGCTCTAAAATGTTTGCTAAGCAATTGAAAATAATATAATTTCATGACAAATTAAAAATACAGCATGATACAAGCACAATAAAACTATTATCTGATTTATTGCCACTTGATTCAAGTATTTTAGACACCCATATTGCTAAATCATTATTTACTCTGACAATCAGCGTAATTAATGGCTAACATCTTATGTTGACAGACATAGGAAGAAACTCACCCGCTTTATGTAAGGGCATTGAAAAAAACACCGATTGAACCATGAAGTGCATAACAACGACACAACTTATCACTGTAGAATAATTTCACCAATAGCAAACGCAAGTGCTACAGACGTTACAATTGTCACTATGCCTGGGATTACAAACGGATGGTTAAACACTAAGTTTCCAATACGTGTAGAGCCTGTAGTATCCATTTCAACTGCAGCAAGTAATGTGGGGTAAGTAGGTAATATGAATAACGCACTCACGGCGGCAAATGATGCGACCATCGTTAATGGAGCAACACCAATTGCCAGCGCTGCAGGCATTAATGCCACAGTTGTTGCTCCTTGTGAATACAGCAACATTGAGGCGAAAAATAGTATCACTGCAAGCATCCAAGGATAATCTTGTAATAATTCCCCTGCGATTTCTTTAATACCGTCAACATGTGCATTAATAAACGTTGAACCTAACCATGCGACACCTAATACACAGATACACGCAGTCATCCCAGACTTAAATATTGGCGCATTGGCAATTTTTGAAGGATCCATTTTTGTACAGTATACAATAGCACCTGCAGCTGCAAGCATAATAGATATAATAGCTTCATTGCGCCCAATTGTTGGATGCTTAATAAGTGCAATAGAATTTGATATTGCGGCTGCATAACAAATGACAACAACGATTGCCCCAATGAAAATAAAAGTTGCCAGTTTAGCTTGCGCTGTAATTTCAATTTCCTCAGCTCCCTTGTAATGCATGATCAAGCCTTTTGCTAAGCGCTCTTTATAGATGGGATCATCTTTTAACTCACAACCTAATTTGCTCGCAACAAGCGCACCGACCATACAAGCGATAAACGAGCTTGGAATACACACAGCAAGTAACTCGAGATAACTCACACCTACTGGCGCAAGTATGCCCGATAAAAAAACTACTGCCGCTGAAATTGGCGATGCAGTAATTGCTATTTGTGACGCGACAACAGCAATTGACAATGGCCGAGAAGGACGGATCCCTTGCTCTTTCGCCACTTCTGCAATCACAGGGAGAGTTGCATATGCTGTGTGGCCAGTCCCAGCCAAAAGTGTCATCAAGTAAGTTACAATTGGCGCATAAAAGGTAATGCGTTTGGGGTTTTTTCGTAAAAACTTTTCTGCGATTTGTACTAACCAAATCATGCCACCAGCAACTTGCATTGCTGCAATTGCGGTGATCACTGTCATAACAATTAAAATCACATCAACAGGGATATATGCTTGAGTCGTTTTTAAACCAAACACTAAAGACAGCACAATAACACCTGCAGCCCCCGCTAAACCAATAGCAATACCACCTATTCTAGCCCCTAAGAAAATAAAAAATAAAACAACAAAAAATTCTAAATAAACCATTTATCATCCCTATAATGGGTGCAGTAAATTTTCGATTGAAAATATTCTATCAAGCTCCTTTTCACTTAACAAACCACGCGCAATGGTAACTTCTTTGACACTTTTCCCTGTTTCTGCGCAAATTTTTCCGATAATATCACCTTCATGATGACCAATAATTGGGTTGAGATAAGTAACTATACCTATTGAATTTAAAACATGATTTTCACATACCGAGCGATTAACTGTAATACCGTCAATGCATTTATCACTCAAATTAATACAAGCATTACTGATTAAATCAAGTGATTCAAATAATGCTTGCCCAATAACAGGCTCCATCACATTTAATTGTAATTGACCAGCTTCTGCGGCAAAGGTTATGGTCGTATCGTTGCCAATTACTTTAAAACAAACTTGATTGACCACTTCTGGAATAACTGGGTTTACTTTTGCAGGCATAATAGATGAGCCAGCTTGTAATTCAGGTAAATTTAATTCATTAAACCCAGCACGAGGACCAGATGAAAGCAGCCGTAAATCATTGCAAATTTTAGATAGCTTCACAGCAACACGTTTTAGTGCGCTATGCATCATGACATAGGAGCCACAATCAGAGGTTGCTTCAATTAAGTCTTCTGCAGATAAGCAATTATAACCTGTAAATTCAGAAAGATATTTAACCGCGAGATCTTGATAGCCTTTTACCGCATTTAGACCCGTACCGATAGCCGTTGCACCTAAGTTTACTTCAAGCAGTAGCTCTGAGGTGTAACGCAAATTTTGTATTTCTTCTTTGATGAAAATAGAATAAGCATGAAATTCTTGCCCAACCGTCATAGGGACTGCATCTTGTAATTGCGTACGCCCCATTTTTATGACATTGCTAAATTCTTTGGCTTTTTTATCAAAAGAAACCTGCAAATATTTAAGTGCTTCAATCGAGTCTTCAACACTAGAATACACGGCAATACGAAAGCCTGTTGGATAAACATCGTTGGTTGATTGGCTTTTATTGACATGATCATTGGGGTTGATTATATGGTACGCGCCCTTAGGCTTATCCATTAATTCTAGCGCAAGGTTCGCAATAACTTCATTAACATTCATATTGACAGAGGTGCCAGCGCCGCCTTGATAAATATCTGATGGGAACTGATCCATACAAACACCAGTGTCGATAATAAGATCGCAGGCTTTAATAATATAAGTACCAATTTCTTTGCTTATTCCACCAAGTTCCATGTTGGCTCTTGCCGCTGCTTTTTTCGTGTAAACCATGCCTTTAATTAAGGTTGGGACATCAGAAATAGTTGTTTTCGATATCTTAAAATTTTCAATCGCGCGAAGGGTATTAATGCCCCAGTAAGCCTCAACTGGAATCTCTCGATCTCCTAATAAGTCATTTTCAATGCGCATTTTAACTGGGGGCTTCTTTTCTTTTATCGGATTCATAATAGTAATCTTTATTATTTGTAAAAAAAACACAACAAAAATTGTCATGCTTCGAAATGAAGGTCAGTATACTTGCTACTATTAAAGGTTCAAGGTGCAAGTTACAAGATTCAACATGTTGTGAAGTGAAGCTCCTTGCCTGGCTACTTAAAAATACTGTATTAGGCATAAGCTAGATCTTAAGCAAGGCGCAACATTTAAACTTGCAACGCGATAGGGCTAATCGTATATCATTAAATAATAGTTAATAATAGTTAATAGTTACCCTGTTGCGCTAGTAGAGCGTGTAGCCACCTTTATATTTAACCAGCAACGTAAAGGCATTCTGAAGAACCGTGGGGTTATCAAGCCATCTGTAATAAAATCGATCCGACAAAAACGCTAACAGCAAATGCAAAACCATAGCAAAGCACCTGTTGTATATCTCGACCTTTATGCATGCCAAGATCGTGTAGTCCATGATATATACGGTGTAGCGTATGCCAAAGCGGTAATGCAATAAGAATAAAGAGCACTATTGCGCCATACCAGCTTGTTGCAAACGTATGTATTTTTTCATAGCTTAATATTCCATGCCCTAAAAATCCTAATGGCACAAGAATACCCGTGATTAAAATCATAGCAGGTGAAATAAATGCGGTAAGCATGCCACCTGCACCAAACAGTCCCCAAAAAATAGGCTCATGTGAGCGTTTATAAACTTTTCCAAATGTTTGTGACATATTAAAATTCTCCTATAAAATGACAACAAAAAAGCAGATTGCGGTTGCAATAAAAAAGGTAATGTACTCAACGGCAATTATTAATCTTGCGTCAACGCGTTTTCCACCCAGCTGTATATCTACTAATTTCGGGGATAACGAAAACCAAGTGATAGTGTGATAAAGCGCGAGTACAAGCGCACATAGATGAAATATAATAGCCAAAGGGCTGTGTAGTGATCCCAGCCATGCATTAAAAGCGGATTCACCTTGGCTAAGGCGCAACAATCCCCAAGCAAGCACAAGCCCATAAATTGTAACCAGCACGCTACTCCCTTCTCTGATCATATATTTTGTATAAAATAACTGCTTCATCCACCAGTCAACAGGTAGATCACGAATATAAGGTTTACGTTTACTCATTTTTATTCCTCGTATTTATTTCTCATTAAACCTGTTATACCCCTTAATCAGGCTTGAACATACCTATTAAGTAATCTTTCGCGCTATCAATTTTTAACAATTGAATTGCGCCTGCTGGATCAACATCTTTTGGACAAACAACAGAACAATAGCCCACAAAAGTACAACCCCAAACGCCTTCTTCTTGATTAACTATCTCCATGCGGTGCGCCGACCCTGCATCGCGATTATCACGATTGTAACGCGCGATAAGTGTTAATGCCGCAGGCCCTGTAAATTTTTTATCCAATGCATATTGTGGACATGCGGCATAGCAAAGCCCACAGTTAATACACATTGAAAATTGCTTGTATTGTTCCATTTGGGCTGGCGTTTGTTTATGAGCTCCATCTGCTATACTTTTTTTCTTTTCAGGAATGATATAGGGTTTAATTTCTTCTAATTTTTCAATAAAATCATCCATTACCACCACTAAATCTCGCTCAATTGGAAAATTGGCCAATGGCTCTAATGTCACTTTTTTAGGATAATAATCCCGCAAGAATACTTTACACCCTAATTTAGGAACACCATTAATCATCATGCCACAGCTACCGCAGATAGCCATACGGCAAGACCAACGAAAGCTAACCGTACCGTCAAGATGATCCTTAATATATTGTAATGCCTCTAAAATAGACAGCTCTTCATTATAAGGTATTTTATAGGTCTGCATAACAGGTTTATCATCTTCTTCAGGACGATATCGTAAAATATCTATTTCTATTTCTATTTTTTTATCACTCATTGTGATTTCCCTCTGTCACATTTTCTTTTTCACCTGCCGCACCATAAGCACGCACACCAGGCTGACTTTTGGTTATTTTTACTGATGAATAATCAATTTTAGGCGCGAGATCGCCTTGATAGTAAGCAAGAGAGTGCTTCAAGAACTTTTCATCGTCACGTTTTTCAAATCCGTCTAAACGTTGATGTGATCCGCGAGATTCTTCACGACAAATTGCGCTATGTGCCATTGCTTGTGCGGTATCAAGTAAATAACCCAGTTCAATTGCATATAAAAACTCTGTATTAAACACGCTCGATTTATCATTAATTTTAATATTTTTATAACGCGTTTTAAGCTCTGCTAATTTATCAATGGTTTTCTGCATCGACACTTGAGTGCGATAAATACCAACACCTTCCTCCATGCTATCACCCATTTCTTGACGAATATCAGCCATTTTTTCAGTACCATTACTGTGCAAGAAGGCTTCTGTTCGTGCCATAATTTCCTCTGCTAGTTTTTTCAATATGGACTGTTTGCAGTGCGTTACTGTGCGCGCAAAATTCGCGGCTTCTTGCCCTGCAAGTTGCCCGAAAACAGCTAATTCCGTGAGTGAGTTTGAACCTAAACGGTTTGCGCCATGCAGACCCACAGAAGAGCACTCCCCGATAGCATATAAACCAGATAATTTTGTTGCTGTTTTTGCATCTGTTTCAATACCGCCCATCGTATAATGTACGGTGGGACGAACGGGAATGGGAGAATGAACAGGATCGACACCAACATAAGCTTTTGCTAGTTCTCGAATAAAGGGCAGCCGTTCATTGATTTTCTTTTCACCAAGATGGCGCAAATCAAGGTGCATATAATCACCTTTTTTATCTTCGATGACATTGCCTTTTTGCCGCTCTTGCCAAAAACATTGGCTTATCTTGTCTCGCGGGCCAAGTTCCATGTATTTGTTTTTAGTCGTACCAATGGGAACTTCTGGCCCTAAACCATAATCTTGCAAATAACGATAACCATCTTTATTAGTTAAAATTCCTCCCTCACCTCGACAACCCTCTGTCATCAAAATGCCACTACCAGGTAAGCCTGTTGGATGATATTGTACAAATTCCATATCACGTAACGCGACTCCATGACGATAAGCAAGCGACATTCCATCGCCAGTTACAATACCACCATTAGTATTATGTGTATAAACGCGACCCGCGCCTCCTGTTGCCATTATCACTGATTTTGCTTGAATTATTTTTGCTTCACCCTCTGCAATATCTAAAATAACAGCTCCTTGGATCTTATCATCTTCAACCAACAGGTCGAGACAAAAATGCTCATCGAAACGGGTGATTTTTTTATGTTGGATAGATGTTTGAAAAAGCGTATGTAATAAATGAAAACCACTTTTATCTGCCGCAAACCAAGTTCTCTCTATTTTCATACCACCAAATGCACGCACATTAATAGAGCCATCATCTCGCCGACTCCAAGGGCAGCCCCAATGCTCAAGTTGCGTTAGTTGTTTTGCCGCATTTTCAACAAAATACTGCACAACATCTTGCTCGCACAACCAATCTCCACCAGAAACTGTGTCATTGAAATGATTATCTAGCGAATCATTATCCTGCACAACACCCGCCGCGCCACCTTCTGCCGCCACGGTATGGCTTCGCATTGGATAAACCTTGGAAATAAGCGCTATCTCAAGATCTGGATGATTTTCAGCTATTTCAATCGCTGCGCGCAACCCTGATCCGCCAGCTCCTATGATGGCAACGTCCGTTTTAATTATTTGCACTCTATGACTCCTTAATTATTTTTAAGGAGTGTACCAGCGCCATCTTTAAAAAATGGGAACAAAATCACGTTTCTATTTTTATTTAGCCAAAATGTCGCATTTTATTATTTATAATCATCATAGCAGCTCAAATTACTTTAAAATGCAACGCTCGCAAGGTAACTTGACGATCAATCAAGATGCACAATAAGCGAGGCAATAAAATGAATTGGTTACCTAGCGCAAATTTCAATATATTAAAACAAAGAGCTTTGATCCTTGAGAAAATAAGGAGCTTTTTTACACTACGAAATTTATTGGAAGTTGAAACACCAACGTTAAGTCATTCTGGTGTGACTGATGAGCATTTGTATTGCTTTAAAACACATTTTTTGAGCACCGATATTTCATCCGCGATAAAAACAAAACAAGGCGCTCCTCTGTATTTACAAACATCGCCTGAATTTCATATGAAAAGACTACTTTCTGCCGGGAGTGGCTCTATTTTTCAAATAGCAAAAGCATTTCGCAATGAAGCTTCTGGCCGCTATCATAATCCTGAATTTACTTTGCTAGAATGGTATCAAATCGGCTTTAATCATCATAAGCTCATGGATGAAATGGATGAACTCTTACAATTAATTCTTAACACTCATCAAGCTCACCGCTGTACATATCAAAATGCTTTTTTAACAATATTAAAAGTCGATCCTCTCAGCGCGTCAATTGCTGAATTAAAACAATCGGCTGAAAAATTAAATTTAAGCGAGGTGTTAATAAATGAAATGGACAAGGACACTATTTTACAGTTACTTTTTTGCTGTGCAATTGAACCTGTCATCGCCAACGAAAAACCTTGTTTCGTTTATAACTTTCCAGCAACTCAAGCAGCATTAGCACGAATATCTCCTCATGACAGCCGTGTAGCAGAGCGCTTTGAAGTTTATTATAAAGGTATTGAACTTGCTAACGGCTTTCATGAATTAAATGATGCAAAAGAGCAGTTACAACGCTTTGAAAATGATAATAAAAAACGCCAACAAAAAAATATTGAGCAAATGCCAATTGATCGTAACTTTATTGATTCATTATCACATTTACCTGATTGTGCGGGCGTAGCATTAGGCATTGATCGCTTAATCATGCTAGCAACAGGCGCTAAACATATAGATAGCGTGTTAAGTTTTACCATAAAACACTCATAGTGTACTCGCTCGCGCAGGGAACATTTTAAATGATTACGGGTCGATGATGCGGGTTTGCCGTCTTTTTTTAAAAAACTCACTGAACAAGGGCGAAGCTGCCTAAGTTTAACTTGTTTTCTCACTAATATTTTATCGCAAGCTTAATGTAATTAGTGTAAAATATTGAAGATATAGATAATAGATAACCGAGGTATTTATGCCCATTGAAAAAGCGAAAACACATCTTAAAAAACTAAATAATATTTTACAAGAAGATCTCATTGCCGATGAATGCACCGCAAGTGATTTGCAATTGGTTCACGATCAACTTCAAAATGCAATATTATCAGGCGATCCGAGTGGTATGATCAAAGATCAAAAACTGGTGCAACAATTACTTATATTTGAAGAGAGTCACCCCGCAGTAGGCAAGGTAATTAGAGACTTGTTAAATGCATTCTCAGGAATGGGTATTTAAGCGCAATGTCGCCCGATCTTCATGTGTTACACGGCTATTATCAATGAGATGACATCTCGTTGATCATCTTGCCAGGGGCTGGTGTTGTCTTTTAACATTTTGAGGTAGCATGGGTATATACTCATGTGACTTCAAAATGCAACCTCGACATGGACTCCATAATCAGAGATAAGGCGCAACGTGAGGTAATGGTTATTATCGCATTGAATGTTAAGTGCAAGGCTGCTACCGATCATATAAAAACCGAGTCTACCCCAGAAGGCAGCTACTCCTTGCACCAATTTGCATCGTTATAAAATCTCTATAGCGAATAACTTCACTTAAATTTTTATGCCTAGCATATCGGCACAATTTACCTTGCTGATATTGCATTTCGGGGTAGCATGGGTCTATATCCATGAGATCCCAAGCTGATTTAACATGGGTATATACTCAGCAAATTTAACACAGATATGGTTACAAATAACAAACTTGGAAAATGTTGCCTAATTCCAAATTTATTTTATTTACTGCAATTGGTATAAACCTGTTTATCAGGCAAGCACTCTGATTTTAGTAGACAAACGACTTTTCTTGCGAGCAACCATGTTTTTGCTTATTAACCCTTTAGTTGCCAGCTTATCTAACATGGCTTGCAGTTTAACAAACTCAGTTGTAGCTAGTTTTTTGTTACCAGCATCGATGGCAACAACCACTTTCTTGATGAAAGTACGCATCATTGTTCGACGGCTAGCATTATGTTTACGGCGTCTTTCAGATTGAATAGCACGTTTTTTTGCAGACTTGATATTAGCCAAGACATTAACTCCTATATTATATATCTCAAAAGGACGACAATATGCATTGTTAAATGGATATTGTCAAATCTTTTTCGTCACCACTGTCAATTGTTTCATCCAGACAGATAATTAAACTGCGCAAATTATACTCTCAACACGTCTGTATGTATACTGCTATCGCACTAAATTAAGCTTTATTTGTTAAATTTTTCCAATCCATTTCATTGAGATGAATGCGCTCATTTCCTATGTAATGTAAGTAATCACTTGTATTAATAAGTGCACTAGCACCAGGGTTTAGTTGCATATCATCGCCATTTTTAAAGTGGCTAAATCCAATCAATATGATGCTGTATTTACCCTTTAATTGGCTAAATAATTGATCGAATAAGATGGGAATTTCAAGTTTGGGCACTTGCAAGCAATAAAGTGTGGATCCGGTGAGCGTGGAAAGCAACTGCTCTGCAACTTGGCTAGATCCTGGATCTTGCATGCTGCGAACCATCATTTTTGCACTGTTATCAAGACTGCATTCAATATGAGGGCAGTGCATTTTTAATAACTCTGCTTTTGTTTGGTCAAAAAAGTTTGCCGCTATGTTGGCATCTTTTGCAGCAAAAGTCGCAATACTAAGGGCTATTGATAACGTTTCATCGTCATACTTACCATCAATAATAATGCGTTTCGCTTTGCTAATGGCAATGCGATCTAACTCTTTTTTATCGGAAAATGTTCGCAAACGAGCAAAAGAAACATCCACATTGCTTGGAAACGGATGATTCATATCCTCGGTTACACAAAGTAAAATTTGCCGCTTTACGCGTTTTTTATCACCAAGAATTAAATCGATAATTTGTGCTGTTGAGTGCTCATCCCAACAAAGCAGTAAAATATGATCCTCAAAATGTGAAAAGTTATTCGTTCCATTCATGTTTTTTCTCGATATGCTTAAAAAAAATTGTGTTACTTTGCCAATAAATGAAGCAAAAACGATCAATCCAGATGGTATCTGCCAAAAAGCAACAATAAATTTTCCTGCCTCGGTGGTGGGGCTATAGTCTCCAAAGCCAACGGTAGAAATAACCACCATATTGTAATAAAAGAAAGTTAATAGATGATGAGTTAAGCTTATTTCACCTGCCATTTCAAACAGTAAATAAGTCACTACTGTTTGCCCGATGATCAAGGCAAACATAATCGTCCAGTTCAGACGACCAACAAAAAAAATAAATAGTTTTTTGATGCGCTTAAAATGTATCATAGGTTAGCTTTCTAATGCGTTAAGAAAAATTGGTACGCCAGATTATTTGTTTCATCTTTGTAATGATACCCCAATGTTTTGAGATGTTTTTTAAAGCTCGGCATTTGAGACTCTTCTAGCTCAAACCCTGCAAGCACTTGTCCATAGGCCGCGCCATGATTTCGATAGTGAAATAGCGTGATATTAGTTTGTTTGCCTAAGGTAGTTAAAAATTTAAGCAGTGCATTTGCATCCTCTGGAAATTCAAAACTGTATAAACGCTCGTTAATACCTTGAAACGGAACGCCGCCAACCATATAACGAACATGTAACTTTGCCATTTCATCAAGGCTTAAATCACTCACAAAATAACCATAATCAGTTAACTTTTCGATAAGCGGTGTTAACTCTTGTGCGCCACTTGGCGTGCGGATACCGACAAAAACATGTGCCTCTTGCTGCCCATTAAGACGGTAGTTAAACTCGGTAATTGCGAGGCCATTGAGCTTTTTACAAAATTCTAAAAATGCGCCTGGTTGTTCAAGTAGCGTGACACCTAAAATACTTTCTTTTTGCTCAGCTAACTCACAGCGTTCTGACACATAGCGCAAACCATGAAAATTAACGTTTGCACCGCTTAAAATAGCAACAAGATTTTCATTTTTAAAGGTTAATTGTGATGTGTACTTTTTAATACCCGCAATCGCTAATGCACCTGATGGTTCGGCAATCGCGCGAGTATCTTCAAAAATATCTTTTACTGCCGCACATATTTCATCACTTGTCACAGTAATAACATCATCTATATATTGCTTACATAATCTAAACGTTTCACTACCGATTGTTTTAACAGCAACACCATCGGCAAATAAACCGACTTTATCAAGTGTGACAGGGGATTTATTTTTTAATGCAGCTTTCAAGCAGGCTGCATCATCTGACTCAACAGCAATAACTTTAATGCTTGGCATCAATTGTTTAATATAAACAGCAATACCAGCCACTAACCCACCTCCGCCAACAGGCACAAATATTTTATCAATCTTGGAATTTTGTTGTAGTAATTCATTGGCAATAGTGCCTTGCCCTGCAATAATATCGGGATCATCAAAAGGGGGGATGATGGTATAATGATGCCTTAGCGCTAATTCATTAACATGCACACTTGCTTCGTCAAAACTGTTACCAAACAAAATCACTTGCGCACCATGCGCTTGTACTGCGCTTACTTTTATCTCTGGTGTCGTTTTAGGCATAACAATAATGGCTTTCAAGCCCATTTTTTTGGCCGAAAAAGCAACTCCTTGCGCATGATTTCCTGCCGATGCGGCAATAATACCCGCTTGTTGTTGCTGCTCGTTTAAATTAGTTAACTTATTATAAGCACCACGTAATTTAAAGGAATGTACAGGTTGCAAGTCTTCTCGCTTTAATAAAATGTTATTATTTAAACGCTTGGATAACTTTTTTAGGGGCTGCAGCGGTGTTTCAATAGCCACTTCATAAACAGGTGCAAGCAGTATTTTCTTTAAATAATCCGCGGCTGATAATTGTGTCATAGTGAGTTTTACTCGCTTATTTTAAGATGATTCTCATGTTTTAGTGTGCCTACCAATCGATGTCGACCGTCAGAGCACTTAGCAAACCTGCATTGTTTATGTTTAAACCCATGCTACCCCGAAATGCACTATCAGCAAGTAAAATTGTGCCGATATGCGAGGTATAAAATTGAAGTATAGTTATTCTCTATAGAGATTTTATAACAATGTAAATTGGTACAAGGATCCGTGCCCTTCGTGGCAGGACCTGATTTTTATATGAAAGAAAGCAGCCTTGCGTTGCAACATTAGATGCGAGAATAACCATTACCTCATGTTGCGCCTTATCATCGATCATCGAGTTCGCAGCCGACGTTGCATTTTGAGGTAGCATGGGTATAAATAACTATTCAATCTTATCACCTGAAATAAGTAAATTATTTATAGTTATTTTTTTAAAGGCAACAGACACTGCAATTTACAGCTTTAATTAATTCATTTTCCCTAGCTAGATACCACTCGCTTTTACTTTACTTGCAAAGATATTTCCTAAACGACAGTTATTACCCGCGATTGCCTCATCAGCAAAATCAATGCTGTTTTCTGGAAAGATGGCAATAATAGTACTCCCAAGTTTAAAACGGCCAATTTCTTGTCCTTTTTCAAAACTAATATTTTGGTCACTGTAATCCCAAAATTGCACTTTTTTATTTCGTTGTGGTTTAAGTACACCATGCCAAACAGTTTCAATACTACCGACAATCGCGGCTCCCACTAATACCATTGCCATCGGCCCAATAGCGGTCGAAAAAATAGCAACAGCGCGCTCGTTTTTAGAAAATAAATTAGCCACATTCTCAGCAATTAAGGGGTTAACTGAAAAAAGTCTCCCTGGAATAAAAAACATTTTGTCAAGCTTCCCTGCAATAGGCATGTGAATGCGGTGATAATCTTTTGGCGCAAGGTAAATCGTTGAAAACCTCCCGTTTTTAAAAGGAACTGCAACATCATCTTGTCCACCAAGTAGTTCGCGTAAACTAAAATCTTGGCCTTTAGCTTGAAATAATCGCCCTTCTTTTACATTACCGATCTGGCTTATTTTTCCATCAACTGGCATTATAAGATTATCATCTCCCGCAAAAATAGGACGCGCACCAGCTTTAAGCTCGCGGGTAAAAAATTCATTAAAAGTATCAAAATGCAGCGCATCGCTATATTTAGCTTCAGCCATATTAACCTTGTATTGTTTGATAAAGTTTTTAATCAAATACGTAGTGAACCCTCCCATTTCGGCATCTGCTAATTTACCTGCCATATTGGTTAATAAATGTTCAGGTAAAATGTATTGGCTCAATATTTTTAAAGTATTAATCATTGTTATCTCTATCTTCCTATCTTTATATCATTCACCGTCAATTAAGCAAATAATAGCGTATTTTTTTGTTTATCATTTGCCAATAAAAAAGCAGTTCGTTTGTAACACAAAAGGCGAGTCAGTTTATATCCACAATAAAATATAAAAATTTGCTCGTGGGTTTTACATACATGAGATACAGTTAATCAATATTAGGCTCCCGATTTCTGGCGTTTTTAGCATTGTCCATTGTTGCTAAAATTCGTAAAAAACTATCAAAACGCACAGCGGTTATTTTTCCTTGTGCTACCGCTTGATTTAAAGCACAACCAAGATCTCCTTGATGTTTGCAATCTCTAAATTTACACCTTCCTAAAAAAGGTCTAAATTCAATAAATCCTGCTGCAATGCACTCTGGCGATAAATGCCACAAAGAAAACTCTCTAATTCCTGGGCTATCAATTAAATCACCGCCTTCAGAAAAATGATATAAACGCGCAGTGGTTGTTGTGTGCTTACCCAACTTTGAGCTTTCAGATATTGTACCAGTTAAGGCATTAACTTCTGGAAATAACATATTAACCAGTGAGGTTTTACCAACCCCTGACTGTCCAACAAAAATATTAATTTTATCTTTCATTACCGATTTTAAAGCCAACAAACCATCGCCATACATTGAACTATATAAAACGTTATAACCTATATTGCGGTAAATTTGCAATTCGCGATCAACCAAGCCGTGACTTTCATCAAGCAAATCACTTTTATTTAAAACTATAATTGGTTTAATGGCAATATTTTCACAGGCAACGAGGTAGCGATCAATCATGTTACGAGAAAATTCCGGCTCGATAGCGGACACAATGATGATGTGATCAATATTAGCGGCAATAGGTTTTATACCATCGTAATAATCTGGCCGCATTAGCACTGTTTTGCGTGGATGCACAGCTTCAACAACACCGCTTACCCCTTGAAATGCTTCATTGCCCGCGCGCCAAACCACGCGATCACCTGTAACTAGCGATTTAATGCCTCGCCGTAAATTACAACGCTCGATATTACCATTATCGTCTTCGATATCGGCATGTTGTCCAAAACGGCTAATAACAAGCCCATCAAGACGAGGCCCAAGCTCTGAGTTTTCCCATTGCTTAGTGTTATTTTTCTTCAAGCGCTTTATTTGATTTCTCTGAACTTGGCGAGCTTGATTTTTACTCAGTTTATGCTTCTTTGACACCGTTGTCCTTCTGCTTATACAAATTGCACTAAAATTAAGTTATCGATATTAATAATGAGTAACTTGGAATACCAGTGACAATAAATAACTTCTCAATCATACGGGTTTAAAATCAACCAGCATTCGATATAAATTTTAAATAAAATAATCATTTAAGAAATTTTTGCTTAAAATTACTGTTTTCCCTACACAATATCTGCTAAAAATTTGATACTCTGATATTATTTAATTGATCAAAATAGATTATACTCTAATTCATTACTTGTATCACTATATAAAGGATCCGTAAAAAAAATGGATAAAAATAACTTAGTTTGGATTGATCTGGAAATGACAGGACTCGACCCTAACGTGGATTGTATTATTGAAATAGCAACCATTGTAACAGATCTTAGCCTTAATATTTTAGCTCAGGGTCCTGAGTTAATTATTCATCAAAGTGTAAAAACTATGGAAAACATGAATAACTGGTGTATTAAACACCATGGGGCATCAGGACTCACGAAAAAAGCGATTGAAAGTAATGTTACCCTTGAGATGGCTGAAAAAGAAACCATTGCATTTTTAAAGGAATGGGTGCCCGCAGGTGTATCTCCTTTATGCGGAAATAGCATTGGACAAGATCGTCGTTTTCTTGTGCGCTACATGCCAACACTTGATGATTACTTTCATTATCGCAATATTGATGTCAGCTCGATTAAAGAATTAGGCAAACGCTGGGCTCCTGACATGGTTCGTGCTCATAAAAAAAGAGGCAAGCATTTGGCATTATCGGACATCCAAGATTCCATTGCAGAATTACAATATTACCAAAAACATTTTTTCAAATATTAACAATCCCAATTCAATGAGCACTGGCATAATTTTAGTTTGTTAAATACTTCATTACCTGAACTGATATGCTAACTAATAACTATAGAAGTTTAACGATATGAGAGCTGCAAAAAAATTTAAAATACCGACACAACGAAAAAATCGCCCATCGAAAATACGCACCGACTTTGAAAAAAATACGTCTAAAAATTGTTCGGCAGTTCTTTTCTTTATGTCCATGACAGAAATAGACGAATTTACTATGACCAGCCAATTAGGATCATTTACGCTGCATGAAAAAATTAGACTCAGGGAAGCGATGAACTGGGTAACCACAGTTTCAAGAATGATGCATTCTGTTCTGATGCGAAATTTATACTCAGATATTTCATCCGAGCCAGAGATAAAAGTACATTTAGAAGATATTTTTCCTGCACATTTAGTAGAGCAGGAGGGATTTACTGAATGTATCTCAGATGCTATAGAAAACGTAGATAGGGTATTGAATAATAGCAACAAAATCATCACATTTGTTGATTATAGAAAGCCCTCAATGGCGGCTTGTGAAGAGGCAAACGGTCATGATTTTAAGATTTTTCAAAAAAATCACATTAAAGATCACAGGTTATTTCACCCTAAGTATGAACCAGATGGCTGTCGAAAATGGGTATCTCCCAAAGGCAGCGGTTCAGGGCATTGTATATCAATTGAGGAGGACATATTTACCCCAATCTTCCGTATGGATCAAAGAGCAAACAAAATCTATTGCAAACTGAACTATTCAATTAACATATCCTCTTATCATGTGATTATTCGGGATTACTCTCAATATCTTTTTAATCGGATCTCCTTCATCATGCGTAAAAAAATAGTCGAGGAAACAAAAAATAACACGATACAGATGATGAACGATCAAATTAGCCAACTTGAGTATGATCAAGCCATGAATAACCCTCTATGGTGCTCAATACTTTAATTTATAAAGATAATTTGCCAAAAAAATAAAGTTCACTTTGCTATCACTTTATTATTAGATATTATTAGATATTGTTAGATATTGTTAGGCAAGGTGGCTGTATACTACATACCGTAACGTCAAAGTGCAAACCAGAACGGCCAATTTACCATCCAAATACTCGTTTATAAGCCAGTAACGATATTGTGCTAATAGGTATAAATGTGACGACATTCTTATATTCACTTAAAAACTATCGAAAGTATTGATAATATGTATTAGTCTCGTTTACATACACTAGATAATATGTATTAGTCTCGCTTACATACACTAAATAAAAAATAAATTGAATGTTAACTTTTTTCCAACTAAACAGGCAGAATTACCATGAAAAAAATATCAATGTTAGCAGTTGCTCTAGCTGCGGCAGTAGTAACACCAGTCGTGTTCGCTGCATCATCATCTTATGTTACGGGTAACGTGCAAATGCATGATCGTAAAGATTTCAACGGCTCAGATTACACATCAACGCTGGAAACTGGCCATACATTTGCAAAAGGCACAACGCTCCTCGTAGAGTTCGATGCGATTCAGCTCGGAGCAACTAACTACGGAACAGACAAATCTAGCACTGCATCTCCTGCATGGATAACGATAGGTCTAGAGCAAGCTTATAACTTCAATAAAAACTTTTGGGTAGCAGTTGGTTACCACCACTTACTGCACAATGGTTATAGCGTACAATACCGCCCTTTGGCTAAAATTGGTTACCATTTCGACAATGGTATTTCTATCGCTAACCGTACTCGCAGACAAATCCAAAGAAAGAATGCGATCCCTGAAGCAAATACAAATGATCAATGGCGCTTTGATGACACAATATCTTATGCATTTTCTACGCAGCCAATAAAACTTAGCTACAATAACGTTTACTACATCAATGATGGTGCAAATAAACGCAATACAATGGAGCATGAGTTACGCACAACATGGAGCCGTAATGGCGTTCAACCATACATTGAATACCGCAATCAACAAGATGGTGCTAAAAAGAACTATGGACACAACAACAATGTGCTTGTGCTAGGTGCTACTCTCGGTTTCTAATTTATACCCATGAGACCTCAAGGTGAACAAAACATAAGGTAAATTAGTACAATGCACCGCGCTGTTGGCCACGAACTAAAAATACCTGTTCGACGCTTAACATGTGACAATAGAGTTACTATTACCTCACTGTTGCACCTTGAGTTGCTTTTCGAGCGTCGATCTCAACCGCGAATTTTACATGATAACTGCTATATCCGTTCAACTTCTCCTGCGTGTTTATTTAGCACCCAACTCACTGCATTTTACATTTTGAAAGATAAATGCTATAAATGCGTCACATCCTTTATTTTGCTATTTTATGCTTTTTTAGTAAGGCAAAATCGTTATAAAGGCAAATTCAAACACTTAGAGAGATTCAATTTTATGGCATTAGAAAGAACATTTTCTATTATAAAACCAGACGCAGTTAAAAAGCAGCTAATCGGCACAATTTTAGCGCGTTTTGAAAATGCAGGCTTAAAGCCCTTAGCAATTAAAATGCTCAAATTAACAGAGCTACAAGCGCAAGGCTTTTACGCAGAGCATAAAGGTAAGTTTTTTTTCGACGAGCTGGTGGAATTTATGACATCGGGGCCAATCGTCGTGATTGTACTCGAAGCTGAAAATGCAATTAGCTTTTATCGCGAAACAATCGGCGCAACAGATCCTAAAAAAGCGGCAAAAGGAACTGTTCGCGCTGATTTTGCTGATTCGACAAGCTGTAATGCAGTGCATGGCTCTGACAGCCCGAGTTCGGCATCTCGTGAAATCGCTTACTTTTTTACAGATGATGAAATTTGTGTATAAATAGCGCTGAGATAAAACGCCATTACAAACGTGATTTATCTCAGACTTTTTAGCAACGCCACAAGCAAGCTTTCGATAATCAATATTACAATGATAATATCATTTGAGTGATACATTTTATCGTGGCTTCTTGATAGCTGTTTTTTTGCATGCTTTAGCGTCTTTAAAGTGACTAAACTAGGCAAATGCTAACTTGATACATTGATACATTGATACATTGATACATTGATGCATTGATGCATTGATGCATTGATACCTCATTGGAAGATGTTAACATTTTTTCAAAAACATTTGCCCACATATACCCATGCTCCCCAGAAATGCAATATAAGCAAAAATAAAAAAGCTGACATTTTAACATGAGTGTTCGCACATCAGTTGTGAACCTGGCAATGTCTGTGGATCTAACATCTTGACACGATTTTCCTTGCAGCTGGTGCATTTCGAAGTATCATGGGTAAAAGTAGTCATGAGCCATCGCCCAAGTTACTTAGAAAATATAACCTCATTGAACAACTCAAGGCTTATTTATGAATGATGTGATCTTGGTAATGGAGCAAGTACCTGCATTTCTTTATGGGATGGTTTTCCTAATGGCTTTAATGATTGGCTCATTTTTAAATGTAGTCATTTATCGCTTACCCGTGATGATGGAGCGTAGTTGGCGCTCACAATGCGCCGAATGTTTCCCTGAAACGAAACTAACAGTCGATGATGAGGTGTTTAATCTCCTTTTACCCAGATCTCGTTGTCCAAAATGTAGCCACTTGATTGGCGCAACACAAAATATTCCACTAATTAGCTGGCTTATTCAAAAAGGCAGATGCAAGCATTGCCAGTGTAAAATAAGCGCTCGTTATCCTGGCGTTGAATTATTAACAGGGTTGTTATCTCTTGTTGCCGCTGTTTTTATTCCTTTTGGTTGGCCATTACTGTTTGCTTTGATATTTACTTGGGCGCTCATTGCACTAAGCTTTATTGATATTGATACCATGCTACTGCCCGATCAATTAACGCTACCGCTTCTATGGCTCGGCTTACTGATTAATTTATCAAGTATGTTTACACACTTAAATGACGCTGTTTTAGGTGCAATACTTGGTTATCTTGTACTCTGGTCAATTTATTGGCTATTTAAATTACTCACAGGTAAAGAGGGAATGGGCTATGGTGATTTCAAATTACTCGCAGCATTAGGCGCGTGGTTTGGCTGGCAAGCATTACCCGTGATTATTTTACTCTCATCACTGACAGGCGCAGTCTTGGGTATTGCACAGGTTGTATTATCAAAAGATAAAAAGAGTAGACCAATACCCTTTGGACCTTATCTTGCCATTGCAGGCTTCATCTTTCTTCTTTATGGAAATGAAATGACACAAGCTTATTTTAAAATGATGCTTTAACATGGATACGCTTACGAGCAACGATTTAGCGCATAAGCAAGATGAAAAATGGATGTTGCATGCGTTAACACTTGCAGATAAAGCAGAAAAACAGAATGAAATCCCTGTTGGGGCTGTATTAGTCAAAAATAATCACCTGGTAGCAGAAGGATGGAACGTATCAATCACTGAGCATGATGCATGTGGACATGCTGAAATTATTGCCATTCGTCAGGCAGGAGGCGTTCTGAAAAATTATCGTTTAATAAATTGCACACTTTACGTAACCTTAGAGCCATGCCCGATGTGCGCTGGTGCATTGGTTCATAGCCGTATTAAACGCTTAGTATATGGAGCCGCTGATCATAAAACAGGCGCGGCAGGATCGCTATTTAATTTAGTTGAAAATCCACATTTAAATCATCAGATAGCGGTAACCGCTGGGGTATTAAGCGAGCTTTGTTCTTTGAAAATAAGTCAATTTTTTAAACGCACTAGAAAAGAAAAAAAACAGTAAAACACTAAAGAAAGTACTCATGCCAATGCGACTATCAATATGCAACGTCAAATCAATAAATTGTGCGCAGATATATGAGTATATACCCATGTTACCTCAAAATGCGCGCTTATCTCTTAGATCAACAGGGCAAACGGGTTATAAATGAACAATAACTTCTATTTATAACATTTTGGAAAGAAATCATTGACGTACAGCTGTAAATTTGATCTATTCTAACCTTTGGAAGTTAGAATATGGAAGCAACCACTTTGTCAGAATCATTTATCACCTTAAAAGACCCTCGTTTTGATCGCGCAAAGCGACACTCGCTTATTAGTATCATTACAATTGCAATGTGCGCAGTCATTTGTGGTGCCGATAACTTTGTCACAATATCTTCATTCGGAAGAGCTAAAAAAGATTGGTTTGAAACATTTTTAGATCTCCCAAATGGCATCCCAAGTCATGATACATTTAATGATGTTATCAATAGACTGGATCAAGATACTTTTGCTTTTTGCTTCACGAAATGGATAAAACAACTCGCAACTAAAACAGAAAGTGTGATCGCAATTGATGGCAAAGTGTTGAGAAGAACTATAGATAAAATAAAAGACGGTAAAGCAATATGGCTCGTTAACGCATGGTCTGTTGCAAATAATATGTGCTTTGGGCAAATCCAAGTTGATGAAAAATCCAATGAAATAACAGCTATACCTAAACTACTTGAATTGCTCGATATTAAAGGGGCAACTATCACAATTGATGCAATGGGATGCCAAGTAAAAATTGCAGATAAAATCATTGAACATGGTGGGGATTTTGTACTTGCTTTGAAAGGTAATCAAGGTGAGTTTCATGATGATGTAAAACTTTATTTAGACTCAAATATTGATAGTTTATCAAGCTCTAATTTTAATAAAATGGTTAGCGGAGATCATGGTCGAATAGAAACAAGAAAATCTTGGTTATGCACTGATATTGACTGGTTAATAAGGCGTCATCCGCAATGGAGTTCAGTAAAAGGCGTTGCCGTGATTGAATCCGAACGGCTAATTGGTGAAAAAAACTCAATTGAGCGAAGGTATTATATTACAAGCGATTCTGAAAAAAATGCTGAATTTATTAATGAAACAGTACGCTCTCATTGGGGAGTTGAAAATAATTTACATTGGCAGTTAGATGTCAGCTTTGATGAAGATCATTGCCGCTTAAGAAGTGGCAACGCAGCCGCGAACTTCTCTTTTTTAAATAAGATTGCTTTAGCGCTCCTCAAAAAAGAGACCACAGAAAAAATGGGCATTAAATCAAAACGTTTAAGGGCTGGTTGGGATGAAAAGTACTTAATGAAAGTACTAACTCTAGGGTTATAGGGGAAATCGATTATTTATAACCCGTTTGCCCTGCTTAGATCAAAGAACAAATAGCAACGGAGGTAACGGTCTGTAATTTTAATGCCATGCGCTTAAACAAGGATGATATCGCGTACAATACGACTACCAAAATAAGCAAGCGTGAGGGTAAACGACCCAATTATCGTGATGTAAATGATCGGTCGGCCGCGCCAACCTTGAACGAAACGCCCCCATAACAATACCGCGTAAATAAACCAAGCGATAATGGTTAAACTATACCTGTTTACTAGCCCCTGCTCAATCATGTCATTTAAAAACATAAACCCTGTCAACAAGGTACAAGTTAATAAAATAAATCCTAAAAAAACAAATTGAAATAAAATTTTTTCCAGGGTCATTAACGGGGGCATTTTGAGTTGATTGATGACTTGCTTATGATGCTTTAAACGGTGATCTATGTAGGCAAGCTGCAATGCAAATAAACTCGCAATAGTGAGTAATGAGTATGCTATCACGGCAAGTATGATATGACTGCCAAGGTACGGATCAGCGGATAACTGCACTGCATAATAACTTGACAAATACATTAAGGCAATAAAGTTGATTAATGAAAAAGTATAAACAACTGGTTGTAATATCTCGGTATTTAAACGTTTACTCGCAACGGTTGTTAAAAATGAAAGGACAAAGGTAATCAGTGAAACAACATTTAAAATAGGGATATCTTGCAGACTCAGTAAATAAATATGGCGGTATAGCCAAAGCGCATGCGTAAAAAGAGCAATGAAAATGGGCATAAAATAAATTTTTGAGGACGTTTTTTTAGGTGAAAAGAACTGTTGCCCACTAATAATCGCAGCAAAAAGATAAAAAACAGTGCTTATTAATGCTAAATAATCCATTCGAAAAACTCTTTATTAGCCATTAAATTTAATTGCGAAAGTACATATCCATACTACCGAAAAATGAAACGTTAGCAAGACAAAGACTATATATTATGCTGTTTCATCTAAATAATCGTTAACGCAATAGCAATAG
This sequence comes from Bathymodiolus brooksi, assembly GCA_963680875.1. NCBI lineage: Eukaryota > Metazoa > Mollusca > Bivalvia > Mytilida > Modiolidae > Bathymodiolus > Bathymodiolus brooksi. The sequence goes on from CAVMGF010000075.1 coordinate 1,337,710, forward strand.
TCAACAACGCTTTTATATTAAATAACAACAAAGCAACAATGAACAACACCCCCTAGTATAACTTTTATTTTAATAATGAAAAATTAATACTACTTTGCTTGTTAATAAATGCGTATAATATCAACAATCATCTTAAAATTAGCTATGAGATCAAATTATGTTCGAAAATTTATCAGATCGCTTATCGAAAACCCTAAAAGGAATTCGTGGCAAAGGCCGATTAACTGAAAATAATATTAAATCAACATTGCGAGAAGTGCGCATGGCGCTTCTTGAAGGCGATGTTGCATTACCTGTTGTACGTGATTTTATACAATCCGCAAAAAAACGTGCATTGGGACGTGAAGTCACAAAAACACTAGATCCAGGACAAGCGTTCTTAAAAATTGTCCAAACTGAACTTGAAGCTGCCATGGGGGAGGTCAATGAATCACTTAACCTCGCAGCACAACCACCTGCTATAATTTTAATGGCTGGTTTACAAGGTGCTGGTAAAACAACGACCGTTGCAAAACTTTCGCGCTTATTAAAAATCAAAGAAAAGAAAAGTGTCCTTGTTGTGAGTGTTGATATTTATCGCCCTGCTGCAATAAAACAGTTAGAGACATTGACATCTGAAATAGATGTTGAATTTTTTCCAAGTGATATTACACAAAAGCCAATTGCAATCGCAAACGCTGCTATTTTACATGCAAAAAAGAAGTTTATTGATGTTGTAATTGTTGACACTGCTGGGCGTTTGCATGTTGATACCGAAATGATGGATGAAATAATAGACCTGCACGCGGCAATCAGTCCGATTGAAACTCTTTTTGTTGTTGATGCAATGACAGGTCAAGATGCCGCTAATACCGCAAAAGCATTTGATGAAGCACTACCTCTTACTGGGGTGATCTTAACCAAAGCAGACGGAGATGCGCGTGGTGGTGCAGCGCTTTCTATTCGTCATATTACGGGTAAACCAATTAAGTTTATCGGTATGGGTGAAAAAATTGATGCGTTAGAGACATTTCATCCAGATCGTATTGCTTCTCGTATTTTGGGAATGGGTGATGTTTTAACACTAATTGAAGATTTAGAGGCGAAAGTTGATAAAGAAAAAGCGGCAAAGCTCTCTAAAAAAATAAAAAAAGGCAAAAGCTTCGATTTAGAAGATTTCCGTGATCAACTCATACAAATGAAAAATATGGGCGGCATGAGTCGCATGATGGATAAATTACCAGGTATGGGTAAAGTATCTGAGACCATGAAAAATCAAGTAAATGATAAAGCTTCCAAGCAAATGGAAGCGATCATTAATTCAATGACAAAAAAAGAACGCACCAAACCAGAAATTATTAAAGGTGGCCGTAAACGCCGTATAGCAACTGGATCTGGGATGCAGATCCAGGACGTTAATAAGCTTTTGAAACAGTTCACGCAAATGCAAAAAATGATGAAAAAAATGTCAGGCAAAGGCGGTATGCGTAAAATGATGTCAAGTATGCAAGGCATGATGGACGGCCCAGGTAAAATGCCAATGGGTTTTAATGGTTTAAAACGTTAGTATCTACTCCTGTTGCTAATTTAATAATACCGTTCATTTTTTCAACTTACCCGTTGGCGCATGGGATTGAAAATTTAGTTAGCATATCGCTATTGTTATTTGTTACGCACACGTATCAAAAAAATACTAAAAGCGCTACCATATAGCTTAATGCACATAACCTACAGGATAAATCGCAAATTTACCCCAAAGAAAAGGCCACATTAGTCTTCCAAGCTCGTAAATAAGCCAATCATCATTAGGATTAAACTTTGTATTGGCCCTTCGATCATTAACTACGGTTACATCAAAAAGCCAATCAAAATAAAAACTTTAATCTAAAAAATCTCCACAGGATTAAGCATACTTAGTCTACTCAATTAGATCTATAAATACTTGTATCAGTTGATCTTCAGCCAGCTGATACCAAGCATTTTACATTATCCTCATACCAAGGTAAGTATATGATAATACACTCTTATTTTTCTTTGTGCTTGCTTGTAATAGAAAATTATAATTTTCGATTCCATCGCCTACCCTATGGTAATTAAATTAAATAAAATAAAATAAAGCTAGCATTGCAATCAATAAAATTATTTGTAATCTTTCTTTAGATCGACTCTGACTTCTCTTTAGGCCCATTCCATAACACTCATTTTTACAGTCCCGAAATACTTCTTCTATACCCATGTGATCTCAAAATACAACGTCAGATCCGAACTCGATGATCAGAGATAAGGCTCAACCGATCTAATGTGGACGTGCGCATCGAATGTTAAGCGGAAGGATGCTTCCCTTCATATAAACAGATTTCGCGTCCCGAATGGAGCTACTCCTTGCACCAATTTGCATTATTATAAAATATCGACTAATAATAACTATACTTCAATTTTCTGCCTCGCATATCAGCACAATTTGCCTTGCTGATTTTGCATTTCGGGGTAGCATGAGTATATATGCACGTTTTATTAAGCGTTTTTCAATGGCAAATCTTAACTCACCAGAGCTTCTGCACATACCCGTCAGCATAAGATGATCTCCATAAATAACACTGGTTATCATGTCAAATTATGACTCAGAAATACTAGTGTTTAAAATGCTTGAACTAAGGGTAAATAAATCAGATAATAGTGCCAGCGTGCTTGTCTCTTGAGAAATTTTTAATAAATTTAAATTATGCTATTTTTCAAGTGCTTATCAAAGATTTTCGGGAGATACTTCATATTTTAATGCTAACCAGTTATGCTAAGTAAACTTGTTTTTAAACATAAGTTATAACTTCTTTGATTGGTGCAAGTGTCCTTGCCCATTGCGCATCTAGCAGGTCAGCATAGCGTTGCTTAATTATCGTTCTGTGAATAACAATAATAAATGAGACACTTGTATTTCATTTTTTTGCAAATGATTAATGCAGTTAATGATGGAGAGAGACGATTTACCCAGCCCATTGATAATGACCAAGCTGGCACCTGATAAATCATCTTAGGTATAGTGGGTCTATACCTGATCAAGCATTTTAAAGCCACATTGGTATAAAACTAAGCAATCATCACGTTCTGACCGTAAAAATAGCATTTAATATTGATTGACCGCCCATAAGTTGTATGACATAATAATTAACTGGTAGTTATATGTACTATTGATATTTATAATATTTGTTATTCCATGAAATAATAGCAACACTGAGATTCACATAAGATGCTAATAAATTTTAAAACTAACAATTAACACTCAATCTTTTTATTATATTAAAAGAGGCTACTTTTACACTTATAATTTGCTTTAAATGGCTTCTCTTATTTCCATGTTAATAGCGTAAATTTAATTTCCGACACTTGAGAGAAAATATATGAAAAATTACATATCAAAATTAATGGTCTTAGCTATTGGTCTATTGGGATTAAGCCTGACACTAAGTAGTTGTTCAAATTTCAACCCAAAAAGTTTTGCTGATAAGACACCTGGTAAGACAGCTGGTAAGACAGCTGGTAATGCTAGTAATACTAAAAAAGCTGAAAACGCTGGTAATGCTATTGGAGGACCTGCCGCTAGTGTTGCTGGTGGCGTTGCTGCTATAGCAAGTTTAACTGGTCATAGTTCTGGAAAGGCTGGCAATACTGCCGGAGGAGCTGCTGGCGCTGCTGGAGGAGCCGCTGGTAATGCTAGTAATACTAAAAAAGCTGAAAACGCTGGTAATGCTATTGGAGGACCTGTTGCTGGTGGCGTTGCTGCTATAGCAAGTTTAACTGGTCATAGTTCTGGAAAGGCTGGCAATACTGCCGGAGGAGCTGCTGGAGGAGCTGGTGGTCTTGCTGGCGCTGCTGGAGGAGCCGCTGGAGGAGCCGCTGGAGGAGCTGGTGGTCTTGCTGGCGCTGCTGGAGGAGCCGCTGGCGCCGCTGGAGGAGCTGGTGGTCTTGCTGGCGCTGCTGGAGGAGCCGCTGGAGGAGCTGGTGGTCTTGCTGGCGCTGCTGGAGGAGCCGCTGGAGGAGCTAGTGGTCTTGCTGGCGCTGCTGGAGGAGCCGCTGGAGGAGCTAGTGGTCTTGCTGGCGCTGCTGGAGGAGCCGCTGGAGGAGCTAGTGGTCTTGCTGGCGCTGCTGGAGGAGCCGCTGGAGGAGCTAGTGGTCTTGCTGGCGCTGCTGGAGGAGCCGCTGGAGGAGCTAGTGGTCTTGCTGGCGCTGCTGGAGGAGCCGCTGGCGCCGCTGGAGGAGCCGCTGGCGCCGCTGGAGGAGCCGCTGGCGCCGCTGGAGGAGCTGGAGGACTTGCTGGCGCTGCGGCTAAGGCAAAGGAGAAGGCTTCTAGCGTCGTTGACTCTGCTAGTAAGGCAAAGGATAAGGCTTCTGGCGTCGTTGACTCTGCTAGTGCGGCAAAGGATAAGGCTTCTGCTGCTGCCGCCTCTGCTAGTGCGGCAAAGGATGTGGCTGTTGGCGCTGTTACTGCCGCTGGTGGCGTTGCTCTGGCTGGAGGCGCTTTTATTGCTAGTAAGGTGTCAGGAAAGAAAACCCCTAAAGCCCCTAAAGCTGGAGATTTTCCTACCGAAAATGCAACCGGATATCCACCTGAGAATTCAGATAAACCACCAGCTGCTGCTGCAAGCAATGAGCCAGAAAAAGAAGTTCACCTTTAAAAGCAATTAAATTTTTAAACTTGATGAGATAATTTACACTTTCGAATGAAGTTCGAAAGTGTAAATTTAAAATGCTTTTTCCATCTACTTTCATTAAATACGCCTATCATTTTATCATTAAGAATGCTTTATTTATACCCACGTGCTATATAAATGCAATATCAGATCGGCAAATTGACCGCGGACACGATACATAAAATTGCCCATCGTTTGATAACCACCTAACTGACAATTGATAAATAATCGTCAGTTATGCTTGGTATATACCCATGCAACGAAAAAATGCAACGTCAGCCGCGATCTCGATAATCAGAGTAAGGCGCCACATGAGGTAATGGGGACGTACGCATCGAATGTTGCAACGCAAGGCTGCTTCCTTTCATATAAAAATCTAGTTAGCGCACCAACGGCCAAGGCTCCTTGCACCAATTTGCATTGTTATAAAATCTCCCGCGATAATAACTATACTTCAATTTTAGGCATCAAATATCGGCACAATTTGCCTTGCTGATTTTACATTTCGATCGTCACATGGGTATATACCTGAGTTAAGCATTTAAACACTCATATTTCTAAATCATTATTTGCTATGACCACCAACATAATTAATAAGTAATTCTGTGTGTTATTAATATTTATAAATTTATAATACCCCATGCTGCAACACAACCAATGATATCCATATCATATGACTTATAAATTTTAGAGCTAATAATTATCCACCCTCCTTACTTTTATAACCATTGAGCATAATTAGTTGTATATGATATTGACTTCCAATTAAAAAATACATTTTAAGTTAAAACTAATTGCAGAGTCGCCGCAATGTGAAATAACAGCTCTTAACCTACTGATTTTAAATCTAAAAAATCGTATTCAACGTTGAAGTGCATAACCACTAAGCTGCTATAGATAGCATATGTTCAGCCATTAATTTGGCTGGCGTTTTGCAATTCAGTTTCTTTCTTGGTCTATCATTGAGCTTCACTATTACATCTTCAACTTCTAATTGCGATACTTTTTTGAAGTCTGTTGATTTTGGCCAGTATTGTCGTAATAGTCCATTAGTATTTTCATTCAATCCTCGTTGCCATTAGCCGTAAGGCTCTGCAAAATAAACACCACACTTTAAATATTCAGTCAGTACTTCATGATATGAGAATTCTTTGCCGTTATCGGATGTGATAGTAAATACAGCGCCTTTAAACGGCTGCAATAAAGCAATAGCCACAGCAGTCGCTGACCGAGCTGATTTATCATCAACACGTATCGATACTGTAAAACTAGTTTTTCGCTCAACAATAGTGACCAATGCGTAACTGTGGCCCTTACCGATGACTAAGCCTATCTCCCAATCTCCGATGCTATTTTTATCTTCAACAACTTGTGGGAGTTCATCAATGCTTACTCTATTCCTGATAAAACCTCTGCCAGCTTGTTTAGCTTTGCGACCAGACTGATAGGGTTTTCCTTTTCTACTCAGGTGTTGAAATAACTGGCCTGCGCCTCTCTTATCAGACCAATATGGAGATAAATGGTTTCATAACTAATAAAGATATCGTGCTCTTCTCTCAACCATCCGGATACTTGCTCTGGACTCCATTGCATTTGAATCTTTGAGTCAATTAATGCAATTAGGGAGCTAGTCATCTTAATTGCCTTACGCGCCAGTAAACGGCGTTCCTGTGCAAACGATTGGGCGTGCTTGATACGATAACCTCGCTTGCCTGTATTACGAGAAAGCTCTCTACTAATAGTCGATTGGATGACTTTTAATTGCTGTGAAATTTTATTTTGGCTCAGACCTGTTTTATTTAAAGCGTAAATCTGGCATCTTATCTCATAGGTAAGTTGTTTATATGTTTTCATTGTTGCATCTCTTGCTGGAGAAAAAACGATTAGCATATATTCAGCTGACCACTTTTTCTACCTATCCAAGTTATGCACTTATTATTTGAATCCAAGAAATATTTTAATGGTGCTGTTTTATTAAATAAAGACGCCTATCTACACTTGCAATCACCATAATATAACTTATCTACTTTGCATAAAATAGCACTCAAACTATAATTAACTCATAAATGCATTATCTAATTTTAATTTCAATTTCAATTTCAACCATTTGAGAGAAATAACATGAAAAATAACACATTAAAATTAATTTCCTTATCAATTGGTCTCTTGGGACTAAGCCTTACTCTAAGTAGTTGTTCAAGCTCCAAAGAAGCAGCTAATGGTGCTGGAGGAGGAGCTACTCAAGGCGCTGCTGGAGCTACTGGACTTGCTGGAGCTGCTGGAGCTACTGGACTTGCTGGAGCTGCTGGAAGAACTACTAACTCTGGAGGAGGAGCTACTAACTCTACTAACTCTACTAACTCTGGAGGAGGAGCTACTAACTCTGAAGAATTAATTCCTGGCGATGGAGAAAATACTGGTGACGATTCTGGAGATAATCAGTCCACTGACACAAATAATAACCCCACTGGCACAGATAATCAGTCCACTGACACAGATAATCAGTCCACTGACACAGATAATCAGTCCACTAACACAGATAATCAGTCCACTGATACAGATAATCAGTCCACTGACACAGATAATCAGTCCACTGACACAGATAATCAGTCCACTGACACAGATAATCAGTCCACTGACACAGATAATCAGTCCACTGACACAGATAATCAGTCCACTGACACAGATAATCAGTCCACTGACACAGATAATCAGCCCACTGACACAGATAATCAGTCCACTGACACAGATAATCAGTCCACTGACACAGATAATCAGTCCACTGACACAGATAATCAGTCCACTAACACAGATAATCAGTCCACTGACACAGATAATCAGTCCACTGACACAGATAATCAGTCCACTGACACAGATAATCAGTCCACTGACACAGATAATCAGTCCACTGACACAGATAATCAGTCCACTGACACAGATAATCAGTCCACTGACACAGATAATCAGTCCACTGACACAGATAATCAGTCCACTGACACAGATAATCAGTCCACTGACACAGATAATCAGTCCACTGACACAGATAATCAGTCCACTGACCCAGATAATCAGTCCACTGACACAGATAATCAGTCCACTGACACAGATAATCAGTCCACTGACACAGATAATCAGTCCACTGACCCAGATAAGCAAGAAAATGGGTCTGGTGATCTAAAGAATGTTGTTTCTGGCGCGACTGACTCTCTTAGTAGCGCAGGCATTATTGGTGCGGCCGTTGGTGGCGTCGGCGTGTTAGGTCTTGTTGGTGTTGGAGGTGCTGCGGCTATTGGTAATCTGAAAAACAGAAAAAAAGATAGCCCTGATTTAGAGCTTACTGATAACTTGACAAACGGCAAGACCCCTGATGATGATAAGCAGCATCCTGATAACTTGACAAACGGCAAGACCCCTGATGATGATAAGCAGCATCCTAATGACAGGACAAAGGGCAAGGCCCCTGATGATGACGATGATAAGCAGAATCCTAATGACTGGACAAACGGTCAAAACCCACCAAAACCAAAACAAAAACTTGACTATGGGAATGACGATTATGCTGCTGTAGTGAAAAACCCTGACCCTGGAGAGTTTCCTATTAAAGATGCGAACGGATTTCCATCTGAAGTATCAGACGAGCCACCTCCAAGACCTCCAAGGACACAACAAGAAATTAAAGATTTTCGAAATGAGCAAGATAGTAAACCGGCACCTGGAAGACCTCCAAGGCCTGCTGTACAAACTCAAAGTATTTAAAAGCAATTAAATTTTTAAACTTGATGATACAATTTACACTTTCGAATGAATTTCGAAAGTGTAAATTTAAAATATTTTTTAATCTACTTTCATTAAATACGCCTATCATTTTACCCTCAGAATGCTTTATTTATACCCACATGGCTATAGAGATGCAATATCAGATCGGTAAATTGACCGCGGACACGATACATAAAATTGCCCATAATTTGAGAACCACCTAACTTACGATTGATAAATAATCGTCAGTTATGGCGGGTATATACCTGAGTTAAGCATTTAAACACTCATATTTCTAAATCATTATTTGCTATGACCACCACATAATTAATAAGTAATAAGTAATAAGTAATAAGTAATAAGTAATAAGTAATAAGTAATAAGTAATAAGTAATAAGTAATAAGTAATAAGTAATAAGTAATAAGTAATAAGTAATAAGTAATAAGTAATAAGTAATAAGTAACTCAAGTTTCGGAGTTCATATTTACCAATAAAAATACCATAACATGCTGATATAAAAGAATAAAATACCTACTTGTGTTATAATTCTTGTTAACTAGACAATAAAAAAAACACAAGAGGCATAAAATGAAGTCTGACATAAATGATTTTGGTTTACCATCGCTTACTGCGGATTTACTTAATCAACAAAATCTAAATATAGATAATACGTTTAGTACAACATGGAAAAACATTGGCTTTAAAGATCTCTTAAAACGCGCAAAATTTAACAAACGATCTGGCACTTCAGCTGACAGTGTTGTGTACCTCTTGATGTTGTGGGTTTGGCTAAAAGTAAACTCTGTTTCGATGTTCTCAAGGGATGCGTTATTGAGTTTCTCATCCTCAAAAAAAGATGCCCTCTACGATTTTATTAACCATGAAAACTTGGATTGGCGAAAGCTACAATTATTGACAGCAAAAAAAATACTTAAGCCCCATGAAGGAAATAAATTGAATGCTTTTGTTATCGATGATTCAGTTAAAATCAGACGTGGTAAAAAGATGCCAGGTGTTTCAAAGCACTTCGATCACTTAACCGCTCGATGTGTCAATGGGCAACAAATAGTGACGCTAGGCCTTGCTAATGACGAGTTATTTACGCCGATTGATAATGAAATATTTATCAGTAAAACTGACAGACAGGTTGCTGATTATCAGTTTAAAGATGGTCGTAGTATTGCAGCAAAACGTTACGAAAAGTCAAGAGAGCAAACTAAACCTGATATGGTTTGCGACATGATATCAAGAGCAATACGCAATGGTATTAACGCCGAATATTTTTTAGCAGATGCTTGGTTTGCAACGAAACGAATATTAAAAATGACGGTGGAACAATCACTTGTAGCAATTGTTCGAATGAAGCGAAATAAAATGAAGTATCGCTTTATGGAAAATGGAGAGAGTAAGTTACTGAGTGCTGAAGAGTTATATAAGCAACATATCAAAGGTCAATGGCATAACCTAAAAAATATTCCTTACCAAAGCAAATCAATTATTGTTGAGTTGAATTTAACGACTGAGACTAAAAAAGATCCACAATGGATTAAAGTTAAGCTTCTGTACGTTCGGTCTATGAATGAAGCCAAACAACAAGCGAGCAAAAATGATTGGGCTCTCTTTTTATCAACGGATAGCCTACTTGAAGATGAAAAAATACTTGAAATATATGCACTACGTTGGGGAATTGAAGTTTACTTTAAAGAGGCGAAACAAAAGCTTGGTTTTTTAAAAGAACAAAGCCGCCACTATGGTGCGTACATCGCTTCTATTCATCTAACTGGATTGCGTTTTTGTTTACTATTATTTGCAAAAGAAGAGCAAGTGGGAGCCAAGTTAAGTGAGGTTAGAAATGACTTTGAAGAAAGCCTTACGACGTTGAATTTTGGGTGTAAATTATGGGGTTTATTTAAAGCATTAATTGCAGGCGCTCTCAATGAAATAGGTAATTTAACCGAAAGTAAAAAATCAGAGATCTTAAAAAAGATCGATCAAACTGTTATTGGCTTTTTTACGAAAGCGCTACAAATGGATCAATTCACAATACGGCAAGAGGCACTGATATGATGGAAAATAAAACAGAAAAAGCTATAATTTCAACGAATATGAACTCCGAAACTTGAGTAAGTAATAAGTAATAAGTAATAAGTAATAAGCAATTCTGTGTTTTATTACTATTTATAATATTTATAATATTTATAATATTTATAATATTTATAATATTTATAATATTTATAATATTTATAATATTTATAATATTTATAACTCAAGTTTCGGAGTTCATATTTACCAATAAAAATACCCTAACATGCTGATATAAAAGAATAAAATACCTACTTGTGTTATAATTCTTGTTAACTAGACAATAAAAAAAACACAAGAGGCATAAAATGAAGTCTGACATAAATGATTTTGGTTTACCATCGCTTACTGCGGATTTACTTAATCAACAAAATCTAAATATAGATAATACGTTTAGTACAACATGGAAAAACATTGGCTTTAAAGATCTCTTAAAACGCGCAAAATTTAACAAACGATCTGGCACTTCAGCTGACAGTGTTGTGTACCTCTTGATGTTGTGGGTTTGGCTAAAAGTAAACTCTGTTTCGATGTTCTCAAGGGATGCGTTATTGAGTTTCTCATCCTCAAAAAAAGATGCCCTCTACGATTTTATTAACCATGAAAACTTGGATTGGCGAAAGCTACAATTATTGACAGCAAAAAAAATACTTAAGCCCCATGAAGGAAATAAATTGAATGCTTTTGTTATCGATGATTCAGTTAAAATCAGACGTGGTAAAAAGATGCCAGGTGTTTCAAAGCACTTCGATCACTTAACCGCTCGATGTGTCAATGGGCAACAAATAGTGACGCTAGGCCTTGCTAATGACGAGTTATTTACGCCGATTGATAATGAAATATTTATCAGTAAAACTGACAGACAGGTTGCTGATTATCAGTTTAAAGATGGTCGTAGTATTGCAGCAAAACGTTACGAAAAGTCAAGAGAGCAAACTAAACCTGATATGGTTTGCGACATGATATCAAGAGCAATACGCAATGGTATTAACGCCGAATATTTTTTAGCAGATGCTTGGTTTGCAACGAAACGAATATTAAAAATGACGGTGGAACAATCACTTGTAGCAATTGTTCGAATGAAGCGAAATAAAATGAAGTATCGCTTTATGGAAAATGGAGAGAGTAAGTTACTGAGTGCTGAAGAGTTATATAAGCAACATATCAAAGGTCAATGGCATAACCTAAAAAATATTCCTTACCAAAGCAAATCAATTATTGTTGAGTTGAATTTAACGACTGAGACTAAAAAAGATCCACAATGGATTAAAGTTAAGCTTCTGTACGTTCGGTCTATGAATGAAGCCAAACAACAAGCGAGCAAAAATGATTGGGCTCTCTTTTTATCAACGGATAGCCTACTTGAAGATGAAAAAATACTTGAAATATATGCACTACGTTGGGGAATTGAAGTTTACTTTAAAGAGGCGAAACAAAAGCTTGGTTTTTTAAAAGAACAAAGCCGCCACTATGGTGCGTACATCGCTTCTATTCATCTAACTGGATTGCGTTTTTGTTTACTATTATTTGCAAAAGAAGAGCAAGTGGGAGCCAAGTTAAGTGAGGTTAGAAATGACTTTGAAGAAAGCCTTACGACGTTGAATTTTGGGTGTAAATTATGGGGTTTATTTAAAGCATTAATTGCAGGCGCTCTCAATGAAATAGGTAATTTAACCGAAAGTAAAAAATCAGAGATCTTAAAAAAGATCGATCAAACTGTTATTGGCTTTTTTACGAAAGCGCTACAAATGGATCAATTCACAATACGGCAAGAGGCACTGATATGATGGAAAATAAAACAGAAAAAGCTATAATTTCAACGAATATGAACTCCGAAACTTGAGTTATAATATTTATAATATTTATAATATTTATAATATTTATAATATTTATAATATTTATAAATTTATTATACCCCATGCTGCAACACAACCAATGATATCCATATCATATGACTTATAAATTTTAGAGCTAATAATTATCCACCCTCCTTACTTTTATAACCATTGAGCATAATTCGTTGTATATGATATTGACTTCCAATTAAAAAATACATTTTAAGTTAAAACTAATTTCAGAGTCGCCGCAATGTGAAACCACAACTCTTAACCTACTGATTTTAAATCTAAAAATATTTTATATGGTGCTGTTTTATTAAATAAAGACGCCTATCTACACTTGCAATAACCATGATATAACTTATCTACTTTGCATAAAATAGCACTCAAACTATAATTAACTCATAAATGCATTATCTAATTTTAATTTCAATTTCAATTTCAATTTCAATTTCAATTTCAATTTCAACCATTTGAGAGAAATAACATGAAAAATAACACATTAAAATTAATTTCCTTATCAATTGGTCTCTTGGGACTAAGCCTTACTCTAAGTAGTTGTTCAAGCTCCAAAGAAGCAGCTAATGGTGCGGCAGGACTTGCTCGCTCTGCTGGAGGAGCTGGTGCTCTTGCTGGCGTAGCTGGAGGAGCTGCTGGAGGAGCTGGTGCTCTTGCTGGCGCAGCTGGAGGAGCTGCTAAAGTAGCTGCTGGAGGAGCTGGTGCTCTTGCTGGCGCAGCTGGAGGAGCTGCTAAAGTAGCTGCTGGAGGAGTTGTAGGAGCTGCTAAAGTAGCTGCTGGAGGAGTTGTAGGAACTGCTGGAGTTAACAAAGCTGCTGAATTAGTTAAAAGATCTCGAGGAAGATCTACTAACACTGGAGGAGGAGATACTAACTCTGAAGAATTAATTCCTGGCGATGGAGAAAATACTGGTGACGATTCTGGAGATAATAACCCCACTGACACAAATAATAACCCCACTGACACAGACAATCAGTCCGCTGACATAAATAATAACTCCACCGACACAGATAATCAGTCCACTGACACAGATAATCAGTCCACTGACACAGATAATCAGTCCACTAACACAGATAATCAGTCCACTGACACAGATAATCAGTCCACTAACACAGATAATCAGTCCACTGACACAGATAATCAGTCCACTGACACAGATAATCAGTCCACTGACACAGATAATCAGTCCACTGACACAGATAATCAGTCCACTGACACAGATAATCAGTCCACTGACACAGATAAGCTAGTAAATGGGTCTGGTGATCTAAAGAATGTTGTTTCTGGCGCGACTGACTCTGCTAGTAACGCAGCCGATATTGCTACTGCCATTGGTGTCGGTACCGCCGTGGTAGGTGTCGTTGGTGTTGGAGGGGCTGTGGCTATTAGTAAGCTGCAAAACAGAAAAAAAGATAGCCCTGATTTAGAGCTTACTGATAACTTGACAAACGGCAAGACCCCTGATGATGATAAGCAGCATCCTGATAACAGGACAAAGGGCAAGGCTCCTGATGATGACGATAATAAGCAGCATCCTGATAGCTGGACACACGACAAGCCCCCTGAGTATAATAAAACGAATGAGGACAAAAACGCGAAGCCTGGTAAATGGCAAGCCCACGATGACTCTGATAGGGAGGATCCTAATGACTGGACAAAAGGTCAAAACCCACCAAAACCAAAACAAAAACTTGACTATGGGGATGACGATTATGCTGCTGTAGTGAAAAACCCTGACCCTGGAGAGTTTCCTATTAAAGATGCGAACGGATTTCCATCTGACGTATCAGACGAGCCACCTCCAAGACCTCCAAGGACACGACAAGAATATCTAGATTATCGAAATGAGCAAAATAGTAAACCGGCACCTCCAAGACCTCCAAGGCCTGCTATACAAACTCAAAGTATTTAAAAGCAATTAAATTTTTAAACTTGATGATACAATTTACACTTTCGAATGAATTTCGAAAGTGTAAATTTAAAATATTTTTTAATCTACTTTCATTAAATACGCCTATCATTTTACCCTCAGAATGCTTTATTTATACCCACATGGCTATAGAGATGCAATATCAGATCGGTAAATTGACCGCGGACACGATACATAAAATAGCCCATAATTTGAGAACCACCTAACTTACGATTGATAAATAATCGTATATACCTACCCAAAGAGTCAAGACAGTTATTTAATATTTCTTATTCCACAGTTAAGATACCTTTGATAAAGCTAAGCTCGCCTTAATTCCTTCCTGGTAAACATTCATTGGTTTTTTATATTTCAATGTTTCATGAAATCGTTCGTGATTATAAAACTCAATGTAATCGGATACATCTTCTTGTAAATCTTTGATCGTTTCATATTCATTTAGATAAATACGGGAGCATTTTGCGCGTCGTAAAACCTTTCAATGCAAATATTATCAGTAGCTCGGCCTTTCCCGTCCATTGATATCGTGATCCCGTTCTGTTTTAATTTTTGAGTATGCACATCGCTTGTATAATGACTTCCCTGATCTGTATTGAATATCTCAGGTTTTCCATAACGATTTAAGGCCGCATCCAAGACGTTAATGCTCAGTGCACAATCCATCGTATTCGATATTTTGTGTGATAGGACGGCTTTCGAATGCCAATCAATAACCGCAGCAAGGTAAACCATTCCACCCTTGACTTTGATGTAGGTTATATCTGTGATCCATACCTGATTAGCATGTGAAAGATTAAGGCCTCTAAGCTTATAACTGTATTTCTGATGTTGCTTATTGGCTACGGTGGTTGTTACTTGCTTAACCGCTAAAATAGCCTTTAAACCCAGCTCCGTTCGGTATGTTGCTACCGTGTTTAAGATGCCTTGACTCCATTTTATAGTAGCTATTGATGCACCTTTTTAGCCCCGTAAATTGGTGTTTTAGCAAACACTTTGGCTATTTCCTGCTGAATCTCATGCTTTTTATTATTCACTTTTTCAGTGTAGTAAAAAGTACTCCGATTCAAATTCAATAGCTCACATTGCTGTGATACAGATAGTTTTTCTAGCTTGGGATTAATTAACTTCTTCTTATCAGATAAGCCCAAGCTTTTTAGCTTTTTTTCAAGCCACTCCTTTTCAACAGTCATTTTACCGACAATTTTTGTTAGCATTTAGTTTTCTTCTTTAGCCGCAACAAGCTCTAGCTTATATTACTTAACCGCTTTTGCTGGCTCCATTGCAATAACAGCATTTTCCAAGAATATTTTTTTCCAATTCTGAAGGATTAATGGGGTGATATTATTTTCATTTGCAATCTCAGCTCAAGTTTTTTCATTTCCAATAACTCCAGTACAAGCTTACTTTTAAACTCAGCAGAATAAGTTGTTCTTTTTTTGCTCATGGTAATTCTCCTATTTTGATAGATACTATCTCAAATAGGAATAAGAATCTTAATTTTACTGTTTAGATTTCCTGGAGCATTATATTGATCCATTTGTAGCGCTTTCGTAAAAAAGCCAATAACAGTTTGATCGATCTTTTTTAAGATCTCTGATTTTTTACTTTCGGTTAAATTACCTATTTCATTGAGAGCGCCTGCAATTAATGCTTTAAATAAACCCCATAATTTACACCCAAAATTCAACGTCGTAAGGCTTTCTTCAAAGTCATTTCTAACCTCACTTAACTTGGCTCCCACTTGCTCTTCTTTTGCAAATAATAGTAAACAAAAACGCAATCCAGTTAGATGAATAGAAGCGATGTACGCACCATAGTGGCGGCTTTGTTCTTTTAAAAAACCAAGCTTTTGTTTCGCCTCTTTAAAGTAAACTTCAATTCCCCAACGTAGTGCATATATTTCAAGTATTTTTTCATCTTCAAGTAGGCTATCCGTTGATAAAAAGAGAGCCCAATCATTTTTGCTCGCTTGTTGTTTGGCTTCATTCATAGACCGAACGTACAGAAGCTTAACTTTAATCCATTGTGGATCTTTTTTAGTCTCAGTCGTTAAATTCAACTCAACAATAATTGATTTGCTTTGGTAAGGAATATTTTTTAGGTTATGCCATTGACCTTTGATATGTTGCTTATATAACTCTTCAGCACTCAGTAACTTACTCTCTCCATTTTCCATAAAGCGATACTTCATTTTATTTCGCTTCATTCGAACAATTACTACAAGTGATTGTTCCACCGTCATTTTTAATATTCGTTTCGTTGCAAACCAAGCATCTGCTAAAAAATATTCGGCGTTAATACCATTGCGTATTGCTCTTGATATCATGTCGCAAACCATATCAGGTTTAGTTTGCTCTCTTGACTTTTCGTAACGTTTTGCTGCAATACTACGACCATCTTTAAACTGATAATCAGCAACCTGTCTGTCAGTTTTACTGATAAATATTTCATTATCAATCGGCGTAAATAACTCGTCATTAGCAAGGCCTAGCGTCACTATTTGTTGCCCATTGACACATCAGCGGTTAAGTGATCGAAGTGCTTTGAAACACCTGGCATCTTTTTACCACGTCTGATTTTAACTGAATCATCGATAACAAAAGCATTCAATTTATTTCCTTCATGGGGCTTAAGTATTTTTTTTGCTGTCAATAATTGTAGCTTTCGCCAATCCAAGTTTTCATGGTTAATAAAATCGTAGAGGGCATCTTTTTTTGAGGATGAGAAACTCAATAACGCATCCCTTGAGAACATCGAAACAGAGTTTACTTTTAGCCAAACCCACAACATCAAGAGGTACACAACACTGTCAGCTGAAGTGCCAGATCGTTTGTTAAATTTTGCGCGTTTTAAGAGATCTTTAAAGCCAATGTTTTTCCATGTTGTACTAAACGTATTATCTATATTTAGATTTTGTTGATTAAGTAAATCCGCAGTAAGCGATGGTAAACCAAAATCATTTATGTCAGACTTCATTTTATGCCTCTTGTGTTTTTTTTATTGTCTAGTTAACAAGAATTATAACACAAGTAGGTGTTTTCTTCTTTTATATCAGCATGTTATGGTATTTTTATTGGTAAATATGAACTCCGAAACTTGAGTAATAAGTAATAAGCAATAAGCAATAAGCAATAAGCAATAAGTAATAAGTAATAAGCAATAAGCAATAAGCAATAAGCAATAAGCAATTCTGTGTTTTATTAATATTTATAATATTTATTATACCCCATGCTGCAACACAACCAATGATATCCATATCATATGACTTATAAATTTTAGAGCTAACAATTATCCACCCTCCTTACTTTTATAACCATTGAGCATAATTCGTTGTATATGATATTGACTTCCAATTAAAAAATACATTTTAAGTTAAAACTAATTTCAGAGTCGCCGCAATGTGAAACCACAACTCTTAACATACTGATTTTAAATCTTAAAATATTTTAATGGTGCTGTTTTTATTAAATAAAGACACCTATCCACACTTGCAACCACCATAATATGACTTATTTAATTTGCATAAAACAGCACTCAAACTATAATTAATTCATAAATGCATTATCTGATTTTAATTTCAACCATTTGAGAGAAATAACATGAAAAATAACACATTAAAATTAATTTCCTTATCGATTGGCCTCTTGGGGTTAAGCCTTACTCTAACTAGTTGTTCAAGCTCCAAAGAAGCAGCTAATGGTGCGGCAGCACTTGCTCGCTCTACTGGAGGAGCTGGTGCTCTTGCTGGCGCTGCTGGAGGAGCTGCTGGAGGAATTGGAGGAATTGGAGGAATTGGAGGAACTGCTGGAGCTGCTGGAGCTGCTGGAGCTGCTGGAGCTGCTGGACTTGCTGGAGCTGCTGGAGCTGCTGGAGCTGCTGGAAGACCTACTAACCCTGGAGTAGGAGTTAGTACTGCCGAGAACCCAGGCGATCCAGTAAAGGCTGAGGACGATACTAGAGATAATTACCCTACTACCCCTGAAGGAGGAGTTAGTACTGCCCAGAACCCTGGCGATCCAGTAAAGGATGATGACTATTATGGAGATAATTACCCCACTGACCCAGATAATCAGTCCACTGACCCAGATAATCAGTCTACTGACCCAGATAATCAGTCCACTGACCCAGATAATCAGTCCACTGACCCAGATAATCAGTCCACTGACCCAGATAATCAGTCCACTGACCCATATAATCAGTCCACTGACCCAGATAAGCTAGGAAATGGGTCTGGTGATCTTCCACTCGACAAGAATGCTGTTTCTGGCGCGACTGACTCTGTTAGTAACTCACCTGATCTGTCTACTGTCATTGGTGTCGGTGCCGCGGTAGGTGTCGTTGGTGTCGTTGGTGTTGGAGGTGCTGTGGCTGTTAGTAAGCTGCGAAAAAACAAAAAAGATAAAGAGATTCCTGGTTACTGGGCAGAGGGCAATACCCCTACTGATGATCAGCAGCGTCTTAATGACTCGAAAAACAACCAAAATACACCAAAACCAAACCAAGAATATGCGGCTATACACAGAAATGCTAATCATGGACCAAAATCTAACATAGAGATGAAGAAGGTCACAGAGCCCAAAGCGCCCGCTAGCTATTATCCTGATCCCGAGGAAAACAGTGAAGATGCCAACAATGCTACTAAAAAGAAAACTCCTTTTATTGGACCAAAACCGTTGATACCTGAAAAGCCGGTCAACCCGTACAGACAGCCCTCTAAGGAGAAGGCTAATGACTTGACAAACGTTAATGATAACCGTTTCGATGATGATAACAGTTTCCTTGATGATAGCCGTTACGATGATGATAGGCCTTACGATGAGAAGCGTTTCGAGGATGACCGTTTCGATGATAATAAGAGTTTCGGCACTTTCAAGGACTTAGATGAAACCCCAGCCCCTCAAGGCCCTATAGAAAGTAATCGTATTTAAAAGCAATTAAATTTTTAAACTTGATGATATAATTTACACTTTCGAATGAATTTCGAAAGTGTAAATTTAAAATATTTTTTAATCTACTTTCATTAAATACGCCTATCATTTTACCCTCAGAATGCTTTATTTATACCCACATAGCTATAGAGATGCAATATCAGATCGGTAAATTGACCTCGGACACGATACATAAAATTGCCCATAGTTTGAGAACCACCTAACTGACGCTTGATAAATCATCTTCAGGTATGGTGAGTATATACCTGAGTTAAGTATTTTAGACACTCGTATTTCTAAGTCATTATTTGCTATGAGCACCAACATGATTAATGAGTAGCTTTCTGTTTTATTAAAATTTATCATACCATGCAGCAACGTAGCCAATGACCCCATGCAATATGACTTATAAATTATTAAAATCAATAATTATACCTCCCTATCTTATTTTTTATAATAATTGAGCGTTATTCATTTTCTATTCTATTGACTTGTCCATTGAAAATATAAATTTAATTAAAACTTATTAACTAATATCTGACATATAGGAACGTGTAAAGGTATTTTAATGCTTTTATTTTAAAGCCAAAACTGTTTTGGCGGCTATTATTTGCACTTAAAATTATAACAAAGCGGCCCATATACTTTGCATAAATTGCAGCTCAAACTATAATTAACTCACAAATGCATTACCTAATTTTAATTTCAACTACCTGTGAGATATGACATGAAAAATAATACATTAAAATTGATTTACTTATCTATTGGCCTCTTGGTGTTAAGCCTTACTCTAAGTAGTTGTTCAAGCTCCAAAGAAGCCGCTAATGCTGCGGCAGGACTTACTAGCTCTGCTGGAGCCGCTGGAGCCGCTGGAAGAACTACTAACTCTGGAGGAGGAAATACTAACTCTGGAGGAGGTCCAACCATTGTCCATGACCCTGAACCTGACCCTGAACCTCCAGTACGTGATGACTCTCCTGAAAAAGATACTAACCCTGGAGAAGATACTAACCCTGAAAAAGATACTAACCCTGAAAAAGATACTAACCCTGGAGAAGATACTAACCCTGAAAAAGATACTAACCCTGGAGAAGATACTAACCCTGGAGGAGGTCCAACCATTGTCCATGACCCTGAACCTGACCCTGAACCTCCAGTACGTAATGACTCTCCTGGAGATAATGACTCTCCTGACCCAGATAATCAGTCCACTAACCCAGATAATAACTCCACTGACCCAGATAATAAATCCACTGACCCAGATAAGCAAGAAAATGGGTCTGGTGATCTAAAGAATGTTGTTTCTGGCGCGACTGACTCTGTTAGTAACACAGCCATTATTGGTGCAGCCGTTGGTGGCGTCGCCGTGTTAGGTGCTGTTGGTGTTGGAGGTGCTGTGCTTGCTAGCAAGTTGAAATCTAAGAGGGAAGCCAAAAATGCCCGTGATGTGGGTGACCTACCACGAAATCCTGATTATCAGTCACTAGAAGAATATAAAAGGGAGCAAGCTAAAAATAAAAATTCTACAAGGGATAAATATTCAGAGACAGAACCAGAGCCAAAGCCAAAGCCAAAGCCAGAGCCAGTTTATGATACTCCTAGACCTCAAGGAGTATATGATACTCCTAGACCTCAAGGAGTATATGATACTCCTAGACGTCGATCTCCAGAAGAAATTCATACGGACGCATATTCACCTAAACAACCAGAAGGAAATTATACTAATAATAGACCTCAAAATCGATATGAGGATGTAAATATAGGGGGCGATTATAGTACTGCAAATAGCGGTTATAATAATCATGAATCTGAAAATATTGAAGATTATAATTCGGAAGGATATTCATCTCAACAATCAGAACCAGAAAAAGAGATAAAAAGTAATCGTATTTAAAAGCAATTAAATTTTTAAACTTGATGATATAATTTACACTTTCAAATTAATTTTGAAAGTGTAAATTTAAAATGCTTTTTCCATCTACTATACCTACCCAAAGAGTCAAGACAGTTATTTAATATTTCTTATTCCACAGTTAAGATACCTTTGATAAAGCTAAGCTCGCCTTAATTACTTCCTGGTAAACATTCATTGGTTTTTTATATTTCAATGTTTCATGAAATCGTTCGTGATTATAAAACTCAATATAATCGGACACATCTTCTTGTAAATCTTTGATCGTTTCATATTCCTTTAGATAAATACGGGAGCATTTTGCGCGTCGTAAAATCTTTCAATGCAAATATTATCAATAGCACGGCCTTTCCCGTCCATTGATATCGTGATTCCGTTCTGTTTTAATTTTTGAGTATGCACATCGCTTGTATAATGACTTCCTTGATCTGTATTGAAGATCTCAGGTTTTCCATAGCGATCCAAGGCCGTATTCAAGACGTTAATGCTCAGTGCACAATCCATCGTATTCGATATTTTGTGTGATAGGACGGCTTTCAAATGCCAATCAATGACCGCAGCAAGGTAAACCATTCCACCCTTGATTTTGATGTAGGTTATATCTGTGCTCCATACCTGATTAGCATGTGAAATATTAAGGCCTCTAAGCTTATAACTGTATTTCGATGTTGCTTATTGGCTACGGTGGTTGTTACTTGCTTAACCGCTAAAATAGCCTTTAAACCCAGCTCCTTTCGATATGTTGCTACCGTGTTTAAAGATGCCTTGACTCCATTTTCTAGAAGCTGTTGATGCACCTTTTTAGCGCCGTAAATTGGTGTTTTAGCAAACACTTTGGCTATTTCCTGCTGAATCTCATGCTTTTTATTATTCACTTTTTCAGTGTAGTAAAAAGTACTCCGATTCAAATTTAGTAAGTCACATTGCTGTGATACAGATAGGTTTTCTAGCTTTTTTTCAAGCCACTCCTTTTCAACAGTAATTTTACCGACAATTTTTGTTAGCATTTGGTTTTCTTCTTTAGCCGCAACAAGCTCTAGCTTATATTCCTTAACCGCTTTTGCTAGCTCCATTGCAATAACAGCATTTTCCAAGAATATTTTTTCCCAATTCCCAAGGATCAATGGGGTGATATTATTTTCATTTGCAATCTCAGCTCAAGTTTTTTCATTTTCCAATAACTCCAGTACAAGCTTACTTTTAAACTCAGCAGAATAAGTTGTTCTTTTTTTGCTCATGGTAATTCTCCTATTTTGATATATACTATCTCAAATAGGAATAAGAGTGTTAATTTTACTGTTTAAATTCTTTGGGGCATTATAGATTCGTGAACCACAATTCAGTCGTTCACGCGGCCACATTTTATATTCGTTATTATAACAATAAAAGGCTTCATTCGTCTTTGGATTATATGGCGCCAGCACAAAAACGAAAAATGTAACAAATGTGGCTTAGATACCTTACGAAAAAACTTGACCATTACAAAACACAACATTACTTTTTGATGATTAATACCAATACGCCGAGCCATTTACTCATTTTTTTAGCTAAAATTGCCCTTCCGATTATTAACTACGGTTACCTCCAAAGGCGAATCAAAATAAAGACTTTAATACTTAACTCGTTATGCTAAATGGACTTTCTTTTAAACATAAGTTATAACTTCGCTGATTGGTGCAAGTGACCTTGCCCACTGGTAGCTTGTATGTCAGCATAGCTTTGCTTAACTATCGAGCCGTGAATAACACTAATATATTACTCAAGTTTCGGAGTTCATATTTACCAATAAAAATACCATAACATGCTGATATAAAAGAAGAAAACACCTACTTGTGTTATAATTATTGTTAACTAGACAATAAAAAAAACACAAGAGGCATAAAATGAAGTCTGACATAAATGATTTTGGTTTACCATCGCTTACTGCGGATTTACTTAATCAACAAAATCTAAATATAGATAATACGTTTAGTACAACATGGAAAAACATTGGCTTTAAAGATCTATTAAAACGCGCAAAATTTAACAAACGATCTGGCACTTCAGCTGACAGTGTTGTGTACCTCTTGATGTTGGGGGTTTGGCTAAAAGTAAACTCTGTTTCGATGTTCTCAAGGGATGCGTTATTGAGTTTCTCATCCTCAAAAAAAGATGCCCTCTACGATTTTATTAACCATGAAAACTTGGATTGGCGAAAGCTACAATTATTGACAGCAAAAAAAATACTTAAGCCCCATGAAGGAAATAAATTGAATGCTTTTGTTATCGATGATTCCGTTAAAATCAGACGTGGTAAAAAGATGCCAGGTGTTTCAAAGCACTTCGATCACTTAACCGCTCGATGTGTCAATGGGCAACAAATAGTGACGCTAGGCCTTGCTAATGACGAGTTATTTACGCCGATTGATAATGAAATATTTATCAGTAAAACTGACAGACAGGTTGCTGATTATCAGTTTAAAGATGGTCGTAGTATTGCAGCAAAACGTTACGAAAAGTCAAGAGAGCAAACTAAACCTGATATGGTTTGCGACATGATATCAAGAGCAATACGCAATGGTATTAACGCCGAATATTTTTTAGCAGATGCTTGGTTTGCAACGAAACGAATATTAAAAATGACGGTGGAACAATCACTTGTAGCAATTGTTCGAATGAAGCGAAATAAAATGAAGTATCGCTTTATGGAAAATGGAGAGAGTAAGTTACTGAGCGCTGAAGAGTTATATAAGCAACATATCAAAGGTCAATGGCATAACCTAAAAAATATTCCTTACCAAAGCAAATCAATTATTGTTGAGTTGAATTTAACGACTGAGACTAAAAAAGATCCACAATGGATTAAAGTTAAGCTTCTGTACGTTCGGTCTATGAATGAAGCCAAACAACAAGCGAGCAAAAATGATTGGGCTCTCTTTTTATCAACGGATAGCCTACTTGAAGATGAAAAAATACTTGAAATATATGCACTACGTTGGGGAATTGAAGTTTACTTGAAGATGAAAAAATACTTGAAATATATGCACTACGTTGGGGAATTGAAGTTTACTTTAAAGAGGCGAAACAAAAGCTTGGTTTTTTAAAAGAACAAAGCCGCCACTATGGTGCGTACATCGCTTCTATTCATCTAACTGGATTGCGTTTTTGTTTACTATTATTTGCAAAAGAAGAGCAAGTGGGAGCCAAGTTAAGTGAGGTTAGAAATGACTTTGAAGAAAGCCTTACGACGTTGAATTTTGGGTGTAAATTATGGGGTTTATTTAAAGCATTAATTGCAGGCGCTCTCAATGAAATAGGTAATTTAACCGAAAGTAAAAAATCAGAGATCTTAAAAAAGATCGATCAAACTGTTATTGGCTTTTTTACGAAAGCGCTACAAATGGATCAATTCACAATACGGCAAGAGGCACTGATATGATGGAAAATAAAACAGAAAAAGCTATAATTTCAACGAATATGAACTCCGAAACTTGAGATATTAAATACTTGCATTTCATTTTTTTGCAAATGTCCTAGCTAACGCTTGATAAATCATCTTCAGGTATGGTGAGTATATACCTGAGTTAAGTATTTTAGACACTCGTATTTCTAAGTCATTATTTGCTATGACCACCAACATGATTAATGAGTAGTTTTCTGTTTTATTAAGGTTTATAAATTTATCATACCATGCAGCAACGCAGCCAATGATTTTTACATAATATGACTTATAAATTTTAAAATTAATAATCAACCATCGCTATCTTGCTTTTTATAATCATTGAGAGTCATGCATTTTCTATTATATTGGCTTGTCTATTGAAAATATAAATTTTAATTAAAGTTCATTGGCTAATAGCTGACTACATGACAATGTGTAAAAAAAGATTTTAATACTTTGATTTTAAAGTTAAAGCTGTTTTAAAGTATGTTATTTGCACTTGTAATTGTAATAATAAGACTCATATACTTTGCATAAATCACAACTCAAACTATAATTACCTCATGAGTGCATTACCTAATTTTAATTTCAACTATTTGTGAGAAATAATATGAAAAATAACACATTAAACTTGATTTACTTATCGATTGGCCTCTTAGGGTTAAGCCTTACTCTAAGTAGTTGTTCAAACTTCAAAGAATCATCTAATGGTGCTGGAGGAGGAGCTACTCAAGGCGCTGCTGGAGCTACTGGACTTGCTGGAGCTGCTGGAGCTACTGGACTTGCTGGAGCTGCTGGAAGAACTACTAACTCTGGAGGAGGAGCTACTAACTCTACTAACTCTACTAACTCTGGAGGAGGAGCTACTAACTCTACTAATTCTACTAATTCTACTAACTCTACTAACTCTGGAGGAGGAGCTACTAATTCTACTAACTCTACTAACTCTACTAACTCTACTAACTCTACTAACTCTACTAACTCTACTAACTCTGGAGGAGGAGATACTAACTCTGAAGGAGGAGATACTAACTATTCGGGAGAAAATACTAACCCTAATACTAACTCTAAAGACTTAATTCCTGGCGATCCAGTAAATACTGATGACGATTCTGGAGATAATCAGTCCACTGACACAGATAATCAGTCCACTGATCCAGATAATAACTCCACTGACCCAGATAATAAATCCACTGACCCAGATAAGCAAGAAAATGGGTCTGGTGATCTAAAGAATGTTGTTTCTGGCGCGACTGACTCTGTTAGTAACACAGCCATTATTGGTGCAGCCGTTGGTGGCGTCGCCGTGTTAGGTGCTGTTGGTGTTGGAGGTGCTGTGCTTGCTAGTAAGTTGAAATCTAAGAGGGAAGCCAGAAAGGCCCGTGGTGATGGTGATCTACTACTAGATAATGATTCTGCGGACCTACCGGACCGAAATCCTGATTATCAGACACTAGACGAATATAATGATAAAAATAAAGATGCTACAAGGGGTGCATATCCAGCGCCAGTTTCTGATAGACCTCAAAATAAATATGTGGATACACCAGGGAGCGACGGTTATAGTACTGCACAGAATCTGAGGAACTATGATAGTAGTACAAATAGTATGGATGACGATTATAGTACTGCAACGAGTCTAAATGACGAGTATGGTAGTTCAAAGAATGATTATAAATCTGGCAATGTTGGGGATTATGATTCACCTAAACCATCAAGATCAGAAACAGTGCTAGAACAGACTCGTCTTTAAAAGCAATTAAATTTTTAAATTTGATGATAATTTACACTTTCGAAGGAATTTAGAAAGTGTAAATTATAAATGATTTTCCCATCTACTTTCATTAAATACGCCTATCATATTATCATTAAGAATGCTTTATATTAGTACCTAGTTCAACTGCCAAAACAAAATGCAACATTACTTTTTGATGATTAATACCAATACGCCGAGCCATTTACTCATTTTTTTAGCTAAAATTGCCCTTCCGATTATTAACTACGGTTACCTCCAAAGGCGAATCAAAATAAAGACTTTAATACTTAACTCGTTATGCTAAGTGAACTTGTTTTTAAGCATAAGTTATAACTTCGGTGATTGGTGCAAGTGACCTTGCCCACTGGTAGCTTGTCTGTCAGCATAGCTTTGCTTAACTATCGAGCCGTGAATAACACTAATATATTAAATACTTGCATTTCATTTTTTTGCAAATGTCCTAGCTAACGCTTGATAAATCATCTTCAGGTATGGTGAGTATATACCTGAGTTAAGTATTTTAGACACTCGTATTTCTAAGTCATTATTTGCTATGAGCACCACATGATTAATGAGTAGCTTTCTGTTTTATTAAGGTTTATACCGACCCAAAGAGTCAAGACAGTTATTTAATATTTCTTATTCCACAGTTAAGATACCTTTGATAAAGCTAAGCTCGCCTTAATTCCTTCTTGGTAAACATTCATTGGTTTTTTATATTTCAATGTTTCATGAAATCGTTGGTGATTATAAAACTCAATGTAATCAGATACGTCTTCTTGTAAATCTTTGATAGTTTCATATTGATTTAGATAAATACGGGAGCATTTTGCGCGTCGTAAAATCTTTCAATGCAAATATTATCAGTGGCACGGCCTTTCCCGTCCATTGATATCGTGATCCCGTTCTGTTTTAATTTTTGAGTATGCACATCGCTTGTATACTGACTTCCTTGATCTGTATTGAATATCTCAGGTTTTCCATAGCGATCTAAGGCCGCATCCAAGACGTTAATACTCAGTGCACAATCCATCGTATTCGATATTTTGTGTGATAGGACGGCTTTCGAATGCCAATCAATGACCGCAGCAAGGTAAACCATTCCACCCTTGACTTTGATGTAGGTTATATCTGTGCTCCATACCTGATTAGCATGTGAAATATTAAGGCCTCTAAGCTTATAACTGTATTTCTGATGTTGCTTATTGGCTACGGTGGTTGTTACTTGCTTAATCGCTAAAATAGCCTTTAAACCCAGCTCCTTTCGATATGTTGCTACCGTGTTTAAAGATGCTTTGACTCCATTTTCTAGAAGCTGTTGATGCACCTTTTTAGCGCCGTAAATTGGTGTTTTATCAAACACTTTGGCTATTTCCTGCTGAATCTCATGCTTTTTATTATTCACTTTTTCAGTGTAGTAAAAAGTACTCCGATTCAAATTCAATAGCTCACATTGCTGTGATACAGATAGTTTTTCTAGCTTGGGATTAATTAACTTATTCTTATCAGATCCTCCCAAGCTTTTTAGCTTTTTAGCTTTTTAGCTTTTTAGCTTTTTAGCTTTTTAGTTTTTTTCTGGCCATTCATTCGAGGATGTCATTTTACCGACAATTTTTGTGAGCATTTCATTTTTGTCTAAAGCTGCAACAAGCTCTAGCTTATATTCCTTAACCGCTTTTGCTGGCTCCATTGCAATAACAGCATTTTCCAGGAATATTTTTTTCCAATTCCCAACGATCAATGGGGTGATATTATTTTCATTTGCAATCTCAGCTCAAGTTTTTTCATTTTCCAATAACTCCAGTACAAGTCTACTTTTAAACTCAGCAGAATAAGTTGTTCTTTTTTTGCTCATGGTAATTCTCCTATTTTGATAGATATTATCTCAAACAGGAATAAGAATCTTAATTTTACTGTTTAGATTTCCTGGGGCATTATAGTTTATAAATTTATCATACCATGCAGCAACGCAGCCAATGATTCCCACATAATATGACTTATAAATTTTAAAACTAATAATCAACCATCTCTATCTTCCTTTTTGTAATAATTGAGAGTCATTCATTTTCTACTTTATTGATTTATCCATTGAAAATATAAATTTAATTAAAACTTATTAACTAATATCTGACATATAGGAACGCGTAAAAGTATTTTAATACTTTGATTTTAAAGCCAAAACTGTTTTGGCGGCTATTATTTGCACTTAAAATTATAACAAGGCGGCCCATATACTTTGCATAAATTGCAGCTCAAACTATAATTAACTCATAAATGCATTACCTAATTTTAATTTCAATTTCAACCATTTGTGAGAAATACCATGAAAAATAACACATTAAAATTGATTTACTTATCTATTGGCCTCTTGGTGTTAAGCCTTACTCTAAGTAGTTGTTCAAGCTCCAAAGAAGCCGCTAATGCTGCGGCAGGACTTACTAGCTCTGCTGGAGCCGCTGGAGCCGCTGGAGCCGCTGGAAGAACTACTAACTCTGGAGGAGGAAATACTAACCCTGGAGAAGATACTAACCCTGGAGAAGATACTAACCCTGGCGGAGGAGGAACCATTGTCCATGAACCTGAAATTGTCCATGACCCTGAACCTGACCCTGAACCTCCAGTACGTGGTGACTCTCCTGGAAAAGATACTAACCCTGGAAAAGATGATACTAACCCTGGAAAAGATACTAACCCTGGAGAAGATACTAACCCTGGAACAGATACTAACCCTGGAGTAGGTACTAGCCCTCGCGATGATGATGACGATGACGATGACGATGACGATGACGATGACGATGACGATGACGATAACGATGACGATGACGATGACAATGACAATGACGATGACGATAACAATGATGATGACGATTCTACAGATGATGATGACGATTCTACAGATGATGATGACGATTCTACAGATGATGATGACGATTCTACAGATGATGATGACGATTCTACAGATGATGATGACGATTCTACAGATGATGATGACGATTCTACAGATGATGATGACGATTCTAAAGATAATG
This sequence comes from Bathymodiolus brooksi, assembly GCA_963680875.1. Lineage (NCBI taxonomy): Eukaryota > Metazoa > Mollusca > Bivalvia > Mytilida > Modiolidae > Bathymodiolus > Bathymodiolus brooksi. The sequence goes on from CAVMGF010000075.1 coordinate 1,367,045, forward strand.
ACTCCACTGGACCTCTTGGTACGGTCGTAAATGGGGCTGGCTCTGTTAGTGACTCATCTAATGATGATATTCTTGTTGGCCTTGCTGCCGGTGGTGCCGGGTTAGCTGTCGTTGGTGCTGGAGGGGCTGTGATTGCCACTAAGGTGAAAGATAGGAGGGACGCCGCTGCAGAAATGAAGGACTCTGGAGATGACGACTATGGCACTGTACAAAGACCTAAAGGTTATAAAACCCCACCACCGGAGAAACCACCAATAACACCGACGCCCGCAGTGCCCGATCGCGACTACGGAGATGGCGCTGCTCCTCTCACTAGAAGCGCAAGTATAGATAACAATCAAAAACGTGGTGAGATGCCTGCTCGTGGTGAGAACCCTGATGCCAAGCCCCTCGCCAGAAGGAACAGTAGTGCTGACGATACAAGGAAAGATGAAGATCGACGTAAAATTATCTTCGATGAGCAACCCAAACCCACCGCTAGACCAACGACAGTCTACGAGCAACCGTGGGATACTCCATCTGGAAGCGATGGAGATTATTCGGACTACGATTCTGGAGGTTATACGGACGTATCTCCAACTCAACAAGCAGATCCGGAGATAAAAACTACTAAACTTTAAAAGCAATTAAATTTTTAAATTTGATGATATAATTTACACTTTCGAAGGAATTTCGAAAGTGTAAATATGCTTTTTCCATCTACTTTCATTAAATACACCCTCACCTATCATTTTATCATTTTATCATTTTATCATTTTATCATTTTATCATTTTATCATTTTATCATTTTATCATTTTATCATTTTATCATTTTATCATTTTATCATTTTATCATTTTATCATTTTATCATTTTATCATTTTATCATTTTATCATTTTATCATTTTATCATTTTATCATTTTATCATTTTATCATTTTATCATTTTATCATTTTATCATTTTATCATTTTATCATTTTATCATTTTATCTAAGAATGCTTTATATTAGTACCTAGTTCAACTGCCAAGACAAAACACAACATTACTTTTTGATGATTAATACCAATACGCCGAGCCATTTACTCATTTTTTTAGCTAAAATTGCCTCCTATTATTAACTACGGTTACCTCCAAAGGCGAATCAAAATAAAAACTTTAATGCTTAACTCGTTATGCTAAATGGACTTGCTTTTAAGCATAAGTTATAACTTCGCTGATTGGTGCCAGTGACCTTGCCCACTGGTAGCTTGTATCTCAGCATAGCTTTGCTTAACTATCGAGCCGTGAATAACACTAATATATTAAATACTTACATTTCATTTTTTTGCAAATGTCCGAGATAACGCTTGATAAATCATCTTCAGGTATGGTGAGTATATACCTGAGTTAAGTATTTTAGACACTCGTATTTCTAAGTCATTATTTGCTATGAGCACCAACATGATTAATGAGTAGCTTTCTGTTTTATTAAAATTTATCATACCATGCAGCAACGTAGCCAATGACCCCATGCAATATGACTTATAAATTATTAAAATCAATAATTATACCTCCCTATCTTATTTTTTATAATAATTGAGCGTTATTCATTTTCTATTCTATTGACTTGTCCATTGAAAATATAAATTTAATTAAAACTTATTAACTAATATCTGACATATAGGAACGTGTAAAGGTATTTTAATGCTTTTATTTTAAAGCCAAAACTGTTTTGGCGGCTATTATTTGCACTTAAAATCATAACAAAGCGGCCCATATACTTTGCATAAATCGCAGCTCAAACTATAATTAACTCATAAATGCATTACCTAATTTTAATTTCAACCATTTGTGAGAAATACCATGAAAAATAACACATTAAAATTGATTTACTTATCTATTGGCCTCTTGGTGTTAAGCCTTACTCTAAGTAGTTGTTCAAGCTCCAAAGAAGCCGCTAATGCTGCGGCAGGACTTACTAGCTCTGCTGGAGCCGCTGGAGCCGCTGGAAGAACTACTAACTCTGGAGGAGGAAATACTAACCCTGGAGAAGATACTAACCCTGGCGGAGGAGGAACCATTGTCCATGACCCTGAACCTGACCCTGAACCTCCAGTACGTGATGACTCTCCTGGAAAAGATACTAACCCTGGAGAAGATACTAACCCTGGCGGAGGAGGAACCATTGTCCATGAACCTGAAATTGTCCATGACCCTGAACCTGACCCTGAACCTCCAGTACGTGGTGACTCTCCTGGAAAAGATACTAACCCTGGAAAAGATGATACTAACCCTGGAAAAGATGATACTAACCCTGGAAAAGATACTAACCCTGGAGAAGATACTAACCCTGGAACAGATACTAACCCTGGAGTAGGTACTAGCCCTCGCGATGATGATGACGATGACGATGACGATGACGATGACGATGACGATGACGATGACAATGACAATGACGATGACGATAACGATGACGATGACAATGACAATGACAATGACAATGACGATGACGATAACGATGATGATGACGATTCTACAGATGATGATGACGATTCTACAGATGATGATGACGATTCTACAGATGATGATGACGATTCTACAGATGATGATGACGATTCTAAAGATAATGACTCCACTGGACCTCTTGGTACGGTCGTAAATGGGGCTGGCTCTGTTAGTGACTCATCTAATGATGATATTCTTGTTGGCCTTGCTGCCGGTGGTGCCGGGTTAGCTGTCGTTGGTGCTGGAGGGGCTGTGATTGCCACTAAGGTGAAAGATAGGAGGGACGCCGCTGCAGAAATGAAGGAATCAGCTGCCAGTAAACCGAAGAAACATGTGACCTGGTCTGACCAAAGCGGTCAAATAGACGACATAGAAGAAGATGGCGATTATGCCACCGCGGCCGATGCAACACGCAATGCTGACAAGGCAAATGGCCGTAAAATGTCTAATGATGACGTTTTCCAGAAAGATCCGCCACTCAGCAAAGAGAATCTCAATTATGGAGATGAAGACTATGACACTGTAAAAAGACCTGAAGGTTATACAACCCCATCACCGGAGAAACCACCAATAACACCGACGCCCGCAGCGCCCGATCGCGGCTACGGAGATGGCGCTGCTCCTCTCACTAGAAGCGCAAGTATAGATAACGATCAAAAACGTGGTGAGAACCATGATGCCAAGCCCCTCGCCAGAAGGAACAGTAGTGCTGACGATATAAGGAGAGATGAAGATCAACCTAGAATTACCTTCGATGAGCAACGCACCGCTAGACCTGAGGATCCAGGGACATTCCCCGAATCACAGTGGGATACTCCATCTGGAAGCGAAGATTCTGGAGGTTATACGGACGCATATTCACTTCAACAAGCAGATCAGGAGATAAAAACTACTAAACTTTAAAAGCAATTAAATTTTTAAATTTGATGATATAATTTACACTTTCGAAGGAATTTCGAAAGTGTAAATTTAAAATGCTTTTTCCATCTACTTTCATTAAATACACCTATCATTTTATCATTTTATCATTTTATCATTTTATCATTTTATCATTTTATCATTTTATCATTTTATCATTTTATCATTTTATCATTTTATCATTTTATCATTTTATCATTTTATCATTTTATCATTTTATCATTTTATCATTTTATCATTTTATCATTTTATCATTTTATCATTTTATCATTTTATCATTTTATCATTTTATCATTTTATCATTTTATCATTTTATCATTTTATCATTTTATCATTTTATCATTTTATCATTTTATCATTTTATCATTTTATCATTTTATCATTTTATCATTTTATCATTTTATCATTTTATCATTTTATCATTTTATCATTTTATCATTTTATCATTTTATCATTTTATCATTTTATCTAAGAATGCTTTATATTAGTACCTAGTTCAACTGCCAAGACAAAACACAACATTACTTTTTGATGATTAATACCAATACGCCGAGCCATTTACTCATTTTTTTAGCTAAAATTGCCCTTCCTATTATTAACTACGGTTACCTCCAAAGGCGAATCAAAATAAAAACTTTAATGCTTAACTCGTTATGCTAAATGGACTTGCTTTTAAGCATAAGTTATAACTTCGCTGATTGGTGCCAGTGACCTTGCCCACTGGTAGCTTGTATCTCAGCATAGCTTTGCTTAACTATCGAGCCGTGAATAACACTAATATATTAAATACTTACATTTCATTTTTTTGCAAATGTCCGAGATAACGCTTGATAAATCATCTTCAGGTATGGTGAGTATATACCTGAGTTAAGTATTTTAGACACTCGTATTTCTAAGTCATTATTTGCTATGACCACCAACATGATTAATGAGTAGTTTTCTGTTTTATTAAGGTTTATAAATTTATCATTCCATGCAGCAACGCAGCCAATGATTTCCACATAATATGACTTATAAATTTTAAAATTAATAATCAACCATCGCTATCTTGCTTTTTATAATCATTGAGCGTCATGCATTTTCTATTATATTGGCTTGTCCATTGAAAATATAAATTTTAATTAAAGTTCATTGACTAATAGCTGACTACATGGTCCCCCCCCCGTAAAATAATCGAAGTCAAAAGTGGAATTTTCTCGTATGATTAACTCAGGAGAATATTCATGAAAAAAGCACACTTTAGCGACAGCCAAATCTTAGCAATATTAAAACAAGCCGAAAGCGGCGTTTCTATCCCTGAACTCTGTCGAGAACACGGCATGAGTAACTCGTCATTTTATAAGTGGCGCTCAAAGTATGGGGGGGTGGATGCTTCACTCATGGCTAGAATGAAAGAGCTTGAAGAAGAGAATCGTCGTTTAAAAAGGATCTACGCAGAAGAGCGATTAAAGGCTGAAATCATTGAGGAGGCCATGGCAAAAAAGTGGTAAAAGCTTCTGAGCGTAAGTTAATGGCTAAAGAAGCAATGACAATTCATAATACCAGCATAAGTTTGCTATGCCGTGCGTTTTCTATCAATGAAACGTGTTATCGATATGAGCCAAAGTTAAAAAGTGACAATGAACTCATTACTGATTTACTACTAGGTTTAACCCTAAACCAACGTAACTGGGGTTTTGGATTATGTTTTTTTGTATTTAAGAAACGTGAAAGGGTATCACTGGAATCATAAGCGCGTTTATCGCATCTATCGAGCGCTTGAATTGAATATGAGGATAAAACCTAACAAACGCATAAAGCGTGAAGTACCTGAAGCTCTGTTGCTACCTGATGATATAAATGAGTGTTGGTCAATGGACTTTATGCACGACCAATTGTCTGACGGTCGCAGTTGTCGTTTATTTAATGTTATTGATGATTTTAACCGTGAGGGATTAGCAATAGATGCAGACATATCCTTACCAGCAGAGCCTGTTATTCGCTCACTTGATAGAATAATAGAATGGCGGGGTAAGCCAAAACGTATTCGCAGTGATAATGGCCCTGAATATATTAGCCACAAACTTGCTGCTTGGGCAATAAAACACGATATAGAGCTATGCTTTATTCAGCCGGGTAACCCACAGCAAAATGCATATATAGAACGTTTTAACCGAACAGTAAGATATGACTGGCTGAACCAGTATATTTACAATGATATTACAGAGTTACAAGACAGAGCGACTAAATGGTTATGGACTTATAACCATGAACGACCTAACATGGGGATTGGCGGTATTACACCGATTCAAAAATTAAACATCAAAAAAAGAGAAACATCTACTTTTGAACTCCATTAAAAATGGGGGGATTACCACATGACAATGTGTAAAAAAGATTTTAATAATTTGATTTTAAAGCTAAAGATGTTTTAAAGTATGTTATTTGCACTTGTAATTGTAATTGTAATTGTAATTGTAATAATAAGACTCATATACTTTGCATAAATCACAACTCAAACTATAATTACCTCATAAGTACATTATCTAATTTTAATTTCAACTATTTGTGAGAAATAACATGAAAAATAACACATTAAACTTGATTTACTTATCGATTGGCCTCTTAGGGTTAAGCCTTACTCTAAGTAGTTGTTCAAACTTCAAAGACTCAGCTAATGGTGCTGGAGGAGGAGCTGCTGGAGGAGGAGCTACCAACCCTGGAGGAAAAATTACTAAGCCTGTAGAATCAACTCCTAACCCTGGAAAAGATACTAACCCTGGAGGAGATACTAACCCTGGAGGAGGTCCAAGCATTGTCCATGACCCTGAACCTGACCCTGAACCTCCAGTACGTAATGACTCTCCTGGAGATAAGGACTCTCCTGACACAGATAATCAGTCCACTGACACAGATAATCAGTCCACTGACACAGATAATCAGTCCACTGACACAGATAATCAGTCCACTGACACAGATAATCAGTCCACTGACACAGATAATCAGTCCACTGACACAGATAATCAGTCCACTGACACAGATAATCAGTCCACTGACACAGATAATCAGTCCACTGACACAGATAATCAGTCCACTGACACAGATAATCAGTCCACTGACCCAGATAATCAGTCCACTGACCCAGATAAGCAAGAAAATGGGTCTGGTGATCTAAAGAATGTTGTTTCTGGCGCGACTGACTCTGTTAGTAGCGCAGGCATTGTTGGTGCGGCCGTTGGTGGCGTCGCCGTGTTAGGTCTTGTTGGTGTTGGAGGTGCTGTGGTTGCTAGTAAGTTGAAATCTAAGAGCCAAGCCAAGCAAGACCAGGTGGATTTTGCAGACGCTAAAAACAAGATGGCAGCCGCGCAAGAAGAACAAGATGAGAAGTTTGACAGCGCGAACCAAGGAGCTCGCAATAACGGCACTAAAAACCCTAACTATGACCACAATGTCAATAACTTTAGCGCGAAAGACAAAAAAGACAGTTCTGGAGGTAGCGCGGAAGACAAAAAAGACAGTTCTGGAGGTAGCGCGGAAGACAAACAAGACAGTTCTGGAGGATATGAATATGTTAAACCTCTAAAAAGAAAGAGTACTAAGAAGAGAGATCAAAATAAATATGTGGAGGACGATTATAGTATTCCAAATAATATAAGGGACGATTATAGTAGTGCAGATAGCGGTTATAATGATCATGAATCTAAAAATATTAAGGAAGAGCCTTTTGAAGACTATCAACCTAAACAATCAGAATCAGAAAGAGGGATACAAACTACTAAACTTTAAAAGCAATTAAATTTTTAAATTTGATGATATAATTTACACTTTCGAAGGAATTTCGAAAGTGTAAATTTAAAATGCTTTTCCCATCTACTTTCATTAAATACGCCTATCATATTATCATTAAGAATGCTTTATATTAGTACCTAGTTCAACTGCCAAGACAAAACGCAACATTACTTTTTGATGATTAATACCAATACGCCGAGCCATTTACGAGGGTGTAAACCTAACTGTGTAAATACCCTTTTAGATATGAGGAGCAATCTCCTCCTCAAATTCGATTATAAACCGATTCAAAGCTGGTTTCCAATCTCTAATTGGCATGGTCCATTTTTTAGATGCTGCCTTAATTGCCAAGTAGACAACTTTGAAGGCGGCGGTATCATTTGGAAACACCTTTCTCGTTTTAACTGACTTTCTTATCACGCTGTTTAGTGATTCAATCGCATTGGTGGTGTAAATCACTTTGCGAATATCTGCTGGATAAGAAAATAGCGTATTTAAATTCTCCCAATGAATCCGCCATGAACGGCTTATTTGAGGGTATTTATCATCCCATTTTTCAGAGAAATGCTCTAATTCCAACCTGGCTTCATCTTCGGTAACTGATTGATATATTGATTTCAAATCAGAGGCGACAGCCTTGTAGTCTTTGTAAGGAACAAACTTCATCGAATTACGCACCATATGGACGATACAAAGCTGAATTTTAGTTTTTGGGAAGGTGGCGTTAATGGCTTCAGGGAAGCCTTTTAGGCCATCTACGCAGGCGATTAGCATATTTTTCATGCCTCTATTTTGAAGGTCGGTCATCACTGAAAGCCAGAATTTAGCGCCTTCATTTTCTGATATCCACATACCCAACAATTCTTTGTGGCCTTCCAAGTTCACGCCTAAAGCAAGGTAAATCGCTTTATTAATGACTCGTTTATCTTGGCGTATTTTTAAAACAATACAGTCCATATAAACGATCGGGTAAGTTGCATCTAAAGGCCTGCTTTGCCAGTCAATCACTTCTTCCATAACCGCATTTGTGACTTGAGAGACAAGCCCAGCAGATATATCAGCACCATACATTTCCTGAAATGTCGCTGTAATATCACGCGTACTCATTCCCTTCGCGTAAAGCGTTAGGATTTGACCATCCATGCCTGTTATACGAGTTTGACGTTTTTTTACAAGCTGTGGCTCAAAGGTTCCCTCTCTATCGCGAGGTGTTTGAATTTCGATATTTCCATGATCACCTTTAAGAAACTTGGTGGAATAACCATTGCGATTATTACCACCATTATGCTCCTTAGGCTGATCTTTCTCATAACCGAGGTGATAACTCATTTCAGAACGGAGCGCTGCTTCAACTGTGATTTTGGTGAGCATAGCGCTGAGTTGATTGAGATCTTCAGGTGTTTTTAGATCTTTAGCTAATTCATTAGCGAGGGCCTGCATTTTATCTGTGATCATTATATTACTCATTATTTAGTCCTTTTATAGATTATACATAATAAGTATTTACACAGTTCTTTTTACACCCTCCCATTTACTCATTTTTTAGCTAAAATTGCCCTTCCGATTATTAACTACGGTTACCTCCAAAGGCGAATCAAAATAAAGACTTTAATACTTAACTCGTTATGCTAAGTGAACTTGTTTTTAAGCATAAGTTATAACTTCGCTGATTGGTGCAAGTGACCTTGCCCACTGGTAGCTTGTATGTCAGCATAGCTTTGCTTAACTATCGAGCCGTGAATAACACTAATATATTAAATACTTGCATTTCATTTTTTTGCAAATGTCCTAGCTAACGCTTGATAAATCATCTTCAGGTATGGTGATTATATACCTGAGTTATATACCTACCCAAAGAGTCAAGACAGTTATTTAATATTTCTTATTCCACAGTTAAGATACCTTTGATAAAGCTAAGCTCGCCTTAATTCCTTCTTGGTAAACATTCATTGGTTTTTTATATTTCAATGTTTCATGAAATCGTTGGTGATTATAAAACTCAATGTAATCGGACACATCTTCTTGTAAATCTTTGATAGTTTGATATTCATTTAGATAAATACGCTCGCATTTTGCGCGTCGTAAAATCTTTCAATGCAAATATTATCAGTGGCACGGCCTTTCCCGTCCATTGATATCGTGATCCCGTTCTGTTTTAATTTTTGAGTATGCACATCGCTTGTATAATGACTTCCCTGATCTGTATTGAATATATCAGGTTTTCCATAGCGATCTAAGGCCGCATCCAAGACGTTAATCCTCAGAGCACAATCCATCGTATTGGATATTTTGTGTGATAGGACGGCTTTCGAATGCCAATCAATGACCGCAGCAAGGTAAACCATTCCACCCTTGACTTTGATGTAGGTTATATCTGTGCTCCATACCTGATTAGCATGTGAAATATTAAGGCCTCTAAGCTTATAACTGTATTTCTGATGTTGCATATTGGCTACGGTGGTTGTTACTTGTTTAACCGCTAAAATAGCCTTTAAACCCAGCTCCTTTCGATATGTTGCTACCGTGTTTAAAGATGCCTTGACTCCATTTTCTAGAAGCTGTTGATGCACCTTTTTAGCACCGTAAATTGGTGTTTTAGCAAACACTTTGGCTATTTCCTGCTGAATCTCATGCTTTTTATTATTCACTTTTTCAGTGTAGTAAAAAGTACTCCGATTCAAATTCAATAGCTCACATTGCTGTGATACAGATAGGTTTTCTAGCTTGGGATTAATTAACTTCTTCTTATCAGATAAGCCCAAGCTTTTTAGCTTTTTTTCAAGCCACTCCTTTTCAACAGTCATTTTACCGACAATTTTTGTTAGCATTTGGTTTTCTTCTTGAGTAGCAACAAGCTCTAGCTTATATTCCTTAACCGCTTTTGCTGGCTCCATTGCAATAACAGCATTTTCCAGGAATATTTTTTTCCAATTCCCAAGGATCAATGGGGTGATATTATTTTCATTTGCAATCTCAGCTATTGTTTTTTCATTTTCCAATAACTCCAGTACAAGTCTACTTTTAAACTCAGCAGAATAAGTTGTTCTTTTTTTGCTCATGGTAATTCTCCTATTTTGATAGATATTATCTCAAACAGGAATAAGAATCTTAATTTTACTGTTTAGATTTCCTGGGGCATTATATTAAGTATTTTAGACGCTCGTATTTCTAAGTCATTATTTGCTATGACCACCAACATGATTAATGAGTAGTTTTCTGTTTTATTAAGGTTTATAAATTTATCATACCATGCAGCAACGCAGCCAATGATTACCACATAATATAACTTATAAATTTTAAAACTAATAATCAACCATCTCTATCTTGCTTTTTGTAATAATTGAGCGTCATTCATTTTCTACTCTATTGATTTGCCCATTGAAAATATAAATTTAATTAAAATTTATTAACTAATAACTCACCTCATAGAAATGTGTAAAAAAGATTTTAATTCTTTGATTTTAAATCTTAAATTATTTTAAAGTATGTTATTTGCACTTGTAAGCCTAATGCTATGGCTCATATACTTTGCATAAATCTAATCTCAAACTATAATTAACTCATAAATGCATTACCTAATTTTAATTTCAACCATTTGTGAGAAATAACATGAAAAATAACACATTAAAATTGATTTGCTTATCTATTGGTCTCTTGGGGTTAAGCCTTACTCTAAGTAGTTGTTCAAGCTCCAAAGAAGCCGCTAATGGTGCTGCAGGACTTACCCGTTATGCTGGAGAAGGAACTGCTAAAGAAGATGCTGAAGGAGCTGTGAAAGGAGCGGTGAAAGGAGTTACTGGAGGACCTACCAAAGGAATTGCTGAAGGAGTTGCTGGAGTAGCTGGAGTAGTTGGAGTTGCTGGAGGCGTTGCGCAAGTAGTTAAAATAATTAAAAGATCTCGAGGAGGAGATACTAACTCTGGAGGAGGAGCTACCAACCCTGGAGGAAAAATTACTAAGCCTGTAGAATCAACTCCTAACCCTGGAAAAGATACTAACCCTGGAGAAGATACTAACCCTGGAGAAGATACTAACCCTGGAGGAGGTCCAACCATTGTCCATGACCCTGAACCTGACCCTGAACCTCCAGTACGTGATGACTCTCCTGAAAAAGATACTAACCCTGGAGAAGATACTAACCCTGAAAAAGATACTAACCCTGGAGAAGATACTAACCCTGGAGGAGGTCCAACCATTGTCCCTGACCCTGAACCTGACCCTGAACCTCCAGTACGTACTGACTCTCCTGGAGATAATGACTCTCCTGACCCAGATAATCAGTCCACTGACCCAGATAATCAGTCCACTGACCCAGACGACAACCCTACTGACAAAGAAGATGATGATTCCAAGGGGATTGTTGATACGGTTACAGACGGGGTTGGTAAGGTTTCTGACGCAAAGGGTGAAATAGACGACCTGACTGCTGGACTTGCTGGAGCTGCTGGCGCGGTAGGTGCCCTTGGTATACTCGGTGCTGGAGGGGCTGCGATTGCTAGTAAGCTGAAATCCAGGAAGGAAGCAGCAAATGAATTAAAGGCACATGAGCTTGGAGACCGAGGAGACTGGACAGATAACAAAGACTACAAACCTAAAAGTGATCAAGGTAAAACTGAAAAGCAGGATCAGCTGTATCCGATGCGCAACGCGATGGAACGACGTAATAAAGAAAAAACTCAAGGAAGTGATCAAGAACGTGATCAAGAACGTGATCAAGGAAATGACGAATGGGGAGACGACCTGGCAGGCCAACCAGCTCCGGTAAAACCTCCTAGAGCTTACAGTAGCCAGTATGAAACTATATCTGCGGGCGGATTTCCAGCTAAAGCACCAGACGGGGAGATAAAAACTACTGAAATTTAAAAGCAATTAAATTTTTAAACTTGATGATATAATTTACACTTTCAAATTAATTTTGAAAGTGTAAATTTAAAATATTTTTTAATCTACTCTCATTAAAAATGGAAGAGTAACCAAAACCTCAAATACCTATCCAAGATGACAACCTTTGAATATAAGAAATTATTAACCATTTTACGCCTTATTTTGATTACATGGCTATGCTTAACTAACATTTTTAATGGCATTGGTTATGCTACAACCCATCGCTTAATACCACTTGATCTTATATGTGCGTTGTGTCATTATATTGCTCGGGTGGTTTTATGTTTTATGTTTTATTGATATTTATAACTTTCTTATTTACAAATAAAGCATTCTATTACCACTAATTTATACTCGCATAACATAGCGGATCAAATTTATAATTTAAAATTAGCCACTCCATCTGAAAGCTTTTTGCCAAAGCAAGAACTCTTTGTAAATAAGCATTCACTTGAATTAACTGTTTTTGTATATGATTTTTCATCTGAAATTTAATGCCATGAGTATAATTTACTATTACATAAACCATTATAAATTTATTGGTTGATTTCTAATTTCGGAAACTTGAGAGAAAATATATGAAAAATAATATGTCAAAATTAATTGCTTTGGTTATTTGTGTGTTTGGGTTAAGCCTAATTTTAAGTGGTTGTGGAAGTAATAAACAAAAAACGGAAAATAATAAACAAAAAACAATGACTTCCATACAAAAAACAAAACAAGCACCTAAAGGTGTAACTGGAAATGCAACCAGTAATAAACTTCATAACGCTGGTGACATAGATAATACGTCTACAAAAAATTAAAAGTAATTCCCTTTTTAATTTTTAATTTTTAATGATATAATTTACACTTTCAAATAAAGTATGGAAGTGTAAATTTATCTACTTTTCCTACAATTCGTAGAACGCTGCTTCCTAAATTTCCGCCACTTAGCTTTGAGTCACATCAATCTCCATGCTCTTCTTGCCCAACTAGATATTTTTAATTTTATAAGTTATCTGGAAGCTTACCCTCCCTATTGAATCTAAACCCATCAAGAAAATGGCCACAAATGGCAGATCTTAAATATATTTGATCACTAGATATATAAATTTTGCGGCTCGCATGTGCATATAATTTACCGATTTAGCCTTTTATTTTAGAGTAACCTGAGTATATAGTATAATTTTTATTGCTATTTTTAATAAACAGAGTAAAATTTCGCGTCTTTGCACAAAAACAGACTGTCAGTTTATCTGACTAATAATAATTACAGTAAATAAATTTTCAATACTACAGGTAAAAATAAGTATCTCCTTTGTTGGACGTTTTGTAAATGAACAACCATTTATAACAATTTCCTCTCGAATTGACTCATTTTTTCTCCCTAACATTGGATGGTAAACTTATTGTAATTGGCATAATTATACGTTTAACAATAAATAGAGGACGATTATGGTAACTATTCGTTTAGCTCGTGGTGGCGCTAAAAAACGCCCATTCTACCAAGTGGTAGTAACAGATAGCCGTAATGCTCGTGACGGCCGCTTCATTGAAAAAGTAGGTTTTTTTAACCCAACAGCTCAAGGTAAAGAAGAAAAATCACGTTTAAATATAGATCGCATCAACCATTGGCTTGCCCTTGGCGCACAACTAAGTGATCGCGTTTCTAAATTAGTAAAAAATAATGCTATCGCTGCTTAATTGTAGTTCGCTGAGATGATCTCGATGAGTGAGCAAACAAACTCAATTGAGATAGGTAAATTTGGTGCTGTTTACGGCATTAAAGGCTGGATCAAAATCCACTCCTATACCGAAAATGCTGAAAGCTTGTTTCAATACAAGCCATTGTCAATGCAATCTAAAGGGCTATTTCAAGAAGTTAATATCGCAAAATGGAAATATCACAATAACGGTTACGTGGCAAAAATAGAAGGATATGACGTCCGAGAGGATGTACAAGCCTTAGTAGGCATCTCGTTGTTTGTTGATGAAACATTACTTCCTGAATTGAAAGATGATTTCTACTGGCGAGATTTAATTGGATGCCAAGTTCAAACTAACAACGGCTATGATTTGGGAAAAGTGAGCGACATGATGGAAACCGCGTCAAAAGATGTACTTGTTATAAAAGCCAACTCAAATGATGCGTTTGGAAAAAAAGAACGGTTAATTCCGTTTATTACCGAACAAGTTATATTAAATGTTAATATTACTAAAAAATTAATTGCAGTTAATTGGCAACCAGATTTCTAATTTACCCTAGGAGCGCGTGATGTGGATTGGGGTTGTAAGCCTCTTCCCAGATATGTTTAGGGCCATTAGCGATAATGGGGTAACAGGTCGAGCGGTAAAAAATAATCTTCTTTCAATTCAATGCTGGGATCCGCGTGATTTCACAATGGATAAACATAGAACGGTCGATGATCGTCCCTATGGTGGAGGACCTGGAATGTTGATGATGGCGAGCCCGTTACTCGCTGCTATTATCCAAGCAAAACAAGCAGCTAAAGCAGCTGGACATGAGGCAAAGGTAATTTATCTTTCCCCTCAAGGACGACGTTTAGATCACACTGGCGCCCAAACACTTTCAAAGGCAAATGCTTTGATTTTAGTAGCTGGGCGTTATGAAGGCATAGATGAACGTGTCATCGAAAACATCATTGATGAAGAATGGTCGGTAGGTGATTACGTGTTAAGTGGTGGCGAATTGCCAGCCATGATTTTAATTGATGCAATAGCGCGTTTCGTGCCAGGTGTCTTAGGTCATGTGTTGTCAGCAGAGCAAGATTCGTTTTCCGACGGATTACTTGATTGTCCGCACTATACTCGGCCAGAGGTGTTAGATGGACAGCCTGTGCCAAGTGTATTATTAAGTGGTGATCATGAAAAAATTCGCCTTTGGCGATTAACACAATCATTACAGCGTACGAAACAAAGAAGACCCGATTTATTACAAAACTTAAAAAACAATCTAGCGCTGACTAACGAGCAAGTAAAACTACTTGCTGATCTGGAACGTAATTCTCACTGACCAGTGATGTTATTAGCTAACTAGATAAAAAAGGTATTAAAATGAGCTCTATTATACAAGAAATCGAAAATGAACAGTTACGCACTGATATCCCTGAGTTCGCACAAGGTGATACCGTTACAGTACGTGTTCGCGTCAAAGAAGGTGAAAAAGAGCGTCTTCAAGCATTTGAAGGTGTTGTCATCGCTAAGCGTAACCGAGGTTTAAATTCTAACTTTACAGTGCGTAAAATGTCTGCTTCGGAGGGCGTTGAACGGGTATTCCAAACACACAGCTCCCTGATAGGTAGCGTTAAAGTTAAGCGCCGTGGTGCGGTTCGACAAGCTAAACTTTACTACCTGCGTGAACTGACTGGTAAAGCTGCTCGTATTCAAGAAAAGCTAAGTAAAAAATAATTTTACCTTGAAGCAAGTGTATGCCTATTATCATTTACGATCTTTTATTGTCTCGTTAGCTAGCTTAGCAAACCAAGGCACAAGATGACTTTTTAATGATTGCGGGCATTAATCGCTAAAAAATATTAATTTTATTGCCTAGTAAGTTACTACAAGTTGACTTTCCTATTGAGCCTAAGTGTGATGGCCTATGTGACCAGAAGGTAAAAAATCAGCAAAGCAAATTGGTAGCTCCACTCGGCATAAAATAATCTACCAGTAGCATTAAAATAAGACTTTAATGCTTACTATCTAGATGATTCACGCAGTTAATCATTACGATAGACGATTTGCCATGTCGTTTGATGATGTCTTTCGCTACCACCTGATAAATCATCTTGAAGTATGATGGATAATAATAAACATACCAATCTTATCTAACTATTTGCTATTATTACTAAAAAATGACAATAAAATATATCTAACAATAAATCTGGAAAAAAATGCCGACAGCAAAAAATGAAAATATTCACATTCAATCTGAATCAATACTCATCACTCCTGGCGAGCTTAAAAATAAGCTGCCAGCCACTGAGGTTGAACAATTTGTGGCAACCTCTCGGAAAACTATTTCGCAAATAATACATAAAAAGGATCATCGGCTCTTGGTGATCTGTGGTCCTTGCTCAATTCATGACATTGATGCGGCTAAAAAATATGCAACAGATCTTAAAAAACTACACGAACAATATAAAGATACGCTTTACATTGTAATGCGTGTTTATTTTGAAAAACCACGCACCACAACTGGATGGAAAGGCTTAATTAATGATCCACACATGGATGATTCATTTGATATTGAAACAGGCCTTGAAAAAGCACGCGAACTATTACTTTGGATAAATAAACTTGAGCTGCCGATTGCAGCTGAAGCACTTGACCCTATCATCCCACAATATTTGGGCGATTTATACAGCTGGGCTGCTATTGGGGCTCGCACGGTAGAATCACAAACTCACCGTGAAATGGCAAGTGGTCTTTCAATGCCTGTTGGCTTTAAGAACGGTACTGACGGTAATTTGTTAACAGCTGTAAATGCAATGCAATCAGCATTAACTTCTCACCGTTTTATCGGCATTAACCAAAAAGGGCAAAGTGCATTATTGCAAACAAGTGGTAATAAAGATGGCCATGTCATTTTGCGGGGCGGGGGTGGTAAGCCAAATTACGACTCATTAAATATTACACTTGCAGAGCAAGCATTAACCAATGCAGGCATTAAAAATATTTTAATTGTCGATTGTAGCCATGCAAACTCAAACAGCAAACATCATCTTCAGCCTTTAGTTGCAAAAGATATTTTTCAGCAAATTAATGAAGGCAATCAATCAATTATTGGTATTATGCTAGAGAGTAATATTAATGAAGGTAATCAAGTGTTATCGCTGCCAGTGTCTAATTTACAATATGGTGTGTCAGTCACGGATGCTTGTATTAATTGGGAAACAACCTGTAAATTATTAAATGATGCAAATAATTCCTTGAAACAAGTCTTAACTACGCGCAATTGAAATGAAAATATTATGCCATTAAATAAATTAAGAAATCAAATTGATGCAGTCGATCAACAGATGGTTGACCTACTTGCACAGCGTTTGGCGTTAGTTCATCAAGTTGGAAAAATTAAAGCGGAACATGGTATGCCTATTTATGCGCCAGATCGTGAGGCGGCCATGTTAAAAAAACGTCGTGCTGACGCGGAGAAAAAAGGCGTACCAGCAGATCTTATTGAAAATATATTACGTCGTATTATGCGTGAGTCTTATGCAAGTGAAAATAAAACTGGCTTTAAAAAAATTAATTTAAAGATAAAGCACATTGTCATTATCGGTGGCAATGGTATGTTAGGCCGACGTTTTGTAGAAATGTTTACTTTGTCTGGATATAAAGTTGATGCGCTTGATAAATCAAACTGGTCGGACGCAAAAGCGCTTTGTCGCCAAGCTGGTCTAGTGATTGTCGTGGTGCCAATTGATGTAACAGAATCTGTCATTGAATTGCTAACATTCTTACCTAAAGAGTGTATCTTAGCAGATCTTACCAGTATAAAAGCTGGCCCTTTAAAAGCGATGCTAAAAGTGCACAACGGCCCTGTTTTAGGATTGCATCCAATGTTTGGCCCTGATGTTTCAAGTTTTGCAAAACAAGTGATTGCTTATTGTGATGGGCGTGGTGAAGAGCAATATGCATGGCTTATCGAGCAAATGAAAACTTGGGGTTCGTTATTACAAAAAGTAAATGCTGATGTACATGATGAATCAATGACTTTAATTCAAGCGCTCCGACATTTCACAAGCTATGTTTATGGTTTGCATTTGCAAGACGTTAATGCTGATTTAGAGCAATTACTTGCTTTAAGCTCACCAATTTACCGCTTAGAGCTCGCGATGGTCGGACGATTATTTGCACAAGATCCAACATTATATGCCGATATTATTTTTGCACAAAAAAGAAATCTGGGCATGATCAAGCGTTACCATAAACATTTTGCCGACGCGATTGAATTACTTGAAAATAACGACAGAGATGCGTTTTTAGATAATTTCAAGTCGATAACACAATGGATGGGTGATTATTCCGTAGAGTTCTTAAATGAAAGTCGTACTTTATTGCAACAAGCGAATGATAACCGTAGTATAATAAAACCCCAGCGTTTGCTGTGATATACCCGTTACCTATCAAAATATATACTCATGCGACGATCAAAATGCAACATCAGCCGCGATCTCGATAGTCAGAGTAAGGCGCAACATGAGCTAATTGGGACGTGCTTTTAGAATGTTGCAACGCAAGGTTACTTCTTTTCATATAAAAACCGAGCCTGCCACCAACTGGCAAGGCTACTTGTTTAAGTTTGCATCGTTATAAAATATCGGCCGATAATAACTATACCTCAATTTTATGCCCAGTGCCTGCCGCCAATTTGCAAGAAACGTCACTGCTGCAACAGTTAATTTGTTGACTCCATGTAAGGATGTTGTTTTCCGATAACGGTAAGTCATTAACTTATCACAAAGCACTGGCCGAAAAGGTTGGGTGTGAGGTGTTTTTTTGCAGATCTTTATTGCTCATAGCAAAGAGGATTGAATGAAAATATCAATGGTCTTTTACCACAATACTAGCAAAAATCAACGAACTTTAAATTGATCCACAATAATGATGTCAGGATTAATTTAATCCAGTTAAACAAGCGACCAATAAAAAAGCTGCTATATAAATCACCATTGAAATAATGAAGAAATATACACCAGCCTTAACCGCATAGAGTTACGCACTTCGAGCTTGAATCTGCCCTATGTTATTAAAACATATTTACGAATGCGATATTAAAGATAAATTCGGACCTGCTGAAACGAGATCTTTGCCTTGTTGTTTATCGGTGTAACGCTCAAAATTTTTGATAAATAAGCTAGCAAGCTCTTGTGCTTTACCCTCCCAGATACGAGGGTTTGTGTAGGTATCACGCGGATCAAGGATTTTATTGTTCACACCTGGTAGTGACGTGGGCACCTTTAAATTAAAAAGAGGAATTACTTTTGTTTCGGTATTTTCAATTGAGCCATCAAGAATTGCAGTAATGATCCCACGCGTATCTTGAATTGAAATACGTTTTCCTGAGCCATTCCAACCTGTATTTACTAAGTACGCATCAGCATTACATGCTTCCATACGTTTAACCAGTTGCTCTGCATATTGTGTTGGATGCAATGTCAAAAATGCAGCGCCAAAACAGGACGAAAATGTTGGGGTAGGCTCCGTAATACCGCACTCGGTGCCCGCTAATTTAGCAGTAAAACCAGAAAGGAAATGATATTGTGTTTGATCTTTTGTTAATTTAGATACTGGCGGTAATACACCAAAAGCATCTGCTGTTAAGAAAATAACTTTTTGCGCATGACCACCTTTTGAAATGGGTCTAACGATATTTTCAATGTGATCAATTGGATACGACACGCGCGCATTTTCAGTTTTACTAGCATCATCAAAATCAATAATACCATTGTCACCAACAACAACGTTTTCAAGTAGCGCATTACGTTTGATTGCAGCAAAAATATCAGGCTCAGCTTGTGCATCTAAACGGATTGTTTTTGCGTAACAGCCCCCTTCAAAATTAAATACGCCACTTTCATCCCAACCATGCTCGTCATCACCAATAAGCGCTCGATTAGGATCAGTTGAAAGCGTCGTTTTTCCAGTACCAGATAACCCGAAAAAAATAGCGGTATCACCTGTCTTTCCAATATTTGCCGAGCAATGCATTGATGCCATGCCCTTTAACGGTAAAAGATAATTCATCACAGCGAACAGACCTTTTTTCATTTCTCCGCCATACCAAGTACCACCAATAACTTGGATTTTTTCTGTTAAATTAAAGGCAATAAAATTTTCAGAGTTTAACCCATGTTGTTGCCAATTTTGATTAGTTGCTTTTGATCCATTCATAACCACAAAATCAGGCTCGAAGTTTTCAAGCTCCGCTTCTGTTGGACGAATAAACATGTTTTTGACAAAGTGTGCTTGCCATGCAACCTCCACAATAAAGCGTACTTTTAAACGAGAATTTTCATTTGCACCACAAAATGCATCAATAACAAAAAGGCGTTTATTGGAAAGTTGTTCTGTGACTATTTGTTTTAAGTCAACCCAGACCGAATGATCAATCGCTTTATTATCATTTTTACCGAGATCAGACCACCAAATCGTATCGCGCGTCAAATCATCTTTAACAATGAATTTGTCTTTTGGTGATCGACCCGTAAAGACACCAGTATCAACAGCTACTGTGCCATTTGAGGTAATAACTGCTTTTTCAAAACCTTCAAGTGTCTTTGCAGTTTCTTCTTGAAAAAGTGTGTCATAACTTGGATTGTAAATAATTTCTACAGCATCTTTGATGCCATATTTTTGTAATTTATCGCCAGTTAAAATTGTCATATCTTACTCCTAAATAATCATTAAATAATTACGTGACATTGCTGATACAAGCAAGTTGTTTATACAATGAAAGGCATCTAATTTTATTACGCCATGAAGTTAATGAATATACAAGCTGAATAAATTAGCATGATCAAGCATGGCTCATTATATTCATTTTACTTGCAAGTGCTCCTCAATAAAAATTAGCCCATTCAAGGCTAATGTTGCCTTTAAAGTGATTAATCATCTATCGGTAGAATTAAATTAAAAATTTTAATTCTTTAGTATCCTTACTACAACAATTTCAACGGCAAAGTAGCTTATTTTAGCCTCTTAGACTAAATACTGATCAACTATTTACGGCCACTGTAATTAGCATACTTATGTGATTAGCATAATTATGTACTTATTATAAAAAGGGAACAAATCATAACTCATTAAAAAAAAACGATCAACCGCTCTTTAACTGTCATTGACTTGAGTACGTCTTACGCATTTTAATCCCTAGTCAATCAAGCTTCAACGAAATTCATCATCAAGGCTCGCTATCTTTTCCTTTCTTGCGGTTTACTATTATGCTTTTATCTTGTTGGTACCCATAGCCAAGAAGAGGATTAACGTAGCTAATCTCTCGTAAAGTTCAATTTTATGCATCAAATTCGCGGCCAATTTGCAGATCTGATTTTGCATTTCGATCGTCACATGGGTATAAACTCAGCTTGTGGTGATACTAAAAAGCTTTTATGCTGAAAGCTTACCGCCTAACTGGTTAAATTAAAAACTCTCTAATATATACATGTTTGCTCAGGTGCTTTATACAGATCGTAAGCTTGAGTCTGTTTCAAGTAAAATATGTAAATCTTTTTTTGTAAATCTATAATCAGATCCGCAATATTCGCAATGCATGTCAATACTACCATGATCGTTTAATAAACTTAAAATCTCCTTTGCTGAGATTGAAGCAAGAGAAGATAAACAACGCGCTTTTGAACAACTACATTTATAAGTAATACTTTGCACAGCGAATAAGCGTACTTTTTCAGTGTGATATAAACGATAAAGTAAATCCTCACTACTTAGTGTATAAAGCTCATCCTCTTTAACGGTAGATGCGAGTCCACTCACGTATTGAAAATCAAGTTCATGCTGAGCACCCTCCTTTGGGAGGCGTTGCAATAACAATCCAGCCGCTTTAGCTCCGCTTGAAACCCGTGCAAACAAGCTAATGTGTGTTGCTAATTGTTCTGATTGTGTAAAATAATTTTCTAAGCACTTAGAAAGTGAATCACCATCGAGAGATACAATGCCTTGATAACGCTCACCATGGTCGGGCGTGATAGTTATCATCATCTGCCCTTTACCAATTAGCTCATTAAACGATAAACCTGTAGTATCGCCTTTTACCGTCGCGGTGCCACGCAACTCTAAATTTTGATCGGAATTGATCACTGCCATACTAAGTGGGCCATCACCCTGAATTTGAACAATTATTTTCCCTTTAAATTTAATCGTTGCGGTCAATAATGTTGTCGCAATCAGCAATTCACCTAAGATTTTTTTTACTTCACTTGAATATTGCTTACCTTCAATAAGCTCAATAAAGCTCACATTTGCTTGTGCTATTTCACCGCGCGTTTGATAGTCATCAAAAATAAACCGTTGTAATTGATCTGTCATTATTCTTGCCTAATATATAATTGATATTAATCATAATGTTCTGTATTTCGCTGTGCTTTAGCTTGAATTAATTGACGCCGTTGTTTCTTATTAGGCTTCTTGTCTGGGTGCGGCGCGTTTTGTAAGCTAAGTTTGCGTAAAATTTGATACTGCTCACGTTTTTTAATACTGCTCTTAGTTTCTTCGTATAATGTTTGCGCGTAAAGCGCACCTTTACGTTGATCTGATAAAATTTTAACGTTTACTTCTTTTTTAGTCTCACCTTGACGAATTGAAAGTACAGCACCGAATTCTACCATTTTACCTGCTTTAACACTTTGTCCATTGTAATGCACTTTACCCCCATTGATCATATCGCGGGAAATACTGCGCGTTTTATAAAACCGCGCTGCCCATAACCATTTATCTAAACGGATTTTTTTATCGGTCATATTTTTCGCTCTACATAAGATAATTTGGTACAAATTTCCTTTACGCTGGGTCACTGCTAGGCACATAACTTTTATTAACAATCGAAAAGAAAATGACAACAAAAAAGTCTTTAATTTAACCTTATAAATATCGCGCAAGCATTGCTTGTCAATCAAGATGCTGGCATAGTATCTTGGAATTATTGAGGGTTATGCCAATCATAATTCCATTTCTTACTGCGCATCGATTATTTTCACTTAATTAACAACAAAACCTTGATCGGTCTAGCATATTACATCTTAACTTTTGTATATTATCATATTCAGAGTTGCATATTAAAATAATAACGGGTATAAACTTAATAATCAATGATTGAGTCTAATTGTAAATTAAAGATTAAAGATTAGAGATTAGAGATTAGAGATTAGAGATTAGAGATTAGATCGTATTATATACTTGAATATCGTATTGGTGAGGGGGTTTGCTTAGTGTCTGTCGCATTTGTTTTACAAAAACTGCCCATGATATTGTTCTTTGTGATCAGCTCAATAATTATTTATCAAATGGCTTCACTTACATGGTTGTTTTTACCTTTTGATAAAAGTACCCCTGTATGGGTACTTCCTAAAGCGACTGGAAATTTTCATAAATTAAACTCTGCCACAGATATTACTGCGAAAAATATATTTGGTGTTGCACAAGAAGAGGGCTCGAATGGATCCCAGGATTTTAAAGATGCACCTTTGACAAACCTTAACTTAAAGATTGTTGGTTTAGTAGCTGCTAGCATCCCTCACTATTCTAGTACAATTATTGATGATGCAGGGCAGCAGACAAGTTACTTTGTTGGATCTAAAATTAAAGGCACATCAGCAACTATTTCATCTATCTTTCGAGATCGTATAATTTTAAATGTAAATGGTAATATGCAAGCATTGCTGTTTGATAAAAATGCTGCAAATAAGCACGTTGTTGCTGACCAGAAGCCACAAAGAACAGTTAAAATTAACCGACAAGCCATTCTGAAAAATCCACAGAAACTAAATGATTACATTAAAATTTCTGTCGTCGCAAAGAATGGTAAAATAATAGGATATAGAGTAAATCCTGGACACGACAAATCAGTTTTTGAAAGCGCAGGTCTCGTTCCTGGCGACATTGCAGTTAGAATTAATGGCGTTGATTTAACCAATCAACAACAGTCACTTACTTTATTACGAAGCTTCCCTACACTGCACAAAATGAGTTTAACAGTAAATCGCAAGGGAAAATTCTACCACTTAAATTTGCATTTACCATAGTAGATCATTCGTGTTTGAGTGTTATATGTGATAACTAGAATCAAGATCCCCTGTGGATCCTTAACATAAAAAGGTGCCTTTATTTTTAAAGGCACTGTATTATTATATCAAGTACAGTAAATATCTGGAGTTTTAAAACTATGGAATGTTGGCAAACTAAGGCTAAACAGACAGTGAAGAAATTATTTCAATTGACTTTACTGCTTATTTTTACTTTGACCATCAATAATAAATTAGCCTCGGCAGAGTCAGTAGGCTCGCCTGTTAAGTATTCTGCGAGTTTCAAAAATGCAGATCTGACTGAGTTTGTAAATATTGTTGGAAAAAATTTAAGCAAAACGATTATTTTAGATCCAACGCTAACTGGAACTATCAATGTACGCAGTTATGATTTATTAACTCAAAAACAATACTACCAATTTTTCTTAAGTGTGTTAGAAGTGTATGGCTTTGCTGTTGTTGATGCGGGCTCTGGTATCATCAAAGTTGTCAAAGCAAGAAATGCTAAAGGCGCCGCTATTCCTGTTACTAATAGTGAAGAATATACAGGCGATGAAATGGTCACACGCATCGTACCTGTTCTCAATGTTTCCGTGCGTGAACTCGCCCCATTATTACGTCAGCTCAATGACACAGCTGGTGGGGGTAATGTTGTTCATTACGATCCCTCTAATATCATCATGCTCACAGGCCGAGCATCAGTTGTTAATCACTTAACACAAATTATCCATCGCGTTGATAAAGTTGGCGATCAAAAAGTCGATACGGTTAGATTAAAATACGCCAGTGCGATGGCAATTGTTAGGATCGTAAGCGCCATAGAAAAACAAGGCACGGGCAATATAAGCTCATCGAACATACTAAAACCGCGTATCGTAGCAGATGAACGGACAAACTCTGTTATTGTCACAGGAGAGCCTCAAAAACGTTTGCGTGTTGTAAGCTTAATTCACTCACTTGATAATAAATTACAATCTAGTGGTAATACCCGCGTATTTTACCTCAAATATGCAAAGGCAAAAGAGGTCGTTAAGGTATTAACTGATATGAGTAAAGGTCTAAAAGGTGGCCCAACAACAGCTAAAACAAAAGAGACGCTTGCAGGATCTAGCATTGAATCACATGAGGGTACTAACTCAGTGATTGTCACGGCTCCTCCTGCTTTAATGGCGTCATTTGCCAGTGTTATTCGCCAGCTTGATATCCGCAGAGCACAAGTGCTTGTTGAGGCGATTATCGTTGAAGTATCTGGTACGTCTGGCATTAACCTAAGCGTACAATGGGCATCAAGAGCTGGAGGTACAACATTTACTGGCAATGGCGCATCAGCTGCCGAAACGGCAGGTGCTGCATATAAAGTACACGAAGATCCAGATGACACTGACGCTGCAGCAGGTGTAATAGCTAAATTAGCAGGTGGTGTTGTCGGATATTTTGATGGTAATTGGGGGGTAATGTTACAAGCAATTAGTCAGAGTGCTGATTCTAATATTCTCGCGACCCCAAGTCTTACCACCTTAGATAACCAAGAAGCAAGCATCCTTATTGGTAGTGAGGTCCCTGTTAAAACTGGAGAAGCTGCTGGAGCAAACAATACCAACCCGTTCACAACAGTTAAACGTGAAGAAATAGGTACAAAATTAAAAGTAACACCTCAAATCAATGACGGAGATGCGGTTCAACTAAAAATTGAACAAGAGGTTTCCAGTCTAAAAGGCGCTACAAACGTCGATGTTATTATTTCCAGGCGCTTGGTAAAAACAACGGTACTTGCAAAATCTGGGCAAACAGTTGTTATTGCTGGCTTGATTCAAGATCAGGTTATAGAAACCGAGGATAAAATACCTGTGCTTGGCGATATCCCCTATTTAGGAGTTTTATTTAGATCAACCATAAGTTCAACAATGAAGACTAATTTAATGGTATTCCTACGCGCAACGATCGTCCGTGATGATCAAACCATGCAAGAGCTAAGTATGCGTAAATATGGACTTATTCGCTCAGTTCAGAGATATTATCAGAAAAAAGGTATTACTATGATGCCTTATACACCAGCGCCTATTCTGCCGAAATGGGGTGAAAGTCATGAGATCGTACCAGAAGACTTTATATCCAGAAAGGATTTCAAAAAAATCAAAGAAAATGAAAAAATACAAAAAGAAGATAAAATAAAAAAACAAGATAAAAAAATAAAACAAGATAAAAAAATAAAACAAGATAAAAAAATAAAACAAGATAAAAAAAAACCCCCTGAAAAAGACAAAGAAAAAGCGCAAAAAACCGAAAAAGGTGCAAAATAATGAGTAGTGCAGAGCTAAATATTGAACCTGCCGTTGATGATGAATTGCTCGCACCAGCAGAAACAAAACCGTTGATTGGATCTTTACCTTTTACTTATTCAAAAAATCATGCGGTTGTGTTGACTCATGATGAGGATAATATTGAATTAAACTATAAAGAAGAGCCAACTAGTGATGTATTACTTGAAGTGCGCAGGATAGCTGGGGCTCCTTTTTCATTGGTCGCAGTTAAACAAGATAAATTTGATCAACTGGTCACCGATGTCTACCAATCATCGACATCGGAAGCACAACAATTAATGGAGGATATTGGTAGTGATGATTTTTTCACGCTCGCTGAAGAAATGCCAACGGATGACGATCTATTAGAAACAGACGATGATGCTCCTATTATTAAACTCATTAATGCCATGCTTGGTGAAGCAATTAAAGAAGAAGCATCTGATATTCATATTGAAACATATGAACATTCGCTCATTATCCGTTTTCGCATTGATGGTGTGTTACGTGAAATACTTAAACCACAGCGTAAATTAGCCCCATTATTAGTTTCACGCATAAAAGTAATGTCTAAGCTTGATATTGCCGAAAAACGTGTACCACAAGATGGTCGTATTTCGTTGCGTATTGGTGGCCGAGCGGTTGATGTTCGCGTTTCAACGATGCCTGCAAGTCATGGCGAGCGAGTTGTCATGCGCTTACTTGATAAAAATGCCATTAAACTTGAGCTTAAAACCTTGGGCTTGAGCAGAGAAACACATTTAATGTTGCAAGCACTTATTAACAAACCACATGGCATTATTTTAGTGACAGGCCCAACCGGCTCTGGTAAAAGTACAACTTTATATGCGGCTCTTTTAGAAATCAATGCGAAAGACAAAAATATACTCACCGTTGAAGATCCAATTGAATATGCGATTGATGGTATTGGGCAAACACAAGTCAATAGTAAAGTTGATATGACCTTTGCAGTCGGGTTACGTGCGATTCTTCGTCAAGATCCAGATGTCGTGATGATAGGCGAAATACGTGATTTTGAAACAGCACGTATTGCCGTTCAAGCCAGTTTAACTGGGCATTTAGTCTTTTCAACCTTGCATACTAATAGTGCAATAGGAGCTGTGACACGATTAAGCGATATGGGTATTGAGCCTTTTTTATTATCAACAAGTCTACTAGGGGTACTGGCACAGCGCTTGGTACGTCGGTTATGTGATCGTTGTCGAGAATTACATACGCCAAACGATAAAGAGCGAGAAATACTCGGCAATCTTGTCATGCATGATTCACAAATGTATAGAGCAGTGGGCTGTAAAAAATGCAATATGACAGGCTATAGAGGCAGACTGGGGATCCACGAATTGCTCATTGTTAACGATGAAGTACAAGAGCTAATTCAATCTGGCGCAAGCGAGCTTGAAATTGAGCGTATTTGTCGGCTAAATTCAGCAAGTATTCGTGATGATGGTATTCTGAAAGTACTTGATGGACTTACAACACTCGAAGAAATCATGCGTGTAACAAGAGAGGGGTAACATGGCAACATTTAATTACAAAGCTCTTGATAAAAATGGCAAACAAAAAAAAGGCGTCTTAGAAGCTGATTCTGCGCGTCTCTTACGCCAACAATTGCGTTTTATGGGCCTTGTGCCGCTTGAAGTTAATTCCGTCAAGAGCAAAAAAACAACAAATAGCAGCTCAGTTTTTAACAGTAGAATTAAAACTGCCGAACTCGCGCTTGTTACTCGACAGTTATCGACCTTGGTAGCCGCGTCCATACCGATCGAAGAATGTTTAACGGCTGTTGCGGCGCAATGTGATAAACCTAAAATAAAAGCCATGATCACCTCTGTACGTGGAGGAGTTATTGAAGGGCATGATCTGGCAGAAAGTATGCGAAGTTTTCCGTTTATTTTTGATAACCTTTTTTGTTCTATGGTTGCGGCTGGTGAAAAATCAGGACACCTTGAGAAAGTGTTAGATAGACTGGCAGACTATACAGAGCAGCGCCAAGAAATGAAAAGTAAAATGATGCAGGCAATGATTTATCCAGTGGTTTTAACCCTAGTTGCGATTTCGGTAGTCTCTATCTTACTCACCTCAGTTGTGCCACAAGTGGTTGGACAATTTGAGCATATGGGAGCCACTTTACCTGGCTCGACTCAATTTTTAATTGCAATAAGTCATGCCCTCCGAGAGTATGGCTTATATTTCATTATTTTAGTAGTCGGGGGGATTGCTGCATTTAGATATTGGCTAACAAAAGGAAACAACCAACTAAAAATGGATCGCGTTTTACTCAAAATTCCTGTGATTGGCAGGGTGGCAAATGAATTAAATACAGCTCGCTTTGCACGCACATTAAGTATATTAAACAGCAGTGCTGTACCACTTATAGAAGCAATGGCAATTGCAGGTACCGTGCTTAGTAATCTATATATCAAATTAAAAGTAGCTGAGGCGACAGAGAAAATAACAGAAGGAACCAGTTTAGGCGCGGCGCTTAAAAATACCCAACTTTTTCCACCAATGATGTTGCACATGATAATCAGTGGTGAACAAAGTGGTGAACTAGGAAATATGCTAGAACGTGCGGCAGATAATCAAGATAAACAATTTTCAGCGCAAGTCACTGTAGCATTAGGCGTTTTTGAACCTGCATTGGTAATTTCAATGGCGGGGATAGTATTATTTATTGTCATGGCAATATTGCAACCCATCCTGCAATTAAATAATATAGTAGCTGGATCCTGAATTATCAAATCCCAATTTATAAATTTAATGTTACACAAAGGAAAACAAATGAAAAAGATTCTATCTACATCAACAAATCAAAAAGGTTTTACGTTACTTGAAATAATGGTGGTTATTGTTATTTTAGGGGTGCTGGCGGCAATGGTAGTGCCTAATTTGCTCGGAAATAAAGATAAAGCCGACATACAAAAGGCAAAAACTGATATTGTTTCACTTGAAAATGCATTGGATATGTACAAGTTAGACAATGGTACTTATCCAAGCACAGAGCAAGGGCTTGAAGCGTTAGTTAAGAAACCAAGTGGTGATCCAGTGCCACGTAATTATCGTGCGGATGGTTACATTAGACGTTTACCGCAAGATCCTTGGCATCATGACTACATACTAAACAACCCAGGTGAGCACGGAAAAATTGATATTTTATCCAAAGGCCCAGATGGTGAAGAAGGCACTGCTGATGATATTGGTAACTGGAAAGAATAAGATTAATTTATCTTAATGTTGCGACCTCATCATAAAAGAAATCATCAACAAGGTTTCACATTAGTTGAAGTTATGTTGACTATTGTACTGATTGGCATAACTGCGACTATCGTTGTGATGACTTTACCTGTTAACAAAAATAAAGCAACCGACCCTGATTGGCAGGCTGTGAGTTTTATTGCTTTGTTACAGCTTGCAGAAGATCAGGCGCTTATTTCAGGCAATGAATATGGGATAGTTTTAAAGGAAGGCAGTTATCAATTTACAAAATATAATTACCGTAAAAAAAAGTGGTTGCCGATCATCACAGGTGGTCTTAGTAGAAAAAGAACGTTGTCTGCTGATATACGCTTAACAAAGACATTAAAAGGCTCTGTTTGGGATAAAGTTGATCCTGTCGATGAGACATTTATAAAAGATGATGACCTGGTAAAAATAAAAGATGACAAAAAAATAAAATCATTGAAACCACAGGTATTTGTAATGTCCAGCGGTGAATTGACCCCTTTTACAGTGGAGTTTAGCAATTATAAAACAAAGAAATCTAGTTTTCTTTCTGTTGAAATGAATGGTGACATTACACGCAAGAAAGATCAATAAATCATGAATAACTTAAGTTTCAAAAAACAAGTTGGAATGACATTGATTGAGGTAATGCTAGCGCTAGCTATTCTTGGTATTTCTGGGCTTGCTGTTATGAATTCAGCAAGCACTGTTTTGACTAGTCAAGGGTATCTGCAAACAAAAACGATTGCATTTTGGGTTGCAAGTAATCGCTTGGCTGAATTGAAATTAGAACAGCAATGGCCAGATGAAAGCTGGACACATGAAAAGAAAAAAATGGCAAGAGAGTCATGGTATGTGCGTTATAAAACTGTTACGACTGGTAACCCCAACTTTAAAGCATTAGATATTGAAGTAAGTAAGAAAAAAGATGGTAACGCAATTGCTTATATTCGCACTTATATAGCTAAACCTGCAAATTTAGATAAGCCAGCACAATGAAGATGAAAATTGATGTAAGATCGCATCATGCAGGCTTTACACTACTTGAGATCATCATCGCCATCTCTATTTTTGCGTTCATAAGTATTGCTGGCTATCAAATATTACAAGGCGTATTACGCAGTAATGCGATAAGTAAAACGCACGACAACAATTTAGTTAAATTGCAACGTTCAATGTTAATTATTGAACAAGACTTTACACAAATAATTGCGAGAAAGTCGCGAAATGAGTCTGTTGATGCAAATCAGCAAAGCTTGTTGCGATGGGGGCATGGTCTTTTTTCATCAACAGATCAAGGCATCGAGTTTACGCGTTTAGGTTGGTCTAATCCGCTAAATGTATTGCCAAGATCTAACCTGTTAAGAGTGCGATATGTGCTCATTAATGGCAATTTAGAGCGACATTATTTTCTCTATCCAGATATTACAGCGGGGCAAAAGGCGTACAAGCAAATCTTATTTTCTAATGTTAGTAAGCTATCTTTTCGTTTTTGGGATGAAAAATGGACAAATCAATGGACTAACAAAGACAGTTTACCAAAAGGGATTGAAATTAGCTTTGAAACAAAAAAATACGGAGAACTAAAGCGTAAGTTTATCATTTTAGGTGGGGAGTACGTTAAATGATATACTTGCCCAGAAAGCAACGAGGTGTCGCCCTACTCACTGTACTTATGATTTTATCGATAATGATAGCGATTGCCGTTAACATGACGGGGCGTTTAACAAAGAGCATAAGACTAACAGAAGGCCTTGTTTTTTCGCAAAGTGCCTATTGGTATGGCCAAGCAGCCGCTGAGCAAGCAGTGATAGTGTTAAATAACGATTTTAAAGATAAGAATGTCGTAAGCCTTAATCAAACATGGGCAACCCCGAATTTGGCTTTTCCGCTGCAAAATGGCGGTATTTCTGGTAACTTTAAAGATATGCGTAGCTGTTTTAATGTCAATGCGCTTCGTCAATCAGCTCCTAGCAATAAACCATCTATTGTGGGACTGCAGTTTCAATTATTACTAAAAGAAATTGGCATTACTGGCGACAACGCAAAAATAATTGCTGATTCCACAAGAGATTGGGTTAACAAAAATAATATAACAAGTGGTTCCCAAGGTGCAGAAGATAGTTATTATCAAAGCCTCGGTGTTCCATATTTAACGGCAAATAAGTTAATGGTTGATATTAGCGAGTTGAGAGCAGTGCGAGGTGTTGGACAAAAAACATATGATGCAATAGTACCTTTTTTATGCGCAATTCCTGTAGCGGATCAAAAAATTAATGTAAATACTGTCTCTGCTAAACAACCAGAAATATTGTATGCACTCTTTGGCCAGAACAGCCAACTAAGCATAGAAGATTTTAAGCGGTTGTTAGCCGATAGGCCTGCAAGCGGCTGGAGTAGTGTTGATAACTTTCTATCAAATCCGTTATTGAGAGAATTTCAAGCCAGTGATAGTTTAAAAAAACAACTCTCAGTCAGTAGTGATTTTTTTCAACTTAATGGCCTTGTTAAATTTGAACAGCGTTTGTTAGCTATTAATTTGCTGTTTAAAATTAATAATAAAAAGGCAAAAATTATACGTTATCAATCGGGTGGATTTAAGTAATGGAGATAAAATTATGGATGAAAGATTAGTCATTCGTCTCGCCACTGAAGCCCATCAAATAAATAAGTGGCTTGTTTGGTCGGATATTGAAAATGAAATCATTGCCTCGGGAGAGGTTGAGAATTCAGAACAACTTAATTTGTTGTCTACCCAAGCACAATCGCGCTTGGTTATCTGCTTATTGCCCAGCGTTGATGTCTCAATTAAAGCTGTCATCATCAATGGCAAGCTTAATCGGCAACTTGAACAAGCACTCCCCTACATGCTTGAAGATGATTTCGCGACAGATGTTGAAAAGCTACATTTTAGTGTGTTTGAAAAACAAAAAGATCTTGTTCATGTCGCCGTATGTGATAAAGATAAAATAAAAAGGTGGCTATCATGGTTAAGCGATGCAGAGATTACTTGTTTTAAATTTATTCCTGAAGCACTCGCATTAACTGTACCTGACAATGATGAATCTGATTGGTATGCACTAAAACTTGCGGGTCAATGGCTTGTTCGCGAAAACAAATCCATTGGATGGGGATACGATGAAGAGAGACTTAATTTAGTATTGTCAACAAAAATAAATGAAGACGAGACACAAAATATCATAAGTTACAGTAAATTTGATAAAAAATTTCTCGGCAATTGGTCTTGCCCTAATCCAGTTCTCTCCATGAAAGTACTAGCCAAAGGAACCATCAATAATAAAATTAACTTGTTATCTGGAGAGTTCGCAATACAGAACGAAAATAATATACAAATATCACGCTGGCGTAATACAGCGATAGTAGTGGTCCTTATGTTTTTCTTTTCTCTGATCAATACTTATACACAAGCTGTACAAACCGAAAATAAAACACGCAATGTTAAAGCCCAAGTTGAATCCATTTATAAGAAATTATTCCCGAATTTTCCCACATTAAAATACTCACGGATCAGAAAAAAAATCAACAGTTTAGTTAAAAATACAGAGCAAACAAAACCTGCTGATTTTCTGGCCCTAATAAAGGATATTTCACCTTATTTTGCAAAGGATAAAGACATTAAAATGCTATCTGTGACATATCAAAGCACTAAGAATGAAATCGCTATTTTAGCCGTAGGTAAAGACTTTAAAACATTTGAAACGTTCCAGAAAATACTGCCCAAAACATTTGCATTAACGGAAGGGCCACTTGAGACTAAACCAGATGGCGTGACTGGCTTATTAACGATAAGGAGGAAATGATGGTTGAACAATTTAAACATTGGTGGGCATCGCTTAACTTCCGCGAAAAACAATTGGTGACCGCAGGCTGTGTCTTATTTGCTATCGCTGTGCTTTATTGGGGAATATGGAGCCCTATTAATACAAAGTTTGAAAAGGCTAAGTTAACATTTCAACGCGCAGAAAAAACACTTTTGTGGGTGGAAAAACAATCACAAGTTATTGTAAATAATGGTGGTGGCTTGCAAAAGCCAACAAATAAAATGACACTATCAGAGTTAATGACACAAACTGGAGGAAAATTTGGGATAAAATTTACTAGAATTGTTCCTAAAAAACAAAGGGTTGCAGTATCCCTTGACAATATTGCATTTAACCGCGTTGCAGACTGGCTTGTGTATTTAAGAAATAATTACGGAGTAGTTGTCATTGATCTTGATTTAGAAAAAGCCAAACAGCAGGGTTATATCAAAGTAAATCGACTATCGCTTGGTTATCAAAAGGCATGATAAAAAATGAATTATTTAGCTGACAATAAAAGAAAAATTATCGCATTCTATATCATACTGTACATGATATTTATCGTTACTGAGTTGCCCGCAAAAATTATACCTTATTTTATTCCTGCTAATGCAGGCGTGAAGATAATGGGCTTGCAGGGCTCACTTTGGAGCGGACAAGCAACTCAGATTGCTTATAAGCAACAAGAGCCTGTAAATAACGTAAAATGGTCTGTTAGCTGGTTTTCATTATTTTTATTAAAAATAAAACTTAACGTTGCATTTAATAATAACAAGCAAATATCTGGACAAGGAGCTGTTGCAATAGGCTTTTCTGGCATCTCAGTTGAGGATATGACCATCAATACCAATGCCAATGAACTAATTAAGCTTTCAAAACAAATTATACCAGCAAAAGTTTCAGGACCTGTTGCAATTGTTATCAAGCATGCAACACAAGGACAACCGTATTGTAGCGAGTTAAATGCACGAATAAACTGGAAAAAGGCAATTATCACCGCAGATGCGATCGCGATTAAATTAAACAATCCAATCGTTAACATTAAGTGTGATAGAGGTGAAGTGATAGCTAAACTCACACAAAATTCAAATGAAATAACAAGTAATGCTACCGTAGAATTAAAAGCTGGAAATATTTATAAATTAAATGGATCTGTTAAAGCGAAAGATAAATTAGATCCTAATATCAAACAGCTATTAGGATTTATAGGCTCTAAACAGGCTGATGGATCAATTCCATTTAACATCAGTGGCAAATTATAGATAGTAACCCCAAGTTATTTCACGTTGCTTTGGTAGGAGGCGTAGATCCGCGAAACAAAAACCAGCCCTGCTCAGACAGCAATGAAACTTGTCTGAAGACATAACAACATAAAAAACCATCTTGATTTCACTATTTACTCTATAGAGAACCAAGACTATACCCGTTATCATTCAAAATGCGCAGCCCTTAGCCCAGCCATCAAATAAAAGCGCAACTGAGGTAATAGCTACTCCCTTGCTTGTTATGTTTTGATATTCCACTCACTTTTAGCTGATATAAATAACCACTTAAGAATTTCATGCATTACTTTGTAAATGCGATCATAAAACTCTTCATATTCTTTGCAGTCAGATATTTCATGTTTAAGAAAAGAAAGTAACTTACCGACACTTTGCTCTAAATCCATTGTTTTTATTGTCAGCTAGTCAATAGCTTTAATAAGTACGTTATCTGATTTTTTGCTAAATTATCAAATAACTTATGTTCTTTATTATATTTTGGTCTACGTACCAATTCGTCAGCATCCTTAACCTACTGTTGGTACTGAGCTTCATTCTTCTGAGATTGGCACATAGTTCCTGGATGATGCCAATTTAATATGAATTAGTTAATTTTGCTAAGTAAGTATTCTTGTCATCTTAAGCGATAACTTTCGCACCACTGATAATTTGAAAGACATTACTTCCTAATGCATTAAAACTAATTAGTGATAAAAATAATAATAGAAGACTAGATTTGTACATGATGAATCCTGAAAACTAACAGTATTATTATGTTTTTGATTTAATTTCTATGCATAAATTATTTCTTACGCACCAGTGTGAGTCCGTCTGCTATAGGCAACATAGTCAAATCTACCCTTTGGTCATTTTTTATTTTTTCATTCAGAGCCTGCATTGCAAGGATATCTGTATCAGATATTCTTGTTTTCAAGTCATCATCTAGTAACTCAGGATCAACAACAGAGCCAAAAAGAAAAACGTTATCAATAGCAATGAGTCCGCCAGGGCGTAACAGTTTTAGTGATTTTTCATAATACCCGTCGTAATTTAGCTTATCTGCGTCAATGACAGAAAAATCAAACTTATTTTCTTGCCCATCATTTATTAGCCCATCAAGAGTATCTAATGCAGGACCAATTCGAAGATCAATCTTATTTTCCACACCAGCTTGTTTCCAGTATTTCTTGCCTATATTTACCCACTCTGAATTAATGTCACAAGTAACAGTGATGCTATTATCGGGCATTGCCAATGCGACACTTAGTGTGCTGTATCCTGTGTACGTACCAATTTCTAGGTTTTTTTTTGCGCCAAGGATCTTCACTAACAATGCCATAAATTGACCTTGTTATGGTGGAATTTGCATAATTGCACTGGAGTCATTAGCTGTAACCTCTCGCAATTCTCTTAAGGCGTCATGTTCGCGTAGTGATACAGAAAGTATATATTCATATAATCCTCTCGATATTTGAATGTCATATTTTTTCACTTACTCTCCTAAAAAACATAACGGGTCTACTCTCCTAAAAAACATAACGGGTATGTAGAATTATTGGTTTTATTTATTTGTTATTAAAAAGAACACTTTAACAATTAAAAACATTTACGTTTTTTAAAATTTTATTTTCCATGAGTGAACATTGAATTTCGCTTGTATGTGACCTAAAACTTTACGATTAAGCTTCTTTATACTAGGGATTACTACGGGGCTCGTCGTAATGACGGCTACGGCTGGTTTAGCGTAGACTGCTAATATTTATTAGATCATAACTAAGGTAAGCAATCAAGGATTTAAAAGAAATAGCCAAAAATAATTAAGAGAGCATAACAATGCCCATTTTTGGATAAATTCTACAGCCTCAACGCCTTGCTCAGCGCCGTAAAAATAAGCATTTTCTCAGCAGCTAAAAATTTCACAACGTGCAGAAAATGCGAGTTTTTATGTCACACTGTAGAACTTTGTTATATTTCTTTTTCTATCTCAGCCTGCAGTTTTTCCAATGATTCTAATATTTTCATAAACTTACCTCCAAATGAAGTTACTTTATATTCAACTTTTGGAGGAACCTCATTGTAAGAGATACGCTCCAATATACCAAACTCTATATTTTTCCTTAAACAACTATTAAGTACTTTCGTAGTTAAGCCATCTATACTCTTAACCATTTTACCTGGACGATTAATCCCTTCTGATAAGAGCTTATATACTGTTAGTGACCATTTACAGCCATAAATTGTTTCTACCATACGAGCTACTTTTTCAGGAGCATACTTTCTTTCAACTTTTTTCTCTATGATTTTCATTAAGATAGACCATTAAGTTCTTACTGTACCACATTGTACATACTTTCTTATTATACCCAATATCCATAAACTAACTACTTCACCTAATAAATTATGGAGTTAATATATGAAAAATACAACACAGCCTATCGCTTTGATTATAGGCGGTTCAAGTGGCATAGGCTTAGCTACAGCTAAAAAACTTTTAAAGCGTGGCATTGCTACGGTCATCCTTGGAAACAAAAAAGACAAATTAGAACAAGCAAAATCTTATTTAGAAAAATATGGAAATATTAATACACTACAGGCTAACTTATATAACTTTAATGACGTAGAAGAGATTTTAAATGTTATAAATAACAAGCTTAAAAACATTAAATATTTAGTTAATTCCGCAGGTCACTTCAAACCCACCAGTTTTTTAAAACATAGCAATGATGACTATAATTCTTACATGGAATTAAATCGTTCTCTATTCTTTATTTCACAAGCAGTTGCTAAAAATATGATTAAAAGTAGTGGTGGATCCATTGTTAATATAGGTTCAATGTGGGCCAAGCAGGCTATAAAAGCAACACCATCTTCGGCCTATTCAATGGCTAAAGCAGGGTTACATGCACTAACACAACATATGGCAATGGAGTTAGCTGAATTTAATATACGTGTTAATGCGGTTTCACCTGCCGTTGTTAAAACACCAATATATGAAGAATTTATTGACAAGGACGATTTTGATGAAACTCTGTCAAGTTTTAATGATTTTCACCCTATAGGAAGAATAGGTAAACCTGAAGATGTTGCTAATGCTATTGATTTTTTACTTAGTTCAGAATCGTCTTGGATTACTGGAGCTATCTGGGATGTGGATGGCGGAGTAATTGCGGGAAGAAATTAAAAAAATAATGCTCTCGTATTAGATAAATGCGGGAGCAATACTCTACTTTAAATATAACGTTTAAGTTCACCTGCATTTTGGAGCGGAGCGGAAAAATGTCAGGTGCAACGATTTGTTATACATATATTCTCTTTTGTCTTTCTTCTCAACGGTTAGACTAAGAAACCGTAGGGGGGGGGGTGAAATTCTGTCCTTTCAATTTAGCATTTAGCCAAGCAAAATATTTTTATAATTAATTTTCTTTTTTTTATAAAAATTTTGGTTTGGCGGATTTTATTAAAAGCTATGAACTTTTAATTTACTACCAAAACCCCTATGTTTTTTTAACCATTGTTGCCATTTCGTTATTTTTCACATTCTTCAAGGCGTTGGCAACTACATACTCTTTGACAAGTTTAGCTTTGCTGATTTTTGCTCCATTCGGTATAGCTCAAACAAGTTTGGCCCTACTCTCATTTGTCGCAAAAATTTGACTCGTGCGATTGGCTTTATGAGCGATTCAATTAAGAAAACTAGAATAAAAATCACTCCAGCTCAGAAATTAGAGTACGCAAAATTAATGGTTGATGAAGATTATTCAGTTAAGCAAATTATCGAGCTATCTGGCGCCTGTTCTTCTGCTGTTGCTCGCTGGAAGAAACAATATTTATCTGAACTTGAAGGTGTTGTCCAGTCTAATAAAACTGCTTTAGATCCTCAAGAAAGACGTATTCAAAAGCTTGAGAAGCAACTAAAATCAGCTAGAAAGGATAATGAAATACTAAAAAAGGCAACTGCCTTTTTCATTCGAGACAATCCTGCTTTACTGTAATCTCGAAAATGAAAAAGGCCGATACATCATTACCTTTGCAACGATTATGCGCGGTATTTGGCGTTTCATTGTCAAGTTATTATGATCATAAAAAAATGCTGGTTCGGCCATCTAAAGATGAAAATATCAGTTTAAGAATAGACGCCCTCCATCAAGAACACTTACATTGTTTTGGAAAAAGGCGCATGCAAAAAGCGCTTGAAAAAGAGGGAGTAAATATTGGTATATTTAAGGTAGCAAGGCTTATGAAAGATGCAGGAATCGTTGCTAAGACACCGAAAAAGCCTCATTACTATCTTGCGGGCAATGAGAAGCCAACGATCCCCAATTTATTGAAAAGGACGTTTAATCCAGAAACCCTCAATACACATTGGGTTGGTGATATTACTTACATTAGAAATCATCAAGGGTGGAGCTACCTTGCAACCGTACTGGATTTAAGTACCCGAGAGATAGTTGGGTATGCAATGTCGAGGGGGTGTAAACCTAACTATGTAAATACCCTTTTAGATATGACGAGCAATCTCCTCCTCAAATTCGATTTTAAACCGATTCAAAGCTGGTTTCCAATCTCTAATTGGCATGGTCCATTTTTTAGATGCTGCCTTAATTGCCAAGTAGACAACTTTGAAGGC
Organism: Bathymodiolus brooksi; assembly: GCA_963680875.1. Classification (NCBI taxonomy): domain Eukaryota; kingdom Metazoa; phylum Mollusca; class Bivalvia; order Mytilida; family Modiolidae; genus Bathymodiolus; species Bathymodiolus brooksi. The sequence goes on from CAVMGF010000075.1 coordinate 1,406,090, forward strand.
GGCGGCATCATTTGGAAACACCTTTCTCGTTTTAACTGACTTTCTTATCACGCTGTTTAATGATTCAATCGCATTGGTGGTGTAAATCACTTTGCGAATATCTGCTGGATAAGAAAATAGCGTATTTAAATTCTCCCAATGAATCTGCCATGAACGGCTTATTTGAGGGTATTTATCATCCCATTTTTCAGAGAAATGCTCTAATTCCAACCTGGCTTCATCTTCGGTAACTGATTGATATATTGATTTCAAATCAGAGGCGACAGCCTTGTAGTCTTTGTAAGGAACAAACTTCATCGAATTACGCACCATATGGACGATACAAAGCTGAATTTTAGTTTTTGGAAAGGTGGCGTTAATGGCTTCAGGGAAGCCTTTTAGGGCATCTACGCAGGCGATTAGCATATTTTTCATGCCTCTATTTTGAAGGTCGGTCATCACTGAAAGCCAGAATTTAGCGCCTTCATTTTCTGATATCCACATAGCCAACAATTCTTTGTGCCTTCCAAGTTCACGCCTAAAGCAAGGTAAATCGCTTTATTAATGACTCGTTTATCTTGGCGTATTTTTAAAACAATACAGTCCATATAAACGATCGGATAAGTTGCATCTAAAGGCCTGCTTTGCCAGTCAATCACTTCTTCCATAACCGCATTTGTGACTTGAGAGACAAGCCCAGCAGATATATCAGCACCATACATTTCCTGAAATGTCGCTGTAATATCACGCGTACTCATTCCCTTCGCGTAAAGCGTTAGGATTTGAGGATCCATGCCTGTTATACGAGTTTGACCTTTTTTTACAAGCTGTGGCTCAAAGGTTCCCTCTCTATCGCTAGGTGTTTGAATTTCGATATTTCCATGATCACCTTTAAGAAACTTGGTGGAATAACCATTGCGATTATTACCACCATTATGCTCCTTAGGCTGATCTTTCTCATAACCGAGGTGATAACTAATTTCAGAACGGAGCGCTGCTTCAACTGTGATTTTGGTGAGCATAGCGCTGAGTTGATTGAGATCTTCAGGTGTTTTTAGATCTTTAGCTAATTCATTAGCGAGGGCCTGCATTTTATCTGTGATCATTATATTACTCATTATTTAGTCCTTTTATAGATTATACATAATAAGTATTTACACAGTTCTTTTTACACCCTCTGCCGTTGAGTGGCGCGTATTTTGCGGCTCTTTTGCAAAATGCGTGACGCTTACGGCAGTCATTGTGCATGCGATTGTTATGCATTTTTTACCCACGGATTCAATAACTCTACCGTACTTTGCTCCATATCTGAACCATTCCTCGTTACAACAATACAATTGTGGACAAGCCCAGAAACCGCAATTAACCCATCTATTGCAGGCATTGGCTTGCCTAGCAATTCGGCATTGCCTTGAATTGCTCCCCATTTAACTGAAACATCAATATTTATAGGAACTATTCGACCTTCAAAGCGTTTCTTTAAGTCCTCTTCTACCCACAATTGTAATTTTCTTTTCCTTGCTTCATCAGTTGATTTTTCAATACCTTTCTCTATTTCACCGAATGTTAACACACTAAGATATAAGCTTTCTTCATCTTGATTTTGCATCCATGAAATAACATTTTTATCTGCTCGAGGTTTTATAACTTCAGATATTACACAGGTATCTAAAAGGTATTTCATAATTCAATATTTCTTGGTAACTCTCCATTTCTTGAAATATCTAGTTCAACTTCCATTAGAGGGGAGTTTCTTAAAAATGTTACCAAGTCCATTTTAGGTTTTGTGATTTTTTTATAATCTTCAAATGAAAGAACAACTACAGCGTTATTTCCATGTTTTGTAACAAATTGAGGTTCATTTGATATTGCATTTTCAACCAATTGGCTAAATTTGCTTTTTGCATCTTGAAGTTGCCATGTATTACTTTTCATAACGCCTAATCCTTTTCGTTAAAACTAGTCAGACTAGATTTTATATTTATTTTTAGTATTTGTCAATCCTTTTGAGTAGACATGCATAACGAGGCTGTAGAATTAACCTCTATTTATTGTTTTTGATTAATATTTATACTTTAACGATAAGTTACTGCTTTAACAATTAAAAACATTCAATTATCCAAAATAAGTTTTATTGTTAATATTATTCAGGATAAATAGAGATTACTTGGCTTATCATGACTATTTAGGCTGTCTCGAGAGAATACTACTGGCTATAAGTGGGTAACGTGGGTCTAGTGAAGTGCTATTCTGAGCTTTTCTATATTATGAACAAGACAGTACATCTGCCATTGACTATTTACTTTTTCTTGGCCTCTAAGCGTAAATTTATTCATGCCTTTATTTACGCTAATATTAGCAAATACCGGCTCAATTGTGCCTAATCTTTTACTGTATTGCCTTCTACCCATTGGACTATCTATCTTTATGCGCATCTTATCGGTATACGATAGTTTTTCTTCTTTACAATTCTTTTTGAATTGCACTTGCCTACCTATTTTTAAAGGTGCTTTACCCATGCATTGGCTTTGTAATGGGCAAGCCTTACAATCTTTTAAGTAACCAACGAAGCTAATATATAGTCGCTCTCCACTTTTGAAGTAATCACCACTACACCACATAATATTACCAGCAGGACAACGACAAGATTTGTCTTTCTCATCATAATGGAAGTCGGCTGAGCTAAAGCGTCTTGGTTTACCTTTACTACGTTTTAATCGTCGTTTCTCTTGTTCTGTGTGATACGTTTCACTCACTTTAAATAACGGATTTCGACTTCTAAATTGAGTGTCTGCAACATAGCTATCAAGTCCTGTACCCGCAAGATATTTCATATTAGCTTCACTGTGAAAACCACTGTCTGCTGTAAACTTTGCTTTGGATAAACTATCCGAAGTACCTAGTCTCGTTAATTCAGCATCGAGTTGCTTGATGGCAGGTGCTAACGTTTGTTGCTCTCCCACAGAGCCCCATGTTTGGGCTTGTAGAATGACTTGGTGTTTATCATCATTAATAGCAATACCATTGTAGCCTTGAATAGTACCTTTCGATGTCGTCATTTTGGCACTGTCAGGATCGGTAATATTACTTTTAACTGGCTTACCTTTACTGCCATATTTTTCTTCTTTTGTTGCGAGATAATCAGCAATTTTAGCAGCACTTCTATCAAGTTTAGCTTTTTGTTTTAAGTCATGCTCTATCTGCTCTTCACCACAATCATCTTGTGATTGATGCCTCTCAACAATACGTTGACTCGCTTTTTCTAACTTAAGTTGCTTGCGCTCTAACTCTGCAAAAGTACCACTCCACTCTTTACTTGCATTAGACTTTATTTTACAGCCATCGATGGCAAACATATTGCGAGCAATTAATCCTTCTTCATCACATATCATCAACACTTGCGTAAATAGAGGCGCTATTTGTTCGCTCATACGAGCAACAAAAGAAGCGACAGAAGTATAGTGAGGTTGCACATCTCCCGATAAACTCATAAATAAGATGTTCGTTTCACAAGCCGTTGCAATTTTACCACTCGATACTAAACCATCAGCTTCGCCTAACACAATTATCTTTAACATAACTCTGGAGGATATGCTGCGGCTGCCTTTTTATCATTGTTATAGCATTTATCAAACGATGTTAAATCAAGTTTATTATCAACAATATGAGATAAAGCATACTCAAAAGTACCAGCTAATATTTGTGATGAGAAATCAATAGGAATGAACTTACTTTAGCAGGCAAGTAGGGTTTATAATTTGCCATAAAAGTTTTCGATGAGTGAATAATATCTATTAGATAGCATCGATGAACTACAGGCAAGGTTAATCATTAAACAATTCACTAAAATAAGAAAATACACTGAAAAGTGTCTTTTTGGATAAATTCTACAGCCTCAACGCCAAATTCAGTGGCCGCTGGCAGATATAAGATGAACTCTGCAAACACACTGAACTATGATATAAAATGACCTCTGAAAAAAAAACTGCGCTGCCAGCGGTCGACTGGAATTTTTTGTTAGCTTACTTCGCAGGCTGAGGAAGCTTTTTTCCATGAAGAAGGTTGTGGCAAATGACCCAAAAATTTACTTTTTTTACTTTACCAAAGCTTTCTTGCAATGGATATGCACTTTCTATATGAAATCTCATTTTACCTCGTTCTTTCCATGCCCGATAAACAACTTGATAATAAATTTCAGAGTCATTGTTTTGATCAATTTTGCAACTACAATAACGGCTATAGCCTCCGTGGTAACAGAATTGTTCAGGTAAGGTTTCTATAATCTGAGGTAAATATTTAGATAGCTTAAAACGGGCTATATCAAAAACTCTTTCATCTGATGGATACGGGTATATTTGCGTAGATTCTAAGTTTTCTTGTTCCTTAATGCCACGAGTAAATACGTGATGCGAAAAGGTAAAAAATAGAGTGTAGCTTTCATTCCTCTTATGGTGCTGAAATGCATGTTTGCAGGCATTTAAATGGCTAAAATCATACTTCGTGCCGTCAATATTAAAGCTTTTCCATTGCTGAACTTCATTATCAGGGAAGTTAAAGATTTTTTGATTTGCCACTACTGATGTTTTCCTTACCCCAGAAATAACAAAGGCTCCATCTAGGGAGCCTTCGCCAAGAAATAATCTTGGATTCAGAACGTCATTACCGGGCACAGCCTCGACCTCAAAAAGGTTACGTGATGTCACATCAAAAGATATGTCTGCTACATCAATTAGTAATAAGTATACTACACTTTACCCTAATGTCAAAAACTAAAGTTCTTTTAGAACTTAAAGCTATCTCTGGCTAAGACTTACACTAAGCATAGCAGCTTACTGAACACGAGATCAAGTAAGCTAACGCCAGCAATAACCGGAATTTTGTAGCGGTGAGAGGCTTGTGCTAGGCTCTTTTAGCACAAATGAACACCGCAGAAAAATGTCCGAGTTAATTGCTTTTGTTAGATTTATAATGCCCCAGGAAATCTAAACAGTAAAATTAAGATTCTTATTCCTGTTTGAGATAATATCTATCAAAATAGGAGAATTACCATGAGCAAAAAAAGAACAACTTATTCTGCTGAGTTTAAAAGTAGACTTGTACTGGAGTTATTGGAAAATGAAAAAACAATAGCTGAGATTGCAAATGAAAATAATATCACCCCTAAGAATCTTCAGAATTGGAAAAAAATATTCCTGGAAAATGCTGTTATTGCAATGGAGCCAGCAAAAGCGGTTAAGGAATATAAGCTAGAGCTTGTTGCTGCTCAAGAAGAAAACGAAATGCTAACAAAAATTGTCGGTAAAATGACTGTTGAAAAGGAGTGGCTTGAAAAAAAGCTAAAAAGCTTGGGCTTATCTCATAAGAAGAAGTTAATTAATCCCAAGCTAGAAAACCTATCTGTATCACAGCAATGTGAGCTATTGAATTTGAATCGAAGTACTTTTTACTACACTGAAAAAGTGAATAATAAAAAGCATGAGATTCAGCAGGAAATAGCCAAAGTATTTGATAAAACACCAATTTACGGCGCTAAAAAGGTGCATCAACAGCTTCTAGAAAATGGAGTCAAGGCATCTTTAAACACGGTAGCAACATATCGAAAGGAGCTGGGTTTAAAGGCTATTTTAGCGGTTAAGCAAGTAACAACCACCGTACCCAATAAGCAACATCAGAAATACAGTTATAAGCTTAGAGGCCTTAATATTTCACATGCTAATCAGGTATGGAGCACAGATATAACCTACATCAAAGTCAAGGGTGGAATAGTTTACCTTGCTGCGGTCATTGATTGGCATTCGAAAGCCGTCCTATCACACAAAATATCGAATACGATGGATTGTGCACTGGTAATGAACGTCTTGGATGCGGCCTTAGATCGCTATGGAAAACCTGAGATATTCAATACAGATCAAGGAAGTCAGTATACAAGCGATGTGCATACTCAAAAATTAAAACAGAACGGGATCACGATATCAATGGACGGGAAAGGCCGTGCCACTGATAATATTTGCATTGAAAGATTTTACCGAAGCGCAAAATGCGAGCGTATTTATCTAAATGAATATGAAACTATCAAAGATTTACAAGAAGATGTATCCGATTACATTGAGTTTTATAATCACGAACGATTTCATGAAACATTGAAATATAAAAAACCAATGAATGTTTACCAAGAAGGAATTAAGGCGAGCTTAGCTTTATCAAAGGTATCTTAACTGTGGAATAAGAAATATTAAATAACTGTCTTGACTCTTTGGGTAGGTATACACAGCCATGTTTGGTTCAATACTGAATCCACCCAAAATGAAAAAAGCCATCACTGCTGCTGATAGTTTGTATACCTCTCTCTGTCCTTCACTCTCACGTAAGTCGTACCCTTGAGCAAGAGCAATAGCTCTTGTTGCAATATTATTGTCGATTAGGACATGGAATTTTGTGCTCTTAAAAGCTGTGACATACATCTAATCACTTAAACAATATTGATCAGGTATATTCGACGGCTGAACGATATAAGGATCTGCTTCCCTCACTATCTTTTCAATTTCTTCCATCTCTTCTTGTGAGACAGGTGAATTTATTACCCTAAGTTCCATAAATACTCATCAGAAAATCTAACGAGGCTGTAGAATTAACCTCTATTTATTGTTTTTGATTAACATTTATACTTTAACGATAAGTTACTGCTTTAACAATTAGAAACATTCAATTATCCAAATTAAGTTTTATTGTTAATATTATTCAGGATAAATAGAGATTACTTGGCTTATCATGACTATTTAGGCTGTCTCGAGAGAATACTACTGGCTATAAGTGGGTAACGTGGGTCTAGTGAAGTGCTATTCTGAGCTTTTCTATATTATGAACAAGACAGTACATCTGCCATTGACTATTTACTTTTTCTTGGCCTCTAAGCGTAAATTTATTCATGCCTTTATTTACGCTAATATTACCAAATACAGGCTCAATTGTGCCTAATCTTTTACTGTATTGCCTTCTACCCATTGGACTATCTATCTTTATGCGCATCTTATCGGTATACGATAGTTTTTCTTCTTTACAATTGTTTTTGAATTGCACTTGCCTACCTATTTTTAAAGGTGCTTTACCCATGCATTGGCTTTGTAATGGGCAAGCCTTACAATCTTTTAAGTAACCAACGAAGCTAATATATAGTCGCTCTCCACTTTTGAAGTAATCACCACTACACCACATAATATTACCAGCAGGACAACGACAAGATTTGTCTTTCTCATCATAATGGAAGTCGGCTGAGCTAAAGCGTCTTGGTTTACCTTTACTAGGTTTTAATCGTCGTTTCTCTTGTTCTGTGTGATACGTTTCACTCACTTTAAATAACGGATTTCGACTTCTAAATTGAGTGTCTGCAACATAGCTATCAAGTCCTGTACCCGCAAGATATTTCATATTAGCTTCACTGTGAAAACCACTGTCTGCTGTAAACTTTGCTTTGGATAAACTATCCGAAGTACCTAGTCTCAAAAATTCAGCATCGAGTTGCTTGATGGCAGGTGCTAACGTTTGTTGCTCTCCCACAGAGCCCCATGTTTGGGCTTGTAGAATGACTTGGTGTTTATCATCATTAATAGCAATACCATTGTAGCCTTGAATAGTACCTTTCGATGTCGTCATTTTGGCACTGTCAGGATCGCTAATATTACTTTTAACTGGCTTACCTTTACTGCCATATTTTTGTTCTTTTGTTGCGAGATAATCAGCAATTTTAGCAGCACTTCTATCAAGTTTAGCTTTTTGTTTTAAGTCATGCTCTATCTGCTCTTCACCACAATCATCTTGTGATTGATGCCTCTCAAGAATACGTTGACTCGCTTTTTCTAACTTAAGTTGCTTGCGCTCTAACTCTGCAAAAGTACCACTCCACTCTTTACTTGCATTAGACTTTATTTTACAGCCATCGATGGCAAACATATTGCGAGCAATTAATCCTTCTTCATCACATATCATCAACACTTGCGTAAATAGAGGCGCTATTTGTTCGTTCATACGAGCAACAAAAGAAGCGACAGAAGTATAGTGAGGTTGCACATCTGCCGATAAACTCATAAATAAGATGTTCGTTTCACAAGCCGTTGCTATTTTACCACTCGATACTAAACCATGAGCTTCGCCTAACAAAATTATCTTTAACATAACTCTGGAGGATATGCTGCGGCTGCCTTTTTATCATTGTTATAGCATTTATCAAACGATGTTAAATCAAGTTTATTATCAACAATATGAGATAAAGCATACTCAAAAGTACCAGCTAATATTTGTGATGAGAAATCAATAGGAATGAACTTACTTTAGCAGGCAAGTCGGGTTTATAATTTGCCATAAAAGTTTTCGATGAGTGAATAATATCTATTAGATAGCATCGATGAACTACAGGCAAGGTTAATCATTAAACAATTCACTAAAATAAGAAAATACACTGAAAAGTGTCTTTTTGGATAAATTCTACAGCCTCAACGCTAAGTTCACAGGCGCAGCAAGTTAGAACGATTTTTGCGCTTTTGCAAAAAACGGGCTGGCTTGATGTGTCCTAGTGCAACTTTTTGTTAGCTTCCTGTATACAACCTTGTAGCTGTTTCTAGTTTTGTGAAGTCACAAGAGATATTAACGAAGGTAGGGATTTTTTTTACGGTTACCATTTTGTATAGTTTTTCTGCTTTTTTGAGTAACTTATCTCTGTGAGATCTTATATAGTTTATCTCTTTAAATAAGAGAAACTGATATTTAATATCCATTGAAGATACATTAAATTTCTTTATACATTTACTTAGAACTGGGATCATATTATTGAGTTGGACAAGTGCCAATAAATCGCCCTCAGAAGTGCCATCAAAAACTTTGAAAGCGGTTGGACTACTATTTTTTATTTTTTCGTGTTTTGGTTTTGCAGAAGTTAATGGAGCGATATAATCTAATCCGTTGACAGATAACAATATACCTACAAACGGTTTAGCTTCAGAGTAGTTATTGGGTACTTTATGATCTGATTTTTTGAGGTGCTGGATATACTTTTCATCCACTGTAAAGAATTTCAAATTCAAGTTACTGCTCCGTTATATACGACTAAGCCCCTGTAAAGGGGCTTAGAAGAGTTTTATCGTTCACACTTATGGTAGTGAATCACCAATTTTATAGCTCGCCTTTTAGGTCGCGAATCACCTACAACTTAATTATAAACCATCCTTGTTAATATTGCAACTACCTATAACACTAGACTCTGATAAGCAAACGAACGAGGCTGTAGAATTAACCTCTATTTATTGTTTTTGATTAACATTTATACTTTAACGATAAGTTACTGCTTTAACAATTAGAAACATTCAATTATCCAAAATAAGTTTTATTGTTAATATTATTCAGGATAAATAGAGATCACTTGGCTTATCATGACTACTTAGGCTGTCTCGAGAGAATACTACTGGCTATAAGTGGGTAACGTGGGTCTAGTGAAGTGCTATTCTGAGCTTTTCTATATTATGAACAAGACAGTACATCTGCCATTGACTATTTACTTTTTCTTGGCCTCTAAGCGTAAATTTATTCATGCCTTTATTTACGGTAATATTACCAAATACCGGCTCAATTGTGCCTAATCTTTTACTGTATTGCCTTCTACCCATTGGACTATCTATCTTTATGCGCATCTTATCGGTATACGATAGTTTTTCTTCTTTACAATTCTTTTTGAATTGCACTTGCCTACCTATTTTTAAAGGTGCTTTACCCATGCATTGGCTTTGTAATGGGCAAGCCTTACAATCTTTTAAGTAACCAACGAACCTAATATATAGTCGCTCTCCACTTTTGAAGTAATCACCACTACACCACATAATATTACCAGCAGGACAACGACAAGATTTGTCTTTCTCATCATAATGGAAGTCGGCTGAGCTAAAGCGTCTTGGTTTACCTTTACTACGTTTTAATCGTCGTTTCCTTGTTCTGTGTGATACGTTTCACTCACTTTAAATAACGGATTTCGACTTCTAAATTGAGTGTCTGCAACATAGCTATCAAGTCCTGTACCCGCAAGATATTTCATATTAGCTTCACTGTGAAAACCACTGTCTGCTGTAAACTTTGCTTTGGATAAACTATCCGAAGTACCTAGTCTCGTTAATTCAGCATCGAGTTGCTTGATGGCAGGTGCTAACGTTTGTTGCTCTCCCACAGAGCCCCATGTTTGGGCTTGTAGAATGACTTGGTGTTTATCATCATTAATAGCAATACCATTGTAGCCTTGAATAGTACCTTTCGATGTCGTCATTTTGGCACTGTCAGGATCGGTAATATTACTTTTAACTGGCTTACCTTTACTGCCATATTTTTGTTCTTTTGTTGCGAGATAATCAGCAATTTTAGCAGCACTTCTATCAAGTTTAGCTTTTTGTTTTAAGTCATGCTCTATCTGCTCTTCACCACAATCATCTTGTGATTGATGCCTCTCAACAATACGTTGACTCGCTTTTTCTAACTTAAGTTGCTTGCGCTCTAACTCTGCAAAAGTACCACTCCACTCTTTACTTGCATTAGACTTTATTTTACAGCCATCGATGGCAAACATATTGCGACCAATTAATCCTTCTTCATCACATATCATCAACACTTGCGTAAATAGAGGCGCTATTTGTTCGCTCATACGAGCAACAAAAGAAGCGACAGAAGTATAGTGAGGTTGCACATCTCCCGATAAACTCATAAATAAGATGTTCGTTTCACAAGCCGTTGCAATTTTACGACTCGATACTAAACCATGAGCTTCGCCTAACAAAATTATCTTTAACATCACTCATGGAGGATATGCTGCGGCTCCCTTTTTATCATTGTTATACCATTTATCAAACGATGTTAAATCAAGTTTATTATCAACAATATGAGATAAAGCATACTCAAAAGTACCAGCTAATATTTGTGATGAGAAATCAATAGGAATGAACTTACTTTGGCAGGACAAGTCGGGTTTATAATTTGCCATAAAAGTTTTCGATGAGTGAATAATATCTATTAGATCACATCGATGAACTACAGGCAAGGTTAATCATTAAAGAATTCACTAAAATAAGAAAATACACTGAAAAGTGTCTTTTTGGATAAATTCTACAGCCTCAACGCCAAGTTCAGTGGCCGCTGGCAGATATAAGATGAACTCTGCAAACACACTGAACTATGATATAAAATGACATCTGAAAAAAAAACTGCGCTGCCAGCGGTCGACTGGAATTTTTTGTTAGCTTACTTCGCAGGCTGAGGAAGCTTTTTTCCATGAAGAAGGTTGTGGCAAATGACCCAAAAATTTACTTTTTTTACTTTACCAAACCTTTCTTGCTATGGATATGCACTTTCTATATGAAATCTCATTTTACCTCGTTCTTTCCATGCCCGATAAACAACTTGATAATAAATTTCAGAGTCATTGTTTTGATCAATTTTGCAACTACAATAACGGCTATAGCCTCCGTGGTAAGAGAATTGTTCAGGTAAGGTTTCTATAATCTGAGGTAAATATTTAGATAGCTTAAAACGGGCTATATCAAAAACTCTTTCATCTGATGGATACGGGTATATTTGCGTAGATTCTAAATTTTCTTGTTCCTTAATGCCACGAGTAAATACGTGATGCGAAAAGGTAAAAAATAGAGTGTAGCTTTCATTCCTCTTAGGGTGCTGAAATGCATGTTTGCAGGCATTTAAATGGCTAAAATCATACTTCGTGCCGTCAATATTAAAGCTTTTCCATTGCTGAACTTCATTATCAGGGAAGTTAAAGATTTTTTGATTTGCCACTACTGATGTTTTCCTTACCCCAGAAATAACAAAGGCTCCATCTAGGGAGCCTTCGCCAAGAAATAATCTTGGATTCAGAACGTCATTACCGGGCACAGCCTCGACCTCAAAAAGGTTACGTGATGTCACATCAAAAGATATGTCTGCTACATCAATTAGTAATAAGTATACTACACTTTACCCTAATGTCAAAAACTAAAGTTCTTTTAGAACTTAAAGCTATCTCTGGCTAAGACTTACACTAAGCATAGCAGCTTACTGAACACGAGATCAAGTAAGCTAACGCCGCATTAAGCGGACTAAAATTGTGGGTTATAATGTGTAGCGAAGCGAAACGTAACCCACTGTTTTAGTTCCGTTTAAATGCCTTGTTGAACGAAGCCGCTTCGCGACAGAAAAACAAACTGCGTTCATACTTTCTTTTATGCACCATTATCGCGCATAAAAGGAGTATACGCCATGAACATTTCAGATCAACTGAGCTTTGACTTTTTATATCAGCAACATTTAACCAACCTTACTTTACAGGGAATGCGCCCTGCTACCATTGATGCTGATTCACGGGCAGTGCGGCGGATTGCAGACTATTTTGAGCGTGCCTTAGTGAATTAACTAAAATTGGTACAGATATCACAATATTTTGATCGTGCACCCGATGCCTTAGATAAAGCTGATTTGAAATTGTACTTTGCAAGCTTAATCAAAACTCACTCTTGGAGTACGGTAAAACTAGATAGCAATGGCTTGCAATTCTTTTATCGTCATACCCTAGAAAAAGAGTGGGAATGGTTGAATATAGTTAAACCCCCTCAAGTAAAACGTATCCCTGATATTATTACCTGTGAGCAAATTGGCGCGCTTATTTCCCATACAAAGTCGTTGCGCTACAAGGTCTTCTTTCTTGTTTTATATAGTATGGGCTTACGATTAAGTGAAGCGCTTGAATTAACTATCAATGAGATAGATAGTGTTACAATGACGGTGCATATTCGTGATGGTAAAGGGGGAAAAGATAGGTTGTTACCTTTGCCTCACCGAACTTTAATCGCACTTCGCTACTATTGGAAAACTCATAAACACCCACACTTATTATTTCCCGGAAAAGGGAAAAACAAACAAGCACCAATGGACAAAGGCGGCATACAAAAAGCACTGAAAAAAGTCATTGCTGAGTTGGGAATAAATAAAAATATCAGTCCTCATTCACTCCGACATTGCTTTGCAACACATTTATTAGAGCAAGGTATTGATTTGCGTTCTCTGCAAGTTTTACTTGGCCACCACAGCCTTAATACCACCGCGCGATATACTCAACTCACCCCACTTAAGCAAAAAGATAATGTCATTGCCCTTGAACAGTTAGCCAATAATATCCCAATAAAATGGGAGGCATTATGAATCAATTCATCACTTTACTTAAAGCGCATCAAACTGAGTTTGAGAAATACTATGGCGCTCGGCTAAATCAAGATATTCGCCGAGCAATGAGTGATATGTTGCACTGTAAAAATGATCGCACTCGTTACACACAATGGCATTGTAGCCATTGCCAGCATGACCAACAGCAATTGGCATCCTGCGGAAACCGCAATTGTTCACAGTGCTTGCATCAAACCACCTCAAACTGGCTCGCTCGTCAAACGGATAAATTATTACCAGTCCATTATTTTATGGTGACATTGACTCTGCCATTTCAACTTAGATCCCTTGCGATGCAACATCCTAAAGCGCTTTATAAAATAATGTTTCAAGTCAGTGCTGAGCTGCTGAAAGGGTTTGCTACCCGTCAGAAGAAAGGCGAGTTAGGTTTCACAACCGTGCTACACACTCACAATAGAAAACGAGATTTACACCCTCACCTGCATATTATTGTTCCAAGTGGACGTTATGATCCTATCAAAAAGCAGTTTTTTAAAGGTGATAAAGCTTACCTATTTAATGCGCTTTCATTAGCAAAAGTATGGCGAGCAAAAATGATTGATGCCATTAATAACTCAAGTTTCGGAGTTCATATTCGTTGAAATTATAGCTTTTTCTGTTTTATTTTCCATCATATCAGTGCCTCTTGCCGTATTGTGAATTGATCCATTTGTAGCGCTTTCGTAAAAAAGCCAATAACAGTTTGATCGATCTTTTTTAAGATCTCTGATTTTTTACTTTCGGTTAAATTACCTATTTCATTGAGAGCGCCTGCAATTAATGCTTTAAATAAACCCCATAATTTACACCCAAAATTCAACGTCGTAAGGCTTTCTTCAAAGTCATTTCTAACCTCACTTAACTTGGCTCCCACTTGCTCTTCTTTTGCAAATAATAGTAAACAAAAACGCAATCCAGTTAGATGAATAGAAGCGATGTACGCACCATAGTGGCGGCTTTGTTCTTTTAAAAAACCAAGCTTTTGTTTCGCCTCTTTAAAGTAAACTTCAATTCCCCAACGTAGTGCATATATTTCAAGTATTTTTTCATCTTCAAGTAGGCTATCCGTTGATAAAAAGAGAGCCCAATCATTTTTGCTCGCTTGTTGTTTGGCTTCATTCATAGACCGAACGTACAGAAGCTTAACTTTAATCCATTGTGGATCTTTTTTAGTCTCAGTCGTTAAATTCAACTCAACAATAATTGATTTGCTTTGGTAAGGAATATTTTTTAGGTTATGCCATTGACCTTTGATATGTTGCTTATATAACTCTTCAGCACTCAGTAACTTACTCTCTCCATTTTCCATAAAGCGATACTTCATTTTATTTCGCTTCATTCGAACAATTGCTACAAGTGATTGTTCCACCGTCATTTTTAATATTCGTTTCGTTGCAAACCAAGCATCTGCTAAAAAATATTCGGCGTTAATACCATTGCGTATTGCTCTTGATATCATGTCGCAAACCATATCAGGTTTAGTTTGCTCTCTTGACTTTTCGTAACGTTTTGCTGCAATACTACGACCATCTTTAAACTGATAATCAGCAACCTGTCTGTCAGTTTTACTGATAAATATTTCATTATCAATCGGCGTAAATAACTCGTCATTAGCAAGGCCTAGCGTCACTATTTGTTGCCCATTGACACATCGAGCGGTTAAGTGATCGAAGTGCTTTGAAACACCTGGCATCTTTTTACCACGTCTGATTTTAACTGAATCATCGATAACAAAAGCATTCAATTTATTTCCTTCATGGGGCTTAAGTATTTTTTTTGCTGTCAATAATTGTAGCTTTCGCCAATCCAAGTTTTCATGGTTAATAAAATCGTAGAGGGCATCTTTTTTTGAGGATGAGAAACTCAATAACGCATCCCTTGAGAACATCGAAACAGAGTTTACTTTTAGCCAAACCCACAACATCAAGAGGTACACAACACTGTCAGCTGAAGTGCCAGATCGTTTGTTAAATTTTGCGCGTTTTAAGAGATCTTTAAAGCCAATGTTTTTCCATGTTGTACTAAACGTATTATCTATATTTAGATTTTGTTGATTAAGTAAATCCGCAGTAAGCGATGGTAAACCAAAATCATTTATGTCAGACTTCATTTTATGCCTCTTGTGTTTTTTTTATTGTCTAGTTAACAAGAATTATAACACAAGTAGGTATTTTATTCTTTTATATCAGCATGTTATGGTATTTTTATTGGTAAATATGAACTCCGAAACTTGAGTAATAAGAGTAAAATACTTGCTATCCCCACTGGATTGCCAAAGCAATGGGTCGTTGACTGTCGAAAAGTAGGTTTTGGATTGTCTTCATTTCAATATTTGTCGCGATACTTGTATCGAGGCGTATTACCCGATAAAGACATTATCAATATCCACAACGGATTAGTGACATTTCAATATAAAAAAGGTGGCTCAAATATAACCGAAACTCGAACTTTACCCGTACTCAAATTTTTATGGTTGATTTTACAACACGTACTGCCGAAAGGCTTACAACGCGTTCGAGATTATGGATTTCTAAGAGGGAATGCAAAAAAATTGCGCTTACAAATTCAATTGATCTTAGGCTTGTTCGTCAAGCAGCCATCTGTTGAAAATGAGGAAAAAGGTCGCGCCGTTCATATTTGCCCATGCTGTCAACACAGTATGAAATTAGTCGGGTTTCACCGACTGAAGCTTTCTGAGATTGGCTTGTGAATAGTTAGTTTTTGACCGAGATCGAAACCATTAAGGGGATGCCGATAAAGAAATAAAAATACAATAAGCCTTTGATATGATTGAGTAATGATCGTATGCAGATAAAACTCGCCTCAAGAAAACACCTAAACTTCCCTCTGATTTCACTATTTACTATATAAGAAGCGATCCTTGACGGGCTTGTTCAACAACCAGATAAGGTGTCGGCTACGCGACACCTATCCTTGTTTATTATATTTTTACTACTTTGTGAACTTGGTATTTACTTTTGAAACAATAACCTAACTGTATAGCTAAATTAAGGGATATTTCATTTGCAGAGTCCCAATGCGGTATTTTATTTTGGTTCAATATTGCCCTAACTAAATTAGCCGAGAGTATTTTACCAATCGATTTCTGTCGAAATTTAGGTAAAACCATAATACTTATCTCGTAGCCACTAGAACATACTAACGCTGAAGAAGCCACGCCAACTATTAAACCATCATAGATTGCAACAAATCCTAAGCCCTTATTTAAGAAATCAGATCCAGATTCAAAATTTTCTAAATGATACTTAAAGTTTTCATTTGTCGAAATATCTGAAGCCACAGCCTCGTCAATCTGGCATATTGTTAGCTGATTAGATTTTGAAAGGATAATTCTATCAAGGTGATGGATTGAAATACTTTCATGATTTAAAGAATATCGTTCATATTTTTGTAAAGTAACATTAGGTTGCGTTTCCAGCTTTGAAATCCAACTCTCTGGACTTGGAAGAATAGTTGCTCCACTAGGTATTACATTTAAAATATTTTCGGCCTGAGAGTTTTCGAAGTCGCCTCCTAAAATATAAAAAGAGCCGTTTTTTATTAGAAAAACACTGGGTGAAATTTGGCAGTCAGATATGACTTTACACATTGTGCCTTCAAGCACGCACTCAATCGTAAAGTCCCTCTTATCATGCAAAAAAAAGACTTGTTCAAGAATGTTTTTGTGTAATTTTAAATTAAGATTATGCACGAAACCTCCAGAAAAATATAACGCCACGCTAAGCGGATTAAAATTGGGCAGTATTTTTGCGGTCTTTTTTGCAAAAATGATGAACTGTTTTAATTCCGTTTAGCGTATTGTTGAACGAAGCCGCTTCGCGACAGAAAAACAAACTGCGTTCATACTTTCTTTTATGCACCATTCTCGGTGCGCATAAAAGGAGTATACGCCATGAACACTTCAGATCAACTTCGCTATGACTTTTTATATCAGCAACATTTAACCAATCTCACTCTGCAGGGAATGCGCCCTGCAACCATTGATGGTTACTCACGGGCAGTGAGGCGGATTGCAGGCTATTTTGAGCGCTCTCCCGATGCACTAGATAAAGCTGATTTGAAATCATACTTTGCAAGCTTAATCAAAACACACTCTTGGAGTACGGTAAAACTTGATCGTAACGGCTTGCAATTCTTTTATCGTCATACCCTAGAAAAAGAGTGGGAATGGTTGAATATAGTTAAACCCCCTCAAGTAAAACGTATCCCTGATATTATTACCTGTGAGCAAATTGGCGCGCTTATTTCCCATACAAAGTCGTTGCGCTACAAGGTCTTCTTTCTTGTTTTATATAGTATGGGCTTACGATTAAGTGAAGCGCTTGAATTAACTATCAATGAGATAGATAGTGTTACAATGACGGTGCATATTCGTGATGGTAAAGGGGGAAAAGATAGGTTGTTACCTTTGCCTCACCGAACTTTAATCGCACTTCGCTACTATTGGAAAACTCATAAACACCCACACTTATTATTTCCCGGAAAAGGGAAAAACAAACAAGCACCAATGGACAAAGGCGGCATACAAAAAGCACTGAAAAAAGTCATTGCTGAGTTGGGAATAAATAAAAATATCAGTCCTCATTCACTGCGCCATTGCTTTGCAACACATTTATTAGAGCAAGGTATTGATTTGCGTTCTCTGCAAGTTTTACTTGGCCACCACAGCCTTAATACGACCGCGCGATATACTCAACTCACCCCACTTAAGCAAAAAGATAATGTCATTGCCCTTGAACAGTTAGCCAATAATATCCCAATAAAATGGGAGGCATTATGAATCAATTCATCACTTTACTTAAAGCGCATCAAACTGAGTTTGAGAAATACTATGGCGCTCGGCTAAATCAAGATATTCGCCGAGCAATGAGTGATATGTTGCACTGTAAAAATGATCGCACTCGTTACACACAATGGCATTGTAGCCATTGCCAGCATGACCAACAGCAATTGGCATCCTGCGGAAACCGCAATTGTTCACAGTGCTTGCATCAAACCACCTCAAACTGGCTCGCTCGTCAAACGGATAAATTATTACCAGTCCATTATTTTATGGTGACATTGACTCTGCCATTTCAACTTAGATCCCTTGCGATGCAACATCCTAAAGCGCTTTATAAAATAATGTTTCAAGTCAGTGCTGAGCTGCTGAAAGGGTTTGCTACCCGTCAGAAGAAAGGCGAGTTAGGTTTCACAACCGTGCTACACACTCACAATAGAAAACGAGATTTACACCCTCACCTGCATATTATTGTTCCAAGTGGACGTTATGATCCTATCAAAAAGCAGTTTTTTAAAGGTGATAAAGCTTACCTATTTAATGCGCTTTCATTAGCAAAAGTATGGCGAGCAAAAATGATTGATGCCATTAATAAGAGTAAAATACTTGCTATCCCCACTGGATTGCCAAAGCAATGGGTCGTTGACTGTCGAAAAGTAGGTTTTGGATTGTCTTCATTTCAATATTTGTCGCGATACTTGTATCGAGGCGTATTACCCGATAAAGACATTATCAATATCCACAACGGATTAGTGACATTTCAATATAAAAAAGGTGGCTCAAATATAACCGAAACTCGAACTTTACCCGCACTAAAATTTTTATGGTTGATTTTACAACACGTACTGCCGAAAGGCTTACAACGCGTTCGAGATTATGGATTTCTAAGGGGGAATGCAAAAAAATTGCGGTTACAAATTCAATTGATCTTAGGCTTGTTCGTCAAGCAGCCATCTGTTGAAAATGAGGAAAAAGGTCGCGCCGTTCATATTTGCCCATGCTGTCAACATAGTATGAAATTAGTCGGGTTTCACCGACTGAAGCTTTCTGAGATTGGCTTATGAATAGTTAGTTTTTGACCGAGATCGAAACCATTAAGGGGATGCCGATAAAGAAATAAAAATACAATAAGCATTTGATATGATTGAGTAATGATCGTATGCAGATAAAACTCGCCTCAAGAAAACACCTAAACTTCCCTCTGATTTCACTATTTACTATATAAGAAGCGATCCTTGACGGGCTTGTTCAACAACCAGATAAGGTGTCGGCTACGCGACACCTATCCTTGTTTATTAAATTATTCATCTCCAAACCAGCTACTCACATCTATTGAAATACATTCAGGCGGTATGGACAAATCATATGGCTTAGTAACGCTGCTAGAGCCTGTGAATTCGAAGGGGTATTCTTCATTCATTTCACATGCGTCTTCACCTTTTCCGTAATTTTGAGAGACATGGGCATTCCCTTCGCCCTTAAAAGTAAGCTCTCGATTATCAATATCAACCAATTCGTAGTCAGTAACCTCAGAATGTTCGACATAGCTGCTGTGACTCAGAATATCGATATCAGGCATGCTATTTGATACAAAGGTACTCATCAATTCACTATCGATATGAGAAGACAGCTCAGAATGTAATTCACTCCTTGTATCTTCGACCATGTTAAAAATCGATAATAATATGCCAAGGGCTTCTTCAGATAGCTTTTCGCACTCTGCGTCTGTTATATCGAAAGTCGAGTCATTAACATGCGTAAACTTTGAAAGGGAGTCTATTGTTTCTTTGATTTCTTTCCATGGTTCCAGAACATCCATTCTAAGTTCTTCTTTAACGAACTTATGGTCTAGGCCACCTTGCACACAGTAGGTGTACCTTTGTTTTCTGCTTGATTTTCCATTATCTGTTTCTACTTTAAACCAAGAGCAAGATTTAACCTTATCTTCTGGAGCGCGACGCTCAAAAATATTGCGTATTAGCTCCCTCAGGGAATAAGCAAAACTATTAATTCTAAGCGGATCATCTTTGTTTTCTAAGTATGCCACCGATGCTGAAAACAGCTTTTTCTCAAAATCTGTCGTCAAATACGATTCTATTTGTTCTTCCATGCTCGATGCCTTAAGAAATTTAACACCGTTTTAAGCGGCAAATTGCAGTTGGCTAAAATAAGTGAGGCACGAACAAAAAGCCAACTGTAATTTGTCCGACTTGAAAACCCTTGTTAGACGACTAGTGCACAGGTAAATATTCTAAGCTACTTTTAAAAGATAAAGTAGTATGAACTTTAGCAACGACAGGTGCAGATATGATTAGATCAAGAGCTTTGATAACATGTGCGTTTTGAGTCATACTTTTTAATACAGTAGCTAATTTTTTAACTCTAGCTGCAGGTATATTTTGGGCTAAAGGTGCTGTAAATTCAGGTTCACCAAACAATTTTATAAACTCTACTATTTCAACTTCCTCGAAATTGCGTAAGTGTTTTTTATAATATGGTAAAGCAGCTTCATCCACACCTTCTCTGTACCCTAAGCCATTGCCAACAAAACATATAGATAAAACCTTAACCCAAAAAGACCTTGCGGCCCTTGGAACTTTACCGCTCGGAGGAAGTGAATTATCTAACGCTTTAGCGTGAGGATATTCATTATAGAAGTTATTAGTGCCGAAATGGGTCCTATTTAAATTCTCTAGAATCTCAATTATTTCACCAGCGAGGCTATCTTCATCTTTATACGTGAGACCATTTACTACTTGTAAAAATTTTTGTGAGGCATCTTTTCTTAATACTTCAGCATTTTTTCTGAAAACACCAAATTTAGCACCAATATCATATTTCCGATCTTCAGTGGCAGCATTCCATATGAAAGGAGCTATTCCTGCTACGTTTTTTTTGATTTCAGCACTAGTTTTTTCTCCTGTATATAAGCCAAATAGTGTCCATAAGAAATCATCAATTCTCTCAATTGGTTGCTTAACAAAATCAGCACCAATAACGGGGTAATCTTCTTCGGGAATTACGGATACACGAACATTTGTCAATAATTGTTTTACAGCTATTAATGAATGGTCTGGCTTAGCAGTTATAGCATGCTTTAAACACACGCTTAACCAACCTAACATTTCAAAACCATCTATATCATTGTCATTAGGGTGAGCTGCACTAGCATGATTTCTCATGAAATTTACATGCTCTAATCTATGATAATTAACATCTGACAATAGCCCAATTCGTCTACAAGCTTCGAGTAAGTCATGTTCACTAACTTGGTCAATATCTTCTTCTTTCGATAGATTTTTATACCTTGAGCTGACTTTTTCAGCAATAGAATAAAAATACGCAAGATCAAATCCAATAATTAAGCGTCTAAAGGCTCTTACAGTTTCGTCCCAAAGATAATTTAATGCTCCATCGAATAACCCAACAGATATTGCAACTGTAAATTTAGATAAGTAATGAGATTTTATACGATCTTCAATTGGAATAATCATTAGGGATTCTTCTAAGGAAGAAATCACTTTTTTACGTTCGCTTATCGGAGCAACTACATTATCGATAGGCAACCCTACATGTGAAAGGTAACCCTCTAATTGTTGGTGTAAATTATCTATAGGTTGTGTAAGCTCTGTTGATTTAGCAATAATAATTTCTGTTCCATTTGCCACAAGTAATACTCCGATAATTTGATTAGTCGTCTAACGCCTTGCTAAGCTGATAAAAATGGTTGGTTAAAATCGCGAAGCGATAACCAACTGTTTTTATTCCGTTTAAGCAACTTGTTAGCTTGCGTGTTGACACTAATTATCAGACTACTTCTAATAAATTCATTGTATCGTTAATCAATGCACTATCTATCAGAGCTGTCTTGGATAAAAATGATCGCTTGGTTTTACTATCTCCAATACAAATCAATTTTGTAGCTGAAGAAAAATATTTTCTTTTAATCGTTTCAATATTAAAAAGGGGATTAGATGATGTTTCATCCCCCTTATATTCCGCGACAGAAAAAACAACTTGCCCACTAGATTTAGTTTCTTGTGAAAGAAATTTGAAAATATTACTTCTACTCTCTGTATCAATGTCTTCCTTAAAAACCGCATCAAGAAGAAATGGAAAGCTATGAATAGTAGGATTTTTCATGACCATTTCGTAGAACGAAAAGTTATAAGCCATTAACAACTGATGTAACTCAACACCTTGATACGGGAAGGAATTCAAAGAATAGAGATCCTGATATTTGGTTTCTTTGGGTAGATGAACACCTAATGCTGAAACCTTACGTTTAAATATAGAAAGAAATTCTCTTTCCTTAACTTTTCTCAATGAGTCAATATCAACACCATCTCCAAACTTTTCTATATCATCATTTATTCCATTTATTCGTTTTTCACAAGATGCCTTCTTGATAGAAATGTTTTTTAACATTCGTAGATTAGCATTATGATCCAGCCAAGAATCAAATGTAATATTGTCCGACTTTAAACGTCGTAAAATCCCATAGTCCGTCTCTATTTTTATTCTCAAAGAAATTATAACCTTCTCGGCTGAGATTAACTTCGAAGCATTCTTTTTAATGTGTTCTTTTACCCTATCCTTTTGTTTTAAAGCATCGTTAATATCTTGGCTATAGTTATAAAACGCTTTCAAATCACCAGGTAGGTTTTGGTCACACGTGGGGCACTGATCAACTTTTGGCTTTTGATTTTTTATGTTGGATATTACTTGAGATAATACCTTCTGCCTACCTCTTAACATACTTACTTTGTTGCATAATTTCGTATGTTCTGCTTCTTTACCAGATAAGTCTTTGTTTAAACTTTGATAGCTTTTTAGGTGGTTTTCAGCCTCACCTTTAAAACGCTCATCAAGTAATTTTGATATTTTCAGATCTTCATTTTTAATCTCATAAGAATCAAGTTGCTTCAACTCAAAGTTTAATTCTTTTTTTTCTTTCTCAAGGTTATATTTGTTGATTCTTTCGTGATCATTTTTAATACCACAATAGTAATCCAAATAATCGAATTTGAAGTTCTTATAAAATCTATAATCTCCAATTGACTCACGTATATACACCCACCCTACAGATTGGGATATATAATACGGTAATAGTGCTGTCTCTAACGGCGCTTCAATTAATTCCGATTTCTTTTGTAGAACTAAATTAAAACCTATTATTTTTGACAGAAGCGCTTTATATCTACCGTACTCAAAAGAATTATTACTATTAATACCATCAAACCTAATAGGAGGTTCATTTTCTTTTTGTAAAACTAACGTATCATCAGACCGTACAAACACTAGTTTACAAATTTCTTCGGCTTGTTCTAGAACGCAATCAAGTCTAAAAAAAACATCATCATTATTAATATCATTCAAATTATCTTTTGAGTCATTTATACCCATAGCATAAATAACTGATTGAATAAGTGTGCTTTTCCCAGATGTATTTCGCCCATGAATAATGTTTACTGAATCACTAAATTCTGTATGGAAGCCTTTCTCGCTATTAGGAGAATAAACCAATAAACTTTTTAAAATTAATTTAGACATACATCCCTCTTGTCTCTACATATGCTGCAATTACAGCGAATGACACCATGTAGCTTTCTAATCTAGGTTGGGATTCTTTTTGATAACAGTGATATAAATCAACAATACAATCAGCTTCACTGGTGTGCCGTTCATCAATATCGGTTCTAGTTTCAACAAATTTATAAATTTTACGATATTCAATTTGTTGAATATCCTTAAAGTAATCAAAACAGTTTTCAAGCAACTCTTTTGCTCTTCGCCGTATTGGTAGTTTTAAATTCAATTGAGTTGAAATTTGTTCTGAATACTGTCTCCAGAAATCAAAAGATTTTTTACTTTCAGTGAACATATTGAAAGTTTCATTTATCTTGTTTTTAGTTACTCTTTTGCTTAGGTCTGATAGAAGAACTTTATTGTTATCATTATATTTTTGCTCTGCATCCTCTAACAATCGCATTAACGAAGAAATAACAGCCTCATGATCATTCACATTTTGACCAAAGTGCTCCATGGATAAACCTTTTAGCTCTCTTTGCCAGCTTTGGTAGCTTTGAGCAAAATCAATATATTGAAAATGAACATTCTCTAATTGAGTACTTTCAAGTATTGATTGACAAATCCTTGGTTCAATATTTTCCTTAATTTTGTCTGTTAAATCAGTGTATTTTTTGCATTGATTTGAAACTTGGACTTTGACTTTATCTTGTTTTACACCTTTTTCTCTTTTGCTTGTTAATAATACATTTCGGTTAGTAAGAAAGTTTAACGTGTGTTGATAATCATTAGACTTATCGTGAGGGTCGTTGATAAGTTCCCTTCCAACCATCGTCATTTTCCCAATTATTTCGCAAAGATCACTGTCTGTACTCCAGTCATCCCTTGATTTTTTTGCTTGGTATGTGTCAATTTGTTTTAAATGACGATTTTCATCCAAAAATGCGAATAGAAAATCTTCGTGGTGCTCCAAGCAAATAAAGTAATTCTCTATGTTTATTTTTTCATAGCCTTCAAATAATAGAAAAACAACACAGCAACGCTGAAACGAATAGCCGGAGCCACCCTCTACACCTGAATTACTACTTACCATAATGTACTTCCATAATTATTGTTTGATTCGTCATTTGTTCAAATTAAGCGGAGCAAGCTAACAGTAGATTAGTCGGAAATTTTCCTTCTAATTCTGCGGAAAGTTTCCGCCTATTTGCAATCTACTCTTTTCGTTTTCCATGTCAATAACATTAAAAACAAATACTTGCTTATATTCATAATTTTCGAGAAAGATCAAATAAGGAAACTTTCCGTCTAATTATGCATTAGTTAGGATTTAACGCTATACTGGTTATTAAACCAGTCAACGAGGAGTCGTTATGAGTATTCCTAAATCCCCTTTTTTAGCGTCCATTCGTGATTATATGATAACTCGCCATTATGCTAAACGAACGGTTGAAACTTATCTTTATTGGATTTATCGTTACATTTTATTCAATAAAAAAGCACATCCTGCTCAATTAAATTCACTGCATGTTGAACGATTTTTAAGTTACTTATCCGTTGAACAAAAAGTGGCCGTTTCCACTCAAAAAATAGCATTAAATGCGGTCAATTTTTTATATAAAGAAATTCTTCATCAACCTTTGTCTGATTCATTACGATTTTCTAAATCAAGTACGCCACGAAAATTACCTGTTGTTTTAACGCCCGCTGAAATGAGTCTTTTGCTTAAAAAAATCAGGCCTAAATATCAGTTAATGGCGCAATTATTATATGGCAGTGGTTTACGGCAAATGGAACTTTTGCGCTTACGAATTCAGGATGTTGATTTTCATTACTTATCATTGCTTATATGGAATGCTAAAGGTGGAAAACATCGTCGAGTTACACTTGCTCCTGAGTTGCTCGATGCAATTAAATTACAAATACAGTTTGCTCAGCGTTATTTTGAGCTCGACATTCAAAATCCACAATATGCGGGTATTTGGTTACCAAATGCATTGGCGAGGAAGTACCCATCGGCGGCCAACACGTTTTCTTGGCATTATTTATTTCCTTCTTATAAATTAAGCGGCGATCCTGAAACAGGGGAAATTAGGAGACATCATGTTGATGAATCTGGATTGCGAAAAGCAATCAAGTTTGCAGGAAAAGAAGCAGGAATTTTAAAGCCGATATCTTGTCACACATTGCGACATTCTTTTGCAACTCATTTGTTAGAAAATGGTGCTGATATTCGAACCGTTCAGGAGCAATTAGGACATCGTGATTTGAAAACAACACAAATTTATACGCATGTCTTACAAAATGGGGCAAACAGTGTTTTAAGTCCTTTATCTAAAATATACCCTCTCTAAAGAATTCTACTTAAAAGTAAACTTACCCCCAAAAGAGTTGTAACTCTTTGTAAATATTATATTTTTTGGCTAAAGCATGTAGTGGTACAGTTCAACACCCAGAGAAGGTGCCGACTGCTCGACACATATCTTTGTTTGTTAGGCATCTGTTTCTTTGTCTATTGCCGTGAGCAATAAAAGCACAAAATATTAGCGTAAACCACTTAGATGAGGTTGAAGATACATTTCCCATTTAATAGGCAAATGGGCGTTCAAGAAATCAAATACAATTCTCTCACCATGAGTAAGTGATTGACGTAATTTATCAAGTTGCTATTTACTTTTCTACGGATATCCATTTTATCTTTCACTTATAAATTTTATAAATTAGCATAAAATTCTAGATTTTTGTAATGCCCATTAGCTGGATCAGCATCAGCCCAAGTAGCTGGCCCACCGTGTAAAACCTGGTTACAGGTCATAACCTTATACCCATGGTGGGTAGCTCCGTCTTCATATGTTCCAGTAGGATACCATTGTTTGCCAACAGTGGCCTCAACACAAGCATTGGCATGCCACCCCATGATCACAAGACGCTCAATGCCAAGTTTTTTTAAATCATCATGTAGAGTGGTCTCGCGAAATGCATTGGGATATGGTTTTCGCAAAGTATTTTGCTGCCCGTTGTAAAGAGCACTAAGAGCAGTACGCGTATTATCAGGACCTTCATTCGAGCCAGGAAACCCTTGCAAAAATCGAATGGACCAAACATGACATCCCATTACTTGCATATACATCAAAAGCCTTTGTTGGGCTGCAGTAATGTTAGAAATTGGCAATATGTGTCCTGGTATGATTGATGTTTCGCCTAGCGCAGCTTTATTATCTTCATCGATCACCAACAACGCTATTTTAGCTGCATTAACCGCATGCCCTTGTAGCGCAGCAATCATACTCTCCTTCATGAACATGATATTTTTCTTTCCTCTATAGTTGTATATTTTGCTAAGGTTTTCCGTGCTCAGTATCTGGCGCATTCTGTGGCTTAACGAGTCTATAGAATTACTGGTTTTATTTATTTGTTATTAGAAAGAACACTTTAACTGAGTTGTTTTCTTTTAACAATTAAAAACATTTACGGTTTTTAAAATTTTATTTTCCATAAGTGAACATTGAATTTTGCTTAAATTTGACCTAAAACTTAACGATTAAGATTCTTTATACTAGGGATTACTACGGGGGCTCATCGTAATGACGGCTACGGCTAGTTTAGCGTAGACTGCTAATATCTATTAGATCATAACTAAGATCAGCCATCAAGGATTTAAAAGAAATAGTCAAAAATAATTAATGGAGCATAACAATGCCAACTTTTGGATAAATTATACAGCATGAACTTGTTATATGCTCTCCCTCACACTGTAGTGGTCAACTAAAGTTTTTAAAAACTTCACCCTAAGAAGTCAAAGATTTAGATGTTTTTAGAAAAAGTATTTGCAGCAGAGAAGCCTATACGGACATATTCACAGTGCTTTTTTCTGGGAGTGCCTGATCCTATAACTGATTATTAAACCAATCTTTTTTGGGTTAAAATCAGCAGCTTGTTATTAACAAAAAATGTCAATATTTTTCCTTAAATTTCATAGGTTCTAATAAAAGACCAGTCCCAATCATCCATACCGAAATGAATTATTGTCGCTGTTGCATTGATTGTGATTTTTTCTTGTTGCAACAGCTTGTGAGTAAGACTTCCTTGAATAGTACAAAACATATAAACTGCATTTGGATCAGGTGGTTTAACGTGATTAACTGCATCATTACGATATGGTGGAAAATCCAAATGGATTAAATTCATTCTTTGTCCATTACTCTGTAAAACAATATCTTTTACACCTTGCAAAGAAATATATCGAATAGGGCCATTAATAGCTTCTAATCTATCACTGATTTTTTTAAGAGAGTAAAAATCAAGAGAATATATATTAATAATTGGGCCGTTTTTAAAGGGTTTTGCTTTGCTTTTTTTCAAAATATCAATGATTGGTGTGGATTGATTATTCGCATCATTCATTGAAATACCATAAGCTCTTTGATCATCATCCTTATGAGATAAAATGCCTTTTCGTAAGAGTTTAGCGGGAATAAAGCGCCCTTGATAAGTAGCGTTTATTTTTAAATCACATAAATACCAACAATATTTAGTATTTAAAAATCGTCTCACAGCTGCACTGGCGGCAATGATTACATCATTTTTTTGAAAACCTGAATAATATAGTTGTCCCATACGTTCAAAAAAATCAAAATAATCCTCACCATGAACAATTTTAAAAGTGTCAGTCCCCAATGGATAGCAAAAATTATACTCAAACTCTAAAAGCGCTTGATTATACAACTGTTTATTTAAAGAATTGATTTGAAAAAATTCCATTAGCCTTTATCTCTTTATGAACATTTGTGTTCTATTTTTGTATAAATTTTCATATAAATGATTAAACATGGTGGCTCCCATAGACAACCCTTGTTTAATTTTATAATTATCTTCTTCAGTTTTATTCCAGCTTGGTTCAAGCACATCAAAAAAATCCTGAGAGTGTTTAATATCCAATTCTTCATGCAAATCGTAATGAAGCATATCAACCTCACTTAGCCAGTCATTATTCACAATCCCTTCACCTAGCCAGGTAGAAATATCACAGAACATACGTTCAATCATCCCCATTACTCCCACACCGATTAAATAATCGTCCCAAGAACAGGCTCCAATTAATGCAGTATTAAAAATTCGAACATCAGGACTAAGAATACGATTATCGATCTGATTTTCGCTTATACCATCCAATTTTTTCAACAATTCCCGAAAAGTCTCAGAGTGACTTTTAGCTAATTCACCCTCTCCATGTTCTTCCCACACATTACGTACAATTTCTATGCGCAACTCAGGCTCAGGTATCCTTGCTGATAACACAGCCATAGGTCTAGAAAAAAATTCAACAGCGAAAAGAAATTGAATTTGTGTTTCTACAAAGTCACGCTTACAAAATTCTTTTTCTTTTAATTTTATAAAGTACGGATTAAAATGGTAACCACAAGTATGTAACATACTATCAACAACATCTAATAGAGTGGTTTCAAAATCAATTTTTTTGTTCATGTTTATGTTCATCATATAATCACTTTTTTTTAATACAAATACACAGCTTATTATAAAATAAGTCTCTGGAAAATGTATGGAGTTTATTAGAAAGCGGTTTGTCGTATTCAAAACCGTGGGTAAATTTTTTAAACCATTCTCGCTGATTATTTAGCTGTCGGAAAATTACAATAGTACCTATTTTACTTTGTTGCGAGATTTTCTTACATATAGTATCAATTGCTTCGTCAGCCATCCAATCGAATATGTTAGATAGATCAATGAGATCATAACCAGCAAAACTGTCCACTTGTTCTAGCGTATTATTAATAAATTTGAAGTTAGTATTTGAAGGCGGAGATTGTAAATATTGTGGTAGTGCTTCATGGCGTTCAAGATAGTAACCTAGAAATACGTGATGGAGAAAATAGTTATTCATATAATCTTCTCGTGTTATCCCTGTTTCAAAAGCCTTTCGAAAATAGATTGGATAACTGTTTTTTTCTGCATGCTGAGTTACTTCTGGACCAAACATAGTATTTAGTAGTACATCAGAAAAGAACATATCAAAAGCAACTGTCCAATAAGGATTTAATCTAAGTTTTGCTAAATAGTTATCTTGTGCTATATCACCATTAAAAAAATCTTGTACTTCCTTATGCTCAGTAACAAACTCATATAAAAACAATCTGAATCCTCGAAACAAAGACTCAAAATTCCCGCAGACATTTAAACCTTTCGGATCGTCATTATTAATATTAAATCGTTCACTATGATTAGATTGCTCTTTTAACACTGCAATCTTAGATTTAACCAACTGGATTTGCTGCACGTTTGCATCCAGTAAATGAATATCAAGCTCTGGAAAAACAGACTTAAGAGAAAAAGCACAACAACCTCCAGAAGCTATCATTAATAAGCGCTTTACCGAAAATTGTTTGACCAATTCAATTGCAACTAAAGGATCTTCGCGAGTAACCGCAAATTGAACAGAATTATTTTTCAATGCTTGGTTCCTTAATAAATGCTCAAAAAGAGGCGTAAAATAGGATATATAACGCCTTTCACAGAAGCGCAAAAATGTACGCCTATTCCCTTCAATTCAACTATGAAATATGCGTGCATTTTCATGTCCGACCACAGCTGTTTGTTAGATTTTTAATCTTATTAATTCTCGTAGTTATTCCATTAACCTCATCGATAATAACTATAGCACAGATAACTAAAAGATTTCAAGGTAATTCGGACATTTTATAGTATATTAATTTGTTTTCACATACAGACATTCTAAATGGAGACCTATTTTCTAAAATATGGATGAAATAAATATCATTTTTATCTATTAATATATTACGCTTTTTATCTGTATAGGATAAAATATTTTCATTAATTTTCACAATTCCTCTAGCCCTATATATGTATATATATTTCTCTATGAAACTAGCACTCCATTCTCAATGTGACATAAAATCGTTTATTTTTATTTAAAGACTAACCTTTTAATAAATAGCATATTATTTTCATTCCCACGAATACAAATATCGTAAAACTTATCAGAAATTAAAAAATCATATTCGCAAGCACTAAAAGAAATGAAAGTGTACCTTTCTTTCCAACCTTCTATTCCACTAATATAGCTCTCTTTAATAATAATTTTTTATAAGTTATTTTGGTAATATATCCATAAGAATGACCAAGATAATCACATTTTCAAATAATAAAATCTATTGTCAGGATCTATTACCATAACTATATATTCATTTCCTTTTTTTATACGACCAACAACTCTTATAGCCTCCAATGGATACTGCTCTAATTCTTCTTGTTCTCGTTCTGGTTTAGGTCTGAAAATAACACCACAAGATATTCCACTTTCAATATCAATATCAATATCAATATCAATATCAATATCAATATCAATATCAATATCAATATCAATATCAATATCAATATATTTTATAGAAAATCGATCTCTAGTGTCAGAATATACAACAATAATAAATATTGTCATATTTCGATTTATACAAATCTGCAATAGTTTTATATTTTTTTAACTTTATTTATAAAATAACCATTTTCAAGTCATTAAATTTATGTTCTCCACAAGAACTTATATTAAATATGCTCAATATAACATTAAAATACAAACCACTCTTTTTCATTAGCTTGCTCTTAAATTATCACTCTACAAATCATAATATTCCAAAGAAGATATATAAATAAACATTACCATATAATATCTAAATATCTAACGCCGCGCTCTGCGGCAAACTTGGAGCGCAGCGAAAATTTGTCCGATAGCCGCGCCTTGTTGAACGAAGCCGCTGCGCGACAGAAAAACAAACTGCGTTCATACTTTCTTTTATGCATCATTATAGGTGCGCATAAAAGAAATAGACGCCATGAACACTTCAGATCAACTGAGCTTTAACTTTTTATATCAGCAACATTTAATCAACCTTACTTTGCAGGGAATAAGGCAGCTACCATTGATGCTTACTACGAGTGCTAGGAGGATCACAGACTATTTTGAGCGTGCGCCAGATGTTTTAGATAAGGTCGATTTGAAATTGTACTTTGCAAGCTTAATAAAAACTCACTCTTGGAGTACGGTAAAACTTGATCGTAACGGCTTGCAATTCTTTTATCGCCATACCCTAAAAAAAGAGTGGGAGTGGTTGAATATTGTCAAACCACCTCAAGTAAAGCGTATCCCAGATATTATACTATTCGCATTAATATTATGATCAAAATCTGGCGAAGTGGAAAATCAGGTAATTCAAGGCGGAAGTTGTAGCTAATGGTTGTTCCCTTGGCAAAACTTCCAACACAGAAGTAACTGATTTTACCAAGCTAGATGATCACATATTTGATGCGATTGGTATTATTACCTGTGAGCAAATAGGGGCGCTTATCTCCCATATAAAATCATGACTACAAGGTGTTCTTTCTTGTTTTATATAGTATGGATTTACGATTAAATGAAGAGCTTGAGCTAACGGTTAATGAGATTGATAGTGTCTCAATGACGGTGAATATTAGTGATGGTAAAAGGGGTAAAGATAGGTTATTACCTCTACCTCATCGAACTTTAATCGCACTTCGCTATTATTGGAAAACACACAAACACCCACTCTTGTTTGTTATATTTTTGGCTGCTAATCACCGAGGATAAGCGCCATTATTAATGTCTATACATGTTCCATTTATATATTCTGGACATTCTGTCGCCAACCAAACTATGGCTTTTGCCACTTCTTTTGGTTTAGCAAATCGGCCACTGTAAACGGTATTTTTAATGGCATTTTTCCGTTCTTCTGGAATGATATTGAGCATATCAGTTTCAACTGGCCCTGGAGCAACAGTATTGATGACAATACCTTTAGGCCCTAAGATTTTAGCAAAACTCTTCGTAGCATTAATGAGACCAGCTTTTGTAATGCCATACCAAATGTCTGGATGGCCAATTTCACCTGCAATTGAAGCGTTATTCACAATTCTACCAGAGCCCATTTTAACCATGCTTTTCGATACTTCACGAATCAAAGCAACAGGAGCTTCAATGTTTAATTTCAGAATTTCATTTAATTTATCTTGGGGATAGTTATCAAACGGAATTGAATGCATTACACCGGCATTATTAACCAGCACATCCATTTCTCCCAACTCTGATACCAATTCAGGGATTAGCTCAACGTTTGTTAAGTCAAAACTTTTTTTGATTACATTTTTAGAGTTTAAAAGCTCACAACTATTAAAGCTCCTTGCTACCACAAAGACTCTATAACCCAACAGGATAAGCTGTCTAGTCACTTCTAGGCCAATACCTTTATTTCCACCTGTAACTAGAGCGGTCTTAGCTCTCTGCATCTATTTCTCCATTTTGAAATCTAACGACCAAGCTCAGCAGCAGGCGAAAGTGGCGCGTATTTTGCTTCGCAAAAATCGCGACGCTTTTGACTGTCAGCTGCAGCGTATTGTTGAACGAAGCCGCTGCGCGACAGAAAAACAAACTGCGTTCATACTTTCTTTTATGCATCATTATAGGTGCGCATAAAAGAAATAGACGCCATAAACACTTCAGATCAACTGAGCTTTGACTTTTTATATCAGCAACATTTAATCAACCTTACTTTGCAGGGAATAAGGCAGCTACCATTGATGGTTACTCACGGGCAGTGAGGCTGATTGCAGGCTATTTTGAGCGCTCTCCCGATGCGCTAGATAAAGCTGATTTGAAATTGTACTTTGCAAGCTTAATCAAAACACACTCTTGGAGTACGATAAAACTTGATCGTAACGGCTTGCAATTCTTTTATCGTCATACCCTAGAAAAAGAGTGGGAATGGTTGAATATTGCTAAACCACCTCAACTAAAACGTATCCCTGATATTATACCATTCGCATTAATATTATGATCAAAATCTGGCGAAGTGGAAAATCAGGTAATTCAAGGCGGAAGTTGTAGCTAATGGTTGTTCCCTTGGCAAAACTTCCAACACAGAAGTAGCTGATTTTACCAAGCTAGATGAGCACATATTTGATGCGATTGGTATTATTACCTGTGAGCAAATTGGCGCGCTTATTTCCCATACAAAGTAGTTGCGCTACAAGGTCTTCTTTCTTGTTTTATATAGTATGGACTTACGATTAAGTGAAGCGCTTGAATTAACTATCAATGAGATAGATAGTGTTACAATGACGGTGCATATTCGTGATGGTAAAGGAGGAAAAGATAGGTTGTTACCCTTGCCTCACCGAACTTTAATCGCGCTTCGCTACTATTGGAAAACTCATAAACACCCACACTTATTATTTCCCGGAAAAGGGAAAAACAAACAAGCACCAATGGACAAAGGCGGCATACAAAAAGCACTGAAAAAAGTCATTGCTGAGTTGGGAATAAATAAAAATATCAGTCCTCATTCACTGCGCCATTGCTTTGCAACACATTTATTAGAGCAAGGTATTGATTTGCGTTCTCTGCAAGTTTTACTTGGCCACCACAGCCTTAATACCACCGCGCGATATACTGAGCTCACCCCACTTAAGCAAAAAGATAATGTCATTGCCCTTGAACAGTTAGCCAATAATATGCCAATAAAATGGGAGGCATTATGAATCAATTCATCACTTTACTTAAAGCGCATCAAACTGAGTTTGAGAAATACTATGGCGCTCGGCTAAATCAAGATATTCGCCGAGCAATGAGTGATATGTTGCACTGTAAAAATGATCGCACTCGTTACACACAATGGCATTGTAGCCATTGCCAGCATGACCAACAGCAATTGGCATCCTGCGGAAACCGCAATTGTTCACAGTGCTTGCATCAAACCACCTCAAACTGGCTCGCTCGTCAAACGGATAAATTATTACCAGTCCATTATTTTATGGTGACATTGACTCTGCCATTTCAACTTAGATCCCTTGCGATGCAACATCCTAAAGCGCTTTATAAAATAATGTTTCAAGTCAGTGCTGAGCTGCTGAAAGGGTTTGCTACCCGTCAGAAGAAAGGCGAGTTAGGTTTCACAACCGTGCTACACACTCACAATAGAAAACGAGATTTACACCAATTACAGTAAGTATGTGATCTAAATTTTCCGCAGGAAAAATAGTTTAATTCAAGGAGTAATTTGCCGTAAATGATTGTTTCCTTTACTAAGATTACAACACAGAAGTAAGTTATTTTAACCAGTAAAATAGATCAGCTATTTACTGTAATTGGTATCACACCCTCACCTGCATATTATTGTTCCAAGTGGACGTTATGATCCTATCAAAAAGCAGTTTTTTAAAGGTGATAAAGCTTACCTATTTAATGCGTTTTCATTAGCAAAAGTATGGCGAGCAAAAATGATTGATGCCATTAATAAGAGTAAAATACTTGCTATCCCCACTGGATTGCCAAAGCAATGGGTCGTTGACTGTCGAAAAGTAGGTTTTGGATTGTCTTCATTTCAATATTTGTCGCGATACTTGTATCGAGGCGTATTACTGGGTAAAGACATTATCAATATCCACAACGGATTAGTGACATTTCAATATAAAAAAGGTGGCTCAAATATAACCGAAACTCGAACTTTACCCGCACTAAAATTTTTATGGTTGATTTTACAACACGTACTGCCGAAAGGCTTACAACGCGTTCGAGATTATGGATTTCTAAGGGGGAATGCAAAAAAATTGCGCTTACAAATTCAATTGATCTTAGGCTTGTTCGTCAAGCAGCCATCTGTTGAAAATGAAGCAAAAGGTCACGGCGTTCATATTTGCCCATGCTGTCAACACAGTATGAAATTAGTCGGGTTTCACCGACTGAAGCTTTCTGAGATTGGCTTGTGAATAGTTAGTTTTTGACCGAGATCGAAACCATTAAGGGGATGCCGATAAAGAAATAAAAATACAATAAGCCTTTGATATGATTGAGTAATGATCGTATGCAGATAAAACTCGCCTCAAGAAAACACCTAAACTTCCCTCTGATTTCACTATTTACTATATAAGAAGCGATCCTTGACGGGCTTGTTCAACAACCAGATAAGGTGTCGGCTACGCGACACCTATCCTTGTTTATTATGCGAACTTTTTACGCATGATGAATTGTGGTCCAGCGGCTCCACCTAAATATTTTTCATTAGTATACTCAAAGCCCCCTTTTTGATAACAACTAAAAGCTATAAAGTTTTTACAATTAACGGTTAAATAAATCGAGCGATACTTTTCGTAATTCACTTTTAGATAAAGAAATAAAGCCTTAATCGCTCTAGTTCCTAACCCTTTCCCTTGTTGATTTTTATCAAGTGCAAATGTTCTTAACCCAATACTACCTTCTGTACAAAATTCGTAATTAGCAGAGTAAGCAATATCTAGTTTAAAGAAACCTACAACATCGTTATTAGATTTGATTACATGCAAGTGTGTTGTATCACTACCACCTAATAAAAACTCTCGTGCCGTAGCTGCGAACTTTACTTGATCATCGCCCAATTGAATGGAATTGACTAAATTAATATGCGAATTTTCAAGCTTTTCAATAGTTATCATGATGACTCCATTTTACATGTCGCATAACGAGGCTGTAGAATTAACCTCTATTTATTGTTTTTGATTAACATTTATACTTTAACGATAAGTTACTGCTTTAACAATTAGAAACATTCAATTATCCAAAATAAGTTTTATTGTTAATATTATTCAGGATAAATAGAGATTACTTGGCTTATCATGGCGATTTAGGCGGTCTCGAGAGAATACTACTGGCTATAAGTGTGTAACGTGGGTCTAGTGAAGTGCTATTCTGAGCTTTTCTATATTATGAACAAGACAGTACATCTGCCATTGGCTATTTACTTTTTCTTGGCCTCTAAGCGTAAATTTATTCATGCCTTTATTTACGGTAATATTACCAAATACCGGCTCAATTGTGCCTAATCTTTTACTGTATTGCCTTCTACCCATTGGACTATCTTTATGCGCATCTTATCGGTATACGATAGTTTTTCTTCTTTACAATTCTTTTTGAATTGCACTTGCCTACCTGTTTTTAAAGGTGCTTTACCCATGCATTGGCTTTGTAATGGGCAAGCCTTACAATCTTTTAAGTAACCAACGAACCTAATATACCCATGTCACCTCAAAATGCAACGTCAGCATGCACTCGATAATCAGAACAAGGCGTAATCGATGTAATGGTGACGTACGCATCGAATGTTGCAACGCAAGGCTGCTTCCTTGCATATAAAAACCGAGCCCAGCACCAACGGGCGCGGCTCCTTGCTCCAATTTGCATCGTATAAAATCGCTATTGAGAATAACTTCCCTTCAATTTTAGGCCTCGCATATAGGCGCAATTTGCTACCCTGAGTTTGCATTTCGAAGTAGCATGGGTATAGCTATTGAAATGCCTAATTCCAGAAAATAAACTTTTGTTTGTTAGGCATCTGTTTCTTTGTCCATTGCCGTGAGGAATAAAAGCACAATGCCAATTATTACTACCAAACGAAAAGCTGCTTGTTGGCCATTCCAAACCTTGGATTGCCACATTAAGAACCATTCTCCACCTATGGTGATAAATCCTGAAAACCACAAAGCAATTCCTAATGTTAATCCAATTATTGCAAGACCTTTGCCTTTATTGAAGTGAGCTGGATTTTTTATCCGCTTCAATAAACGAAAACCTCCTAACCAACACAAACCAGCTATTATTACCTCAATAAAAATTATAAGATTGTATGCAATATGATAAACCAAGGGGCTGTTGATTGCTCGCCACATACCGTTGTTATTAGCGAAGGTAGTGTCCATTTTGAGGACATGATTAATGAACTGATAATTGGAGTTATAATCGGTAAGATTATTAAACGCCACCAGTGAACAAAAAAATGCGACGGCCCAAACAAGACCAATTTTTGAGAGTCTTGTGTACATTACGCCTCTATTATCAATTATTTCCATTATGTTTTGACCAGAAGACTGCCCAGCACTAGTTATTAAACGCATCAACCAAAACTATCCCAAAATTATTCGTTTTTTATAAAATATCATCAATTAAACTCGAATATGAAATATATTTCTCAGTAGTATCAACATAAGAAAATCCATCAAAACCTGCCATCTCTAAAGACGTTGTATGTAATTTAGCTAAAGGTGTTTGTATATGTTGTAACTCTATAAAAGTATAAGGTCTTCTCCAAAGCCATTGTCTATTTTTTACCGAATTTAAATCTTCATCAGGTAAAATTTCATCAGAAAAAGTATAAAAATATAAACAAAATTCATACTCTTTTACGGCTTGGATTGACATTAATCTCATCTTAAGTTTTTCTTCAAAATAATATTTTGATTTTTCTAGATCCGTAATTCGCAGCGTAATATGTGCAAGTGTCCCTTGAGAGCCAATGGGGTGAATGTTTTTAGATATTTTTTCTTCATATCCTAGAAAACCTTGCTGAAGTAACTCAATTACAAATCCTTTAGGATCGCTAATTTTACTCATGTATCCTATTTCTTTAAATTGAATTCCAGAAGAAACAGAGATGTTTTTTTTGCGAAGATGATCCACTGCCACATCAAGATTTTTTAATGTAATGCCAATTTTCCAATAAAAATCATTCTGGTCAGATGCATAAGACTTCACCGATTTTTTATGAAAACAAAGATAACAGCTATTTTTATTAAACCCAAAAATCATCACTTTATTTGTTGAAAAGTTTTGCATCCCTAAAATATCGACATAAAATTCTTTAAGTTCGTCAAAATCATCGACCCTAAAATGCTGTTTTGTTATTTTATTTATTAATTTGTCTTTTTTCATTATAATATACCCGTTATCATTCAAAATGCGCGGCGCAGCTCGAAGATCAAATCAAAGCGCAACTGAGGTAATGGGGACGTACGCATCAAATGTTAAACACGCACAGGCTGCTACCGATCATATAAAAACCGAGCCTGGCACCAACGGGCGCGGATCCTTGCTTAAGTTTGCATCGTTATATACCCATGCTACTAACTTCCCTTCAATTTTAGGCCAGCCACCTCGGCACAATTTGCCTTGCTGATATTGCATTTCGGTGTCGCGTGAGTCTAGAGTGTTGAATTGTAATGTTAGATATAACGGATTCATCATCGATAGTAATCAGTCACTTACCATCTTCTTTAATTGCTCCTGGCGCCTGTTTTGGTTGATTTTCATTATATTGTGGTAATAATAGTTCTCTAATTTTCAATCCTAACTCATTAGCAGATTGTGGATTTTCGGCAAAGTGTTTAGAAGCATTTGTTTTACCCTGTCCAATTTTAACATTTTTGTATGAATACCAAGATCCTGCTTTTTCAATCAGATCAAGCGTTACACCTAAATCAACCAACTCGCCAAAATGGTTAATACCGATTCCATATAATATTTGAAATTCAGCTTGCTTAAACGGTGGAGATACTTTGTTTTTAACAACTTTAACACGAGTTTCATTACCAATAATTTCATCGCCCTTTTTGACGGCACCAATGCGGCGAATATCTAAACGTACAGAAGCATAAAATTTAAGAGCGTTACCACCAGTTGTTGTTTCAGGACTACCGAACATCACGCCAATTTTCATGCGAATTTGGTTAATGAAAATGACCATGGTATTTGTTTGTTTAATATTAGCCGTTAATTTGCGCAATGCTTGTGACATTAAACGAGCTTGAAGCCCCATGTGTGAATCTCCCATATCACCTTCAATTTCAGCTTTAGGTGTTAGCGCCGCCACCGAATCGATGATCACAACACCTACCGCACCTGAGCGTACCAACATGTCACAAATTTCTAATGCTTGCTCTCCAGTGTCTGGTTGAGAAATAAGAAGATCTGCAATATTCACCCCTAGTTTTGATGCATAAACCGGATCAAGTGCATGCTCAGCATCAATAAAAGCACAGGTTTTACCCATTTTTTGGGCTTGTGCAATAACTTGCAGTGTAAGAGTTGTTTTACCAGAACTTTCTGGCCCATAAATTTCAACAACACGTCCACAAGGAAGTCCGCCTATGCCTAGTGCAATATCTAAACCTAATGAGCCAGTTGAAACGGCTTCAATATTCATCATTGCTGATGCGCTGTCACCTAAGCGCATGATAGATCCTTTACCAAATTGCTTTTCAATTTGACTTAACGCAGCTGCTAATGCTTTCTCTTTATCTCCACTCATAATCATCCCTATTATTTATAGTGTTTTATTTCATTAACTGTATCAACAAACAGCTAAAATTATATTTAGACAGTAGTTATTTTTTAGTGTTTTTAATTTGTCACTAATTCAATCAAGCCGACTAATGCAATTTCCACTGCTTGACATCTTATCGCTTTACGGCCTCCAACAAAAATATAAGTTGCTGTTTTACCTTTTTTATGTGCGCTGTGCCAAGAAATACATACGGTGCCGACAGGTTTGTCATCAGTGCCGCCGGTAGGACCGGCAATACCGCTAATTGCCACAGCAATATCCGCATTAGAATTTTTTACAGCACCTTTAGCCATTTCTATGACGATATTTTGTGAGACAGCACCGTATTTTTCTAATGTTTTGTTTTTAACACCTAGCATTTCCAATTTTGACTCATTAGAGTAGGTAACAAATCCACGATCAAACCATTGGGAACTTCCAGAAATTTCAGTAATAGCGTATGCTACTCCTCCGCCCGTACATGATTCGGCGGTCGATACAATCAGCCCTGCTTTAAGCAGTTTTTTACCTAATAATTGGGCTGATCCTTGAATGCTGTTATTTGAATGCATCTTCTTCCCTTTTTTATTAAGTGTATAAATATGAAGCCAACAGAGCAAGAACTAAAACAACATACTCCAATGATGCAGCAATTTTTAACCATCAAAAGTGAAGTTCCTGAAACACTATTATTTTATCGCATGGGGGATTTTTACGAGATGTTTTTTGATGATGCGCGTAAAGGATCACAATTGCTTGGTATTTCATTAACCCAGAGAGGAAAAACAGGAGGTAATGCCATTCCAATGGCTGGAGTTCCTTATCATAGCGTTGAAGGATATCTTACAAAATTAATAAACCTTGGTGAGTCGGTTGCTATTTGTGAACAAATTGGTGATCCGGCCACGTCAAGCGGCCCTGTTGAGCGTAAAATAGTACGCATAATTACCCCAGGTACGTTAACGGATGAAGCATTACTCGATGATCGCTATGACAATTTACTTTGTGCTATTTATCAACAACAAGATACCTTTGCGATTGCGAGTTTGGATATTGGCAGTGGGCGCTTTATTATCAATCAATTTGAACATGTAGAAACATTGCAAGCCGAGATCCAACGTTTGAACCCTGCAGAATTACTTTACCCGGAAAACTTTGAGCGGATTGATATTCTTGAGCATTTAACCACGATACGCAGGCGTCCAGAATGGGAATTTGACCTTGCAACCAGCAAGAAAATACTCAATCAGCAGTTTGGTACAAAAAATCTTAGCGGCTTTGGTGTCGAACAATCAGAAATTGCATTATGCGCAGCTGGTGCATTGCTTCAATATATCAAAGATACGCAACGCATGGCTTTACCTCACTTACAAGCTATTAAATTAGAGCAAAATATTGACAGTGTTATTTTAGATGCTGCAACACGGAAAAATTTAGAGTTAACACAAAATTTATCTGGGGGAGTTGATAATACGCTTGCGCAAGTATTAGATTTTACCGCCACAGCAATGGGAAGCCGCCTATTAAAACGTTGGATCCATAGGCCTATTCGAAATTTTAATATTCTAAATTATCGTCAAACAATGATTCAAACAATAATTGATTTTGATCTTTGTGAGCCGCTTGCCGAGCCATTAAAACAAATAGGCGATGTTGAACGAATAATTGCACGTTTAGCATTACGCAGTGCCCGCCCTCGTGATTTAACGCGCCTACGAGGTGCATTTGATTTATTGCCTGAACTACAAAACTTGCTCCTTGAATTACCTAAAGAGTTAGTCAGTCAACTGAGCAAAAAAATGGGCAGTTATCCTGAATTATTAACTCTATTGCAAAAAGCATTGATTGAAAATCCACCGGTTATTATTCGAGATGGTGGTGTTATTGCCCCTGGATATAATGAAGAATTAGATAATTGGCGAGACCTTGCCAAAGGGGCCAGCGATTATCTTGAGGAGCTTGAAATAAGAGAGCGGGCAGCAACTGGCATTGCAACATTAAAAGTTGGCTATAACCGTGTACATGGCTATTACATTGAAATGAGTCGCCGCGAATCTGACGCGGCTCCTGCACATTATGTACGTCGTCAAACACTAAAAAATACTGAACGATTTATTATCGAGGAGCTTAAAGAGCATGAAGATAAAGTACTTTCAAGCCAAGGAAAAGCGCTCGCACTAGAGAAAAAAATATACGATCAATTAATTGATCAATTAATGCCTTATTTGCAACAATTGCAATTTACAGCGCAAGCATTAGCCGAGCTTGATGTCTTAAATAATTTAGCAGAGCGCTCATTAACGCTTAATTATGTACGGCCTAATTTACAAGCGTTGCGAGGTATTGATATTAACGAAGGTCGCCACGCAGTCGTTGAACATGTCAATAAAACACCGTTTATTGCCAACCCCGTTATGCTCAATGATCAGCGTAGAATGTTAATTATTACCGGTCCAAACATGGGCGGTAAATCAACGTATATGCGCCAAGTGGCTTTGATCGTATTACTGGCGCATATCGGTAGTTTTATCCCAGCACAAAGCGCAAAAATAGGGCCTATCGATCGAATATTTACCCGCATTGGCGCAGCTGATGATTTAGCTAGCGGACGCTCTACCTTTATGGTAGAAATGACTGAAACTGCAAATATTTTACATAATGCAACCAAGAACAGCTTGGTTTTAATGGATGAAATTGGCCGAGGTACTAGTACTTTTGATGGTTTATCACTGGCTTGGGCATGTGTAGAAGAGCTTGCGATCAACATTCAGGCTTATACACTATTTGCAACACACTACTTTGAGTTAACAAGGCTACCTGAGAGCATTAAAGAGTTAGTAAATGTTCACTTAGATGCTGTTGAACATGATGATGGCATTGCGTTTTTGCATGCCCTGCAAGAAGGACCTGCAAATAAAAGCTATGGCCTACAAGTCGCTTCACTCGCTGGGGTGCCCTTATCAGTGGTTAAAAACGCTCAGCAAAAACTCAGACAACTAGAGCTAAATTCAGTCAACAATAAGCCCGCAAATAATGATCAACCATCGCTTCAAGCAAGCTTATCTAAGGAGGTAAAAAAACATACAGTGGTTAAAATATTAGAAAGTATTAACCCTGATGAGATAAGCGCAAAACAAGCGTTGAATTTAATTTATAAGTTAAAAGAAAGTGTGTAATGCCGAACGTCCTAACCTGCACATATAGCCATGTGCCGATCAAAATGCAAATTAAGATCCGCAAATTGGTAGCTATTTGATTCCTAAAATTGCCAACCGATGATTAACTGAGCTAATATCCTGCTGGAGCATTAAAATAAAGACTTTAATGCTTAACACGTTATTATCAATAGATATTTTATAACGATGCAAACTTAAACAATTAGCCGCACCTTCCGGACGATACTAGGTTTTTATCTGATAGGAAGGCTAGCGCAGCTTAACATTTGATGTACACGTCCCTATTGCATCAGTTGCGCCTTATCTCTGATCATCGAGTCCGCAGCACTGTTGCATTTTCACAAAGCATGGGTATAAATGTAGATAAGCTTAGTTCGTTATAAAATATAACCAAGGGTGACACAATACTTCTAGGTAGCCTTATCAAAAGTAAACACTCACTTATTAATGGTTAGCAGATCAATACTCGCAACAAAAATCAGTGTAGCTCTTCATTTTGGATCTTTAGCCTGAGATTTGCTGAGCAAAACATAATGAGCAGGCCATTTTTTACCCGTTTAAGTTATGCTCTTTTGATTTGAGTCCAGGAAGTTATTAAGTAGCGCCAAGCCCTGCTCAGACATAATGCTTTCAGGATGAAATTGAACGCCTTCAATCGGTAATGTTTTATGCCTAATTGCCATTATTTCATTGCTGCCTAATACAGTTGCTGATACATCAAAACAACTAGGTAATGATTTAGGATCAACCACTAAACTGTGATATCTGGTTATATTAAGTGGGTTGTTCAAACCTTGAAAAACACCTTTCGCGTCATGTGTTATCAGTGAATTTTTTCCATGCATCACTTTTTTTGCACGAACAACCTCAGCTCCAAAAACTTGGGCAATGCATTGGTGACCTAAACAAACACCGAGTATGGGTATTGTGCCCGCAAAACGGTCAATAACAGAGAGAGAAATACCAGCATCATCAGGTGTACAAGGCCCTGCTGAGATAGTTAAATAATCAGGGTTTAAATCTGCTATTTCTTTTAAATTAATTTCATCATTGCGCTTTATAATAATATCTTGTTTTAATTCGCTAAAATATTGCACTAAATTATAGGTGAATGAGTCATAATTATCGATCATTAATAGCATGATTACACTACTCTAAACGTAAACTATTACTCTATCATTGATGGCTATAACATCTCAATATGCAAATAAAGATAAAGGAA
Organism: Bathymodiolus brooksi; assembly: GCA_963680875.1. NCBI lineage: Eukaryota > Metazoa > Mollusca > Bivalvia > Mytilida > Modiolidae > Bathymodiolus > Bathymodiolus brooksi. The sequence continues at coordinate 1,450,205 of CAVMGF010000075.1, forward strand.
AGTTATAAGTACAAACAAGGTATTAATTGTAGGAAATATGCTTGAAAAAACTAGAAACAAGCTCATTATTTCGTCATGTGAACAAGTGGGTATAACTAGAAGTCGCCTTTATTGTTAAAATAGAATAAATGCAAAAAGACTGAAGTAAAATTACATATTACTGAAATATTTGCAAAGGCTCTCATTTGTGTCACTAAAAAGTCCGTTAGTATTTACTTTTTTAAAGCTTATAAACGCATTGGCATCAAAATATATACTGAGTTGTCACTATCGTGAGCAGCCTCAATTAGAGCACTGTTAGAAGATGTGCTAAACGTTATTTTTACTTTTTCACTTTTTAGTGCACTCAGCGCATCTAAAACATAACTGACGTTAAATCCTATCTCAAGTTCTGCGGATTGGTAATCAACGTCGAGGATTTCTTGTGCTTCTTCTCGCTCTTGATTGTTTGCGCTAATTTTTAATTCATTTTGAGACAGTGCTAAACGCACCCCTCTAAATTTTTCATTTGATAAAATAGCAGCACGAGTAAAAGCTTGTTTGAGAGACTCTCTACTTGCCATAAGCTCTTTATCGCCATCACGTGGGATAACTCGGCGATAATCTGGGAATCGACCATCAACAAGTTTTGTGGTAAATATAAAGTCGCCAATCAATACGCGCAGGTGATTAGATCCTATTTGAACTTGCAAAATAGCCGGCTCGTTGTCGAGTAATTTAAATAATTCTTTAACACCTTTGCTCGGGACTATTATTGTTTGCTCTGCTTGAATATTAGGTGGTGATAAATTAATGAAGCTCGATGCAAGTCTATGTCCATCAGTTGCAACACTGCGTAAGCTCTCTGGTGTTATTTCAAAATACATTCCATTGAGGTAATAACGCACATCTTGGTTTGCCATCGCAAATTGTGTTGATGCAATTAATTTTTTAAATTCATTGCTAGGGACACTAAATTCAGTCAAGCTTTGCCATGCGTCTATATTGGGGAACTCCTCCGCAGGAAGCGATGAAAGTAAGTATCGGCTTTTCCCCGACCGAATGGTTACTTTTTCATTTTTTAGTGAAAAATTTATTTCACATGATTCAGGTAATCCTCTACAAATATCAAGTAATTTCCTAGCTGGAACTGTAATTTTACCTTCTATGCACTCATTATTAAGGGGGGTTTTGCTTATCAATTCAACTTCAAGATCAGTGCCGGTGAGGATTAATAAATTGTTTTCTACATTTATAAGGATATTACTGGTAATGGGTTGTATTGATCGTCCGCCTGAAACGGTACCAACAACTAACTGTAACGGTTTTAAAAAACTTTCGCGAGATATTGTAAATTGCATAAATAAATACCTTGTTAACAGTTACAATGAAAGCGTTCTAATTAGAATTTTATAATCCTCTTCTATATCATTATTTTCACGTCGAAGCTCTCCTACCTTTCGACAAGCGTGGAGCACTGTCGTATGATCTCGACCACCAAATGTTTCGCCAATTTCAGGTAAACTGTGTTGCGTAAGTTCTTTTGCTAATGCCATCGCAATCTGGCGAGGTCTTGCAATTGTCCGTGTTCTGCGTTTTGATGACATATCAGATACTTTAATTCGATAATGTTCACAGACCACTTTTTGAATGTTTTCAATGGTTGTTTGCTTTGTGTGAACAGCTAACATATCGCGCAAGGCATCTTGCACTAATGCGATTGTGATATTTTGACCTGTAAATTGTGCTTTTGCTGAAATATTTGCGATAGCACCTTCTAATACTCTGACATCAGTAATAGTGAGACGTTTAGCAATAAAAAATGCAACATCATCAGGTAAAGCGAGCCCTCGCTCTTCTGCTTTTGTGATTAATATTGCGACACGCATTTCAAGCTCAGGCGGATCAATTGGAATTGAGAGCCCCCAGCCAAAACGTGTCCGTAAACGCTCTTCAATACCTTCTATTTCTTTTGGAAATCTATCACTGGTTAAAATAACTTGTTGATGGCCATCGAGCATGGAATTAAACGTTTGAAATAACACCTCTTGAGATCGCTCTTTACCTGCAAAAAAATGAATATCATCAATTAACAACGCATCAAGGGATGCATAATATTCCTTGAATTGCTCAATGGTGTTATTGCGAATTGAGTTGATCATATCTTGAACAAAACGTTCGGAACGAATATAAACAACTTTACTCTTTGGGTTTTCTTCAACAATGGCATTACCTACTGCATGAAGTAAGTGAGTCTTTCCTAACCCTGGGTGTGCGTATAAGAATAAAGGGTTGTAAACCTCTCCTGGATTGTCTGCTATTTGTTGTGTGGTTGCAATTGCAAAGCTATTTGAACGTCCCTCTACGAAATTTTTAAACGTGTATTTTTGTATAAGATTACTTTTGTGAGTAATTGCTTGTTGTTTACTTTCATTTTGCCAAGGCTGGGTTAATGCCGCTTTAGGCGCTCCCGTTTTATCAGTGGGCGATTCTTTGGCCATATTAGCGGTGCCAACAAGTAAGCTTATTTTAATCGTTTTATCAGGGTTTACATCAGTGGCGATTTTTTTAATTTTGCATTCGATCATGTCGAGGTATTTATTACGTATCCACTGACAAATAAATTTATTCGGCGCGTAAAGAAAAAGCGTTGAATTATTAAAATCAGCTTGTAAAGGTCGAAGCCAAGTACTAAAGTCACCCGCAGATAATTCACTTTTCAATTGTGATATGCATTCTTGCCAAATATCGAGGGACATGACTAACTCCAATTATTAATTTAGGGAGCTAATTCTACAGATAATAGATGATCTTCGCCAGAAAATCATCGACAAAAGATAAAAAAGATCGACTATGCATTGTTTTTACAAGTAATGAGTTAAAGGGATACCCATGACAAATTATCCTCCGGTATTTTAAGATCTTTGACCTGTTCATTTGCTAGGGCTTGCAGTTTATTTGAGCTCATTGTGTTACTCATTATTTAGTCCTTTCATAGATTATACATAATAAGCATTTACATAGTTTTTTTTACATCATCTTCAAATTTTTTTGTGGGTTGATCAACTGTTCTGGTCTAATAGAACTGGACACTTTATTAAGAGATAATAACCGACAATTAATGAGGTGTTAAAATGAGTAAAAAAAGAACGCAAAAGCAATATCCAAAAGAGTTTAAAGAAGAAGCTGTTTCACTTGTTCTAGAGCAAGGTTATTCAGTTGCTAAAGCCGCTGAGTCTGTAGGAGTTAGCTCAAAACTGCTTTACACTTGGAAAAGCAAAATTGAAGCTCAGTTAAGTGGAGAGGGTCTTAGTGATGATGAGCGAGAAGAACTAAAAAAGCTCCGTAAAGAAAATAAAGCATTACGGATGGAGAAATAAATTTTAAAAAAGGCTACGGCCTTCTTCGCGAGAGAAATGAAGTAAAGTTTGATTTCATTAAATCACACTCAGATTGTCTTTCGGTAGCTAAACTTTGCTATGAGATGGGAGTCAGCCCATCGGCTTACTACGCTTGGCTAAAACGTCCAGCTCAATTAATTAGCTCTCAAACGCTGCACTTATACCGCCGCGTTAAGGTGTTATTTAAGCAAAGCAAAGGCAGCTAAGGTAACCGAGAGATGATGAAAAAGTTACGCGAAGAAGCCTTTAAAATCGGTCGCTACAAAGTGCGTAGCGTTATGGCTAAACTAAATTTAAAGGCAATCCAAAGAACGGCTTACAAAGTAACAACAAATCGCAAGCACAGCGATGCAGTGGCTGATAACTTGTTGAATATGAATTTTAATCCTGTTGGAGCTGATCAAGTATGGGCTGGTGATGTTACTTACTTAAAAACAGGAGAGGGTTGGATGTACTTAGCTATTGTGATGGATTTGTATTCACGTAGGATTGTTGGTTGGCATATTGATAAAAGAATGACTACAGATTTGATTAGCAATGCCTTGATCAAGGCTCGTAATTTAAGGCAACCACCAAAAGGCTTGGTCTTTCATAGTGATAGAGGCTCACAATATACCAGTAATAAATACCGCAAGCTGCTTAGAAAATATCATATTAGAGCCAGCATGGGAGATGTTGGAGCTTGTTGGGATAATGCTGTCGTAGAGAGATTTTTTGGTAGTTTAAAACACGATTGGATATTTAAAGTTCATCAACCAACGCGTGAGCACATGAAAATAGATGTCGCAGCTTACATGAGGTATTACAACCTCGAAAGGCTGCATACGGCGAATGATGATATGTCGCCAATTAACTATGAAAATTATCTAAGAAAAGTGTCCAGTTCGACTTGACCAGAACAACAATGAAAGGTAGTTATTAAAGAATGAGTGATTTTAAGTTTATAGATTTATTTGCAGGTATTGGCGGCTTTCATATTGCAATGAAATCACTAGGTGGAGAATGTGTCTTTGCTTCTGAAATCGACTTATTTGCTCGAAAAACATATCAGCATAACTTTAAAAAATCAAACCCAAACTTATTTTTAAATGGAATGTTTAATGATGATATAAGAAAAATAAACCCTATAGACTTACCTGATTTTGATGTGTTATGCGCAGGATTTCCATGTCAGCCTTTTAGTCAAGCGGGTCATAAAAGAGGTTTTAATGATACACACAAGTCTGAAAGAGGTAACCTGTTTTTTAATATTGTCGAAATATTAGCAGCAAAAAAACCTAAAGCTTTTTTTTTAGAGAATGTGCGAGGTATTGTTAATCATGATAATGGAAACACTTTTAAAGTCATTCGAGATGTTCTTAAAAACGAGCTTGGTTATAGTTTTCACTATCAAATAATAAAAGCCTCTGATTATGGGTTACCTCAACTAAGACCTAGAACATTTATGCTTGGGTTTAAAGATGAAGATGGAGCATCAAACTTTGCTTTTCCGCCTAAAATTCCCCTAAAATTTAATATGTCTGATGTTTGGGAAGGTGAGTGTTCAAGAGAAATTGGCTTTACTTTAAGAGTGGGCGGGCGAGGCTCTAACATCAACGATCGTAGAAACTGGGATTCGTACCTTGTTGATGGCGAAGTGAAAAAAATAATGCCCGAGCAAGCACGAAAAATGCAAGGTTTTCCTGAAACTTTTGAGCTCCCAGTTGCTAATACGCAGGCAATGAAACAACTAGGTAATAGTGTCGCCATTGATGCAATTGTGGCATGTGGTGCAGCTTTGATAGCGCATTTAAAAACATTCACAAATACTGTAGTAAATATGGAAAGTAGCAAAAATAAAGGGCAATGGACTGAGCTGTATGCCTTTTTAAAAATCATAAATGACAAAAAATTAATGCTTGCTGACAAAAACCTTAACCTTCAAAATAGTGTTGATCATTTTAATGTGACTAAAGTTAGGGCACTCAATATTGTGGAATCTTACTATTTACAAAATGATGATGTGGTTTTGGTAAAGAATGAGGCTACAGGTATCGAGAGAAAAATAAACGTGTCTGATTTTTTAAATAATGACATTCTAGAAAAGCTAGCAAATGCAATAAAATCAGGAGGAAGCTCTTTTAATATCCCCGAATTTGCTTTAATACAAGACAAATTAGGTATTTCTATTGTAAAAGAAGAGAATAGCAATCAAGAAGCAGATATTGTTTTAGATATAAACAACAGCCAAATTTCAAAAGAAAACCAAGGTTTTGTAATTAAATCCCATTTGGAAAGCAAGCCTACTCTACTTAACGCATCTGGTAATACTAATTTTATCTTTGAAATATTGAATTTTGAACCAAGTTCAATAGATGCTGTGAACTCAATTGAAACTACAGCAAAATTAAAAGATCGAATTGAAAAAATTCATGCGCTAGGTGGTAAATTTAGATTTAATAACATTGAAACACAAGCAATGGAATATAATCTTTCAATGGTTGATAGTTTAATGCCTGATATAGTATCAACAATGTTACTGGAATTTTATCTAAATAAAACAAATGGAATAAGCTCTAATCTAGAAAATGTATTTAATAATGTGAATACATTTGGTTCTGATTTAGTCTCTTTGCAAGTAAAAGTAAAGCGGTTATTGGTTGCAATATTATTAGGTTTTTTTGCAGCAAAAAAATGGAATGGCAACTATGTTTCAAATGGCATGGTTATTGTGAAAGATACAGGGGAACAGGTCGTGTTTCACAATATAGATAAAGCTCCATTAGAGAATTATCTATTTGAAAATATTAAATTTGATACTCCATCAACGACTAGGCACAGGTTTGGTCGCTTAATTTTAGAAAATGATGGGAAAGTATATTTTAAACTAAATATGCAGTTAAGGTTTTAAAAATACATGGCAATTGGACGCATGTGAAAATGATCCGCAGTTTTACCTTGTTGAAATATGTTTTATGACTTACAGCCCTGCACTTTAAAATGCTAAGTGTATAAAAAATCATTAATAGAGCCTTGATTATTATCTGGTCTTCTATATAATGAGCCTCCTGACTTTCGAGTCTGGAAAATAAAAGAGATGATCAGGTTTAAACTCCACGAAAAACTGGTTAACTTTTCTATTTGAAAGAAGCTATCTGATTAAATTGCAATCTATCAACCAATAGATTTAGATCTCTTTTAATTGGCTGGTTATTTAACTTGATTATATAAGTCAAACAATTAGCTATTTCACAGTATTTAACTACATAAGCGAAAAAGAGCATGAAACGTACTTTTCAACCAAGCAACATTAAGCGAAAACGTTCACACGGTTTTAGAACTCGTATGGCGACTAGAAATGGTCGTAACGTACTAGCTCGTCGTCGTGCTAAAGGCCGTACAAGCTTAAGCGCATAATTATCAGACGTGGTAGATTATTCGTATTCTCGGGAGTTACGCTTGTTAACTCCTGAAGATTTTCAAGCAGTTTTCAAGAATGCAGTTCCAGCTGTATCACCACACTTAACCCTACTTGCGAAAAAAAACAATTTTAATCATCCTCGGTTAGGAATGGCTATACCCAAAAAACATATTAAACGTGCGGTTGGGCGCAATAGAATTCGGCGTATAGTGAAAGAGCTATTTCGTCATCAACAACACATATTACCTGCAATTGACATTGTCGTTATTGCTAAAAAAGGCATTGCTGATTTATCAAATCAAGAATTAAATAAAATTTTGGATAAATTATGGCAAAAATTAATAAAGCGTTGCAATGGCTAATTATTAAGTTAATTAGAAGCTATCAGTTATTGATAAGTCCATGGCTAGGGCCTTGCTGTCGCTTTACACCAACTTGTTCACATTATGCAATTGAAGCCATTAAATTGCATGGCATTGTTAGAGGATGCGGCCTTGCTGTTGCTCGCATTATAAAATGTAATCCTTTAAGTGAAGGTGGTAATGATCCTGTGCCTAAGGATTATAATAATAAATATAGTAAAAAAACAAATTAGACTTTAACTAAATATAGAGATAATAAACGCGATGGAATCACAACGAAACCTACTTTTACTTGGCTTACTGTTTGTCAGCTTTTTACTGTATCAAGCATGGGAAGTAGAGCATAACCCACACATTGCAGCACAAACGACTAAGCAAGCTCTTAAGACTGCGCCATCCACGTCAAATCAAGAAGATGGTGTACCAACAGCTTCTTTAACAAAAACGACATCCTCTGTTAAAGAAGTGCCATCTCAAGAGCAAGTACAGGCTGGAAAATCAGTTTCTTTAGAAAATGATACGCTCCGTTTATCTATTTCTTTAAAGGGTGGTGATATTGTCAAAGCTGATTTACTAAAATATCCCAACAAGCTTCATTCAAAAGTGCCTTTTGAGCTTTTACGTAAAACAAATAATTTTACTTATACGGCGCAGAGTGGATTAATCGGAGGGCCAGACTCAAACCCTAAAGGCCGACCTATTTATACAGTAAAAAATTCAGATGCAGTGATAAAAAATGGACAAAATAAAGTGTCAACGTCATTACGTTTTGTGGATAAAAATGGCAATGTATTTACTAAAACATTTACGCTCGCGCGTGACGAGTATGTTGTTCATGTGACTTATAGCATTCAAAATAAGACCAGTAAACCATTAAATGTTCAGTTATACGGACAGGTAAGAGAGACAATTAAAGGTGGCAAAGGGCACCTAGCAATGCCTATTTACCATGGTGGGGCTTACTCAACAACTGATACTCGTTATGAAAAATATAAATTTAGTGCGATGAAAGATGCGCCATTAAAGCAAACAACTAAAGGTGGGTGGGTTGCAATGCTACAGCATTATTTTGTCACCGCTTGGATCCCTGCAACAAATGAAACGAATCATCTGTACAGTAATATTATTCATGGCACAGATGCAACCATTGGCTTTAAAGCGCCAATGAAAACGATCAAGGCAAATAGCACCGCTAACATCGGAGCAAAACTTTGGATTGGTCCAAAAATACAATCTCAGATGGCAGCTGCCGCTAAACACTTAGATTTAACTGTTGATTATGGATGGTTATGGTTTATTGCTCAGCCGTTATTTAAATTACTGCGGTTTTTCCACAGTATTGTTGGCAACTGGGGACTTGCGATTATTTTAATTACCTTTACGATAAAAGGCGCGTTATACCCACTAACGAAAGCGCAATATACGTCTATGGCGAAAATGCGTTTACTTCAACCTAAAATTCAAGCGTTGCGAGAGCGTTATGGTGATGATAAGCAAAAAATGTCAAAAGCCACGATGGAGCTTTATAAAAAAGAGAAAGTAAACCCACTAGGTGGCTGTTTGCCTATCTTTTTGCAGATGCCTATTTTCATTGCATTATATTGGTCTTTAATGGAGGCTGTTGAACTACGCCAGGCACCATTTATCTTATGGATACAAGATTTATCTGTACAAGATCCCTATTACATATTACCTATTTTAATGGGTGTTAGTATGTTCTTTATTCAACAGATGTCTCCTGCGACAGTACAAGATCCAATGCAGCAGAAAATAATGAAGCTAATGCCAGTTGTTTTCACCTTCTTCTTTCTCTGGTTCCCAGCAGGGCTCGTGCTTTATTATTTAATGAGTAATATTGTAACCCTCATCCAACAGACAATTATTTTCCGTCAAATTGAAAATCAAGGACTCGGAGCACCTAAATTAGCTAATAAAAGTAAAAATAAAGCAATCGAAAAGAAATAGTGATGCTTAAGTTATCTTAATATGCTTTGCCAGGCATTAGCTCGGATAGCAAAATAAGACACAACAGTGGTTGATGGTTAATAGTTGATGGTTAATAGTTGATGGTTAATGGTTGATGGTTAATAGTTAATGGTTATTACCTTTTAAATTGTTGCTCAATGGCTTGCTGGTCAACAAAAATCAAAGCCCAGCGAGACATGCCAAGGTGACGTGTAGCAAACCGCGTCATGATGCATTTTAAGGGCGCATGGGTATATACCCATATTAGCAATGACTCTAAATTTATTAGAGGTGAAAATTAATGAATCAAGTAACAGATACCATTGTTGCCCAAGCAACCGCCGTTGGCCGTGGTGGTGTTGGAATTATTCGCGTATCAGGCCCTGATGCTAAAGCTGTTGCACAACTAATATTAGGTAAACTGCCTAAAGTGCGTTATGCACAATACCTACCTTTTAAAGATCAAAACAACGAAATCATCGATCAAGGTATTGCCCTTTTTTTTAAAGCACCAAACTCATATACTGGAGAAGATGTACTCGAACTTCAAGGTCATGGTGGGCCTGTTGTTATGGATCTGCTTATCCAAGCTATTTTAACTATTAAAAACTTGCGTAGTGCAAATGCAGGAGAGTTTTCAGAGCGAGCATTTCTAAATGATAAGCTTGATTTAACGCAAGCTGAAGCAATATCAGATTTAATTGAGGCAACTTCAAAGCAAGCGGCTAAAAGCGCCATGCATTCCTTACAGGGGGAATTTTCAGAAAAAATATATACGTTGGTCGAAAGTCTTATCCACTTGCGAATGTATGTTGAAGCTTCAATCGACTTTCCTGAAGAAGAGGTTGATTTTCTTTCTGATGGAAAAATTTCAAATGATTTAAAACAAATTATCACAAATTTAGATTCAGTTAAGGAGCAAGCAAAGCAAGGGGCTATTTTAAGAGATGGCATGAAAGTCGTGATTGCTGGGCGACCTAATGCTGGTAAATCGAGCTTATTAAATAACCTTGTCGGAAAAGAAAGTGCTATTGTCACTGAAGTTGCAGGTACAACGCGCGATGTAATGCGCGAGCATATTCATATCGACGGGATGCCATTACATATTATCGATACAGCAGGATTACGCGAAGGTGCTGATATAATTGAAAAAATTGGAATAGAGCGTGCTTGGGTAGAAATAAAAACAGCTGATCGTATCTTATTTATAGTTGATGCCACAACAACAGATGCTGAAGATCCTCATGAAATTTGGCCTGAGTTCATCGATCAGTTACCATCATCAGTAGGACTAACAGTTGTTCGCAATAAAGCGGATTTAACTGGCGAGTCTTTAGTCTCTCTCACAAGCGATATCAAGCACCCTGTTTACCGAATTTCAGCCAAAACAGGTGAAGGTGTTGTAGCACTTAAACAACATTTGAAACAAATAATGGGCTATCAAGGAACTACTAATGGAACATTTATGGCTCGATGTAGGCATTTAGAAGCGCTTGATAAAGCACAAAAGCATCTTCTTGAAGGGCAAGTTCAACTTGAAGAATATAAAGCAGGTGAACTTCTCGCAGAGGAGTTGCGATTGACTCAGCAATATTTAAGTGAAATTACAGGCGCATTTAGTTCTGATGATTTATTAGGAAGGGTTTTCTCAAATTTTTGCATAGGAAAATAAAAAACCAATATGATCTCCATCACAATTAGTAGCGTTGTGCGACATTGACCACTGCTAATGCTGGATATTACCAAATAAGTCAGCTAAAAAAGAAATGCAAATATCATAACTGCTTGATTTTAAACTATTTGCTATTTGTTGATTGCGAAAGTAAATAAAAAAGCATATTTTTTAAAATAAATTGTTGCTTAACCGAGTATTATATGTTTTTAGAAAGTTACAGAGCTTGCAGGATGCAAGTAAAGTAAATGTCTTATGCATTAGTAGAATGATAAGGGAATAGTTTCTAGAATGTAATTATAGTGATAATTAGGATGTTATTACTAGTCAGGATGACGAAGAAGGACACCTTTAAGGAAGAAGAATAGAAGATAAATAGGATATTTATCAAGTAAGGAGACACAAAGGGATGAAACCAAAGGATTTGGGAAGTGGATGTCTAGATTATAGACATAGTCAAATGGATGTAGTGCAGGGAGCATAGTTTATCACGGAATAAGATAAAGTGACTAAATTAGGGCAGCTTAGGCTGCCCTTTTCTTTGCGTGTAATAAAGATCTCAAGATTGATATTGTAGATCATTAGTTTATCGTTATACCCATGCCAGATAGGATGAAAATCAGCAAGGAAAATTGGTAAGCCTTGCTTTGGGTACCGAGTTTTAGCCTGACAACGCACTTTGAAGATCCCACATAGACCAGTTTAAAGATAAGACTTACAGCAAAGCAGTAACTCATTTTACCCAGTAAAATTCAAGCAGTTATTTTTTGTAAATTCATGAGTTGTGCATATTGGTATTAAAGTATTTTTATGCTTGCACTGTTCTTGCAAAAATAGCCAAGTACCATATCTTATTTTGCACCCCAAATATTCCCGTGACATATTAATATATCCCCATGCAACGAAAAAATGCAACGTCTACTGCGATCTCGATGATCGATGATAAGACGTAACCATTACCTCAGTGCGCTTTGATTTGATCGAAAAACTAAGGGCTGCACATTTTGAATGATAAAGGGTTTAAAGAGCGAGTGATTTTCTTGATTCTGGTGTGTTTATCATGCCACTTGTGGTTTACATTCACAGGGTAAGGTTAAAGCTAATTATAAAAGCGCGCAATGCGACGTTAAAGCAATGTAAATGTTACAATGTCGTGCAAATGTGGGATAATGAACGTTGCACATTTGGTGAAAAACAGGCTAGCAACGGCAAGGCTATTTTTATTTATTTTTAGCTGAATTTAAAGTATCCAATAAATTTTAAGGGTTGGGATATTACCAATAACCTTAAAAAATTATTTACAAAAGAATTTTGTCAAGTTGCTGCAAAACAGCAGGGTATAAAAAAGTAGATATACGCTTAAAATAGATGAAATACCTATTGCAGAGGCTTTATCTGCAGATGTTTTATCACGTGTGGGTAGCTATACCCATAGCTACCCAGAAATGCAATATCAGGGTAGTAAATTGCGCCGATATTTGATGCCTAAAATTGAAGGGAAGTTATTATCGATTGATATTTTATAACAATGCAAACTTAAGCAAGGAGTAGCGCACTTCGTGGCTGGACTCGGTTTTTATATGATCGGGCGCAGCCAAAGCTTGCCATTCGCTGCGATAATAACCATTATCTAATGTTGCGTCTTACTGTGATTATCGAGTCCATGTAGACGTTGCATTTTGAGGTAACATGGGTATAAAACTCTTTGTGCATGCACAGCGATTAGCTAAGGCTTATTATTGAACTCATTTGCGAATAAATAAAGCATATGTCTTATTGATGACTTTAAACGCAAAAGTGGATTTAGCAAAGCAAAACATATTAAAAACACTAACACTCAAGTTTTTATTAGAGTAATTAGATTGATAATGTAAATAAATTATTTTCTAAAAATAAATCAGTGTCTCACGTTGAAACAGGGCATTTTTTAGAACTTGAAAATTAAACACAAGATAATAGGTGAAATTTATGAATGAGACTACTTACAACTCATCAAGTATAAAAGTTCTGAAAGGATTAGATGCCGTACGAAAGCGTCCAGGAATGTATATTGGCGATACAGATGATGGAACAGGTCTCCACCATATGGTATTTGAGATCCTTGATAATTCAATTGATGAATCTCTTGCTGGTTATTGCACTGATATAGTCACAACAATTCACAGTGATGGAAGTGTCTCTGTTAGAGATGATGGTCGAGGAATACCTGTTGATATTCACAAAGAAGAAGGTGTTTCTGCAGCTGAGGTTATCATGACAATATTGCATGCTGGCGGAAAGTTTGATGATAATTCTTACAAAGTTTCAGGTGGATTACATGGTGTCGGTGTATCTGTTGTTAATGCGCTCTCAAAAAAATTACGATTAACTATCAAGCGTAACGGCAAGATCCACCAACAATTTTATACCCATGGTGAGCCTGATGCGCCTTTGGCTGTTATAGGAGATAGCGATCAAACGGGGACAGAAATTCGTTTTTGGCCCAGTGAACAAACATTTACAGATGTGTTATTTCACTATGATATTTTAGCAAAACGTTTACGCGAACTTTCTTTTTTAAATTCAGGTGTCTCAATTAAACTCGTTGATCAACGAGAAGAAAATAAATCTGATCATTTTTGTTATGAGGGTGGTATAGGATCGTTTGTACAGTACCTGAATAAACACAAAACACCTGCTCATCAAAAAATATTTCATTTTTCAGTGGATAGTGGCGATGGTACAAATGTTGAAGTTGCAATGCAATGGAACGATGGTTTCCAAGAAAACATTTATTGTTTTACCAATAATATCCCTCAACGAGATGGCGGTTCTCATTTGACGGGTTTCCGTAGCGGCTTAACCAGAACACTAAACGCTTATATGGAAAAAGATTTCATTAAAATGAAAAACAAAAGCAATAAAACAACAACTGAGGGTGGAGATTCTCGAGAAGGTTTAACGGCTGTTATTTCTATAAAAGTAGCTGATCCTAAGTTCTCATCACAAACAAAAGATCGTTTAGTTTCATCAGAAGTTCGCCCTGTTGTTGAAAGTGCAATGGGTGAAAAGCTTCAAGAGTTTTTAATGGAAAATCCAGCTGAAGCTAAAATTATAACCAATAAAATTATTGATGCCGCGCGAGCGCGTGAAGCTGCGCGAAAAGCAAGAGATATGACCCGTCGTAAAGGAGCTCTTGACTTAGCAGGTCTACCTGGAAAACTTGCAGATTGCCAAGAAAAAGATCCCGCGCATTCTGAACTCTATATTGTGGAAGGAGACTCTGCGGGTGGAAGTGCTAAGCAAGGACGTAACCGTAAGAACCAGGCAATTTTGCCACTGAAAGGCAAAATTCTAAATGTTGAGAAAGCCCGCTTTGATAAAATGCTTTCATCTCAAGAAGTAGCAACACTTATTACAGCTCTTGGTTGTGGCATTGGTCGCGATGAATATAATCCAGAAAAAACACGGTATCACCGCATTATCATCATGACCGATGCCGATGTTGATGGATCGCACATTCGCACACTTTTACTTACTTTTTTCTATCGTCAAATGCCAGAGCTTATTGAAAATGGTTATATTTACATTGCTCAGCCACCTTTATATAAAGTAAAAAAAGGCAAACAAGAAACTTATGTAAAAGATGAAGCTGAACTACAAACTTACTTAACAACACTCGCAATGGAAAACGCCTCATTACATGTAAATGCAAATGCACCAGGTCTATCTGGTTTAGCGTTAGAAGGTCTACTTCAGCGTTATCGTGCTGTGCAAGAAACTATTGTACGTTTAAAACGACGTTTCCCTTCAATTATTCTTGATACCTTAATTTATAAAAACAAATTAACAATTGAATTATTAAAAGATACTGCACATGCAACAAAATGGGCAGAGGATCTCATTGCAACACTTAACAAAAATGAGCTGCAAGGAGCTATTTATAGTGCTGATGTTGCACCTTCAGATGATGAATTAACAAATAAAATTTTATTTACCATTCGCAAGCATGGTCTTGATGCTGCCTATAATTTTGATGAAGAATACTTTGGCTCTGATGGTTATAAGCAATTAACAGCCGTAGGTGAAGAGATCAGTTCTTTGCTTGAAGATGGTGCGTATATTAAGAGAGGAGAGCGTACAAAGGAAATATCAAGCTTTATTGATGGTGTTAATTGGTTAATGAACGAGTCAAAACGAGGACTCTATATTCAGCGTTATAAAGGATTAGGTGAAATGAATCCAGATCAACTTTGTGATACAACAATGGATCCAAACTCTCGTCACATGTTACAAGTGAGAATTGAAGATGCCGTTGGAGCAGATCTATTATTTAATACCCTCATGGGCGATAATGTCGAGCCTCGTCGTCAATTTATCGATGAGAATGCATTGCGCGTTGAAAATTTAGATATCTAAATTTTATTAGCGTGGATATTATCATCTCATACCCATGTTATCGCAAAATGAAGCGCCGGCACGGACTCGATGATCAGAGATAAGGCGCAACATAAGGTAATGGTGACCTGCGCATCGAATGGCAATCTTTGGCGACTTCCTTGCATATATACCCATGCAACGAAAAAATGCAACGTCAGCACGGACTCGATGATCAGAGTAAGGCGCAGCATGAGGTAATGGTGACCTGCGCATCGAATGGCAAGTTTTGGCTGCGCCCGATCATATAAAAACCGAGTTGGCGCACCAACGGGAGCTGCTCCTTGTTTAAGTTTGCATCGTTATAAAATATCTCACGATAATAACTATACTTCAATTTTAGGCATCACATATAGGCACAATTTGCTACCATAATATTGCATTTCTGGGTAGCATGGGTATAAACACCGAGCTAGGCACCAACGGCGCGGCTCCTTGTTTAAGTTTGCATCGTTATAAAATCTCCCACGATAATAACTATACTTCGATTTTAGGCATCACATATAGGCACAATTTGCTACCCTAATATTGCATTTCTGGGTAGCATGGGTATAAACACCGAGCTAGGCACCAACGGCGCGGCTCCTTGTTTAAGTTTGCATCGTTATAAAATATCTCACGATAATAACTATACTTCAATTTTAGGCATCACATATAGACACAATTTGCTACCCTGATATTGCATTTCGGGGTAGCATGGGTATAAAAACCGAGCTAGGCACCAACGACGAGGCTCCTTGTTTAAGTTTGCATCGTTATAAAATATCTCACGATAATAACTATACTTCAATTTTAGGCATCACATATAGGCACAATTTGCTACCCTGATATTGCATTTCGGGGTAGCATGGGTATAAACACCGAGCTAGGCACCAACGACGAGGCTCCTTGTTTAAGTTTGCATCATTATAAAATATCTCACGATAATAACTATACTTCAATTTTAGGCATCACATATAGGCACAATTTGCTACCCTAATATTGCATTTCGAAGTAACATGGGTATCTTCGAAGGACAATGACCACTATTTTTTTGATTATTTTGGCACTTCAAATAGATCTTCTCCATTTCGCAGAGCATAAAATAAAGCATCATCCATTTACTGCGGCGCAGATGAGTGACTAAAAGCCTGCTGGTATACTATGACTGATCTATATTAGCTGATAAAGATCCTTTGCAAGAACTTTTACATGGCGACTATTAAACCGGGTTTATTAATGATTTTTCAAAAGTAGGCGGGTTTTCTTTCCATGATTTTGACGCTGGAAAGTTTGAAAATAGAACAAATGCTAAAAAATGAGCATTCAAAATGCAATATCAGACATTTAAAGCGTGCTAATGGCAACTTTTTTCGCTGACATTTTTAACTGCAAATGAGCAATAATAACTTGATAATTATTCTAAAATAGTGTTTATTGTTGGACAAAACCATAACCTGTCATTAAAAGCGTTAATCTTGCATAAAAACCTCAAATGTTTCTCTCGAAGAGTCTACCCGTAATTATTCAAAAGACTCAATTGAGATCAATGATCGAAGATCAAATAAAAGCCGTAACATTAGATCCCTTGTCAAATGCTGTAAAATGTAGGTGGTTTTCGCGCTAACGGGCAGAGCAAAACAACTCAGTAAGCATCTCATTTATCAGTTGAAAGAGTTTTAATTTAACCAGTTCGACGGCAAGCTTTTTTCCTGAAAACGTTTCAGTATCACCACTTGATGAGTTTAGATCTTGCTGGGTATCTTGCTGGGTATTATCTACCCATGTCACCTCAAAATGCAACGTCGTCTGCGAACTAGATGATCAGAGATAAGGCGCAACATGAGCTAATGGGGACGTAGTTTTCGAATGTTGCACCGCAAGGCTGCTTCCTTGCATATAAAACCCGAGTTGGCGCACCAACTGGCGCGGCTGCTTGTTTAAGTTTGCATCGTTATAAAATCGCCCACGATAATAGCTATACTTCAATTTTAGGCATCAAATATCGCCACAATTTGCTACCCTGATATTGCATTTCGGAGTAGCATGGGTATCAATTAGGTAAACTTAAGTTTGAAGGTACGAGTTGTTTCACGTGAAACACCTTGCTTTGAATTGTCGTAGATTTTATTAATGACATCAGTTAAAATTAACGTACGCTAATTGATGATTTTTGTGGATCAGACATTCTTATGTTTAAGAATACTTTAATCTCATCAAAAAGAGATAATAGGCGGGTACAACAAGCAATTTCTTTTTTAAATTTATAATAAACCTATGCTATGATCGAAATGAAATATCAGCTGCGATCTCAATGATCAGAGTAGACGCAACATTAGGTAATGGTTACTCCATGCTAAAATTTTGCAATGCAAGGCAGGCTTCCTGTCATATAAAAACCGAGTGAGCATGGCAAAATGGCGCTTCTCCTTGCACCATTTGCAGCGTATAAAATATCTATAGATAATATACCCATGTTACCTCAAAATGCAACGTCAGGTGCGAACTCGATAATCATAGTAAGGCGCAACATGAGGTAATGTGGACGTGCTCCTCAAATGTTACAATGCAAGATTCCTGTAATATAAAAACCGAGTTCGCGCTCTAACTGGCGCTACTCCTTGCACCAATTTGCAGCGTTATAAACACTCCCTCGATAATAACTTCCATTCAATTTTATGTCTCGCATATCGGCACAATTTGCCTTGCTGATATTGCATTTTTACATTGCATGGGTATAAAATTCATTTGAACTACTTGGTTGGTTTTTAAACCATAAGCATAAATATTGTGTATCCCATGTTTTAAAATTTAGCTTATAGTTGGAAATTATTTGCTTGTATATAGAGTTATATTAATAAAACGATTTAATAACATCATTTTTCAATAAAACAATTTCATTGCTTTTAACTATTTTGCCAATCCTTGGCCTCCTGTTGATAAGGCTATTATTCCAAATAAATTAGATATTACTTTTATAATTTATACTCCGCAATAACAATTCCAGAGCGCAGCTAGTTGTCAATTAAATTTAGAAAACTTACATACATAATCGTATTTTTATTTCCAAAATAGCTGGCTTTTACAAAAATATGTTTGGAATAGGCATTATCAATTATAAAAGTGGTGGAGTTGTTTCGTTAAGTGGTGGTGTTTTTTCGCTAATTTATTTATAGCCATGTTACCCCAAAATGCAAAACGTTATGCACAACTCGATAATACGCGTAAGACACAATATGAGGTAATGGGACGTGCTCCTAGAATGTTACAATACAAGCTTCCTGTAATATAAAAACCGAGTGTGCAGCTCTAACTAGCGCTACTCATTGCACCAATTTGCAGCGTTATAAAATATCGATAGATAATAACTTCCCTTCAATTTTAGGCCATAAAATCAGCGTGCAATTGACCGCAGATGCGAGAAGCATTTCAATGATAAACGCAGTTAGCCACCTTTGGTGAGCATTAAAAAAAGATTTTAATGTTTAACTATATCTATGAATTAACTACGGCAAGTAGCATTAAAAAAATTTTTAATGTTTAACTATCTCTATGAATTAACTACTGGCAAGTAACATTAAAAAAAGATTTTAATACTTAACAAATTATTCTCTGTAGAGATTTTATAACGATAAAATGGTGCAGCTTACTTAGTTAGTGCGATACTTTGTTTTTATATGAAAGAAAGGTGCCTTGCAAGGTTTTCATTTTGACGTCACATGAGTATATTATCTGTTTCCCTGCGTTATTTAAGTAGTGTGTTTCACGTGAAACATAAAGTTTAGCATTAATCTTTGTGGTTTTATGATCCATAACAGCAAATAATCTTGTTAATGTTATACCTCATGAAGGAGTTCAATAAAACTCCTCATAAGCTGTTGATTTATAACACCGATTCAAAGGTAAACGGTTTTATTTTAATTACCCAAGATGATTAGTTCCGTTATTCTTCTAAGGTCAATATTATGGATCGCCTCTGAGCGCGATTATCTAACCTGGCTGCGCATCTTGGAGATATTTACAAAAAAGATATATTTGCAACTCGTAAAAAGAGATTTCTTAAGCAATTGAGCAATGCTAAACGATTAGCTTTTACTGCTTCATTTTTATCCATGACCATCACATGATTAAAGAAGGCATCAACAGGTCCTTGTAATGTTGAGAGTTCAAATAAAACACCTTCATAATCACCTTTTGAGAATAAAGGTGACAATTTAACCTCCAGTGAAGAAAGCTTTTCCGCTAATTCTTTTTCTGCAGGCTCTTCAAGCAACGTGCTATCAACGGTATTATTTATATTACCAGCAACTTGAGTAAGAATGTTGCTAATGCGTTTATTCGCGGCTGCAATTGAGCTAGCTTCAGGTAACTCTTGAAATTTAGCAACCGCTTTAATACGCTTGTCAAAATCAACAGGCCTCAAAGGGCGGCGATCAAGTACTGATTGAATAAGCTCAACCGAATAACCATGCGCTTGATAAATAGCGCGGAATCGAGCAAATAAAAAATCAAGCACATCATTAATAACGTTGTCGTTTGATAATTTGTCGGCATATTCGATCTTAGCAAGTTTTACTAAGGCCAGCATGTCTAAATCTAGCTGCTTATCTTGAATTATTCGTAAAAGGCCAATAGCTGCACGACGTAGTGCGAACGGATCTTTATCACCTTTAGGTGCTTGCCCTATGCCAAAGATTCCTACAAGCGTATCTAGCTTATCCGCAAGGGATACAGCACAAGCAACTAAGGACGTAGGAAGCTTATCCCCTGCAAAACGCGGTAAATATTGCTCATTTAGCGCCAGAGCAACGTCATCATGCTCGCCATCATTTTTAGCATAATACATGCCCATTACGCCTTGGACATCGGGAAACTCTAAGACCATTTCTGTGAGTAAATCAGTTTTAGATAAAAGCCCCGCGCGCTCTGCATGTTGCTCGTTAGTGTTAATGAGTTTTGCAATTAATCGCGCAACATTTGCAATGCGTTGTGACTTTTCTTTAAGCGTACCTAGTTGCTTTTGGAATAATACCGTTGCAAGAGAGTTCAAACGACTTTCTAAGGTATTTTTTTTATCGGTTTCAAAAAAGAATTCAGCATCAGCTAAACGCGGTCTAACAACTTTTTCATTTCCGCTAATTACTTGTGCTGGATCGCCACTGACAATATTAGACACAAAAATAAAACGAGGCAGTAAACTACCTTCTTTATTAAGTACTGGGAAGTATTTTTGGTTATCTTTCATTGTGTAAATTAACGCCTCAGAAGGTACATTAAGAAACTTTTTTTCGAAAGAGCCTATTAAAGTTACGGGCCATTCAACTAATGAGGTCACCTCTTCAAGTAAATCATCATCAATATCTGCAGTGCCACCCTCATGCTCCGCGATCGTTTCAACTTGATCTTTAATCATGGCTTTGCGCCGCGCGTAATCAACAATTACTTTGCCGGATTCATCAAGTAAGTTTTCGTAATCATCTGCGTGCTTAATCGTTAATTGCTCCTTGCCTAAAAAACGATGACCTTTAATGATGCGTGATGAAGCTACACCTAATAATTCACCTGTAATTAGAGTTGAGCCATAGAGCATAGTGACAGTATGAACAGGGCGAATAAATTGAATGTTAGAGCCTCCCCAGCGCATCGGTTTTGCAATCGGTAGGTGAGTTAGTGCGGTTGCGGCAAGCTCTGGAATTAATTGGGAAACAGCTTTCCCATTGACTTTTGATTTAAAGAGAAGCCATTCGCCTTTATCTGTTTTTAAATGCTCCGCCTGATCAACGAGAATACCGTTTGATTTCGCCCATCCTTGCGCAGCTTTAGTTGGCTTTCCTGCCTCATCAAATGAGGCGCTAACCGCAGGGCCTCGTTTTTCAACTATTTTATCTGCTTGAGCGCTGTCAAGTTCATTGACAATAATTGCGAGCCGTCTGGGAGATGCCAACCAACGAACACTGTTAAATGAAAGCTTTGCTTTAGTAAGTTCAGCCGCTAAATTATGAGCAAATGATTCAGCAAGTTGTCGCAAAGATTTCGGGGGTAATTCTTCTGTGCCGAGTTCAATTAATAAATTTTCTTGTTGCATTAAACTTGCCTCTGTTTATCTTGTTGTTTACAAAGTGGAAAGCCAAGCTCTTCACGTTTTGTGTAGTAAGCTTTAGCAACAGATTTTGAAAGTCCGCGGATACGTAAAATATAACGCTGACGTTCTGTTACAGAAATAGCATGGCGAGCATCGAGTAGGTTAAAAATATGTGACGCTTTCATTGCCTGTTCATACGCGGGTAATGCTAACGAGGCTTCAATTAGTTTCTTGCTGTCTTTTTCACACTCATCAAATTGAGCAAAAAGAAAGTCAACATTAGCATGTTCAAAGTTATAGCATGATTGTTCAACTTCGTTTTGATGAAAAATATCACCATAGGTCACACGCCCCATCGGCCCGTCAGTCCAAATAAGATCATAAATGCTATCGACCTCTTGCACATACATAGCAAGGCGCTCTAACCCATAGGTTATCTCGCCAGTAACAGGGCGACATTCTAATCCGCCAACTTGTTGGAAATAAGTAAATTGCGTGACTTCCATCCCGTTAAGCCAAATTTCCCAACCAAGACCCCATGCGCCTAAGGTAGGCGATTCCCAGTTATCTTCAACAAAACGAATGTCATGAATTGAAGTATCAATACCAATCTCTTCAAGTGACTTTAAATACAAGTCTTGTATGTTTAATGGCGATGGTTTTAGCACAACCTGAAATTGGTAGTAGTGTTGTAGGCGATTAGGATTGTCTCCATATCGGCCATCTGTTGGCCGGCGACACGGCTGAACGTAGGCACTATTCATAGGCTCTGGACCTATTGAGCGCAGAAATGTTTGAGGGTGGAAAGTACCAGCTCCAACTTCCATATCAAGTGGTTGCACGATGACACAACCTTGCCTTGCCCAAAAATCTTGAAGCGCAAATATTAGTCCCTGAAATGTTTTGGTATCAAATTTTTGCATTTTATTGACTTTACGTTATTTGAAATTGTACGTTATTATACCCTTGTTATTACAAGTTTCAATATAGTCAATAGCTTGTATTATCCATTTTACGAGATTTGTAAAACGGCAATAAGTTGTTATTAAATCTTAGCAAAAACACATTTTTAGGCAGTCAATAGGAGGCTGTTCAATCAGGATAGCTATGATTGAATGTTGCGTATTATCTTGGAGCCTGAGCTTGCGCCACGCACAGCATTTTGAGGAGACTTAGCTAAAGTGCAGCTTAAAAACTTAAAAACTTAAAAATTTAAAGCACAAAAGAGTTGATTTGCAATTAGTTTTGCAAACACGCAGGCGTTACCAAAATACTAATTACAATAAATTAGTTTATCAATATTACGCCTTAAAATGAGTGATATAGTAATCATCTGTCTTTAGATGATAATCAAGTTATTAAGTAAAAAAACAAAAAAACAATGCAAAAATATGATAAAGTTAATCTAAGTTTTCAAAAAATAATCATTTCATTAACGCGAGATAAAACAAAAAGAGATCAGCATGTTAACTTCACAAATAGAAAAAATAAAAAAAGAATACCCTAATAATTTAATGGCTCGCCATTTCGACCAAGCTTTTTTTGACAGCTTAGATAAGACGCAGCAGGATAAATTACAAAGAATGATGAAAAGTGGCCTTGAGCATCCTGAGAGTGAAATGGGTATTTATGTGTGTCATGCGGATGAATATTCACTTTTTAGCCCCTACTTAGATAATGTTATTTGCGATTATCATCAGGTTGAAAATATTACATTGAAAGATTCTAACTGGGAGATCAACTCCGACCTCGATCTTGCGCGTATTGATCCATCGCTGGCAAATAGTTCTATGCGTGTTCGTGTTGGCCGAAATGTTGCGGAATTTCCTTTACCAGCCTCGATGTCCCAAGATGATCGTGTTGCATTTGAAAATGTAATGATAAATATTTTTAAAAAATTGATAAAAAACCCATTATTTGGTGGACGTTATGTTTCTTTGACACCAGATTGTGAATATGAAATTTCAAA
The DNA here is from genome assembly GCA_963680875.1 of Bathymodiolus brooksi. NCBI lineage: Eukaryota > Metazoa > Mollusca > Bivalvia > Mytilida > Modiolidae > Bathymodiolus > Bathymodiolus brooksi. Next base: position 1,473,430 of record CAVMGF010000075.1, read on the forward strand.
TGAGCAATACGCACAGCTTGTGGCTGAGCATAAAATGTTTAAAGATATGAGTGGAGATCCTTACCTTGCGTCAGCTGGTATTAATGGCAACTGGCCTTATGGACGTGGCATGTATATATCAGAGGATGAGCAGTTCATCATTTGGGTCGGAGAAGAGGATCATCTGCGCATTATGGTCATGAAGCATGGCGCAATGTTAAATAATATTTTCTCTCGATTGCATCAGGCGTTGCTTTTTATTGAAGAGCAAGGGTTGAGTTTTGCTTATTCTGCACCTTATGGATTTATAACCAGTTGTCCAACAAACCTAGGCACGGCAATGCGGGCAAGTTTACATATTCTGTTACCAAAATTAACTGAGCAAGGGCAAGATTTAACTGAGCTAAAAAGCATTGCAAAAAGCTTGAAACTTTCAGTGCGTGGCGCTGACGGGGAGCATTCACAAGCAGGAAAAGGCGGGATTGTTGATATATCTCCAACGGCGCGTTTGATGGTGAGTGAGCGTGAGATAGCGCAAAAGCTCTATCAAGGTATTAGAACACTATGGAAGTTAGAGCGGAATGTTATACCCAAGTAACTCAAGATGCTTTGTAGTAAAATAAATTATACCCAAATCTTCGCCATAAAAGCTTTTAAGTTCAGAGCAAGCTGGGTTTAGATCTTGGAAGGTCACGGGTATATATCACTTTACTTTGATCATAGGTTGCTCCGCACTAATTATTCTAAGGATATCATTGTGATTACATCATATGAATTCTAACGTGGATAGACCAATTAGCGGCCTAAAAAAAGTGGCAATTGTTTACTATTTAATAACAGGGTAATATTGTTAGTTATTTGCAATAAGTAATTATGCCCATATTCAATAAGCTTAACTGTCACGGGTTGATCTTTATTCGCTATATAAATCTGGATAATAAAAGGATTTTTTTCTTGAAGAGGCGCGGCATGCTTTTGCAGAGGAAATGCTTGCCAAGCATGTACAATTTGAGCGAGCTGTTGATTTGAAAGACCTAAATTTGGTTCAGTTATCCAACGCCGTCCAAATCTTTTTATTGAAAAATCAGGTGTTTTAATTTCAATAATGGACAAGCCACTATTGATCACTGTTTGTTGATTTTTTTTTGAGCTAGGCAATAATTTAGGTCCAAAATTAAGGATAAAAACAATCGCCAAAATGCCAATAATAAGCACATTGTTAAAGCCTTTTTTTGATAGCCTCATTATTTTTCCTTTAAGCATAAAAAAACCCAGTATATACTGGGTTTTTAGCAGATAGAATCAAAATTATTTAATTTTGCCTTCTTTGTACATAACATGTTTACGTATAACTGGATCAAATTTCTTGATCTCGAACTTTCCAGGCATAGTCTTTTTATTTTTATCAGTAGTATAAAAATGTCCAGTCCCAGCACTTGAATTTAAACGAATTTTATCACGCATTTTACAGCTCCTTAAATTTTAATGCCATTAGAACGGATATCAGATAACACTGAATCAATACCTTTTTTGTCGATGATACGCATACCTTTAGTAGTTAGGCGTAATTTTACAAAACGGTTCTCACTGTCAACCCAAAAACGATGTGTTTGTAGGTTAGGTAAGAAACGACGTCGTGTGCGGTTCTTTGCGTGTGATACGTTGTTACCAGAAGCTGGACGCTTACCTGTAACTTGACATACTCTAGACATGTCGTTTTCTCCAAAAATAATAGTTTTACTCGAGCAAAATGGTCGAAGACATTTTTATGCAGACGTCAAAGGCTTCGATGGCGAAATTTATACAGAAATAAGTATGAAAGATCAACAAAAATATGATTTTTTTGGTCAAGTTCAGTGATTTTGTGCAAAATAAGTGATTTTTCGTCGTTAATGATGAAATTATCTAAAACATCGCCGTCAATTAGTTACGTTGCAGAAATTATTTTTTTGTTATTTTTCTCGTTGAAATAATCGTACTCGGATCGTATTTGGATGGTTAGGAAGCAAAATAATAACGGCTGCATTTTATGTTGCACTTTTCAAACTGCGATCCTTGAGTAAATACTAGCATTATCAATAACTCAAGTTTCGGAGTTCATATTCGTTGAAATTATAGCTTTTTCTGTTTTATTTTCCATCATATCAGTGCCTCTTGCCGTATTGTGAATTGATCCATTTGTAGCGCTTTCGTAAAAAAGCCAATAACAGTTTGATCGATCTTTTTTAAGATCTCTGATTTTTTACTTTCGGTTAAATTACCTATTTCATTGAGAGCGCCTGCAATTAATGCTTTAAATAAACCCCATAATTTACACCCAAAATTCAACGTCGTAAGGCTTTCTTCAAAGTCATTTCTAACCTCACTTAACTTGGCTCCCACTTGCTCTTCTTTTGCAAATAATAGTAAACAAAAACGCAATCCAGTTAGATGAATAGAAGCGATGTACGCACCATAGTGGCGGCTTTGTTCTTTTAAAAAACCAAGCTTTTGTTTCGCCTCTTTAAAGTAAACTTCAATTCCCCAACGTAGTGCATATATTTCAAGTATTTTTTCATCTTCAAGTAGGCTATCCGTTGATAAAAAGAGAGCCCAATCATTTTTGCTCGCTTGTTGTTTGGCTTCATTCATAGACCGAACGTACAGAAGCTTAACTTTAATCCATTGTGGATCTTTTTTAGTCTCAGTCGTTAAATTCAACTCAACAATAATTGATTTGCTTTGGTAAGGAATATTTTTTAGGTTATGCCATTGACCTTTGATATGTTGCTTATATAACTCTTCAGCACTCAGTAACTTACTCTCTCCATTTTCCATAAAGCGATACTTCATTTTATTTCGCTTCATTCGAACAATTGCTACAAGTGATTGTTCCACCGTCATTTTTAATATTCGTTTCGTTGCAAACCAAGCATCTGCTAAAAAATATTCGGCGTTAATACCATTGCGTATTGCTCTTGATATCATGTCGCAAACCATATCAGGTTTAGTTTGCTCTCTTGACTTTTCGTAACGTTTTGCTGCAATACTACGACCATCTTTAAACTGATAATCAGCAACCTGTCTGTCAGTTTTACTGATAAATATTTCATTATCAATCGGCGTAAATAACTCGTCATTAGCAAGGCCTAGCGTCACTATTTGTTGCCCATTGACACATCGAGCGGTTAAGTGATCGAAGTGCTTTGAAACACCTGGCATCTTTTTACCACGTCTGATTTTAACTGAATCATCGATAACAAAAGCATTCAATTTATTTCCTTCATGGGGCTTAAGTATTTTTTTTGCTGTCAATAATTGTAGCTTTCGCCAATCCAAGTTTTCATGGTTAATAAAATCGTAGAGGGCATCTTTTTTTGAGGATGAGAAACTCAATAACGCATCCCTTGAGAACATCGAAACAGAGTTTACTTTTAGCCAAACCCACAACATCAAGAGGTACACAACACTGTCAGCTGAAGTGCCAGATCGTTTGTTAAATTTTGCGCGTTTTAAGAGATCTTTAAAGCCAATGTTTTTCCATGTTGTACTAAACGTATTATCTATATTTAGATTTTGTTGATTAAGTAAATCCGCAGTAAGCGATGGTAAACCAAAATCATTTATGTCAGACTTCATTTTATGCCTCTTGTGTTTTTTTTATTGTCTAGTTAACAAGAATTATAACACAAGTAGGTATTTTATTCTTTTATATCAGCATGTTAGGGTATTTTTATTGGTAAATATGAACTCCGAAACTTGAGTCAATAAGCCAGAGAAAAACTGATGAAAAGAAATAACATACTGCTTAGCATCAAATAAAAGCTAGGCAAACACTTGCCATGAGTAGTCATGTATTATGCCATTAAAAAAACTTTCGTTTGAGATGCGTTGGGCAATTTTTTAATATCGGCATTAAATACCCATGTTAGCTAAAATGCAACAGTGGCATGGACTCGATAATCAATGTAAGGGCAACTGAGGTAATGGCGACCCCGCATCGAATGGCAAGCTTTGGCGGCTTCCTTGCATATAAAAACCGAGCGGCAGGCCAACTGGCGCGGATCCTTATTTAAGTTTGCATTGTTATAAAATACCTCACGATAATAACTTCCCTTCTATTTTAGCCATCAAATATGCGGCTAATTTGCCTTGCTGATTTTGCATTTCTGAGTAGCATGGGTATAGACCATTGGTGTTAACTAAAACCTAAAGTCCATACGCTATTTTAGTGTGATATCTCATTATTTGCCTTAATGAGTATGTTATTATGCTTAACTTTACTTTTTATATTAGGCTTTTACGATGAATAAGCACCAGAGCCCATTAAGCGGAAAAAAAATATTACTTGGTATCTCAGGTGGTATAGCGGCTTATAAATGTGCCGAGCTTACACGTAGGTTAATTGACCAAGGTGCGCAAATTAGGGTGGTCATGACGTCCTGCGCAAAAGAGTTTATCACGCCGTTGACAATGCAAACCGTCTCTGGGCATGCTATCTCAGATAGTCTATTTAAATCTCCAGAAGAGACTGGAATGGAGCATATTGAACTAGCAAAATGGGCTGATTTATTATTAATTACACCAGCAACTGCAAATATTATTGCTAAATTACGCAGTGGCATCGCGGATGATTTACTTTCTACCCTTTGCTTAGCAACGCAGGCGCCCATCGCGATATCTCCAGCAATGAACGTGCAGATGTATCAAGCCGCTGCAACACAAGATAACCTTAGCATTTTATCTGGGCGTGGTGTCTTTATTTGGGGGCCAGCAGAGGGTATACAGGCTTGTGGGGATGTTGGTTTAGGACGCATGTTAGCACCTGATGCATTAATTGAGTTATGCATTAATTTTTTTGCTCTTGATACAAAACCTTTAGCTGGTGTGGCGATTACGATAACAGCAGGACCAACGCAAGAAGCACTTGATCCTGTGCGTTATATTAGCAATTATAGCTCAGGAAAGATGGGTTATGCTATCGCGACTGTCGCGCGAGAAATGGGGGCGAATATTACACTTATTTCAGGACCAGTTCATTTATCTCCACCTAAAAACATAAATATTATTAACATCTTAAGTGCCGATGAAATGTATAGTGCAAGTTTATCGTCTTTAAAAGAATGTGATATTTTTATTGCTTGCGCGGCTGTTGCAGATCATAGACCAGCAAGTGTTGCCTCACAAAAAATAAAAAAACAGCACGATATTGATGATTTAATGATTAAACTAGTTAAAAATCAAGATATTATTGCATCCATTGCCAGTGTTAAAAATCCGCCTTTTTGTGTCGGCTTTGCAGCTGAAACGCAAAACGTCAAAAAGTATGCTCTAAAAAAATTAAAAGCTAAAAAGTTAGATCTTATTGCTGCAAATAATGTGTCAAAAATAGGACATGGTTTTAATAGCGAGCAAAATGCATTGACAGTGTACTCCAAAAACAAACAGTTCGACATTCCATTAGCAGACAAAAAAGATGTTGCTGTTCAATTACTAACTATTATTTCACAACATTTTATAGGCAAAAATTAAAGTGTTTTTAAAATACAATTGAGGATGATGAACAATGCCCCCTAAAGTTGCTCGAAAAAAAGTAAATAGAAAAGAGGATATTTTACGCACTTTAGCTTTTATGCTTGAAGGCAAGCCAGGACAGCGTATTACTACCGCTACACTTGCGGCTCAAGTAGGAGTTTCAGAAGCTGCTTTATACCGTCACTTCCCAAGTAAAGCAAGTATGTTTGAAGGTCTTATTGACTTTATTGAAGAAACAATTTTTGCTAAAATTAATGTCATTAAAGCGACGAAAAAAGCAGCGTTTATTAGAATTGAACACCTTTTATATTTTTTACTGGCATTTGCAGAGCAAAACGCAGGTATCACACGCTTATTAACTGGGGATGCTTTATTGGGTGAAAATAAAAGACTACAAATCAGAATTGAGCATATTTTTTCTAAATTAGAATTACAAATAAAACAAATTTTACGCGAGAAACATATCCAAGATGGCGAAAAATTAGTGATAGATGAAGCAATTATTTCAAATTTATTTTTAGCGTATGTCGAAGGGCGAATGAATCAATTTGTTCGTAGCCAGTTCAAGAACAAACCAACAAAAAATTTTAAAGCTCAATGGGGGTTTTTTCAGAATGAACTAACAAATATAACAAGGGCCGTTTAATATGTCAAAGGTAGTCATAGATCAACCATCGGCAGCACACGCAATTATTGGAGATCGTTTAGATAAATCAATGGATAAAATCGCCCATGCATTACATTGGGTAAGTAATAATAGTGATATTATTGTTGGCTATGCCTTGAATATTGTTTCCGCCATTATCATTATTATTGTCGGGATGATGCTTGCTCGTTTCATTTCATCGCTCGTGCATAAAGCATTAAAAAGCAGAAATATTGATAGCACTGTTGCTAATTTTATTGCTCACATGGCTCGTTATATTCTGGTGGCCTTTGCATTTATTGCTGCGTTGAGCAAAATCGGTGTACAAACCACTTCATTTATTGCATTAATTGGTGCTGCAGGTTTGGCTGTTGGCTTAGCTTTGCAAGGCTCATTATCTAATTTTGCGTCAGGTATTTTAATTATTATTTTACGCCCATTTAAAGCTGGCGAATACATTGAGGTATCAGGTATCGCTGGGACGGTGGAAACTGTGCAAATTTTCGCAACAACCATTGTAACTATTGACAATAAATCAGTTGTAATACCTAATTCGTCTATTTTGTCGGGTAATATTATAAACTACTCTCGTAAGTCAACACGCAGAATTGATTTACTCATTGGTGTAAGTTACCGTGCCGATCTAGCACAAACAAAAGATGTTTTAGAGAAGGCACTGCTTGCTAATACTCGCGTGTTAAAGTCGCCTAAAATTGAAGTGGCGGTTGCAGAGTTAGGTGACTCAAGCGTAAATTTAGTCGTTCGGCCTTGGGTGAAAACAGCTGACTATTGGTCCGTGCGCTTTGAAGTAATAGAAGCCATTAAAAACGCGCTTGATGAAGCAAATATTGAAATTCCATTTCCACAAATGGATGTGCACACCAATAAGTAGTGCCCATGCAATTCACACCAGCATGGGAGTATTCTCATGCGCCTATAAAGGTAAAAAATAAGTCAGGGCAATTGACTGACAATAGTTGCTATTGTTAGTCAATTTAACGCAGATAGGTATAAAAATACCAGCTTTGGGAAGTGCTACTTATCTCTGATTTAGGTTCGCCAATAACTGCAATGATCTTTGCCCACTTGCCCAATATTTTAGTTCAAAAGGCGTTATTGCATGATCTGATGAGTAGGGTTGAACGGAACTATTTTTTCCTGCTAACTCGAGCGCTCTTGCAAATTCCAGGACGTAAGTGAACCAATTACTGCGCAGTTCAAGTTTTCCACCTAATTGTATAATTGCTGGGAACACAGCGCTACCATGCCATCTGCGTTGTAAGTGCTTACTTTTAGGCCAAGGGTTGGGATAAAGTAAGTAATGGTGTGATAGTGTCCAATTTGCATCAACGGCTAAACGCCAAAAATCATTTAAGTTTACTTGCAATAATTGCGCGTTATCAGCAATGTGTCGCGGGCGCTTTGCCAAGCGAACGGCTGATTTATCAAGCCCTAATACAATTGACTCTCGGTGGCGCCTGGCTAAATGATAAGTGCTTTCACCAACTCCACAGCAGGAATCAAAAATAATAGGCTTGCCTTGTTGCTCAACCCACTTTTCACATGTTTTAAATGCAGCTAAAGTATGTGTTTGATAAGGCTTTTGAAAGGGATGCTTTAAATGCTTTAATACAACCTTATCTAACTGAGCATGTAGCCCGTGTTGGTTCGAGTGAATAACTCTTGAGTCGCCAAGTTTAATCATGTTCGGATACCAACCCCTTTTTTAAGCAAAACAAGTACTAAACAATACAAGGCAATTATAAAAGAAAAAATCACAGTGAAGGACCAAATTAATGGTATATCTATAAATCCTAAAAATCCGTAACGAAATGCATTAATCATATAAAAGACAGGGTTAAAATGTGAAACATTCTGCCAAAAAGGAGGGAGTAAGCTAATAGAATAAAATACGCCTCCTAAATACGTCAAAGGCGTAAGAACAAAGGTAGGTATGATACTGATATCATCAAAGGTTCGTGCCAAAAGCCCATTTAACAGACCAGCAAGAGCAAACAAAACAGATGTGCAAAGTAGGCTTAATATTAATATGAAAATATTGTGGATATGCAGATCCACAAAGAACAAAGAAATAATGGTTACCAGTACACCGACGAGTATTCCACGAATAACACCTCCCCCGACATAACCTACAATAATGATGTAAGTTGGCACTGGTGCAACTAATAATTCTTCTATATTACGCTGAAATTTGGCGCTAAAAAATGATGATGCTACATTCGAATAAGAGTTTGTGATCACTGACATCATAATCAAGCCAGGGACAATAAAGGACATATAACTAAAGCCATGCATAGTACCAATGCGCGATCCAATTAAGCTGCCGAAAATAACAAAATAAAGACTCATGGTTATCACTGGTGGAACTAGTGTTTGTACCCAAATACGCAAAAAACGATTAGTTTCTTTTGTTAAAATACTTTTTAATGCAATAAAATAGAGTTTATTCATTATCAGAATCACCTTTACTAACTAAATTGATAAACAACTCTTCTAAACGGTTTGCTTTATTGCGCATACTGTTTACACGAATTCCCAAACTACTAAGCTCTTTAAAAACATTGTTCATCGATTGGATATTACTGACTTCAATTTCTAATGATCCTTGACCAATTTTTAACACACTAAAGTGATGGTTTGTTAATTTATCTGGCAGAGATTCTACATCAAGAATGAAAGTTTCGCTATTTAGGCAAGAGAGTAGTTTTTTCATGCTGGTATTTTCAATTAAGCAACCTTTGTCAATAATACCGATATTACGACATAGCATTTCCGCTTCTTCAAGGTAATGCGTAGTCAAAATAATTGTCAGACCTTGCTCATTCAGCTCTTTTAAAAAATCCCACATAGTACGGCGTACTTCGATATCAACACCCGCAGTAGGCTCGTCAAGGATCAATAAGCGCGGCTCATGCATCAGCGCACGTGCAATCATTAAACGGCGTTTCATTCCGCCTGATAGCGTTCGCGCAGGCAAGTCTTTTTTTTCCCACAATGCTAATTGCTTGAGGTATTTTTTAGCGCGAATGAATGCTTCAGGGCGCTCAATACCGTAATATCCAGCTTGATTTACTAAAATTTGGATAGGCGGTTCAAATTGATTAAAATTAAACTCTTGAGGCACAAGACCAATCTGCATCTTGGCTTTTTCTAATTGTTTATCTATATCAAAATTAAAAACAGAAACCTGACCATGAGTTTTATTCACAAGCGAAGTGATAATACCAATTAGGGTTGATTTCCCCGCACCATTTGGGCCAAGTAACGCATAAAAGTCACCCTCTTCAACCTGTAGTGAAATTTCATTTAATGCTCGAACACCGCTTTTATACGTTTTGGTAATGTGGTTAATGTCGAGAGCGTACATAATAAAGTCCTTGGTACTTTAATGAAAATTAAGAGATAAAAAAGCTAAATTCTAAAAAATAGTAGCATTGCATTAATATAAATACCCATGTTACATCGAAAAGCAAAATCAGCAAGACAAATTGGCCGAGAACTTGATGCCTAAAATTGCAGTATAGTTATTATCGTGAGGTATTTTATAACAATGCAAATGGGGGCAAGGAGACGCGCCATACGTGCGCGAACTCGAAAACCAAGACACGGCGAAATATTTGCTTAGTCTAATTGCAATAACACTTTTGATCTTTAAAAGCTGCAATAAAATGATGTGGGCTAAGAATGTATACCACAGCTTGCTTCTAGTATCTCATTTTTATTTTTTTGTATCTTTTGAATAAGTTCACCGCGCTTGCATTCCCATTTGCCTGCTGGGAATTTTTTATTCCATGCTTGCATTAGTTTCCTTTGTTTTTCGGTCATTTTGTAATGCGGATAAGTCGCGTCCATATATAAATAACTGCGCGCAATTTCACCTCTAGATGATTTTGGTGGCTCTGCCATATTGTTATTTATATGCATTGCGCACGTCCCAAAACTGTTGGCACCAGCAACTGAATCATTGAAATTATAATTACTACGCATTGCATTAACTGCTCCAATAGATGGATACAGGTTGTACATATCGGCCTGCATGTATTTGTATTCTTCTGATACTTTGCTCGCGCATCTGCGCCCTTTGAAATGTTTTCCTTTAGAGTTTATACAGGCAGTATCACCTTGGGTCCATGACTTAAATTCACGTCCGAAACTTTCCGCGGGAACAACATGTTCCCATTCCATTTTTTGTGCCCGTTTAACGAATTTATTGGTTGAAAATCCAGCTGGTGGAGATATGTCTTTATTTTTATTAAATTTCGCATCGCAATAAATGGTAACGCGCTCATCAGGTGTAATATAAACCTTCTTTTCAAGGAGCATTTTTGCCCTGCTAAAAGAATCATTTGCAACGTTTTTTGCTTGTAAAGTAAATGAAATAAAAAAACAAAAAAGTATTAGATAGTTTTTACTTTGTAAGCACAACATACGAAATTCCTTTAATTAATTTTACAAAAAATATATGGTCTATTCTACTTTAAATATATCTAGAAAACATGCTTTTATTTAGACATATGTCATGTGGAAATATAATATTATCTTATAGCTTAACACCCGTAGTAGTATTTCAGCTTAAGGAGAGCTTTTAGGTATGTACTTATACAACGTAAAATGCAACAATGGCAGGGAATAGATACTCAGAGTAAGGCGCAACATGAGGTAATGGTTACTAGCTTGTCAAACGTCAAACGTTAAGCGCAAGGCTGGCTTCCTTTCATGTAAAAACCTAGTTCGCGCCACGATGGCGCTACTCCTTGCACCAATTTGCATAGTTATAAAATCTCTATAACGAATAACTTTCCTGCAATTTTAGGCCAAGTGTCCGTGCACAATTTGCCTTGCTGATATTGCATTTCTGGGTAGCATGGGTATAAGTAATAGATATGACACTAATCAGTACCACATGTTAAAAGTTTTGCGATCATAAAGATAAATTGACTAGACCATAGTTGACTATTTTGAATCAATTTAACGAAGGTAGGTGCAAAAAAGTAGCAGGTTGACAAAGTGCTATTAATTCATAATTCAGAGTAACGCGCATTAACGTCTCATTTTTTTATTTATCCCTTGTTGGCAATATTATTCTATGTTTTAATTATTTTATTTTATTTTATTTAGAGGAACATTATGATGAAAAAAATAATTGTTATGTTGTGTATCACTTTGATTGGCGTTGTCTCCTTAAACTGCTACTCAAAAAATGAAGTTGAGACTCTGTCTCCTGAGTTGAGGGAGTTACTCCAGCAAGAGATGTTAGAGATCCAAAAAGGTATGCAAAATATTATCCCTGCGTTAGCATCTGGAAATTATAAAGAGGTGACGACCGTAGCAAATAAAATTAACAAGAGCTTTATTCTGAAGCAAAAAATCACAAAACAACAAAAACATGAGCTTAAAGATAAGCTACCGAATGCCTTTATACTAAAAGACGAAGAATTTCATAAGATTGCTGGATTGCTCAGTACCGCTAGTCGGAAACATAATGAAAAGCTTACGATTTTATATTATTCAAAATTGCTTATGGCATGTTCTCAATGTCATTCCCAGCATGCAATCAAGCAATTTCCTCTTTTTGTCCCAAAACCTGTAACAAAATCAGTAAAAAAGAAATAACATCATCATTTTTTTCACCAGTCTAATATTCAAAAATGGTTAGCAGACTAGGAGTTCTCGCGATTACGGGTTTAAATTTATTGAGTCGTGCAGAGTTTATACCCATGCTAATTTAATGTATTTTTAGGTATTGCAATACATGATTTATTGCACGCTTGATAGATAGTTGGATTTCGCATTTTTTCCTGTTACCATCATGGAGCGTTAGAATTAACTAAAGAGGCAATATTGGAAACCATCTCTACCAGCACAATGATCATTATTTTGGTCGTGCTTGTCATCATTTCAGCTTATTTTTCAAGTTCTGAAACAGGCATGATGACCTTAAATCGCTACCGTTTACGCCACATGGTAAAAAATAAACATAAAGTAGCAATGCGTGTTGAGAAATTACTTAACACACCAGACAAGCTCATTGGCTTGGTTTTAATTGGCAATAATTTAGTCAACATTTTAGCGTCTGCATTAGCTACAATTTTAGGCCAACGTCTATTTGGGGATGCTGGTATTGCTATTGCAACAGGTGTATTGACCTTTGTCATTCTTATTTTTGCAGAAGTCTTACCTAAAACATTGGCGGTGCTTTATCCTGAAAAAATTGCATTTCCAAGCTCTTTTTTATTGAGGCCCCTGCAATTTCTACTCAGCCCACTTGTGTGGTTAATTAATGGTATTTCAAATAGTATTTTGCGAATTTTTGGTGTAAATCTTGTCCCCTCAGCTAATAATGCACTCTCAGGCGATGAATTACGTTCGGTTGTAAATGAAGCTTCATCAATGATCCCCGCGCACCATCAAGAAATGTTATTAAGTATTTTAGAGCTTGAAAAAGTCACCGTTGATGAAATTATGATCCCACGCAATGAAATAATGGCCATTGATATTAATAAAGATTGGGAATCTATTTTGAAGCAATTGCGTCATGGAACACCTACACTCACTTTGCTTTATCGCAAAACCATTGATGATGCCATAGGTTTTGTGCATGCGCGTGATTCATTTTTGAATTTATTAAAACAGGATTTTACCAAAACGGCATTACTGCGCAGTGCAGATCCAATTTATTTTATTCCTGAAGGGACACCATTAAATACCCAGTTGATTAAATTTCAACAAAATAAAGAGCGTGTTGGTTTAGTCATTGACGAATACGGTGATATCCAAGGATTAGTCACGCTCGCTGATATTTTAGAAGAGATTGTCGGTGATTTTACCACGACCAATGAGCCTCACGTATCGGAAGAAATCCATAAACAAGGTGATGATAGCTATATTATCGAAGGTAGTTTGGGTATTAGAGATATCAACAAAGAAATGAATTGGTCACTACCGACGGACGGGCCAAGAACATTAAATGGCTTGATTTTAGAACATTTAGAAGATATTCCAAGTGCTAATATAAGCATGCGTATTTCTGGTTATCCGATGGAAATATTAGAAGTTGAAAATAATATGATCAAGCTGGTTAAGATATTCCCACAGCTATATAAAGAAAAGAATCCGTAGCATTTTTTATCCGCATGCGACTTCAAAATACAAGGTCACAGCAAGGGTATGGAGATATGATGCGGCCATAAAATGGAACTCTTTGAGTGATTAGCTGCGTTAATAATGAAATTGATTAGAATAAATAATTGCTTCCTGAGTAGCTAGCTCTATTTAGAGTTTATAATGGAGCAAACTGTTGCAAAATTAAGCCTAAAAAATAAACAACTATAGTGTAATTGGATAATGCTGATAGTGTATTATAAAAAATAATTTAATTTTTCTCTATAAAATAAGGTGCAATATATGATTACGTTGAATGAATTTATCATCGAAAAACAGCTTGACTTTCCAGAGGCTAACGGTGAACTTTCGTCATTACTTGGCTCAATAGTCCTTGCATCTAAAGTTGTAAATCGCGAGATCAACAAAGCAGGACTGGTTGATATTATAGGATCAACGGGCATTGAAAATATTCAAGGTGAGCAGCAGCAAAAAATGGATTTGTTTGCAAATGATGTTTTTAAACGGGCTTTAGCTGCGCGTGGTGAAGTCTGTGGCATTGCTTCTGAAGAAGATGATGAGTTTGTTGTTTTTGACAATAAATCTGGTGCAAACCATAAATATGTCGTATTAATGGATCCGCTCGATGGATCTTCAAATATTGATGTTAATGTCTCAGTTGGCACGATATTTTCAATTTTTCGGCGCATAAGTCCTTGCGGAGAGCACACTACGTTAGAAGATTTTCTACAGCCTGGTAATCAGCAAATTGCAGCCGGATATGTGGTTTATGGCTCATCTTCAATGCTTGTATATACAACTGGAAATGGTACGCATGGATTCACTTGCGATGCATCTTTAGGTGAGTTTTATCTTTCCCATGAAAATATTAATATCCCTGAATATGGTAATATGTATTCAATTAATGAAGGCAATTATTTAATGTTTCCTGATGGAGTTAAAAAGTATATAAAATATTGCCAAGAAATTGATAGCAAAACAAATAGACCATATACGTCACGTTATATTGGCTCTCTTGTTGCAGATGCTCACCGCAATATGCTCAAAGGGGGGATATATATGTACCCTTCAACAGCGAACTATCCAAATGGTAAGTTGCGTTTATTATATGAATGCAACCCAATGGCAATGATTATTGAGCAGGCTGGCGGTATTGCAAGTGATGGAAAAACGCGTATTTTAGATTTAAAACCAACAACACTCCATCAACGTGTGCCTTTTTTTTGTGGCAGCGTGAAAATGGTTGAGTCTTTACTGGCAATGTAAAAGTAATTTTTGTTAAAAGAGAGAAACAAAATAATGAGCCCATTATCTGTAGCTGTGTATTTTAATATGTTATGGTAATAATAAATAAACAATAATACATTACAATAGATAAACTGATGAAAATGTTTACGAAAAACACACCCAGCAAATAAAAACATATCCTTAAAATAAGTAGTAAAAAGGTAATAAAAAGGTAGTAAAAAGGTAGTAAATAGGAAATGATTTTTATTAAATTTAATAAGTTTGGAGGAGGCCCTTTATATCACCCTAAAGATGTTGAAGAGGCATTTACTTTTTCAGAACAAATGACACTAATGCGAACGGTGAATGACTGCGTTGACTGTAGCGAAATAGCACAAAAAGCATCAGCAAATGACTTTAAAGGCCATCATGACAAGTTGAAGTTATGGTTTGGAATAACACCTGAGAAGCCTGGCTTCCTTGAGGCTTTAGATATTATAAAAACGGGAGTAAATAAAATACATGCTACATTGATAGATAACAAAAAAACCATTAGGTTTATTGATATGCGAGATCAATATAATCGATTCTCTGAGGTTAAATACATACCGACACTGCATTTTCCTCAGAGTGGTTTATGTGGAGAAGGCGCATTTAAATTTAACATGTGTTCTGACTTCTTAGGCATTCAAAACGTCGCAGGGGTACACACTTTAAGCCGTCGTTTCCGGTTTGATAACGTTACACATGTAGGCTCATTCCTTAGCGTATATATTGGAATGGGCATGTTTCTCCTTGGTAGTGGGCAAGATTTACAGAGGCACTCAATAATTCATGAACTAACCCATAAACTTTTAGCAACTGATGATTTTATAGCGTTCCACCCCATTAATGGTTTAGGAAAACACCCATATTATTGGAGCATATATGGCAGAGCTAAGTGCCAAAATCTAGCGAATATTAGTTTTAATCCGATTAAAGATGTATTGACAATTAGCGATAATTGGGCTTACTTTATTTGTAGTTTTTTGGACTTAGGTTTAGGTCAGATGTGGATTGATTGCGACTCGTCGGATTATGATACTGATACTGATACTTATACTGATACTTATACTGATACTGATAATAATACTGATACTGATACTGATACTGATACTGATAATAATACTGATAATAATACTGATACTGACTAAGATCCTTAGAATGAATCTGATTTATAAAATACCGGTGGAAATTTATCCCCATTCGCCAGCTGATCGTTAGCTGACGCATATAGCTGGGCGTAACATATTGAGAGAGACGTATTATGCCGAGTGTAGCTGCCAATTTGCCTTGCTGATTTTGCATTTTGGAGTAACATTGCTATATATTTAAATACTAGGTGTAAAAATAATCAGCTATAAGTGTTGCTTATACCCAATTGAGGTTAAAGAAATGGCCGCGGAATAGTTTGTTATTTAAAAACTATTTGAAATAGATAGTAAACAAGGATCCGCATAACCGAGATAACCAAGATAACCGAGATAACCGAGATAACCGAGATAACCGAGATAACCGAGATAACCGAGATAACCGAGATAACCGAGATAACCGAGATAACCGAGATAACAATAATACACTTCAGTGATTCTGCCCGCAATTATATTGCGTTAGCTAGCAAATATAAATACGAACGATATTACCGTCATTAGTATCACCTTTTATTCATTAATTATTATGAGGATTTTTATGTCAGATGTTTTTCATTTAGGTTTAAGTAAAAAAATGCTTGCTGGTGCAACGCTAGCCATCATTCCTGGTGCTCCTGAACGAGTTGAAAAAATTGCGAAATTAATGGAAGGCGCGACCTTTCTTGCCAGTCAGCGTGAATATACCAGTTACCTTGCTTATTTAGATGGTAAAGCGGTTGTTGTATGTTCAACCGGGATTGGTGGACCGTCAACCTCTATTGCAGTTGAAGAGCTTGCGCAGTTGGGCGTGCGTACATTTTTACGCGTTGGCACAACAGGGAGCATTCAAGCGCATGTAAACGTTGGTGATCTAATAGTGACTCAAGCAGCTGTTCGCCTTGATGGGGCAAGTTTGCATTTTGCGCCAATGGAATATCCAGCGGTTGCTGATTTTAACTCTACTACAGCGATACTTGCGGCATGTCGTGATGCAGGAGCAAAGCTGCATATTGGTATAACAGCATCTTCAGATACTTTTTATCCAGGTCAAGAACGTTACGATACAGTTAATAGTAGTATGGCTCGTCGCTTTAAAGGATCTTTGCAAGAATGGCAAGATTTAGGCGTGTTAAATTATGAAATGGAATCTGCTACTTTGTTCACCATGTGTAGTTCACAGGGCTGGAAAGCAGGCTGTGTTGCAGGCGTTATTGTAAACCGTACACAACAAGAGATCCCAGATGAAGCGACAATGAAAAATACCGAGACATCTGCCATTTCTATTGTTATTGAAGCTGCGCGTAAGCTCTTAATGTAGTTAACATGGGGTTATCCCCATGTCACTTTAAAATATTAAGTGTTGGGGATATTTTCAAAAGGCTTAAAACATTTTGATATATTTGGCTCGTTCAACTGCGTAATTTGGCATTTTTTCTGCAAGTTTATTAAGTAGTATCTCGGCTTTTTTGTGCTGTTTTTTGTCTTTCATCACGCGATTAAATAATAGAAGGTAGGCATCCTCATAATCTAAAGGGCTACCATGGCCTTGTAATAGCATTTCTATATAGCTCATTTGTGCTTTAACATAGCCTTGCAGTGCGGCTTCTCGATAATAAATAATGGCTTTTCCAAGATTTTTTTCAACAAGGATCCCCCTTTCATGGTAACGGCCCAATTGTTCTAGTGCAGGTAATAAACCTTGCTTTGCAGATTTTTTTATATAGAACAAACCCAAATCAGGATCACTCTCAACACAAACTCCCCAAGCTAGCATATCGCCCCATAGATAAGCAAATGATGGCTCATTCGCTTTAATTGCATGTGCTTTAATATCTTCTACTAACTGGCAGTCATCAGCTTTTACTTTTTGCAAATGTTTGTTCTTATAAATTAACTTATTTAAGCCATCCTGAGAATAGATCTCTAACGCCTCATATGATTCGCTATATGCATGTTGGCTCATAATGAATAATGCAACCAATAATATTTTTATATACATATTTACACCCATTTAAAAGTTAAGGTATTCGTCACTATTAAATCTTATCGGCTTTTACGCATATTTCTTTAATAAAATTTTGTGATAAGGCTGTTGATAAAAAAGTATATATATATGTGATTTCAAATTGCTTTGTCAGCCTCGAACTCGATAATCAGTAATGCGCAACACAGGTAATGGGGACGTGCGCATCAAACGTTCAGAGCAGTGCTATTTTTTTATTTCGCGCATCAACTGTGCGTCACTTGCATCAATTTACATCGTTATAAAATTTCTATAGAGAATACCTGGTTAAAGCATTAAAATCTTTTTTTGTACAGCGTATGTGATTAACTAGGTTAATCATCTGATGGCCATTTTATGCATCACACAGCTACCAATTTGCAGATATGACTTTGCATCTTGATAGCCACATGGGTATAATCACAAAAATTTTAGGCACAAAATTTAGTTGCTAGGTCGAATGATAGAACAAGGCAGTTTGCAATAATAAAAAAAGAATAACCATTACCTTTTTGCGAGTTATTGTTATGAGGCTAACGCCTGACAAAGAATCTTTAAAATATAATTAATATCATGTACATAAGAGGGTATATTTATCCAACTTGTATGGGGTGAGGTTTGATCAAGGAGTATGTTGGGTGAAATATTTAATCGTTATTGGCTTGGTTTTTACGGCATATGCATTTGCAGGTGATGAAACAACAAATGCAAGTGTGGATAAAAACGATAAAAAATCATCACCTATTTTTGAAAAGTCATGGCCACATGAAGAGCCTGAATGGGGTATTGCGATAGGGCAGCGCAGTGCAAGCATTCCTTTTAGTGACGAAAAAGATAAAAAAGTAGGTGATTTTATAACCAAATATTATTATGAAGGTGAATACGTTTTTTTACGAGGTGATCACGGTGGTGTGCACTTTTATAAGCAACCAAAATATAATTTCAGTGCCATTGGTAATATACGCTTTCTAGATATTCCCAAAAATATGCAAAACGAGTTTCATGGTTCTAAAATTGATATTGGTTTACAAATGGAATATTTTTTCCAGCCAAATTTTCCCATACAATATGAATATTTAGTTGATCTTAAAGGTAATAATTATGGCAATATTAACCTACGTTATGCTTTTGATTACTATGATTTTGATTTCAAACTATTCAGTACGCTTCGGTTAAAAAGTGCTAATTTTAATAACCTTTACTATGGGCTAGATGGATTTCCAAAATCAAAAAATGCAGATGGAACGTGGAATTGGAATGATCTACATAATAATGAAATTGGCTCAGATTACGATATTTCAGTGGGCATTGATTCTCGCTACCATGTATGGAGTAACTTATATCTACTTGCCGAAGCCAAGGTGACTCGTTTAGGAGCCGATACTTATCACAACAGTGCAATTGACTCTCCAGCGCAAGGCGAATACTACTTGGGATTTGGTTTCTTTAAAGATAAAAAACGTCATGCTGAATTAACATTGCCTGATAATCAATATATACGCTGGGCGTATGGCTTTGGTACGCCATCTAACTTAGGCGATGTTCTCATAGGAAAATCAAAAAAAGACCCTTATAATAATCAAATGACGTCATTCTTTTATGGTTATCCGCTAACTGAAAGCTTACTAGGATCAGATATTGAGTTATTTTTAACGCCTGGTTTTGTATGGCACTTTAAATCAGATAATCAAAATCAATTAGAAGAATATGTGATGGCAATGAAGGCATATTATACTATCAAATGGCCTCTTCGCTGGCGTTTTGGATTCGGAGAGGGGTTATCGTACAGTACGGAAATAAATGGCCTTGAACGCGCCGACATTCTTAGTAAATATGAAAAAGCAAGTAAATTACTTAACTACTTAGATTTCTCATTGGATGTAAATCTAGGTGATATTACAACAGTGAAGCAATTAGATACTTTATGGCTCGGTTATTCAATTCATCACCGCAGTGCTATTTTTGAAGAGAGCTCATTGTTCGGGAGAATTAAAGGTGGTAGCAATTACAACAGCGTCTATTTACAATGGCATTTTTAACCAGTTAACCAATAATCTTGCTAAGATCTTGATGCCCTAGTCGCTTCCTGCTACCTCAAGATGAGTTATCAGGCGGGTAGCTAAGTACATCGCCGCTTGGGGCTTATATACCCATGTTACTTCTAAATGCAAAATCAGATCCGCAAATTGTGCCGATATGCGCTGCATAAAATTGAAGTATAGTTATTATCTATTGATATTCTATAACATGCAAATTGCTACAATGAGCCTTGCCGGTTGGGGAGCCAACTAGGTTTTTATATGAAAGAAAGCACCCAAAGCTTGCCATTCGATGCGCACGTCCCCATTACATCTGGTTACACATTACTCTGATTATTAAGTCCGTACCTGACGTTGCATTTTAAGCTAACATGGGTATAGCGTCTATTTACAATGGCATTTTTAACCAGTTAACCAATAATCTTGCTAAGATCTTGATGCCTTAGTCGCTTCCTGCTACCTCAAGATGAGTTATCAGGCGGGTAGCTAAGTACATCGCCGCTTGGGCTTATATACCCATGTTACTTCGAAATGCAAAATCAGATCCGCAAATTGTGCCGATATGCGCTGCATAAAATTGAAGTATAGTTATTATCTATTGATATTCTATAACATGCAAATTGCTACAATGAGCCTTGCCGGTTGGGGAGCCAACTAGGTTTTTATATGAAAGAAAGCAGCCAAAGATTGCCATTCGATGCGCACGTCCCCATTACATCTGGTTACACCTTACTCTGATTATTAAGTCCGTACCTGACGTTGCATTTTAAGCTAACATGGGTATAGAGTCTCTCTCAATGATTAACTGCGTTAATCATTTGCAAAAAAATGCAATACAAGTATTCCATATATTATTGTTATTGTCTTTTTGGATGTTAAGCAAAGCTATGCAAAGGGCAGGACTCTTGCACCAATCTACGTTGTTATACCCCAAGTGACATCAAAATGTTTAGCCAGATAACGAATTTTGAAGTCAATTGGGTATAAGCGCTAAGAACTAATGTAGATGCAAGGATTAGAAATGTACTTCTAAGCCTGCGAAGGGTCCTTTATTTTCTTGATCTTTTTTATTTTTGTCTTTGTCAATGGTGATGGTTTGGTAACGATAGCCAGCACGTAAAGAGAAATTAATGAGTAGCGAATCAGGATTAAATGTGTAACCCAAGCCAGCATTACCATCCAAGGCTTCATCTTTTGTTACGCTCCCACCGATAATTTCGCTGAAGGCAAATATTCCAGTAGCAGGTACATATATTTTTGCGCCAGCGTAGGCTTGTGCCAGAGCAGCTGATGTCTGTAAATAATCCTCAACACGTGTATAATCTAAACCTAAATCTATTTTAAATAAACCATTATCAAAGATATTGTAATATAGAATAGCGTTTAATGCGGAGCTTTCCTGATCATCTTTATTTTTCAGATCTATATAGCGTAGTTTGGCATTAGGGATCAGTGGAATAAAATGTTCAAACGCCAAATAACCAGAAATATTGCCGTTATCTTTTGTGTTTTTATCCCCATAAGTTGAATCATTGTAATGATAATTACCCCCAACATATAAACCTAGTGAATCAGCCATTGCAAATGTGCTAAATATTGTTGAAATAGTTATTGCAAAAAGTAGTTTTTTCATATTATTCCTTTAAAATTTACGCTCCTAAAAACGCTGGCAATATGCCATGTTGTTGTATACCAATGCGACGATAAAAATGCAACGTCAGCCGCGATATCGATAGTCAGAGTAAGGCTCTGCATGAGGTAATGGGGACTCCCTTTTCGAATGTTGCAACACAAGGCTGCTTGCTTTCATATAAAAACCTAATTAGCGCACCAACGGGCAAGGCAACTTGCACCAATTTGCATTAGTTATAAAATATCGATCGATAATAACTATACTTCAATTTTATGCCGCGCATATCGATACAATTTGCCTTGCTGATTTTGCATTTCGAAGTCACATAGGTATAAATACTTAATGTGATTAATTAGCTACGAAGTGCTTTTTCACCACGCGAAATACCACAAACACCGGATCTCACTACTTCTACTATTTCACTTATGTTATCAATGGTTTGTAAAAAAGCATCAAGTTTTGATCCTATTCCGATAAGTTCAATAGTATACAAATTAGGGGTCATGTCAACAATTTGTCCCCGAAAAACGTCATTACTAAGCTTGACCTCTTGGCGTATTGTATTATTTGGTGTACGCACTTTAACAAGCATTAATTCGCGTTCAACGTGTGCGCTTTCAGTTAGTTCTGAAACACGCAGTACATCAACGATTTTATGAAGTTGCTTCATCATTTGCTCAAGCGTTGCTTGACCATCAACTTTAGTGACAATGGTCATCCGCGATAAGGTCTTATCATTGGTTGTCGATACGGTCAATGATTCGATATTATAACCACGTTGTGCGAACAAGCCAACAACGCGAGAAAGCGCCCCAGATTCATTTTCAAGTAACACAGAAATCACACTACGCATCGGTTCTCTCCGTTTTGCTTAGGAACATATCTTCCATGCTACCAAGCTTAATTTGCATTGGGTATACATGCTCTTCTGGATCAATAAGAACATCAATAAATGTTAGTCTATTTTTTAGCTCAAAAGCACGTTTAATGGCAGGTTCAAGCTCATCAATATGATCAACCTTAATGCCGACATGATTAAAAGCCTCTGCCAAAAGTACAAAGTCAGGCACGCTATCCATGTATGATTGAGATTGCCTGCCCCCGTAAAACATTTTTTGCCACTGTTTTACCATCCCAAGAGAGCGGTTGTTTAACAGTAAAATAACAATCGGAATATTGTATTGCATACAGGTTGAAAGTTCTTGGATGTTCATTTGAATTGAGCCGTCACCAGTGACGCAACAGACAGGGCGCTCTGGAAAGGCAACTTTACACCCAATTGCCGCAGGTAAGCCATAGCCCATTGTGCCTGCGCCGCCTGAGTTTATCCATTGACGAGGCTTTTTAAACTTATAATAATTAGCCGCAAACATTTGGTGCTGACCAACATCAGAGGTGATAATTGCGTCCCCATTTGTGACCTTATAAAGTGTTTCGATAACTTGTTGGGGCTTGATAAACTCTGTCGAGTTATCATATGCAAAACAATCTTTTTTTCGCCATGCTTCGATATCTAGCCACCAATTGGCTAACGTATCTGCATAGTGTTCTATTTTCATGTCCGAAAGCACTGCTAAAACTTGATCTAACACTATGTCGATAGAGCCTACAATAGGTAGATCAGCATGAATATTTTTAGAAATTGATGTTGGATCTATATCAATTTGTATTATTTTTGCGTTCGGGCAGAATTTATCAATATTATTTGTTACGCGATCATCGAATCGAGCGCCGAGTGCAAAAATTAAATCTGCATTATGCATTGCGCGATTTGCTTCATAAGATCCGTGCATACCGAGCATGCCGATATTTTGTTTATCTTCTCCTGGAAATACGCCCAAGCCCATTAATGTATTGGTGACTGGTAAGTTTAGATATTTAGCAAGTTTTCTTACTTGTTGGTAAGCATTTGCTATGACAGCGCCGCCCCCTACGTAAAGCACAGGTTTTTGAGCTTTTAATAGCGCAGTTACCGCTCGTTTAATTTGCCCGTGATGACCTTTTAATGTCGGATTGTATGAACGTAACGAGACTTCTTTTGGATATTCATATGGAAATTTATTTAATGGGTTTTGGGCGTCTTTAGGTAAATCAACAACAACTGGGCCAGGTCTTCCAGTTGATGCAATGTAAAATGCTTTTTTTATGGCGATTGGAATTTCTTCTGCCGTGCGGCATAAAAAACTGTGCTTAACAATTGGACGAGAAATACCAATCATATCTGCTTCCTGAAAGGCATCATCGCCAATCCAAGTTGTGGGTACTTGTCCCGATAAAACCACTATGGGGATTGAATCCATATAAGCTGTTACGATACCGGTAATACAGTTTGTCGCACCAGGTCCTGCTGTGACTAAAACAGTACCAACGCCGCCTGTTGATCGCGAATATGCATCTGCCATGTGGACAGCGGCTTGTTCATGACGTACTAAAATATGCTCGATATCACTGCAGTTAAAAATAGCATCGTAAATATCTAAAACAGATCCACCAGGGTAACCGAAAATATGTTTAACTCCTTGATCTTGCAAGGATCGTACAACCATTTGTGCGCCAGATAACATTTCCATACTAATCACTCCTAAAAAAACAATTGGTAAATTGTTTCATGTTCCATCTGTATCGGATGGAGATGAACTATGAGAATAATACCAGTACTCTCAGCAAAGTGGTACATTTGCTTACAAGTATTGTCAAGGTAATGCCATTGGCAATACTTTTCTTTAAGTTGGTATGTTTTTATGCTTTTATTTAATTTGAGACCTCTTGGGCTTTATACTCATCTTACCTATAATATTTATCCCAATGTTTGATCTTAAATTTGAGAGGGGGCATTTCACTACAATCTGTATAATCACGCTCTAAATTAGCAAGCTCCCAGAATACAGACTTTAGGTAGAGATGTTTTTTTATTATTTCAAATAGGATTGTTTGGATATTTTTTGTAGCCCTACTTATCTGTATAAATGAACTTCTCGCTATATGCTGATTCTGAGAACAATAAAACTCAATCAAACAATTAGAATCACAATCCATGCACTCTGCTATTATTTTATTTAAATATTCTTGACTATGTTTTATTGGGGGGGGACCTAAATTACGAGAACTTTGCAGTATAGGATTAGGCTCTTTAGCATTAAATATTAAATAATCTCTATCAATTGCAACTGGATCTCTACCAATATTGTAAGCATACTCATGATGACAGGTTATGCGGCCAAAAGAATTTTGTCCTCGATCAAAAAAATAAACTGAAGATATCTTCATTCCCACCATTTCTGTATACCCTATTATATTTTGTTCTTTATAAAAATCTGGTCGATAGACCATAAAACGCTCCTGCTTGTTACTTAGCCAAGCATTTACCAATTGGTTTTGTTAATGCAAGTTGCGCCCATTTTTAATGTTAAATATAAATTAAACGAAGGGCTTTTGTCAATAGCATTGGTGATATTTACATCATCCTGAGAATGTAATCCACCAAAGCTTAATCATATGTGACGTTTTAACATTTTTAAACGAATATACAAAGTTGCAATAACTATAATGGTATGCTGATGATTATATTGAAGTTTATAACCATTACCTAGTTTGCTAGAGATTGGTCACGTGATGATGATATTGCAAAGTAAAATTTTTTATTTTTTTAATTATTTAATATGGTAACTCAAGTTTCGGAGTTCATATTTACCAATAAAAATACCATAACATGCTGATATAAAAGAAGAAAACACCTACTTGTGTTATAATTATTGTTAACTAGACAATAAAAAAAACACAAGAGGCATAAAATGAAGTCTGACATAAATGATTTTGGTTTACCATCGCTTACTGCGGATTTACTTAATCAACAAAATCTAAATATAGATAATACGTTTAGTACAACATGGAAAAACATTGGCTTTAAAGATCTATTAAAACGCGCAAAATTTAACAAACGATCTGGCACTTCAGCTGACAGTGTTGTGTACCTCTTGATGTTGTGGGTTTGGCTAAAAGTAAACTCTGTTTCGATGTTCTCAAGGGATGCGTTATTGAGTTTCTCATCCTCAAAAAAAGATGCCCTCTACGATTTTATTAACCATGAAAACTTGGATTGGCGAAAGCTACAATTATTGACAGCAAAAAAAATACTTAAGCCCCATGAAGGAAATAAATTGAATGCTTTTGTTATCGATGATTCCGTTAAAATCAGACGTGGTAAAAAGATGCCAGGTGTTTCAAAGCACTTCGATCACTTAACCGCTCGATGTGTCAATGGGCAACAAATAGTGACGCTAGGCCTTGCTAATGACGAGTTATTTACGCCGATTGATAATGAAATATTTATCAGTAAAACTGACAGACAGGTTGCTGATTATCAGTTTAAAGATGGTCGTAGTATTGCAGCAAAACGTTACGAAAAGTCAAGAGAGCAAACTAAACCTGATATGGTTTGCGACATGATATCAAGAGCAATACGCAATGGTATTAACGCCGAATATTTTTTAGCAGATGCTTGGTTTGCAACGAAACGAATATTAAAAATGACGGTGGAACAATCACTTGTAGCAATTGTTCGAATGAAGCGAAATAAAATGAAGTATCGCTTTATGGAAAATGGAGAGAGTAAGTTACTGAGCGCTGAAGAGTTATATAAGCAACATATCAAAGGTCAATGGCATAACCTAAAAAATATTCCTTACCAAAGCAAATCAATTATTGTTGAGTTGAATTTAACGACTGAGACTAAAAAAGATCCACAATGGATTAAAGTTAAGCTTCTGTACGTTCGGTCTATGAATGAAGCCAAACAACAAGCGAGCAAAAATGATTGGGCTCTCTTTTTATCAACGGATAGCCTACTTGAAGATGAAAAAATACTTGAAATATATGCACTACGTTGGGGAATTGAAGTTTACTTTAAAGAGGCGAAACAAAAGCTTGGTTTTTTAAAAGAACAAAGCCGCCACTATGGTGCGTACATCGCTTCTATTCATCTAACTGGATTGCGTTTTTGTTTACTATTATTTGCAAAAGAAGAGCAAGTGGGAGCCAAGTTAAGTGAGGTTAGAAATGACTTTGAAGAAAGCCTTACGACGTTGAATTTTGGGTGTAAATTATGGGGTTTATTTAAAGCATTAATTGCAGGCGCTCTCAATGAAATAGGTAATTTAACCGAAAGTAAAAAATCAGAGATCTTAAAAAAGATCGATCAAACTGTTATTGGCTTTTTTACGAAAGCGCTACAAATGGATCAATTCACAATACGGCAAGAGGCACTGATATGATGGAAAATAAAACAGAAAAAGCTATAATTTCAACGAATATGAACTCCGAAACTTGAGATGGTAACTATGATAATCATATACAGCGACTAATAAATCACAGTTTTTACTCTATTGAATACGCAGGTGTGACTAGAATGAGTTGACCATCACATGCAGATTAACTATGAAAATTTACAAAATCAGCTATCTAGTTGAGTTTCTCCAAAATGCTCTTTATTACTATCGCTATTGAAATCACTCTGGAAAACTTAATCCACAGGTTACACTTTAGGATTGTTTACAGGAAATATTTCAACCTCGGGCGACAATTATATTTTTTCTACTGTTTATTTCATATGATTTTAGTTATGATTAGACATTTTATGATTGAATTTTGAGGAAGAAAATGTTTGAAATAAATCCTATTTTATCCCAACTAAAAGATCTGACTGAGCGTGCGTTATTAATCCGGGGGTATCTTTGACTATGATGGGAAATCAGAACGCCTAGAAGAAGTCTCGCGAGAATTAGAATCCCCAGAAGTTTGGAGCTTACCTGAGCGCGCGCAAGCTTTGGGTAAAGAGCGCAGTGTGTTAGCACTTACTATAGAAACAATTGATGCGCTAAAAAATGGTACTGAAGATGTTAAAATGCTGATTGAAATGGCTGTTGATGAAAACGATCAAGATTCATTTAATGAAGCGCAAATTGAAGCCGATGAACTTGAAAATAAATTAGCCCTGCTCGAATTTAGGCGAATGTTTGCAGGCAAGAATGATACCTGTTCATGTTACCTTGATATCCAATCAGGCTCAGGCGGTACTGAGGCGCAAGATTGGGCGAATATGCTCTTGCGCATGTATTTACGTTGGGGAGAAGCAAACGACTATAAAACAGAATTAATGGAAGTCTCTGCTGGCGATGTCGCGGGCATCAAAGGGGCAACAATCCGTTTTAGCGGTGAATATGCGTTTGGTTGGTTACGTACAGAGACCGGCGTGCATCGTCTGGTGCGCAAATCTCCGTTTGATTCATCTGGTAAACGCCATACTTCATTCGCCTCAGCATTTGTTTATCCTGAAATTGACGATAACATTGATATTGTCATTAACCCTGCAGAATTACGCATTGATGTTTACCGTGCCTCTGGCGCTGGGGGTCAGCACGTTAATACCACAGAATCTGCGGTGCGCATTACTCATGTATCGACGAATATTGTGGTACAATGTCAAAATGATCGTTCGCAACATAAAAATAAAGCTCAAGCGATGAAGCAACTCAAAGCAAAGCTTTATGAGCATGAGCTGCAGATTCAAAATGCAGAAAAACAAACCAGCGAAGATAATAAAGCGGATATTGGCTGGGGAAGTCAAATTCGCTCGTATGTTCTAGATGACGCGCGAATAAAAGATCTGCGAACAGGTGTTGAAAGCCGTAATCCACAAAAAGTACTCGATGGCGATTTAAATACCTTCATTGAAGCGAGTTTAAAATCAGGCTTGTAAAGCCGCCATAACCATTTTATAAGCAGATAGGAAAATAATAATGTCAGATCAAGCACCACCAGCACCTCAAGAGGATTTAAATGATATTTTAGCAGCTCGTTTAGCAAAACTAAACACTATGCGTGAAAAAGGGCAAGCATTTCCAAATGATTTTCGCCGCACTAACATCTCTGATGAATTGCATGCAAAATATAATGGCAAAACAAAAGAGCAATTAGAAACGCTTGCTGTAAATGTGAGCATTGCTGGGCGTATGATGACGCAGCGTATCATGGGTAAAGCAAGTTTTGCAACGCTACAAGATATGGGCGGGCGTATTCAAGTTTATGTTGCGCGTGATAATTTAGCAGAAAACTTTTATAATAACGAATTCAAAAAATGGGATTTAGGTGATATTTTAGGCGCGAGGGGGGTTTTATTTAAAACCAAAACAGATGAATTAAGCATTAAAGTCAGTGAAATACGTATGTTAACAAAAGCGCTTCGTCCATTACCTGATAAATTCCACGGGTTATCTGATACCGAATCTTGTTATCGTCAGCGCTACCTTGATTTAATTGCCAATGATAAATCGCGTAAAACCTTTATTTTGCGTAATAAAATTATATCAGCAATTCGTAGCTACTTAAACGAGCAAAACTTTATGGAAGTTGAAACGCCAATGTTACAAGCAATCCCAAGCGGTGCAACGGCGAAACCGTTTGAAACATTTCATAATGCACTGGATCTGCCAATGTTTTTACGTATCGCACCAGAATTAAACCTTAAGCGGTTAGTTGTCGGTGGTTTTGAGCGTGTTTTTGAAATCAATCGCAGCTTTAGAAATGAGGGTATTTCAACGCGCCATAATCCTGAATTTACCATGATTGAATTTTATCAAGCTTATGCTGATTACATTGATCTGATGAATTTAACAGAAGATATGCTCCGCACGATAACTGAAAATGTGCTTGGGTCAAGTATTGTTAAGTACGGTAAGCAATTGTTAGATTTTGGCCAACCGTTTATTCGCATGACAATGAAGGAGTCAGTGCTTACTTATAATGAAAGCGTTGATATTACTGAGCTTGGAAGTATGGACGGGTTAAAGGCATTAGCGAAACGTTTGAAGATTAGCCTCAAAGATAGTTGGGGTGAAGGTAAAGTATTAACGGAAATATTTGAAGAAACAGTGGAGCATAAATTACTTCAACCAACCTTTATTACCGCTTACCCAGCAGAAGTTTCACCGCTTGCTCGGCGTAATGATAATGATCCGATGATTACAGATCGTTTTGAATTTTTTGTGAGTGGTCGCGAACTTGCAAATGGTTTCTCTGAGCTCAATGATGCACAAGATCAAGCGCAGCGCTTTATGGATCAAGTGGTGCAAAAAGAGGCAGGAGATGATGAAGCTATGTTTTATGATGCGGATTACATTACAGCACTTGAGCATGGTTTACCGCCTACAGCTGGTGAAGGAATTGGTATTGACCGTTTAGTTATGTTATTTACAGATAGTCATACTATCCGTGATGTACTGTTATTTCCACACATGCGACCACAAGCAAAATAGCGCATTTATGCTCATGTGACATCTAAATGCAACAGTGGCACAGACTTGATAATCAGAGTAAGGAGCAACCGATGTAATGGGGACGTGCGCATCGAATGGCAATCTTTGGCTGCTTTCTTTCATATAAAAACCGAGTTCTCTCCCCAACGGGCGCGGATCATTGTACCAATTTGCATTGTTATAAAATATCGATCGATAATAACTATACTTCAATTTTAGGAATCAAATCCGTGCACAATTTGCATTACGATTTTGCATTTTTACGTCCCATGGGTATATACTCATGTGGCATCTAAATGCTTAGTCAGATCCGCAAATTGGCAGTGAGCGCTAGGCATGGGTATAAAGTCATAGTTTTTTTAGTTCAAGGATGAAGATATGTTTTTTCAGAAAAAAGGTGTTCTTTTTAGTCTGTTTATTATATTAGCCGTAGCACATAGTGCGTTATATGCTGCGCAAAATAGTACAAAAAATACGGATACAAAGCCAACTACTAAGCGTATTGATACTAATAAAAAACCAGCTACTAAAAGCACTAAGGCTAATAAAAAACCAGTGACTAAAAATGCATCAGGCGCCGATGTTAAGTTTGATCCTAATAAAAGCATTGATTTTAGTGTGGTGATGGGGCCATATTATAGCCCAGAAGCTAGTTTAGCTATTGCAGGTGCGGTGGTTGGCCTATATCATCCTGATGTTAAAAGCCAGCTGTCATCATTAGTTATTGAAGGTTTTGGTTCTATTAATGGCTCCTATCTAGTTAATATTCACAACGATACTTTTTTAAATTCAGATTCACGTCAGTTGTATCTTTATTTGCAGGTACTTGCTATGGATGTTGTTTATTATGGTAAAGGTTACCAAGAAAACATACAAGATCACAATTTGGTTGAGTACCACACCAATCAATATGCTTTTAAACCAACGTGGAAAGAGCGCCTATATGGTAATGTTTTCGTGGGTGTTGGCGCAGACGCTACGTATTCTAAAACTGCAGATTTTACTGAGGACTTCAGGAGCGTTGTTGATATCAGGCCTTTACAAGAGACTTCTGTGAGCGTTGCTCCAACTGCGCTGATCAATTACGATAGCAGAGCTCATGTTTTAAATGCTAAAAAAGGGCTATTTTTACAGTATAAAGTTTCGTGGTTTGATGATACCTTCGGTAGCAATAAAAACTTTACACTGCAAAATGTTACTTATAACCAATACCTAGCAGTGAACAAAACAGATGTGCTTGCCTGGCAATTGATAGGTGAATTTAGTAATGGTGATGTGGCTTGGGATAGGATGCCTTCAATAGGTGGCATCGGTGGTCTAAGGGGTTATAATTCAGGACGCTATCAAGATGAGCAAATGATAACGGCTCAAGTTGAATATCGTTTACACATTATTAGGCGGCATGGCATGGTATTTTGGCTTGGAGTTGGCACGATAGCAGATAAAGTTTCAGAATTTAAAACTGATGAATTATTGCCCAATATTGGTGTTGGTTATCGTTACCGAATCAAAGAAAATGTCAATATGCGCTTTGATGTAGGTTATGGGAAAAATGGTCCTAATGTTTATTTAAGTGTTAATGAAGCATTTTGATCTAACGCTTAACAGACAAGGCAACTTCCAGCAATCTACTTGGTAATAATATTTCAACTAAAATGATGAGTTAATAATTAAAGTTTTTATTTTAATTCACATTAGTGCACCATTTACATATATGATTTTCATCATGGCGTATATGGGTATAGCGAGTATTATTGCTGGCAAATACAGGTTAATAGGAAGAAATTAAATGGCAGATCCACAACAAGTCTATGCAGAGATAATTGAAATTAAAGAAGAGCCAACAGCACTTTATAAAATATTAAAAATAGCCAACGTTGTTTCTGGTGGAGGTGAAGCAAAGTTTGCTATTTCAGAGGGTTATGTATTTTTAAACGGTAAAGTTGAAACACAAAAACGTAAAAAAATTTATGCAGGGGATCTTATTTGTTTTGCTGAAAAATATTTTCAAATTGCACTAATAGGCAAGGGTAAAGCGGCAACTTGTATTGATCAAGTCGCAATCAAAAAATCAACTGATATGAAAGCAAGTAAACTCACAACTAGGCCTCCTCTGTGCTTTTAATCATAACAAATAGTTATTGTATTATGGCTTTTATTGAGAGGCCTTTTCCCATTTTTTATCTCTCCTATTTATCATTTGCTACGCTTAAATAGCTATCAAGAAGGCTGGGATAAATGTCGAATTGAGGTTTGCCAGTATCTATACCCATGTTACTTCGAAATGCAATATCAGCAAGGAAAATTGTGCCGAGGTGCCTATCCTCAAGTTGAAGGGAAGTTATTATCAATAGGTGTTTTATAACTATGCAAACTTAAATAAGGAGCCTTGCCAGTTGGAGAACTAACTCGATTTTTATATGCAAGCAAGCCGCCAAAGCTTGCCATTCGAGGAGCACGTCCCTATTAGCTTATGTTGCGCCTTACTCTGATTATCGAGTCCATGCCGACCTTGCATTTTTACAAAGCATGGGTATATAACAAAAGATGCTAGCCACATCACTTGTTATATTGGCATGTGATTTTATTATAAATGAATGGCGATGATTTTATACCGCCCTGATGGTTATTATTACTGGGACGCAGCACCTATTGGAACACAGCACCTTTAGTCTCAAGCGACATAGCCCGACCATTTATATCAAAATTGCCTTTATAATCACCCATTTTAAGTTCTTTATGGCCACCAGTATCGGTGGAAATTTTAAAGATACCAGGAACTTCTGTGCCAATATTAAGGTTTTCTATAGCATTGGGTATCTCGGAGAGATCTTTCCAGTCATTGACCGCCCAGTCAGTTTGCCCATAGCCATTATATAAATTTGTTATAGCAGTGTTATAAAAATTAGCCTCATTAAAATCCTTGCCTACGCTACTAAAGTATAGTGGATCCAGCTTTATTTTTATCTTGGTGGTCTTGATACCTATCTGGGTATGCTCATTGCTAGCTCCTCTGTTTATCACCTTACCCAGCACAATATCCGCCTCTATTTTCACTTGGTATAGCCGATGTTCAGTATTATTATCACAGTCATACTGGACACGGCCATACTGAGAAATGATTGTTGTTAGTTTGTTGCCCTCAAAATTCAAGGTTTCCCGCAGCCAATGTTCATCATTTCCATTTTCCAGGCGACAGTTATACTTCCATTTACCTATCAGTCCCGCAGTTTGCGCAGTTTGCGTTGGAGTTGTTTTGTTCTGTATAGTAGCTGTGATGCTGGTAGCAAGTGCGAGAGGTCTGCCATCGCTATCTACATTGCCACCCTTGATACCCAATTTGAGTACTTTATGAGTAGTGCCATCAACCATCTTTTCGGAAATTTGCAAGATATCAGGTACTGATTCGTCAATTTTAAAGTTTGTTTTGGCATCCTCGATACTTGAGAGGTCTTTCCAGAAAAACAACTTCCATTTTGTTTGTCCATAACCATTGTATATAGACTCATTACTGATGTGACCCGAATTATTAAGTAAGGCCGTAAGAGTGCTATTCATTGGAACTAGCATTACTTTTGTGCGCAGGATATTTATCTTGGTATGCCTGGTCGCCATGCCTTGGTTTACCTCTGCGCCGAGCTCAATGCCACCCTCAATCCGCGATCGAAGAACGGCCGAACCCTGTTTGCAATTAGTATTCTGTTCGTAAAAAGTCTTGTTTGTGGTGAGTTTATTGCCCTTAAAGTTAAATATTTGCTGCTCATCATAATCAGTTAGCTCGGTTGATGCTTGGCAGCGAGTCCTCCATGAGCCATCAAGTGACAGTGATGTAACTGGCGGCATCGTTGTTGGCGTAGTTACCGGCGCAGTAGAGCCTCCACCTCCACCTCCACCACAGGCGCTAAGCATAAGCATGCTTATAAAAAAAGTTGCGAGCTGTAAGTTGCTGTTAAGTTTCATCTTATATATCCTTATATTCTGATTAAAATCCAACTTTGTAACATGCTACATCCAGCGCATAAATTAGCCATAAATAAAATTGTAAAGTGTGAGTTGAGCGATACACATAACCGTTGAGCTGTAGAATTTATCCAAAAAAGCACATTGTTATGTACCCTTAATTATTTTTGGCTATTTATTTAAATCCTTGATGGCTTACCTTAGTTATGATCTAATATACCCATGCTACCCAGAAATGCATATCAACAAAGCAAATTGTGCCGATGTGCCTATCCTCAAGTTGAAGGGAAGTTATTATCGTGGGAGATTTTATAACAATGCAAATTGGTGCAAGGAGCCTTGCAGGTTGGAGCCAGACTCGGTTTTTATATGCAAGGAAGCCGCCAAAGCTTGCCATTCGAGGAGCACGTCCCTATTAGCTTCTGTTGCGCCTTACTCTGATTATCGAGTACATGCCGACCTTGCATTTTAAGGTAACATGGGTATATATTCGATTAATTTTGAGATAGATAGTGTTGTAATAGAAGGTTAAAAGTTTAATTTGCTCCAGCAAAACATTTTTAATAATAGCGGATAATAATACCCATGTACCCGTTATCATTCATCTTGCTATTCTCGCCAAAAATGGCGCGTGAAAAGCACCATTACAGTTAATATTTCTAACCTACCTAGTAACATGCACACTGATAATATCCATTTGGCACTATCTGAGAAAAAAGCAAAATTACCAGAAGGTCCTATTTCGGCCGTCAGTCCTGGACCAACATTTGATGTTGCGGTGATTGATGCTGTTAAAGATGTCATCAGTGAAGATCCAAGTAATGTAAGTAGTAATGTTGCAACCCCAACAGTGGCAAGGTAGGCTAACATAAAAGATATTAATGATCGTACTATATCATCACTTACTTTTCGATTATTGTATTTTTGAGGAAGCAAAGCACGAGGATGCATCAGCAACATAAGTTCGCGTTTTAGTAATGCGATTGCAATTTGAAAGCGAAATATTTTTATTCCTCCGGCTGTTGATCCTGAGCATGCGCCAACAAACAATAATCCAAAAAAAATCAACACACAAAAAGCTCCCCACTTGGTAAAATCATCTAATCCAAAGCCTGTTGTGGTAAGCACTGAAATAACATTAAACAAGGTTAAACGAATTGCATCAAATAGTGCAAATTTTCCAGAAAGGGTTAGGTAAGCTGTTAGCGTTATTGAAACAACGAGAACCAACTTTAAAAAACCTAATACTTGAGCGTCTTTTATAATATATCCTAAACTATGGCGATTAAATGATCGGACAAAGAGTAAAAATGGTAACCCACCTAAAAACATAAAAATAATTGCGATCCACTGTGCGCTATGTGAAAAATTCCCCATTGACTTATCTGATGTTGAATATCCTCCCGTTGAGATTGTTGTCATTGCATGATTGATCGCTTCAAAAGCTGTCATGCCAGCGAAAAGGTAACCAAAAAAGCAACCTAACGTTAAGAGAATATAAACGATCAAAATACCTAATGCGACTTGGCTCGTTCTCGCCTGCTCTTTATCTGACCAATCTGATGATTCTGTTTGGAATAAGCGCATCCCACCGACATTAAGAAAAGGAAGGATCGCAACACCCATAACGATAAATCCAACACCACCTATCCATTGTAAAAGCGAGCGCCACAGTAAAATACTTTGCGCCATGGAATCTAAGCCATGTAAAACAGTGCTTCCCGTCGTAGTGATGCCTGACATTGTTTCAAAAAAAGCATCGGTAAAACTAATGTGTTCAATGAAAATAAATGGTAATGCTGCAAAAAAACAAGATAAAACCCAAACGGCAGTAGTGAGCAAAAACATTTCTTTCACTCCTAATTTAGCATGCCGCTCTTCCTCTCCAAGGTATATTAAAAAAAACGAACAAAGATGAGTGATAATAATAGAAAGTAAAAACTCAATGGCCCCCAATGTGTGTGTAAAAAAAGCAAGCAACATCGGAAAGTACATAAAAACAGCAATCTTTGAAATAACCAGCCCAGTTATAAAAAATAGAGGACGATAATTCATATATTAACTCACCATACTATAAAAAGAATGGACTAGGTTGGAATAATTTCTCAATATCTGTAATATATTTTTTATTTACTATAAATAAAATAACATGATCATCAGATTCAATAACGGTTTTATCATGAGCGATTAATACTTCATTTTTACGCACAAGAGCCCCAATACTAGTACCAGGTGGTAGCTTCAACTTGCCAATTTGTTTGCCAACAACTTTTGATGTAATATTATCTCCTCTTGCTACAATTTCAATGGCTTCAGCTAAGCCCTCACGAAGTGAATAAACATTTTTTAAATCCGCTTTGCGTACATGGGTTAATAAAGCAGATATCGTTGCTTGCTGCGGAGAAATAGCAATATCAATAATATCTCCTTGAATCAGATCAATATAAGCTGCTCGCTGAATAAGTACCATCGCTTTTCTGACCCCCATGCGTTTAGCTAGCATAGCAGACATGATATTGGCTTCATCATCATTAGTAACCGTAATAATTAAATCGGTTTGCTCAATATGCTCCTCTGCGAGTAGTTCTTGATCAGAGGAATCTCCACAAAAAACAATGGTATTATCTAAACTTTCAGATAAATACTCTGCACGTTTAAGATCTTTTTCAATGAGTTTAACTGAATTTAGCTTTTCAAGTCGACGCGCAAGACTTTCTCCAATATAGCCACCACCAACGATCATAATGCGCTTGTAAGGATGCTCAAGCTTCTGCATCTCGCTCATTATAGCTTTAATGTGCTTACTTGCTGTAATGAAAAAAATCTCATCCCCAGCTTCAATAATGGTTGTGCCTTGCGGGCGGATCGCTTTTCCTTTTCTGAAAATAGCAGCAACCCTCGCATCAATATTAGGCGCGTGTTCTTTTAGTCTAGAGAGTGCACCACCGACTAATGCTCCGCCATAATAGGCTTTGATCGCAACGAGACCAACACGGCCCTCTGCAAAATGGGCAACTTGTAATGCCCCAGGATGTTCAATTAATTGATGTATATAATCACTGACTAATTTTTCAGGTGCTATGATATGATCAATGGGCAAAGCACTTGTTTTAAATAGCTCTTTTTCATACATAACTACACTTTGAGAACGAATGCGAGCTATTTTTTTAGGAATATTATACAGTGTGAAAGCAATCTGACAGGCTATCATATTAATTTCATCTGAGTTGGTCACTGCAATTAACATATCAGAATCAGCAGCTCCTGCTTCACCAAGCGTCTTCGGACTTGATGCGTGTCCTTGCACAACGCGTAAATCAAAACGATCTTGTAACTTTTGCAAACTCTCATTTGATTGATCAATAACGGTAATATCATTGTTTTCACCTACTAAATTCTCAGCAAGTGAAACGCCTACTTGCCCTGCTCCTAAAATAATAATTTTCATATTAAAGCTTCCCTGTATTAATAATTAAGCTGTTACTTTTTTGTAATTTAGCATAATAAAAACCATCCATTTTATCTTCATTTGGTAAAAGTTGGCGACCTTTTACTTCATTATATTTTTCCGAAAGTGGAATTAATTTAGCATCGGGTGTGTTTTTCAAAAAATCAGCAATTTGTAAATCATTTTCCTCTGGTAAAATTGAGCACGTTGCGTAAAGTAATATGCCGCCAGATTTTAAGATTTTCCAAAGCTCTTGTAAAATGTTTTTTTGCAATGTGACTAATACTTGAATATCACTGTCACGCCGTAGCCAACGAATATCTGGATGACGACGAATAACACCCGTTGCACTGCATGGAGCATCACATAAAATACGATCAAACGGTTCACCATCCCACCAACCTCTAGGTTTTAAAGCATCACCCTGGATAACAGTTGCAGTTAACCCTAAACGATTTAAATTTTCTTGGACGCGTAATAGACGTTTTTCATCTAAATCTACAGCAACCATCTGCTTTAAATCCATTTGACGCTCTAATATGTGAAGCGTTTTTCCGCCAGGAGCCGCGCAAGCATCTAAGATGAGATCATTTTTTTGAGGATCTAAATAATGTGCAGCAAGTTGCGCTGCACCATCTTGAACCGAGATCCACCCTTCATCAAAACCAGGTAATTTATAAACATCAGTTGCATTGTCTAACCGCAACGCGTTGCAATTTTCACTGTCGTTTGCCAAAACACTCGATAAATTCACGTTTTTAAGTATTATTTGATAATTAAGAGCAGTGTGATGCAATGCATTGACGCGCAACCACATTGGCGCTTGTTGATTGTTTTCATGCATAATTTCTAATGACTTTTCAATGCCATAGGCCTGTTGTAAACGCTTAATTAACCAAAATGGATGACAGTAACGCAGCGGATCTTGCAACTCTGCTTTTTCAACCAATTGATTTTGCTTACGCAGAAAATTTCGCAGCACACCATTTATCATGCCTTTTAAACCTGGTTTTTTGAGTGCGCTCGCACCATTTACGGTTTCACCAACAGCGGCATGGCTTGGGATCCGCGTGTAAAGTAATTGATAAATGCCAACTAGAATTAAAAAATGTAAGCTACGCAGTTTTCCTTTTAAGGGTTTATCCATTAGCGAGCGACAGAAAAAATCTAAGCGTGGTAGTGTGCGTAAAACGCCATAACAAAACACTTGCAATAATGCTTTGTCTTTCGTATTAAGATCTTTTTGCACGCTTGGAAGTGCTTGTGACAGCGATACCCCTTGCTCGACAACTTGATTTAATACAGTAGCGGCAGCCGCGCGAACATTCATGTTAATCACCTGATAAATTTGCACTAAGATCAAATTGCGTATCAATTGCAAAAAGAGCTTTTCGCGCGTTAAGTATATCTTTCACTGGCATTGCTTTTTTACCTGAAAGCTGAATTACCTGTAAATTAATTATGCCCCTTCCAGTATTCACTAGTATACCGTTTTTATCTGCTTTTAGTACGCAACCTGCAGGCTTATCAGATTGTTTATTAATGTAAGATGCTTTATGCACCTTGATGCTATTATTTTGAACTCTAAAATGGCTCATTGGCCACGGGTTAAAGCCTCGAATACAGCGTTCGATCACCTCTCCATCATCAGCCCAATTGATTAATGCCTCTTCTTTGCTTAATTTTTTAGCATAATTTGCCAAGTCATTATTTTGCGCCTCAGGTGTTAATTTACCTTCTGCAAGTTGATTGACTGTTTTAATTAATGTTTCAGGAGATTTTTTAGCCAGTTTTTCATATAATGAGGCACTGGTTTCATCTGCGCTGATTTGGCAAATGCTTTTACAAAGCATACCACCTGTATCAAGTCCTTCATCCATTTGCATAATGGTGATGCCTGTTTGTGTATCTCCTGCCAAAATCGAACGCTGAATTGGCGCAGCCCCGCGCCAACGAGGTAATAATGATCCATGCACATTTAAACAACCTAGCCGTGGTGTTTCTAATACGCTTTTAGGTAAAATTAATCCGTAGGCGACAACAATCATAATGTCGGCATTTAGCGCTGCTAATTCATTAATACTTGCTGTGTTTTTAAAATTAATTGGCTGATAAATAGGCAGCTTATGGGTAACAGCAATATTTTTTACCGCGCTCGCTGTTAATTTTTTTCCGCGTCCAGCGGGGCGATCTGGTTGCGTATAAATAGCGACAATATTATGCGCCGAGGAAATTAATGCATTGAGGTGTTTTGCTGCAAAATCAGGCGTTCCAGCAAAAATAATGTTTAAATTTTTCATACGTTTATTCTTAAAGTTTTTCATTAAGACGTTGAATTTTATCAAGTCTTGTATAAATTCTTTTTTGTTTAAGTTTAGAAAGGTAGTCAATAAAGAGTTTGCCGTCTAAATGATCTAGCTCATGTTGAATACAAATAGCTAGCAATCCATCAGCTTCAATTTTTTTATCTTTTCCTTTTTCATCAAGAAATTCAACGGTTACAAATTCTGAGCGCTTTATATTTGCCTTTGTTTCAGGCACTGAAAGACACCCTTCCTCAGATTCTTCTTCTCCAGATTCATCTATAATTAAAGGGTTAATAAGCACAAGAGGCTGATCGCTCTCTTGTGAAACGTCTATTACTGCGATGCGCTTATCTATGTTGACCTGTATTGCCGCAAGCCCAATACCTTGTTCTGCATACATGGTTTCCAACATATCTTCTGCTATTTTTTTTATTTCAGATGTTATTTTATTAACAGGTTTAGCAACTGTGCGAAGGCGCTTATCAGGAAAATGTAATACGTTGAGTAAAGCCATAATATTATTTTGCTCTATAATTAACCATAAAAGTTGATTTTAATCGCTTTTTCCTACAAAAAACAGTTTTATTCATATCCAAATAAGGATTTTTATGAAATTCTCATTAATAGCAACTTTTTTACTTGGGACAATATTGCCCATTGTCGCCTTTTCAGACACGCTTACGCTTAAAAAAAACCATCCAGATACTTACATGGTAAAAAAAAGAGATACTCTTTGGGATATTTCAGGAAAGTTCTTAAAGTCGCCTTGGTTATGGCCTCGATTATGGAACGTAAATGCGCAAATAAGCAATCCACATTTGATTTATCCTGGTGATGTATTAACACTTATCTGGATCGATAATAAACCACAATTAACACATAAACGATTGAAAAAAATGTATCCTTCGCTGCGCATCTATGATCAAAAAGATCCAACACCAACCGTTTCACTGGCAAGTATTTCTCCTTTTTTATCTCGTGATCATATTGTTGAATTGGTACAATTAACGGACGCTCCTCGTTTACTTGGTGATGCCTTAGGTACTCCTCGTTTTTTTGAAGGTGATATTTTTTATGGGGAAGGAAAGTTCGACAAAAAAAAGCTCTACGGCATATACCGTGCTGGCGATCTTTATAAAGATTTAGAAACTGGAGAAGCGCTAGGACAGAAGCTAACTTTTATTGGTCTTGCAAAAGTATCTAATAGCACAAATGTGAAATCAACAGAAAAAGTTAGCCCTTTTGATTTTATAAAAAGTAGACAAGATGCTCAACAGGGCGATCTAATATTACCTATTCCAGAGTATGAAACATATCCAGCTTATTTTATTCCACAACCTGTTGATGAAAAAATAACAGGACATATTGTTGCCGCATTAAATAACACGATTGCTATTGGGAAATGGGATGTTGTTGTTCTCAATAAAGGCCTGCGAGATAATATTCAAATAGGCTCTATTTTTGCTGTTTTTCGTCAAGGTGCTGGCATGATAGTTGCAAAAGATAAAATTAGTTATTATTCTGATGCCAATAAAATGCAAAAAATAGGCAAACCAGATCTGCTTCTTCCCCCAGAACAAATTGGCGAATTAATGGTCTTTAAAGTCTATGAAAAAGTAAGTATTGCACTAGTTATGCGTAGCTCTGATACTATGAGTACGCGTTATACTATTCAAGGATTGAATTTTTAATGTGAGGTTAATATTATTCAACAAGATTTACTTGCGTTGCCAGGCCAAGATACCAATATCCAGCGAATTACTCGCTGGATGATCCTTGATGCAATTCCAGAAATACAAAAAAGAATTATTTTTAAATTATTGTCAAAATATTCTATCGAGCAATTATTTAAATTATCTCCTGAACAATTACGCCATTATGGCTTTCTTGATAAACAAATTTCAGCATTACTCAAACCAAATTTCCAGCAAATAGAACAAAACTTAAATTGGATTAATCATGCTGAAAATAAATATATTATCTGCTTTGATTGTAATACCTACCCCGCGCAATTAAAAGAAATAAACTCAGCTCCTTTTGTGCTTTACCTGCACGGTAATATAAGTTTACTTAAAACACCGCAAATAGCTATGGTTGGTAGTCGGCGCTGTAGTCCTTATGGACAAAACAAAGCCTATCAATTTGCAGGATCCTTGGTAGATCGTGGGTTTACTGTGACCAGCGGGCTTGCTTTGGGGATTGATGGTTTTTCACATCAAGGAGCCTTAGATAATAACGGTTACACGCTCGCAGTTTTGGGAACAGGCTTAAATAAAATTTATCCTAAACGACATGTTAAATTAGCACACAAAATTATTGAAAATGGATTGCTTGTTTCAGAATTTTGGCCAGGCACCGCAGCTCTTCCTAGTAATTTTCCGCGCAGAAATAGGATTATATCCGGTTTATCTTTAGGTGTATTTGTCATTGAAGCTGCTAAAAAAAGTGGATCCTTAATTACTGCACGTTATGCAGCAGAACAAAATCGCGATTTATTTGCACTGCCTGGTTCAATTGATAACCCTCAAGCTTGTGGTTGTTTGGCATTAATTCAAGAAGGAGCAAAACTGGTAATGCAGGTTGACGATATTGTAAATGAGTTCGCTCATTTATCACTAACAAACAATAAAAAGCAAGCCTTAAAACGTAGCCACGAAAATTACATTAAAACAAATAAACACCATCCCCTCCTAAAATACATTGATTACCATAATACCTCCTTAGAAAAATTGCTTCATAGAACAGGATTTGATATTATCATGCTTCAAAATCAATTAATTGAGCTTGAATTGTCTGGAAGTATCACCATAACCGCAGAAGGTTATATACGAAATTAAGTAAACAGCTAAAGGACTAATATGTTTAATGTTATTATTTATCTTTTCGAGAGTTTTTTTGCATTTAATCAAACAGAGCAAACAGATGAAATCAATGAGAAAGAGATTGAAACTGTACTGCTTCAAGAAGGATTTAACCAACAAGATGTAATAAAAGCAATGAACTGGTTCTCTGACCTTCAACACATTTATGAGAAAAGATCTGCAAGCATAACTAATATGCCTCAGGATGATTCATACCGAATTTACACTGAAAAAGAAATTATTCGTTTAAGTAAACAAAATCGTGGTTTTATAATGTATTTAGAACAAGCAGACATACTAACAGCTATCAGCCGTGAATTAGTGATTGACTGCGTAATGAGCCTAGATAACATTGGATTAAGACAATACGATTTTCAATGGCTTGTTCTGATGGTTCTCTATAATGACCCTCAAGATAAGCACGCTTATCAAAAATTAGAATCAATACTCTTTGATGTTGATATCGCAATAATACATTAAATGGCTAAACGTGCATTACCCCATAAAACGGTAGATGAGCCGTGTCCTGAATGTGGTGCACAATTACATATTCGCACCGGAAAACAGGGCGCTTTTTGGGGGTGCTCTGCTTATCCAAAATGCCAATACTTACGAGCTTTGCATGAAAAAAACGACATTAAGAAAAATTTAATAGGCACAAAATGCCCGGAGTGCACTGCTGAATTATCTTTAAAACAAGGGCCTTATGGACTGTTTGTTGCCTGTTCTGCCCATCCTACTTGTCAATATACAGCACAACTTTCAGAGGGTATTATGGATAGTCAGGAAAATAATAATTTAACTACAAAAAAGTCGGAAATAACTTGCCCATCTTGTAAAAAAGGGTCCTTAATTGAGCGTTACTCATCTTTTGGTAAGCGCTTTTATGCTTGCAATA
The DNA here is from genome assembly GCA_963680875.1 of Bathymodiolus brooksi. Classification (NCBI taxonomy): domain Eukaryota; kingdom Metazoa; phylum Mollusca; class Bivalvia; order Mytilida; family Modiolidae; genus Bathymodiolus; species Bathymodiolus brooksi. Next base: position 1,516,564 of record CAVMGF010000075.1, read on the forward strand.
CATATCCTAGCTGCAAATATACTATTAATCATCAACCTATTAATGAATTTTGCCCTAATTGCCATTGGGGAATACTCATCAAGCGAAAAAGAGCCCGCCAAATCCAGATTATGTGCCCACAAAAACACTGTTCTTATAAAGCAACACCTTATAATTAACATTTTTATTTTTTTACCCCCTCTTGTTGCATTTTCAATGATAACGAACATATCAAAATGAAATGCGCTTGAATCTCTGTAGATCTACAACCTTAATTTTTTAATTAGTATCAATGTGCAAGTTGTGCTAAATTACTCATTTAAACTTAACATTATTAAGGATCCACAATGCCTATACCTTTTGTTGCGATTTTAATGGGATCTGATTCTGATTTACCAGTCATGCAAGACACCATTGATATTTTAAAATCATTTGATATTCAGTTCGAAGCAAAAATAACTTCTGCTCACAGAACACCAGCCGCAACAGCTCAATATGTTACCAAGGCAGAGCAACGCGGTTGTAAAGTATTTATTTGTGCGGCAGGTCTTGCGGCGCACTTAGCTGGTGCGGTTGCTGGAATTACAACACGTCCAGTTATTGGTGTACCCATTGATTGTGGCCCACTTAAAGGTCACGATGCACTTCTTTCAACAGTAATGATGCCCGCAGGAGTACCTGTTGCAACGGTTGCAATTGGCAAAGCTGGAGCAAAAAACGCTGCTTATTTAGCCGCACAAATTTTAGCTATTGCCGATTATCCTCTGGAGTTACTTGTCAAAAAAAATAGACATGAAAATGCAAAAATTGTAAAAGAAAAAGATGCCGAGTTGCAAATAAAATTAGCGGCGATGTAGTTGATAAATTTTAAACTTTCAAACACCTTGGCTATTTTAAATAACCAAGGCGTTATTGCTTATCCTACGGAGTCTGTTTTTGGTCTTGGTTGTGATCCTGATTGCGATATTGCCATACAAAAAATATTAGATTTAAAACAACGCCCTGCAAATAAAGGACTTATTTTAATTGCTAATAGCATGACGCAATTAACACCTTATGCTAATTTTTCTGTGCTCAATAAAAAGCAACTTGCTACGATTAAAAACAGCTGGCCTGGCAATGTCACTTGGATCCTGCCTTGCAAAAAAAATATATCACCATTGATATCTGGTGATTTTAACAGTGTCGCAGTACGCGTCTCTTTACACCCTTTTGTCAAACAACTGTGCAAAGCCTTTGCAAAACCTATTATTTCAACCAGCGCAAATTTAAATGGGATGAGTGCCTGTGTTAATGCACAACAAGTTGCCACCATGTTTGCGAAAAACAAATTGTTAGAGAAAGTGATTGACGCACCTGTTTTAGGCGCTCTGTTACCCTCAAAAATAATTAATGCACTTTCTGGAGAGCAATTACGTTAATAATATTTAACCAGGGCAAAAGTTAATTTACCTTTTCATTTTGGAGTTTTTATGGATCAATATGCTCTTTTTGGCCATCCAATTAAACACAGTAAATCCCCTTTTATTCATACGCTTTTTGCCAAACAAACCATGCAACAGATGCACTATCAAGCCATTGATGTACCTCTTGATAGTTTTAAAAAAAGGTTACAACTGTTTTTTTTGGAAAATGGCAAAGGATGCAATGTGACAGTGCCTTTTAAAGAAGAAGCGTTCGAATTTGCACAGCAACTAACAGATCGCGCGCAATTAGCTGGTGCGGTGAACACGCTAAAATTAACCAGTGACGGACAGATCATTGGTGATAATACTGATGGCGCTGGATTAGTACTTGATTTGAAAAACAACCATGTTAGTCTCAGCAATGCTCGCATTCTATTACTTGGTGCGGGTGGCGCAGCGCGCGGTGTTTGTGGGCCATTACTTGCAGAGAAACCTGCAGAGCTTATTATTGCAAATCGCACCTATTCAACCGCACAAGCCCTAGCCTCAAATTTCACAAAAATAGGTAATATAAAAGCTTGTGAGTTTCAATATTTAACTGGTGAATTTAATTTAATAATTAACGCTACCTCAGCCAGTTTATCGGGGGATATTCTACCCATCAATAAACAATTAATTAGTGCTGAAACAACTATTTATGACATGATGTACAGCGCAGAAACGACTGTATTTAATCACTGGGCAAGCACGCTGGGTGCACATTTAATACTTGATGGGCTAGGAATGCTTGTTGGGCAAGCCGCTGAAAGTTTTTTAATTTGGAGAGGAATAAAACCAATATCAAAACAAGTCTTAACTGCTCTGAGATACCATTTAATGAACTAATGCAAGCCCTTCCAAGATTAGCATTCCAACAATCACTCTCCTATTGAATAATCAATTGATACGCTAACAGCAAACTATCACTTTCTGAGCAACTTAATAACACTTAATTGTGCAACCGCTTGCGCTAATTGTGCAACTACCATTCCATAATCAACATCAGTTTCTGCATTTGCAATTTTATCTTCTGCTCGTTTTTTTGCTTCTTTAGCTTTCGCTAAATCCAGTTCAGCACCGCGAATAGCAGTATCAGCTAAAACGGTCACCACGCTAGGTTGAACTTCAAGAAAACCACCAGATAGATAGATGACTTCTTCCTCGCCATCTTCTTTAATTAATCGAACCATTCCTGGTTTGATTTCTGTTAATAATGGCGCGTGACCTGGCATAATACCGAGATCACCTTCACTACCAGAGATAGATAAATGCAAAACCTCTCCTGAAAACAAAGATTTTTCTACGCTAACCACTTCAAGATGGGTGGTCATTACTTTCTCCATAATAACCTCTATTATAAATTTTTAGCTTTTTCTACCGCTTCTTCAACAGTGCCTACATAAAGAAATGCCTGCTCGGGAACATCATCATAACTACCATCAATTAAGCCTTTAAAACCAGATAATGTGTCTCTAAGAGGCACATAAATACCAGGCTCGCCAGTAAACACTTCTGCTACATGATAAGGTTGTGTTAAGAATTTTTCAACTTTACGTGCTCGCGATACCGTTTGCTTATCTTCTTCAGAAAGCTCATCCATACCAAGTATTGCAATAATATCTTTAAGCTCTTTATAACGCTGCAAAATACCTTGAACACCACGAGCCACATCGTAATGATCTTGACCAACAACAAGTGGATCAAGTAGACGTGAAGTAGAATCCAGTGGATCGATTGCTGGGTACAGACCAAGCGATGCAATGTTACGTGACAATACAATAGTTGCATCTAGGTGAGCAAAGGTTGTTGCTGGTGATGGATCTGTTAAATCATCCGCTGGAACATATACCGCTTGAATTGATGTAATAGAGCCCTTTTTAGTTGACGTAATACGCTCTTGTAATACGCCCATTTCTTCAGCAAGTGTCGGTTGATAACCAACCGCAGATGGCATACGACCCAGTAATGCAGAGACTTCTGTTCCTGCAAGTGTATAACGATAAATGTTATCAATAAATAGCAATACGTCTTTACCTTCATCTCGGAAACGTTCAGCCATTGTAAGCCCTGTAAGCGCCACACGGAGACGGTTTCCTGGTGGCTCGTTCATTTGACCGTAAACCATTGCAACTTTTGATTTTTCAGGCTCTTCTATGTTTACAACACCCGCTTCTTGCATTTCAAAATAAAAATCATTGCCCTCTCGAGTTCGCTCACCAACACCTGCAAAAACAGATAAACCTGAATGCTTAAGTGCGATGTTATTGATAAGTTCCATCATATTAACCGTTTTACCAACACCTGCTCCACCAAATAGGCCTATTTTACCGCCTTTTGCAAAGGGACAGATAAGATCAATAACTTTAATACCAACTTCTAATGTTTCAATAGATGAAGACTGATCTTCGTATGATGGCGCTGGACGGTGAATTTCATAATTCTCATCAGATTTTATTTCTCCACACTCATCGATAGGCTCACCAAGTACATTCATAATACGACCCAAGGTCGCATGGCCAACGGGTATTGTTATTGCTTTATATGTATCGATAACGTCTAACCCTCGACTCAAACCTTCTGTAGCACCCATCGCGATACAGCGAACTACACCGCCTCCGATTTGCTGTTGTACTTCCATCGTTAGGCTTTTTTCAGTAACGATTAACGCGTTGTATATACTCGGCACATCTTCTTGTGAAAACTCAACATCCACAACCGCACCTATAATTTGAACGATTTTACCTGAACTCATATCAAATCCTCTAACAGCTTATATTTATTAATTATACCGCAGCAGCACCTGCGCTAATCTCAGATAATTCCTGAGTAATTGCAGCCTGACGCGCTTTATTGGCAACTAGTTGTAACTCTTCGATCAAGTCATTAGCGTTATCTGTTGCGTTTTTCATTGCAACCATTCGTGAAACCTGCTCACATGCTAAATTTTCAACAACTCCTTGGTAAACCTGTGATTCAACATAACGAATAAATAACGAATCCAAAATCTCTTTTGTATCTCCTTCGTAAATATAATCCCAATGTTTCTCAACTATGTCTTTTACTTTACAATTTTCAGGCAATGGCAGTGGTAATAACTGATTAATTGTTGGCTTTTGGATAACCGTATTAATAAATTTATTGTTTACCACATATAATCTATCAATTTTACCTTTATCATACTCATCTAGCATTACTCTAACCGCACCGATTAATTCGCCAACCGTTGGATGATCTCCCAAACCTAATGTTTGCGCTAAAATGTTAGCGCCAATACCATTGAAAAAAGAAGCTCCTTTTGAGCCGATAACAGCAAGATCAACTTCAATACCATTTTCAGAGTCTGTTTTCATTTTCTCAACTAAGGGTTTAAATAAATTAATATTTAAACCTCCACATAAACCGCGATCAGTTGATATTACAATATAGCCCACACGCTTGATTTCTCTATCTATGGTATACGGATGATGGTATTCTAAGTTACCAAGTGCAATATGGCCTATCACTTTTCGCATGGTGTCTGCATAAGATAAAGTACTTGCCATTCTCTCTTGCGCACGACGCATCTTAGATGCGGCAACCATTTCCATTGCATTTGTTATCTTTTGAGTCTTTTTTACGCTTGATATTTTATTTCTAATTTCTTTACCACCAGCCATTAATAACTCCTAATTAATGTTTTCTTAATTACCACGTTTGTGTTGCAACAAAAGATTCCAAAATAGCTAGAAATTTTTCTTCAATTTCTGTATTGTAATCACCTGATCCATTAATTGTTGAACAAAACCCAGCGTGCTCTTTTTTAGCGTAAGCTATTAAAGAAGATTCAAAATCAATGATTTTAGACACCTCAACACCTTTTAAAAAACCTTTCTCTGCTGCAAATAGTGATAATGCTTGCTCTATAACAGACATTGGAGAATATTGTTTTTGCTTCATTAACTCAGTTACTTTTTTACCATGATCAATTTGTTTTAATGTTACCTCATCAAGATCTGAAGAAAACTGCGCAAATGCCGCTAATTCACGATATTGTGCTAATGCTGTGCGGATTCCTCCTGATAGTTTTTTGATAACCTTACATTGCGCAGCACCACCAACACGCGAAACAGATATACCCGGATCTACCGCTGGGCGAATACCACTATTAAATAATTCTGTGGTTAAGAATATCTGACCATCAGTAATTGAAATCACGTTTGTTGGTACAAAAGCTGATACATCCCCAGCCTGAGTTTCTATGATAGGCAATGCCGTTAATGAACCAGTTTTACCTTGTACTGCGCCTTTGGTAAACGTTTCAACATAATGCTCATTTACTCGAGATGCTCGCTCTAAAAGACGAGAATGTAAATAAAAAATATCTCCTGGGTATGCTTCTCTACCTGGCGGACGCCTAAGTAATAACGAAATTTGACGATAAGCAACAGCTTGCTTTGAAAGATCATCATAAACAATCAAAGCATCTTCACCGCGATCGCGAAAGTATTCCCCCATCGAACAACCTGCATAAGGAGCAAGGTATTGAAGCGCTGCTGATTCAGAAGCAGAAGCAACAACAACTATTGTATTAGCTAACGCGCCATGCTCTTCTAATTTACGCACTACATTTGCAATAGTTGACGCTTTTTGGCCAATAGCCACATAAATAGAGAATAACCCCGTATCTTTCTGGTTAATAATTGCATCTATTGCAATCGCTGTTTTGCCAACTTGACGATCGCCAATAATAAGTTCACGTTGACCACGACCGATTGGAATCATTGAATCAATTGATTTCCAACCAGTTTGTACTGCTTGGTTAACCGCTTTACGATCTATGACACCAGGAGCAATAACTTCAATTGGCGAATAACCATCATTTTTAATGGGCTCTTTTCCATCAATAGGCTCGCCTAAAGTATTAACGACTCTCCCTAACAGACCTTTACCAACTGGCACTTCAAGAACTCTCCCTGTTGACTTTACTTTTTGACCTTCTTTAATATTTTGAAAAGGTCCCATAACGACAGCACCAACTGAATCACGTTCAAGGTTAAGAGCCATCGCAAAGCTACCATTAGATAATTCGATCATTTCGCCTTGCATACATTCAGCAAGCCCATTAATACGAATAATACCATCGCTTACAGAAACTATTGTTCCTTCATTTCGAGCTTCACTTACTGCTTCAAATTTTTCAATTCTTTGCTTTATAAGATTGCTAATTTCAGTGGAATTGAGTTGCATGCTAATTTTCCATTAAGATTGTAAAGAACGAGATAAATGAGATAATTGATTTTTGACTGTACTATCAATCACTAAATCCCCTGCTGTAATTATCATTCCAGTAATAACTTTTTTATCTATTCCATAACTAAAGTTTACTTTTCGATCGAGGCGTTTCTCAAGAGATTTGCTTAACTCTTTTTTTTGTTTTCCAGTCAGTTTAAATGCTGAAATTACACTCACATCAACTTCTTTTTTATACTTTTTTTCTAATATTGTAAACAACTCACAAACCTGAGGTAACACGATCAAATGCTGACTTTCAGCCAATAATTTAATAAGGTTTTTGCCTTCTTTATTAAGTTGTTCTCCACAAACGTTAATAAATAAATCTGCCATCTTTTTTGGTGTTTTATCGCTCTTGATAATTTTACTCATGGTTAAGTCAGCGGCAACTAGCGCCGCAAAAGATACCATTTCCGACCATTTTGATATTATTTTTCTTTCGGCTGCGAATTCAAAAGCTGCTCTAGCGTAAGGTCTTGCTACTGTTGTTAAATGAGACATAAGCTTTCCTTAAATTTCAGCAACCAATTTATCGATAATGTCTCTATTGGCCGCTTCATCAATTGAACGTTTAATAATTTTTTCAGCACCCTCTACTATAAGAGCAGAAACCTGTAAACGTAAATCTTCCCGAATTTTATTTCGTTCAGAATCTACATCTAAAGATCCTTGCTTAATAATTTTATTACGTTCGACTATGGCATCTTTTTTTGCATCTTCAATAATTTGACCGCGACGAGTGTTTGCTTGATTTATTATTTCACTTGCTTGCTCTTTAGCTTCTTTTATTTTTTCATCAGCTTTAGCACGCGCTAAATCAAGATCTTTTCCTGCTCGCTCTGCATGTGTAAGACCCTCGCCAATTAATTTTTGACGCGCTTCAATAGCATTTATTAATGGTGGCCACACAAAACGCATACAGAACCACACAAAAAGTATAAATGCAATTGCTTGACCTAATAGGGTTGCGTTAATATCCACCGCAAAACCTCCCTTTTTTCAGTTTATAATAAATATCGAAAATAAGTTATCATGTGACCGCAAACATCAGATAAAGTCCCAAACCAACAGCAATCATGGGTATAGCATCCACCAATCCCATTACAATAAAGAATTGTGTACGTAATAAAGGAATTAGTTCTGGTTGCCGCGCAGCTCCTTCTAAAAATTTACCGCCTAGCGTACCAATACCAACTGCAGCCCCTATTGCCGCACAGCCCATCATAATTGCAGCTGCGATATAAACTAAATCAGCACCTGTTATACCTGTATTCATGTTTACTTCCCCTTAAATAAATTAAAATTTTAGTGTTTTTCTGATGCTTGCGATAAATAAACGATCGTCAACACCATAAATATAAATGCTTGTAATACAATTATTAAAATATGAAAAATTGCCCATGGAATATTAAGAAGCCATTGAGACCACCAAGGTAATAATCCAGCAATTAAAACGAATATCAATTCACCCGCATACATATTTCCAAACAATCGAAGACCTAAAGATATTGGTTTTGAAATTAAAGTAATACCTTCTAAAATCAAGTTCACCGGAATAAAAGCTGGATGATTAAATGGCTGTAAAGCTAATTCTTTTGCAAAACCTAAAACACCCTTAATTTTAATACTATAAAAAAGAATTAAAATAAAGATACCCAATGACATTGACATTGTAATATTAACATCAGCCGTTGGCACAACTCTCGCATATGGCAAACCAACTGCTTTTGCTATTTCTGGTAATAAATCAATAGGAAGTAAATCCATCAAATTCATCAGTAACACCCACACAAACACTGTCAATGATAAAGGTGCTATTAAGCGGTTTTTACCCTCAAAATTATCACGAACTGTTTCATCTACAAATTCTACTATCATTTCAACAAAGCATAAAAACTTGCCTGGCACCTCTGTTGTTGCTGTTAAGGCTGCTCTACGCATACTCCAAAGCATCAAAACACCTAAAAAAACAGAGACAACAAGCGAGTCAATATTAACAGACCAAAAACCTCCTCCTGAATTTAAAAAGGTTAAATGATGTTCAATATAATACTGTGAAGTTAAAGGTTCTATAGGATCCTTCATATAAATCCTGTTAATTTACTCTAATTTAAAAAATATGACATAACATATTGCACAAGATAAACCACAAAAAAACCAAGCAGAAAAAAAACAAAAACAATTGCTATTTTTTTATAAATATATATAAATAAAAGAATGGTAATAATTGTTTTATAGAGACTGCTTAAATAAGCTTTTTTAATAATGTTTTGAACTACTTCACTATTTACCTTTCCCATTATAAAATTAGCAAATAAAGAAGGTCCGCAAGAAACCATTCCCCCTAAAAAGAATGAAAATGCAATCTTTTCATTCTTTTCAAATAAATAAAAAAAACTAGCTAAAATTAATAAAAACAACAATTGACTAAAAAATAAAATTAAAATTCTTTTATTCCAACTTTCTTCTAGCATTAAATAATAACCCTTTCTTGTTTTTTTATTTGCTTGGCATCTCTTGCAAGAAAAGAATATAGTTAAACAGTCCTTTTTTTAACTTTAATTTATAAGAATATAATAATTAAATCTTTTGTTTAAGTCAACATTAACCATTTAATAAACTAATAATTTCAATTAATTTATCTTTTTTATTAAATTCTATTGTCAATTTTCCTTTTCCACTTTTAGTTTGATAAACTAACACATCAGTTTCTAATTTATTTGTTAGTTGATCAGATAACTTTAAGTTTTCAATATTGCTAGTTTGTTTTTTTATTTCTTTTTTAGGTTCCATTTTTCTTTTAACCGCTTTTTCTGCTTCTCGCACTGTAAGTTGTTTTTCTATAATTATTTGCGCAACTTCCCTTTGACCTTCTTCATCTAGTGGTAACAAAGCTCGTGCATGGCCCATTTCAATGTCACCTTGTTCTAGCGATATTTGCACTTCCTTCGTTAACTTATTTAAGCGTAATAAATTGCTCACGCTAGCTCGTGATTTTCCTATCGCTTTTGCAACTTCAATATGTGTTAATTTAAATTCTTCAAGCAACCTTTTTAATGCTATTGCTTCTTCCATTGCATTTAAGTTTTCACGCTGAATGTTTTCAATTAATGCAATTGAAATAGCATCTTCATCTTCTATTTTTTTTACTATACAAGGTATTTTATCTAAACCTACCATTTTAGCCGCACGCCAACGCCTTTCACCAGCCACTATTTCGTAGTTTTGATAATTTATTTCTCTAACAATAAGTGGTTGGATAATACCTTGTACGCGAATTGAATTAGCTAATTCTTCAAGAGCCTCTGAACCCATATCACGCCGAGGTTGATATTTTCCAACCTGCATATAATCAATATTTAAATGTTGCAATTTTCCTTTTACACCGTCGGAAAATTGTTGCGCTTCTTGCGCGCTAATATCATCTAATATTTCTTTATTACGCATCTCTGCGCTACTACTTAATAAAGAATCTAAGCCTTTCCCTAAGCCTCTTTTTTTTGTTAACATTTTAATCTCATTATTTAAGCTCTTGAATTTTATTCAACTTTTTCTTTCTCTTTTTCTTTCGCTTTTTCTTTTGCTTTTGCTTTCTCTGTTACTTTTTTAATTCTATTTATAACTTCTTTCTCTATATCTATATCTATATCTACGTTATCCTCTCTACGTAATATTTCCCCTGCTAGTGCAAGATATGCCTTAGCCCCCGTTGATGCTTTGTCATAATACATAACAGGTTTTCCAAAACTAGGAGCTTCAGCTAAGCGTATATTGCGAGGAATTATAGTACGGTAAATTCTTTCTCCAAAATGCTCTTTAAGTTGATCTGAAACATCAGATGAAAGCCTATTACGAGGATCATACATAGTACGTAAAATACCTTCTATTTTTATTTTTTTATTTACATATAAAGACAACTTTTTTATTGTATCAAGTAAAGCGGTTAGTCCTTCAAGTGCATAATATTCACACTGAATTGGGATTAAAACTGAATCAGCTGCTGCCATAGCATTAACTGTTAATGTATTAAGAGAAGGTGGACAATCTATTAAAATATAATCATAATTATCTTTATAATTTTCCAGTGCATTATGTAGGCGCATTTCTCGAGCAAATAAAGACATTAATTTTACTTCTGCGGCTGTAACATCATAATTTGCAGCAACTAAGTGGTAATTACCAGTAGTTTCGGTCTCCATAACCTTGTCTAATGGAATTTCATCAATAAGAAGATCATAAACAGTATACTCAACTTTGTATTTATCAACACCGCTCCCCATAGTTGTATTACCTTGAGGATCTAAATCTATTACTAATATTTTGCGCTTAGTTGCCGCAAGAGAAGCAGCTAAGTTTACACAGGTTGTTGTTTTTCCAACACCACCTTTTTGATTTGCTATTGCAATTATTTTAGTCACGAGTAACCTACTTAGTTTCTAAATAAATTTTTTTAATTTTCACTAAACAACGATCAGCCTTTAATCCAGGCACTGTTAATTGAAAATTATCCATAAATATAAAATTAACATCTAGTTTTTTTAATTCTTTATCTGGAAATTGCCCTTTTAAAGCTAAAAAAAATCCTTTTTTATTTACTAAATGTTCAGTACAAAATAACATATCTTTTAAAGATGCAAAAGCACGACTCAAAATTACATCAAATTTTTTATCTGGTTGATATTTTTCTACTCTACTTTGAACAAATTTTACATTTTTAAGTCCAAGCTCAAGTACTGCTTGACGAATAAACTTTAAGCGTTTACCTAAGCTATCTAATAATAAAAATTGCTTATCTGGATTTAAAATAGCTAATGGTAAACCAGGTAATCCAGCACCTGTCCCAACATCAATTAAACGTTTCCCTTTAAGGTAAGGTGAAACAACAATACTATCCATAATATGTTTAATTAACATTTCATTAGGATCTCGTACTGACGTTAAATTATAAATTTTATTCCATTTCACCAGTAAAAAAACAAATTTAATTAATTGCTGTTGCTGTTCAATGCAAACATCTAAATCTGTTTCTGATAAAAGTTTTTGCAATTTTTTAAGCAAGGTAAAATTCAATCATAATGAAACCTTACGCTTTAAACCATTTTTCTTTAAATAAATTAACAAAATTGAGATAGCAGCCGGTGTTATTCCTGATATTCGAGAGGCTTGTCCAATATTTTCAGGTTTTATATCTGTTAATTTTGCAATTACCTCAGTAGATAATCCATGAATAATAGAATAATCTAAATTAAATGGTAATAAAGTTGTTTCATTTCTTTTTAATTTGTTTATTTCAACAAGTTGTCTATCAATATAACCTTTATATTTAATTTTTATTTCAACTTGATCCGCTGCTTTTTTATTTTCAATAGCAGGTCCAAGACCTTCAATTTTCATTAAATTACAATAAGATACTTCTGGTCGCCGGATCATTTGCTCTAAGGTACTTTCACGTTGCATTGGTTTTTTTAATAATGCATTTATAGCCTCAACATTAGATGAATTAGGACTAACCCAGTTCGATTTTAGACGCTGAGTCTCCTTCTCAATCACTTGTTGTTTTTCATTAAAATTTTTCCAGCGAATATCATCAACTAAACCTAATTCGCGTCCTTTTTCTGTCAAACGTGCATCAGCATTGTCTTCACGCAATAATAAACGATATTCAGCACGACTTGTAAACATACGATAAGGCTCTTTTGTTCCAAGCGTTGAAAGATCATCAACTAATACTCCTAAATAGGCCTCATCTCTACGTGGACACCAACCTTCTTTATCTTGAGATTTTAATCCCGCATTTATACCTGCAAGTAATCCTTGTGCGCCAGCTTCTTCATAGCCTGTTGATCCATTTATTTGACCAGCAAAGAATAATCCTTCAATAAATTTACTTTCAAGTGTTGATTTTAAGTCTCTTGGATCAAAATAATCATACTCTATTGCATAACCAGGTCTGGTTATAAAAGCATTTTCAAAACCTTTAATAGAGTGAATAAATTCAACTTGCACATTAAAAGGTAAGCTCGTTGATATTCCATTGGGGTACACTTCATTCGTTGTTAATCCTTCTGGTTCAACAAATATTTGATGGGAATTTTTATCTGCAAATCTCATTATTTTATCTTCAACTGAAGGACAATAGCGAGGACCAACTCCATCGATAGACCCAGTGTATAAAGGACTTTTATCCAAATTTTTTCTAATTATATCATGAGTTTTTTTATTAGTATGGGTGATGTAACAAGGGATCTGCCGAGGATGATCACAGCTATTTCCTAAAAATGAAAAACTAGGTGTTGGTCTATCTCCATGTTGAACTTCAAGCATTGAAAAATTAATACTACGAGCATCAATACGCGCTGGTGTTCCTGTTTTAAGACGTCCTATGCGCAAAGGTAATGCTTTTAAACGATTAGCAAGTTTAATTGAAGCTGGATCGCCTGCTCTGCCTCCACTGTAATTATTAAAGCCAATATGAATTAATCCATTTAAAAATGTACCTACTGTTAAAATAACTGTTTTAGCATAAAACTTAACACCCATCTTTGTTATTACACCAGATATTCGATGCTTTTCAACAATTAAATCTTCAACTTCTTGTTGAAATATTTTTAAATTTTCTTGCTTTTCAAGTGCTTCTCTAATTGCCTGTTTATACAATATTCTATCTGCTTGTGCTCTGGTTGCTCTTACAGCAGGTCCTTTACTGCTATTTAAAATACGAAATTGAATTCCAGCTTTATCAATAGCTGTGCCCATTAAACCACCAAGGGCATCAATTTCTTTTACTAAATGTCCCTTACCGATCCCTCCTATGGATGGATTACAAGACATTTGACCAATAGTTTCAATATTATTTGTTAATAAAAGCGTATTCATTCCCATACGAGCAGAAGATGCAGCAGCTTCAGTTCCAGCATGACCACCACCAATAATAATTACATCAAAATGCTCATGATAATTCATTAAACTTCCTAAAAATATTTAAAGAAAATTAAAAATCCTATTTTAACCTTTTAAAAAAAAAAATATATAAAAAAAACAATAAAATAAATATGTTTTTATGATAAATCTTTTTAGGACTAATTGGTATAGTATTATATATAGATCTTTAAAGATCTTTTATTACTATACTTATTAAGCAAAGAGATATCTGTGTAAAACTAAGATCTAAATAAAAAAATCATAGACTTATAATACTCATAGATCGGTGAATAACAAGAGATATAGCTGTGGAATTCATGTGTATAACTTTGCTAGTTATACACAGGTAAAGTTAACCACAGGTTATTAAATATTTAAACATAAATACTAAACTATTTATAAAGAGTTTATCCACATATAAATGTGGATAAATAAATTTAATAATCTATAGTACTAAGTGCATTAATGAAGAGTGGCATCCAAATATAAACACGATCTTCAGGTGTTGGGTATTTATTAACATCAATTTCAAAGCGATCTGTTATATTTGTAGCCCCCATTTCTTGTAATAAATAATCTATATTTTTAGAAGCTCCACAAAAAAAATCATAATTAGAATCACCAACTCCAATAATTGCATAATTAAGATCTGACAAAGCGGCGTTTACTTGCAGTAATTGATCAACAAAACTTGTAAAGTTATCTGGGTAATCTCCTGCTCCATGCGTTGCAAGGCAAATTAACCATATTTGATCTATTTGTAGAGACATATCATTTAAATCTGGTTCTAAATATAACTGTGTATCATAGCCTGCCTCTTCTATAAGAATCTGAGCGGCCTCTGCAACATATTCTGTGCCTCCTAAAGTACTACCAACCAAAATTTGAATTTCACTCATATTATTTCCTTTTTAAGAGATGGATAATAGTTAAATATGATTTATAAAAAGTTAGATATTAAATCACAGAAAGGCTTTAAATAAATTAATTTGTATTAAAATTTTGAATTTTGATAGCAGCTATGCTGTTTGATATATAGTAGGAGAGGCTGCCTATTGCAGCAATTTATTTTTTTATACCCATGTGACGTAAAAAAACACCTCCAGCTGCGATCAGATGATCAGAGTTAAGGCTCATTTTGAGGTAACATGGGTATAAAATGTTTATTACAATTTGTCAGTGTTAGTAGCTAGGTATTTTGCAACTCCTTCAGGTGAAGCTTCCATTCCAGGCTTGTCTTTTGCCCATTGTGCAGGGCAAACTTCACCGTGTTCTTCATGGAACTGTAGTGCGTCAACCATGCGTAGCATTTCATCAATATTTCGACCTAATGGAAGATCATTAATTACTTGATGGCGAACAATACCTTTTTTGTCAATTAAAAAAGATCCGCGTAGTGCAACTCCTGCCTCTTCATGCTCTACATCATATGCTTTACAAATTTCATGTTTAATATCTGCTATCATTGGAAATTGAACATTCCCAATTCCACCATTGTTAATTGCTGTATTACGCCATGCGTTATGTGTATATTGAGAATCAATTGAAACAGCTATTAATTTTACATCCTTTGCTTGAAAATCACCAAAGCGCTTATCAAATGCTATAATCTCGGAAGGACATACAAAAGTGAAATCTAATGGGTAAAAAAATAAAACTATTTCTTTAGAGTTTGTGAATTGCTTAAAGTTGAAGGTATCAACTATATCTCCATTACCTAAAACAGCTGGGGCTGTAAAATCTGGAGCTTGTTTACCGACTAATACTGACATTTTATTTTCCTTTTTTAAGTATAATTTTTTATTATATAATGTGGTTGGATATATGATAAATTGAATCGAGAGTTGTTATGAATTGAATTTCATTATTTTAAAAAGGATTAAATATTTTAAAAAAAATGAACTATCAATAAAAAAATGAAATAAAAGTTTATAAAAATCATTGATTTATAAAAAAACAAAAAAACTTTCGAAAAAGTATGATACTTGATGATCTTTGAAATGTCATTATTTTTAAAAATAAATATAAACTTTTATAGGCGTGCAGATGCTTAATTTTGCAGCTTAAAGGTGGATATTAAATAAAGATTAATTATTTAATTTTTCTGGAAATTTAAAAAAGAATGGTTTTATTTTTTTATAAAATATTACAAGATAAGCAAAATAATAGCTTGAATGAAAAAATATATACTGCATAAGGATCCTTAAATAGAGGCTTTTCGATGATGTTTTTTTTTTGATAAAAAATTATTGTAATTGCTATTATTTAGCGGTTATTATAGATGCTATCTTACTTTAAAAAAGCTTATAAAGGAGATGCAAGGATACAATATATAGGCATGTTATATCAAAATGCAACGTAAGGTAGGAACTCTATAATCAGAGTAAGGCGCAACATGAGGTAAGGATTATTATTGTATCTAATATTGAGATAAAGGTTGCTACCGATCATATAAAAATAGAGTTATAGCCCCGGATGGCAATGATCCTTGCACCAATTTAAATTTTTATAAAATATATATAGAGAATAACTATACTTCAATTTTAAGCCTCGCATGTCGGCACAATTTGACTTGCTGATATTGCATTTCTGGGTAGCATGGGTATATATATTGATTAATAGATACACTTGCTTATTAATAGTAATGCAGGTATTGGCTATTTTAGCTAGATAAATGCTAAAAGGCTCTGCGATATAGGATTTATTGAAAACAGCAAAAGAGGGAAGAGAATGTCAGATATTGATGAGTCATGCTCTGAAGTGAAAGGAGATATGGAAAACATGATATTTAAGGAAGTGGAAGATAAAAATTCTATGTTTGTATCTCAAGTAACAGATCATCTCTTTTTTGAGTTTCAGCCGCAATTATTAGATACTTTAGAAAAAGAGGTGATAGGATTTTTAAATACGAGTGATGGTGGAGTAATTATAATTGGGGTAAATGAAAAAGGTAAAGTATTGGGTATTAATGATGCTGATAGTATTCAGTTAAAAATTAAATATCGTTTAAAAAACAACATTAGTCCTACTACAATTGGGTTGTTCGATGTTGTAGTGGATACCCAAAATAGTAAAAAAATGATTAAAATAATGATTGCTAGCGGTAGTGATAAACCTTACTACATTAGCAAAAAAGGTATGTCATCGAACGGCTGTTTTATTCGCATTAACAATGCAACTGAAATAATGCCTGAGGTTATGATAAAAAACCTTTTTGCAAAACGTGTTGAGAATTCAATCTGTAATATAAAATCACGCTATCAAAAATTAACCTTTGAACAATTAAAAAGTTATTATCAAGCAACATACAGCATACTAAATGCGCAACTTCCCAAAGATTTAGATCTACTAACGAAAGAAAGTGAATACAATTATTTAGCTTATTTGTTGAGTGATAAAAATGATTGTTCAATTAAAGTTGATAAATACAAAGGTATAAATAGAGTTGATCTGATTGAAAATGAAGAGCTTGGACTTTGCTGTATTGTTAAAGCCAGCAACTCTGTGCTAGATAAACTAAAAATAAATAATAATAGCGAGGTTGAGCAAAGCAGGTTAGATATAGTTGCAGCGCGTGAAGCTGTTATCAATGCAATTGTACATAATGATTATAGCAGTGGAATACCACCAAAATTTGAACTTTTTTCAGACCGTTTAGAGATAACGTCAGTCGGTGCTATTCCCAGCGGATTGAGTGAAGAAAATTTTTTTATGGGGCTTTGCGCTCCTTATAATAAAAATCTCATGCGCGTATTTCGAGATTTAGATATGGCCGCGCAAAAAGGAGATGGCATTAAGCTAATTTTACAAAAAAACGCAAAATCTGTTTATCATTTTAGTGCGAATAATATTCGCGTTGTATTACCCTATACAAAGGAAGTTATTGAATCTAAAAGCAATATAAATAAAGAATATACACAAGTAATTAAACACTCAAAAAAAATATTATTATTTTGCATGGATCCTAAAAGTAGAAAAAGTATACAAGAACATTTAAAGTTAAAAAATAGAGATCATTTTCGTAAAAATATCCTTTTGCCTTTAATTGAATCAAAGCAGTTATTATTAACCTTGCCAGATAAACCAACCAGCCCTAACCAGCAGTTTTATACAGCGCAAAGACAGTCTTGAATTAACTCTTTTTATTGGGTATTATTTGCTATAAATTTTAAATTTTGAGATAAGCTTCCATTTTAAAAGGATTTTAGTGATGAATTTTTCTGTTTGGGTGAGCGCTATGCGCTTGTATTCTTTACCACTTGCTGCGGCATCTATTCTTGTGGGTGTAGGTCTTTCTTTCAATAATCATAGCTTTAATATGGTTATTTTCGTTATGTCATTAATAACGGCTATGCTATTGCAAATATTATCTAACCTTGCTAATGATTATGGAGACTCTCAAAGTGGGGCAGATAACGATTCGAGAATTGGTCCTAAAAGCGTTTTTCAAAAAGGGCTAATCTGCGCCAAAGACATGAAAAAAGGGATTTTAATTATAGGTGTTGTGGCATCGATCTCTGGCTTATTGTTACTTTCTATAGCATTAAAAAAAGATTTATTTAGCTGGGTTTTATTTTTAGGATTGGGTATTTTAACTGTTTTTGCGGCGATAACTTATACCATAGGGAAAAAACCTTATGGTTATCGTGCAATGGGAGACATTGCGGTCTTTTTGTTTTTTGGTTTAGTTGGAGTGCTGGGCAGTTATTATCTTTATGGTTTCTTTTTTAGTTGGGTTAATGTACTTCCTGCAGCAAGTATTGGGATGCTTTCTGTTGCGGTATTAAATATCAATAACATGCGGGACATGGATACAGATAAAGCGAGTAATAAAATAACGCTTGTTGTTTTGTTTGGGCGCAATGCAGCTTTTAAATATCAGATTTTTTTAGTGTTAACCGCACCTTTGCTAACAGCAGTATATTTTTATTTAAGGCCAGATACGCAAATTTGGCAATATGTATTTTTAGTGATTTTGAGCCCTTTAATTAGAATCCTTAATGCGATAAAAGGAGCTCTCTTATTGAAAGATAACGATGGCGAAATTTATAACACACAATTGAAAAACATGTCTCTTGCAACCTTTGTTTTCTCTTTGTTTTTCATTTTGATGTTAATACCAAGCTTACTAAAATAACTAATAAAGTAGGAATATATTAAGGTTAAATTGTGGAGGAGCAACTGGCGATAGCTATTTTTAAGTTGAAAGTTTTGCTTCGCGCGTATCATTTAAAGGTTCGATAAATTAATTTTCTATTTTTTAGTAAATATTTACAAACTAAATTAACACCCTTTTTAGCATTATTAAAACTGCATTGTGTTTAAATTTTAAAAAAGTGTATACTAGGAAAATTTCCATACCTTAGTTTTTTAATAACAGAGTATTAAAAATGACAGATTTATCTAAATACAGAAATATTGGCATTTTCGCACATGTTGATGCGGGTAAAACCACGACGACAGAGAGGATCCTTAAGCTTACAGGTCAAATCCATAAAACCGGTGAAGTGCATGACGGAGAATCAACAACTGATTTTATGGATCAAGAAGCGGAGCGCGGAATTACTATTCAATCAGCAGCGGTAAGTTGTTTCTGGAACGATCATCGTTTTAATGTAATCGACACACCAGGACATGTTGACTTCACGGTTGAAGTATACCGTTCACTCAAGGTACTTGACGGCGGTGTTGGCGTTTTTTGTGGTAGCGGAGGTGTTGAACCTCAATCAGAAACTAATTGGCGTTATGCTAATGATTCTAAGGTTGCTCGAATTATATTTATTAACAAACTCGACCGAATTGGAGCTGATTTCTATCGAGTTGCGACGCAAATAGAAAAGATACTTGGTGCTAAGCCGCTGATCATGGTGCTACCTATTGGTATTGAAGATGACTTTGTTGGTGTTGTTGATTTATTAATGCGTAAAGCGTGGATATGGGATGAAACGGGTCTTCCTGAGAATTATAAAATAACCGAAGTTCCAGATGACATGATTGATAAAGTAGAGGAATACCGGGAATTGTTACTTGATACGGCATTAGAGCTAGACGATGATTTATTAGGCGCATATATGGAAGGCGAAGAGCCTTCGCTAGAAGATATAAAACGTTGTATTAGAGAAGGAACTCGAACCATGACTTTCTTCCCGACGTTTTGTGGTAGCGCCTTTAAAAATAAAGGAGTTCAAAACATTCTTGATGCGGTTGTTGATTACCTACCCGCACCGACTGAAGTTGATCCACAGCCGCTAACGGATGAAGAAGGCGAGCCAACGGGTGAGTTTGCTATTGTTTCTGCTGAAGAGTCATTTAAAGCGTTAGCATTTAAAATAACAGACGATCGCTTTGGATCTCTTACTTTCGTTCGGATTTACTCAGGAACTCTGAAAAAAGGTGATACCATTATGAATGTGGCCACAGGTAAAACAGAGCGTGTTGGGCGGATGGTTGAAATGCAGGCAGATGATCGCAATGAACTCTCTTTTGCACAAGCTGGTGATATCATAGCGATTGTTGGCATGAAAACCAATGTTCAAACAGGTCATACATTATGCGATCCTAAAAACCCAATCTATCTTGAAGCAATGGTCTTTCCTAATCCTGTTATTTCTATCGCGGTCACGCCAAAAGATAAAGGATCAACTGAAAAAATGGGAATTGCGATTGGTAAAATGGTTGCAGAGGATCCAACATTTAAAGTTCAAACAGATAGAGATTCAGGTGAAACAATCCTCTCTGGTATGGGTGAGCTTCATTTAGATATTAAGGTAGATATTCTAAAACGCACATACGGTGTTGACCTTATTGTTGGCGAGCCTCAAGTTGCTTACCGAGAAACTATCACAGAAGAAGTTGAAGATTCGTACACACACAAAAAACAGTCTGGTGGATCTGGTCAATTTGGTAAAATTGATTATCGTATTAAGCCAGGAGAGCCAGGCAGCGGTTTTGTCTTCAACACTAGTGTGAGTGGCGGTAATGTACCGAAAGAATTTTTCCCAGGAATTGAAAAAGGCTTTAAAAGCATGATGGACACTGGTGTTCTTGCTGGCTTCCCTGTACTTGATGTTGAAATAGAACTTTATGATGGTGGTTACCACGCCGTTGATTCATCAGCTCTTGCTTTTGAATTAGCAGCTCGGGGCGCTTTTCGGCAATCAATTCCGAAAGCTGGCGCACAATTGCTTGAACCTATCATGAGTGTTGACGTGTTCACGCCAGATGCGCATGTTGGCGATGTCATTGGAGATTTAAACCGTCGTCGGGGCATGATTGCAGGCCAGGAAGCCGGTGTTAGTGGTGTGCGCATTAAAGCTGACGTGCCATTATCAGAAATGTTTGGTTATATCGGCTCATTACGAACAATGACATCAGGGCGAGGTCAGTTCTCTATGGAGTTCAAAAACTACATGCCTTGTCCTATGAAGGTTGCTGAAGCCGTTATCGAAAAAGTTAAGGCGGAAAAAGCCGCAGCCAAGAAATAATCTTTTTTAGCTCTGCTACATTACCAGAATAAACAAACCCGCACAGCTCTGCTTTAGGTTTTTATCTATTGCGGAGCCTCTTACCCCAGCGCAAAAAGGTTTATACCCATGTTACTTTGAAAAGCAAAATCATCAAGGTAAATTGTGCCGAGATTTGATGCAGAAAATTGAAGTATAGTTATTATCGTGGGATCTTTTATAACAAAGCAAAGTGGTGCAAGTTGCCTTGCCCGTTGGTGATGGGCTCGGTTTTTATATGATCGGTAGCAACCTTGCTCTCAACATTCGATGCGTACGTCCCCATTACCTCATGCAGCGCCTTACTCTGAGTATCGAGTTAATGCCTGACGTTGTATATTGAAGTAGCATGGGTATATAAAGCGTAAGCTAAGAGCATCAAAACCTTGGGCTATATAGTGTTATTGCCACTCTCTTTTTAAATGTATTCATGTAGCAATTTATTGATGAGCGACCAACAGGAAACCCACACAACCAGCAACCAGTTGCGAAGCTTGGATGGGCACTCATCGATAGTAATAGCTTACAATAAGGATGTAAAATGAACAACCAAAAAACAACCTCCGCGTTATTAATGCTGTTAATGCTCAGTGTAAATTTATGTTTTGCTAGCACTTTATCAGCCCCCTATGAATTTCAAATTTTGGCTGTAAACGGTAAAAAAATAGAAAAAGCATTCTTTAGTCGCGCAAAAGCTACTGATTTAAAAGAAGGGACACAAAAAATAACAGTGGTTTATAACACCACGGTAAAAAATGACCAGGGACGCGAATCAACAAGAGTCTCATCACAAAAATTCATTGTGACACTTAAGGTTAAAAAAAATGAAAGCTATTGGCTTGAGGCAAATAGTAAGCTTAATTCATTAAAAAAAGCGAAAAAATTTGCGAGATACCCCGAGGTGAAAATAGAAACAAAAAAGGGCAAGGCTGCTGATTTTTCTGTCTCTTTAGCAAAAAAACAAGATCATGGCTTGCTAGGAAATTTATTTTATAAAGAGGAGGCGTTAACAACAGCCTCAGCGAATGCAATACCAAAGACAACGCCAATGAGTAAAAATACACAAGATAAAAGCAACATGGCAGGTAAAATGTTACATCATTGGTGGCAACAAGCAGATAAAAAGACCCGCACAAAGTTTATTGAGTTTGCTAAAAATGATATTTAATAGGTTGTAGCACCTAAAAAAAAAGTATAAAAAAACACAAAAAAGAGGTAAAGATCACGTTTTTAAGGTTAAATAAAGCAGAGTTGTTTTTTTTAGTAAAAAATAGATTACCATAAAGCTGGTTTTTTAGTTAGGCAAAGGCTTGGCGAGTAATTATCGAGGAAGGTAATTAAAATTTTGAGTAAATTAGAGGGATTTAACATGAAAAAAACACTGATAGCGACAGCTGTGTCGACACTATTTTTGTCTGGGGCTCTATCAGCAACGCAGCTTTATGTCGATGAAGTTAATTCTTTCGATATTGGCGGATATCTTGCGGTAGGCTTAAAAGGCGGTGCTGGGCAGCCTCAAGCACAAGTTGAAGAAGATTCTCCGCGTGTTAATGTTGAAGCAACACATGCGTTAGATAATGGTTTTAAGACAGAAGCGAAAGGCGAGTGGGCAGTAAACACTATGAAAGGAGGTCAATACGCATTCGTGACGCGCCTTGGTTATGTTGGTTTGAGCCATGATAAATACGGCAGAGCGGTTATTGGCACACAATATACGCCATTTTCTGATGTAATAGGCGTAGCAGATGATCCCATTTGGTTTGCAACTGATTCAGCTTACGATAACCAAGGAAACTTAGGTACGATGCGTGGGGATAAAATGATAAGCTATCGTAATGGGGTTAAATTTTCCGATGATTTTATGTTGAACTTTGGCCTTGGCTGGCAGGGACAGCATGAGTATGACAATGAGACCTATACAAAGGCGTATCCAGAGAATAGCGATTTGGCTTATCATTACCGCACGCAAGGGGCAATATCTGCAACCTTTATGGGGGTAACCTTGGGCATTGCAAGAACCCAAGGCGATGTTGAAATTTGGGAAGATGATATAATTAATCGTCCCGTTACCTTAAAAGTAGTTGTTACAGAAAACGCTCAGTCAAATGCCTTATCTGTTAAATATGGACAGTACGGGAAAGGTTTTTATGGCGCCATTGTTTATGAAAAAAATGAATACATGAATAACCCAATAGATGAGAGTGGATCTGGCTTTCCGACCCCTGACGACAATGGTTTCATTTTAGATAAAAGTACAATAGCAGAGGCAATTATTGCTTATGCATTGCCGAACAGCCTGAACTTCTCACTTAACTATGAAAACCTTAAAGATAAGAAATCTGGTAAGAGTATGCAGAGTGAGTCTGCCTTGCAAGTGGAATATAACATCATGCCTAGTGTAACTGTTTTCACTGGTTATCAACTTGATCTTCGAGGTTACTCTTATCAAAACGGTACTAATGATATGCCAATTTGGTCTAAGATACGTAAAAATAATCAATATGTGCTAGGTGCTAAAGTTGGTTTTTAATTTGACGTAACGTTTGGAATAAAAAAACCTCGCACTGGCGGGGTTTTTTATTTTTAGCACTTAATTTTAAAGCTTTATTTTAAGTATTAAGGGACAGCGCAATTTGGCTCGGTGAGGCAGGGTTACACATCTCAATAAATTGATTTACCTCGCAAGTTAAGCAATTGTTTAATGCAAAAACAATAATTTATTGAATATCGAAGGAATGTGAATTAGTGTACTCTTTTTATTAAAAAGCCAGCTACTAGGTGTAATAATAAAACCACCAGGAGCAATAATAAAACCACCAGGAGCAATAATAAAACCACGATTGCATCTTGGTGGATATTAATATCGAGAACAATATAGCCAAAAACAAGCCCACATCTTGTAATAATTTCAGTTAAATAATCAGGTAAAAGGTAATGGAAAAGAAAAATATTTTTATTAAAAAACTAAAAATGATATTTATTGTTTGCTTAGCGGTAATGGTTGTCGGGTGTGTTTCGAGAACATCAAAACAGATGACAGCTAATTTTGGCGGTTCGGCAAAAGCTATTTCTTTACAAACAGCAACAACACTAAAAAAGGTCAGAATATCAGATTCTGATTATCTTGTTTCGTCCGAATTAAATAATAAAGGCGCGGCACTACAACTGCCAGCGATATCTCCAGAAGATATAACGTTGAGGCTGACATTATTGAATGAAATTTTTAAATACTCAGAGGCTTTATCTATTATGTCAAGTAATACTGAGCCGAATAAAATTGATAAAGCGAGTAGGCAATTATATAGCTCTATAGGCGCTTTAAACCAAACTCTTGAGCAAACAACTAAGCGTGCAACCCCTCTTTTGACGGATAATGATCTCAAGCTGATTGCCACCACGGTAAATATAACCGGAAGATGGTTTTTTGAGCGAGCCCGCTTAAAGGCAATAAAAACAACGGTTATAAAGGCAGATCCGGTCATAAGCAAAGCAATTGAGCTGTTAACAACAGAAATTAAAAAGGACGGTCCTTGGAGTAAAAGTTTACAACTTTCATCAACCTCAGAAGCAAAAAACTTATTTAGAGCCGCTCAAACAATTAAGAATGTCCCCGAAAAAAGAAAGCTCTTGGCTGAAGCACAACAACTCTATGATCAAGCAAGTTTTGAAAATAGTACCTTTGCACAGCTTAATGCGTCATTAGAAGCATTAAAATCTAGTCATTTTGCATTAGCAAAAGCGTTAAAAAAGGATTCTGATAAAAATACGCTAAAAGCGCTGAGTAATTTAGCTAAACTTGAAAGTGGAATTATACGCATCCATGCATTTCAGGCTTCGTTAACTCAAAAACCAGAGGCTAAGTAACCTGAATTAGGGCTAAAATTAAAGGATCCACCAATTATGACGATATCAAATGAAAATGAAAAAATAATCAAAGACTCTCTTGCGGCACTAAATTTATTTTTAGACGCCCCTGCTTATCGGGAATTAATTGATAATAAAAACATTTCCGCACAAACGCAAAGTACATTGACTGCTTGTTGGGACCAGCGTGATAAGCTTGTTAATGCTTTGTTAAAGATCTATGCAGCTGATATAAAAGAGAACAACCCAAAATTTCAAGATCTCATTGCGCAAATGAAAGACGTTAAAGTAAAAGCTCAAGCGGCAAGTCAAGGCTTAACAAAAATCACAGATAAAATTAATTCAGCAGTTTCACTGGCAAAATCCGCTGATGGAGCGTTAGATATTGCCGCTATATTGGTACATTAACAAAGCAAAGTGATTTATTACTTAATATTAGGCTTACTAATCAACAAAGCATTGCTAGATGCATGCTATCTCATCACCAGATAACGCGCTCTGCGCAGATAAGCTCTATTTTAGTGATAATTTGGCAATCAATGGTTAGGGTTAAGGTTTTTGGACTTGATAGTTTAAGCGCTAAATCGCAAACGGGTACTTAATTGCTTGGTGATATTGGTAGCCAAGCACTTTAAAATCATCTGTAGTAACCCATGTTTCTAAGTCTTGCAGGGTTTTTATTTTGGGGTTTATTTTCAACGCTGGTGCTGGAAATGGCTGGCGTTTTAATTGTACGTCGCGCATTAAGCTTAGTTGATCGTCATAGATATGCGCATTAATAATTTTATGATATGCATTGCCTGCTTTTTTACCGGTAATTTGAGCTATTAAGGCTAAAAAAGTAAAGACTTGTATCTGATTAAAATTAAGCCCAAGTGGTACATCACATGAGCGTTGATAGCTGGTCAAATGCAAGGTGTCGCCAATCAATGAGAAGGTATGAGTATGCATGCATGGCCTTAGGCAACCTAGTTCAAATTCACCTGGATTGTAAAAGGTAATAATTTCTCCGCGATCATCTACTCCGTTTGTTAGGTTATCAATGACCTTTTGTAGTTGATCAAGAATTGCGCCGTCAGGTTTATTCCAACGACGCGCTTGAACACCATAAACGCGGCCCATATCATCAGTACCTTTACGATGAGGATTGTTTAACCAAGCCTTGTTTAAGTTAGAGTTGGCATCCCAAGTCTTTGTGCCTAGCGCTCGAAAATCAGCGGCATTATCATAACCGCGAATATAACCCAACAATTCAGCAATCGCACTATTGTAATAACTTTTTCTTGTGGTGATGAGTGGAAAGTGATTGTTTTTAACATCATATTGAAGATCGGCATTAATGATTGTTAAACAAGATTTTCCAGTGCGTTTGTTTTTTATCCAAGTGCCTTTTTCGATAATGCGCTGGCATAAATCTAAATATTGTTCCATTAAAAACGCCCTTGTACTGGGTTGTTTTTATAAGCATAAATAATTAATATCGTACCAATTATTACCATTGGAATGGATAAAATTTGTCCCATTGTCAGGCCGAAAGTTAAAAATCCAAGTTGCGGATCGGGTTGTCTGGCAAATTCAGCAATGATCCTAAATACGCCATAAGCGAGTAAAAACAGTCCAGAAGTACTCCCATTTGGTTTTGGTTTGCGAGTAAAGGCAAGCAGAATTATTAATAATAAAACGCCTTCTAATGCAAATTCATAGAGCTGTGATGGGTGTCTTGGTAGTGGCCCACCATTATGGAAAATAATGCCAAAAGGAGAAGTTGTCACACGTCCCCATAATTCTGAATTGATAAAGTTGCCAATGCGCCCAGCACCTAAACCAAAAGGCAAAAGCGGCACAATGAAATCGCCGACAGCAAGAATTGAGCGATTATTGGATTTTGCATAATAAATAATGGCCAGAACAACGCCAATAACACCGCCGTGGAAAGACATGCCACCTTGCCATATTTTAAAAAGGTAGAGGGGATTTTGTATAAAGTAGGGAAATTGATAAATTAATACATAACCTATCCGACCACCAAGAATGACCCCCAAAAACCCGTAAAATAGCAAATCACTTGCTTGCGCTTTATCCCATAGACCATTTGATTTAGCGCACTGGCGACCAGCTAGCCAAAAAGCAAAAATAAAGCCGATAAAATACATTACACCATACCAATGTATTTCTAGCGGGCCAAGAGATATTGCAACAGGGTTTATATAAGGTAGTACATAATGTGATGACATGAGTATTCAACTTATTTAAGAGATGCGAGAAGTAAAGGCTTTTTTAAATAATAACCTTAATCAATTGATAAAAAAAGATAAAAAATGAGATATTATTCACATTCAATCGAAGTTATTTCAAGTATGATACCACACTAAGAATTGATATTAGTAAGTATGGAATTGAAAGTGAAGAAAACAACCAATATTTTTCAGCGTATGGTAAACGTGGGTATCGTAGTTCAAATTCTTATTGGTATTGTTCTCGCTGTTATTCTTGCGAGTTTTTTGCCTAAATTTGCGGTTTCAATATCTTTTCTTGGTACTCTTTTTGTATCGGCATTAAAGGCGGTTGCGCCTATGCTTGTTTTTATCTTGGTTGCATCGTCACTTGCTAATCATAAAAAAGGGGTAAAAACAAATATAAGACCAATTATTATACTTTATATAGTGGGGACATTTATTGCCGCAACAGTAGCTGTACTAGTTAGTTATTTTTTTCCGATTGAACTGGTACTAAATGCAAGCAATGTTAAAATAACGCCCCCAGAGGGGATAGATGAAATTTTTAACAATCTGTTGCTAAAAATTGTCGATAACCCAGTCAATGCACTTGTTAAAGCTAATTTTATTGGTATCTTAGCATGGTCTGTGGCATTGGGTATTATTTTACAACATGCATCGCAAAGTACTAAGGATACTTTAAATGATCTTTCAGTTGCGGTTACTAAAATTGTACATGTTGTTATTCGTTTTGCCCCATTGGGCATTTTTGGGTTGGTGGCAGGTACATTTGCTAAGACAGGATTTTCAGCATTGCTTGGCTATTCGCAATTATTGATCCTTCTAATCTCATGTATGCTTATTATAGCGTTAGTGGTAAACCCTGCGATAGTTTACTATAAATTGCGCTCTAATCCATACCCACTTGTTTTCCAGTGTTTGCGAGAATCGGGAGTGACGGCATTTTTTACACGTAGTTCAGCGGCAAATATTCCCGTTAATATGGAGTTATGTAAGAAATTAAATCTTGATAAAGATACTTATTCTGTTTCAATTCCGTTGGGTGCTACAATTAACATGGGCGGAGCGGCAGTTACAATATCAGTATTAACATTAGCAGCCGTGCATACATTGGGTATTCAATTTAGTATTGCTAGTGCAATTTTATTAAGTGTTGTTGCAGCTATTTCCGCATGTGGCGCATCAGGAGTTGCTGGCGGATCATTACTACTAATTCCGCTTGGATGTAGTTTGTTTGGCGTGCCAAACGATGTTGCAATGCAAGTTGTTGCCGTTGGTTTTATTATTGGAGTGGTGCAAGATTCAGCAGAAACAGGTTTGAACAGTTCAACTGATGTTCTGTTTACAGCCGCAGCATGTCTTACACCAGCGACAGCAAAGAGTACTATATAGTCTATCGCTTAGGTTATTAAACAAACTAAAGGAGTACACGAATATGCAATTAAGAAGTTTAACTAAAAATTTTTTAGAGCAAAATATTGTCGTTGACAAACGCCTAGAAAGCAGTTAATAAACCGATGATTTTAAAATAGATAAAACATTTATAAATTGTTTACTTGTAATTTATACTTAATAAGTTACAATTGATGTTTTAAGGTCTAAGTCATCTTTTAATTTATAGTCTAATACAGTGAAAACAAATATGCGCAGAAAAAGAGCAAAAATACATCTATCGGATCAGCAAAGAGCAGAACTTCAAACAATAGTTCGCCGTAAGTCAACGAATGCATCATTAGCTTTAAGAGCTAAGTTGTTGCTTTATGCTGAAGCATTACAACAAAATAAAGCGGTTGCTTCGCAATTGCAGGTTTCTATTCAATTGGTTGGCAAATGGTGTCACCGATGGAATGATTTAATTGAGACAACTTCAATTGAAAACTGCCTAAGTGATGGGCAACGACCGGGATCACCGCCTAAAATCAGCATAGAAAGTCTTTGCCGGTTTGTAAATTTAGCGTGTGACTCGCCTGAAAAATATAATTGGAAAATAGCTAATTGGACGAAACGCAAGCTACAAGAAGAGGCGATCAAGCAAGGCATTTTTGAATCAATATCTGAGCGACATGTTGGTCGACTATTGAAAAAACTTGAGCTTAGCCCTGATAAAAACAGGTATTGGCTACAAGCAAATGCAGATGAATTTCGTGAAGAAAAAATAGCGAATATTCGGGCTCTTTATAAAAGCGCAGATGCGTTAAGAAATAAAGATCACCGTAGCAAAGATGAAGAGCTAGAAAAAGATCAGAGCCCTGTTAAAGAAATGGTAGAAGAAGGCGTATGGTGATGTAATGAAACAGCTTGGGTTTGCCGATTCAGCCCAGAAGTGTTAACGGCTATGCGACTAAGGATGGTGTATATTTACTCATGATTTCGTGAGTATAGATAGCAGTTTTTTCTTGGTCGCTAGTTTTGTTGGATTAAATTTATCCAGACATTATTATTGTGGATCAATTTAAAGTCCGTTGATTTTGTCTAATATTGCTGTAAAAATCTACTTATATTTCTATTCAATCCTTCCCTATGAGTAATAAAAATATGCAAAAAAAAATCATTGTCTACTGCTTTGTGCTAGAAAAAGCCTTGATTTTTATCTGCAGTTATTGTTAAAACAACATCCTTAAATGGAGCTAATAACTCAATTGTTGCATCTGCTCTGTTGCTGATTTATCAAAAATTAGCGGTATTATAGTGTGACGACTTAGCTGCTTGACAATGGTAATTAAGGTGTAGCTATGGACTTTCCTATCACTAAATCAATTTCCTCTTTTTATAATAAACAAACTTAGCGACCACTTACTAACCACGAATGTTAAGATATCCATGTATGTTAAGATATTCTTGATACAGAGTAAGGAAGGTATCAAAAATTTTGCAGAAAAATTTAAATAACTTGGGGTGTCGGTATTATTTAGTGCGTTTGCTCTTATTCCTCATTAGTGAAAACGCATAGCCGGATAGCTCTTTTAACGTCTTTTGATATACATCCTTTTTAAAATCTATTATTTGCCGAATGGGATACCAATAACTAACCCAACGCCAATTATCAAATTCAGGATGTTCACAAACGTCAAACTTAATGTTTACTTCATCAGCAACCAGTTGCAATAAAAACCAACGCTGTTTTTGGCCTATACAAATTGGCGGTGGAGTACCTCTTCGCACCAAATGCTTTGGCAGTTGATATCTCACCCAATATTTAGTCTTTGCAAGTATCTTTACATGCTTTGGTTTTAAACCAACTTCTTCATATAGCTCACGATACATGGCTTGCTCAAGTGTTTCATTTTCGTCGACTCCCCCTTGAGGAAATTGCCAAGAATATTGTTTGTATCGTTTAGCCCATAAAAGTTGGCTATTTTTATTGCAAATAATGATGCCTACATTGGGGCGATAGCCGTTTGTATCAATCAAAATAACACCTTATATTGTTATGTTTTTAATCACTATAGCAATATCATCTTTTGTAGTAAAATAATAAAATAATAAAATAATAAAATAATAAAATAATAAAATAATAAAATAATAAAATAATAAAATAATAAAATAATAAAATAATAAAATAATGATATTTGCATAAAAACCCATGCTACCCAGAAATGCAATATCAAGTACGAACTAGATAATCAGAGTAAGGTGCAACATGACGTAATGGGGACGTGCGCATTGAATGTTGAGCGGAAGGCGGTTTCCTTTCATATAAAAACCTAGTTAGCACACCAAAGGGCGTGGCTCATTATTTAAGTTTGCATGGTTATAAAATATAGAATGATAATAACTTCCCTTCAATTTTATGCCGCGCATTTCGGCACAATATAATACCCTAGGAAATCTAAACAGTAAAATTAAGATTCTTATTCCTGTTTGAGATAGTATCTAGCAAAACAGGAGAATTACTATGAGCAAAAAAAGAACAACTTACTCTGCTGAGTTTAAAAGTAAGCTTGTACTGGAGTTATTGGAAAATGAAAAAACAATAGCTTACATTGCAAATGAAAATAATATCACCCCATTGATCCTTGGGAATTGGAAAAAATATTCCTGGAAAATGCTGTTATTGCAATGGAGCCAGCAAAAGCTGTTAAGGAATATAAGCTAGAGCTTGTTGCTGCTTTAGACAAAAATGAAATGCTCACAAAAATTGTCGGTAAAATGACATCCTCGAATGAATGGCCAGAAAAAAACTAAAAAGCTAAAATGCTAAAAAGCTTGGGAGGATCTGATAAAAAGAAGTTAATTGAGCCTAAGCTAGAAAGCCTTTCAGTTTCGATGCAATGTGACTTATTAAATTTGAATCGGAGTACTTTTTACTACACTGAAAAAGTGAATAATAAAAAGCATGAGATTCAGCAGGAAATAGCCAAAGTGTTTGATAAAACACCAATTTACGGCGCTAAAAAGGTGTATCAACAGCTTCTAGAAAATGGAGTCAAGGCATCTTTAAACACGGTAGCAACATATCGAAAGGAGCTGGGTTTAAAGGCTATTTTAGCGGTTAAGCAAGTAACAACTACCGTAGCCAATAAGCAACATCAGAAATACAGTTATAAGCTTAGAGGCCTTAATATTTCACATGCTAATCAGGTATGGAGCACAGATATAACCTACATCAAAGTCAAGGGTGGAAGGGTTTACCTTGCTGCAGTTATTGACTGGCATTCTAAAGCCGTCTTATCGCACAAAATATCGAATACGATGGATTGTGCACTGAGCATTAACGTCTTGAATACGGCCTTGGATCGCTATGGAAAACCTGAGATATTCAATACAGATCAGGGAAGTCAGTATACAAGCGATGTGCATACTCAAAAATTAAAACAGAACGGGATCACGATATCAATGGACGGGAAAGGCCGTGCCACTGATAATATTTGCATTGAAAGATTTTGGATAAGCGCAAAATGCGAGCGTATTTATCTAAATGAATATGAAACTATCAAAGATTTACAAGAAGATGTATCCGATTACATTGAGTTTTATAATCACGAACGATTTCATGAAACATTGAAATATAAAAAACCAATGAATGTTTACCAAGAAGGAATTAAGGCGAGCTTAGCTTTATCAAAGGTATCTTAACTGTGGAATAAGAAATATTAAATAACTGTCTTGACTCTTTGGGTAGGTATACAATTTGCCTTGCTGATATTGCATTTCAATCGTTACATGGTTATACACTTTAGCGTTAAATATGATGCTTATTAAAGAATTACGCACCCTGATGATTGATCAATTCCTTGATTAGGTGTTGCAAAAGAAGCAGTAAAGAAAGCCCAACATTCGGCAATTGAATGTGTGTTTTCAGGGAAGTCTTTTGCTATTTGTTTAGCTTTATTCATACCAAATATAGGCTTAAATGCAAAATTATCATCAGGGAGACGTTCAGGTCCATCATCGATGGTATTTAGTATTTTATGTGTTAGCTCATGATAAATAATTAATGCCCTGTCTTGTATCGTCATAACAGGGTGCATTATGTGCTCGCCAATCAATATACGCATTCCATCAACTGGTAAATGTTGTGGCACGGCTCTCTCATGTGTAGCGTTTTCATTTGAGGGATATTTTTCACTTATAAAATCAGTAATTGGTTTTCCATAACAAGTAGCTAAACCTGGCGCAGGTCTTTGCACTGCATTAATCATACCATTCCTGGGTTTTTGATAGCGCATATCAATAAAGGTTATGATTTGATTTGGATCACTTAATATTCTATGTATTTTTTCTATGCCTTCTATTACTTTCGTTAGAGTGAGCTGGTAATTATTTCCGAACCATAATCTGAATTCCTTCATATGATACTTGAAGCCCACAGCAGCCGCGTTAAATGCTTTCATTGAATTTATAACACAATATTTCAAAGCTTCTCTTAGTGCTACTTTTTCGTTATCAGTAAATCCAAAGTCTTCGTGCTTATAACTGATGGGCGGAAGTGATCTTTTATCCGGCCTTTTAATTAATATTCCATTTCTATGCATTTGAGCTCTCTGCCAAGCGCTAAACGCGATTAATTTAGTTGTATTTTGATAGTGGGAGAATTGAGTAGTTATCATCTTAAATTCCATTATGACTGGATTTGGACACCATATAGATTCTTCCATCAATTCGTCTTGGATCCGACCCTCTCGTACAGCCTTCTCTTTCACCAGTGCATAAGTTATTGTTCTGTTTGCTTTTGGCTCTGGTTCAAACGCACTTCTTAATTTGTGTGGATCAATTCTGTTTTTTGGTTTTGTCTTAGGACCTTTGGGAAGTAGGTTTTTTGGTATAACTATTTTTTCTTGTCCCATTTTTATTACCTTTGTGATTTAAGTAGCTAGTGCAAATTTAAATTAATAAAAAATAGATCTGTTAAATGTGTTTTGATTATCTTTTATTCTGCAAGAGATCCAAAAATGAAATCATATATTTTCATGAAACCTACAGAAAATTTATCATCAGCTAGTGTGTATGTTTATTTTGTAGCTTTAGGATAAATAATGAAAGATCCTCTTATAAGGATTTTCTCGACATAGCTTGTATTTATACCCATGCTACCCCGAAATGCAATATCAGCAAGGCAAATTGTGCCGATATGCGATGCCTAAAATTGAAGTATAGTTATTATCGATCGATATTTTATAACAATGCAAATTGGTGCAAGGAGTAGCGGCCTTCGGTGCGCTAACTCGGTTTTTATATGAAGGGAAGCTGCCTTGCTCTCAACATTCGATGCGATAATAACCATTACCTCATGTTGTGCCTTACTCTGATTATCGAGTCCATGCCGACGTTGCATTTTGAGGTAAGATGAATATATACCCATGTTACTTCGAAATGCAAAATCAGCAAGGAAAATTTTGCACGGACACAAGGCACAAAATTGAAGTATAGTTATTATCGATGGATATTTTATAACGATGCAAATTGGTGCAAGGAGTAGCGGCCTTCGGTGCGCTAACTCGGTTTTTATATGATCGGTAGCAGCCTTGCGCTCAACATTCGATGCGATAATAACCATTACCTAATGTTGGGCTTTGATTTGTCTTCGATCTAAGTGCTGTGCAGAGCATTTTGAATGATAACGGGTATATAAAAACATGTATAACTCTGTGAATAAACATTGTAATTAATCGTATAATATTTAAAATCAAGAGGTTAATATCGTTAGACATTAAAAACTCACATATAAAACAAATATAAATCAATGAGTTACAAAAAAAGAAAATAAAAAAACATTTTTAATTGCAATGTTGATAAAATTAAATTTTTAGGCTCTGGCTTGTGGGTATCTTTATGGCTTAGGATTTAAGCATCTGTTATTTTTCAAGCCGTTACTGTTTTGAAAAGCAACTTCACATTGCATTTCGTTGTCACATGAGTATAGAATAATTTTTTAAGTTTTAAAAAAAGGATAACAAATGGTTGCACCTCCGCAAACAACGCTTGAATTATTAGCGCGCTGCGATAATATTGCAGGGCATTCATTACAAGAGCTTGCTGAGTTTGCTGGTATAAAAATGGCAAAAGATTTAACGACTGATAAGGGTTGGGTTGGGCAACTTATTGAATGGCATTTAGGTGCAAGCGCTGGTAATAAACCAGAGCAAGATTTTAAACACCTTGGCATTGAGTTAAAAACAATTCCAATTGACCGATTAGGCAAAGTATTAGAGACTACCTTTGTTTGTAGTACGCCGCTGTTAAATACAATTAACCTCACTTGGGAAAACAGCAATATTTGCAATAAATTAAGTAAAGTTCTTTGGGTGCCAGTTCAAGGAGAGCGTCACATTGAACTCTCACAGCGTAT
This sequence comes from Bathymodiolus brooksi, assembly GCA_963680875.1. Lineage (NCBI taxonomy): Eukaryota > Metazoa > Mollusca > Bivalvia > Mytilida > Modiolidae > Bathymodiolus > Bathymodiolus brooksi. Next base: position 1,551,572 of record CAVMGF010000075.1, read on the forward strand.
TGTTGGAAATGGTTTTTTATGGACAGCAAATAGCGAACAAACACAACTACTTAAAAATGATTGGAATGAATTGATGGAAAAAATAGCTTTAGGCGAAATAGAATTGCTTAGTGCGCGCGATGGGCAAGCAGTTCAACTTCGTCCTAAAGCCGCCAATGGGCAGTGCTTAACTGACGCTTATGGAAAAAATGGCAAGCTAATAAAGGTTAGACCACGCGGTTTTTATCTAAAAAAGAACTTTACTCAATCAATCATTAACTTTCAATTTAATATATGATAAAGTGCTTTACGAGTAGAACGCAAATCATGCTAAAAACGATGTAATTTTAACTTTTTTTAATCTAAGGTAATGTATGTCTATCACTAAAGAATATTTAAAATCAAAAAAGCTTGTAAAGATTGGCTTTGAAATAGATAAAAAAGTCACCAAGAACGCAAAAAAGATTGATTTTCTTTCTGAATACAATCAATGGAAGCCACTTAAAATGCAAAAATTAAAAAATGGCAACTTCAAATTAACGACTAATTTTCCAACAAACAATGGATCTAGCTATCAATTTATTTATAAAGCAACAGCGGATACAGGTGATGAATATGTTATCCATAGCGATGGGGCTGATGAGTATGTTGATAATGGAATGAATGATGGTGGAAAAAACGCAGTGATTTGTGTGAAATAAAACCTATCCAAGTCAAAATATTTTTTCATGTGTAAGATCGATAACAAATTTAGTGCTCAACATTCGCTAAGGGCATGGCAAGATTAGCTTATTTATATCGATCTTTTGCGGATTATTAACGCAGTTAAGCACTTTAGAGGTCAAGTTTATGCCTTGAATCTCGCAACAATTTATCTTGCTTATTTTGAATTGTGAACCAGTATAACTATCATCTAAAGGGAATATTATTTCTTTGTTTAATCTTGTAAGTCGCGAATATAATAAAACATATTGATGGGTAACAGATAGCTAAATTTCGTATTTTGTTCTATCGCCTAAATCAAAGTGCAATGGCATATTTATTTTTTTCCAGCCCATATACAAATACAATCCACCCACCAGTAGTAAACAAGCTGATGCAATTTCTGAATGAGAGAAAACTATCAAAAACCAAGTCACTACTAAAATAATGGGGATAAGTTTTAGAATAAATAACGAAAAACAAAAACTTTCTTTAAATGCAAGTCCTGCATGAGTCACAAAAAAACCGCCTAATGCAAAATAAGCAATCCAAATATTTGCGACTGTAAAACTTAAAGTTAGCAACCAGATACCAATCCATGTAGTTGCAACTAAAACCGTGCGCACGGACTTCATATAAATGTGTAAAGTTGCTGCTTGAAAGATTGAGCCTAATGCGAGAAAAAGTACGATGTGCTTAAACCAATATGGGTAAAAGAGTTGCTGTGCAGCTAAGGCAATTAATGCAAAACCTGAAAGTACAATCCCTGTGCGATAAACGGAAATACTTATTTTATCCCAAAGATCGAGTTTTTCTTTTATATGTGGATCTGCCATGTTTCTACCTTAATTACGTAAACTATACTAATAACCATATTACTTTAAATATTCAGAATCAGCAAAATAAATTATTGATCTTATTTCGCCATAATTTGCATTGTTAACAGGTATTTATGGTTAAAAAAACAACTTATCGAAACGGTTTTATTTGTATATAACCATGCGACTTCGTAATGCAAAATCAGCAAGGCAAATTGTGCCGATATTTGATGCCTAAAATTGAAGTATAGTTATTATCGTGGGATATTTTATAACAATGCAAATTGGTGCAAGGAGTAGCGCCATTCGTGGCGCTAACTCAGTTTTTATATGAAAGGAAGCCGCCTTGCGTTGCAACATTCGATGCGATAATAACCACTACCTCATGTTGCGCCTTACTCTGATTATCGAGTTCGTACATGACGTTGCATTTTGAGGTAACATGGGTATATAACGATGCAAACTTAAACAAGGAGTAGCTCCCTTCGAGGAGTCTTGCTAACTGCTCATTTTAAAATAAGTTAAATACTATAATATATTATTGGTCTAAATAAAAGGTAAGGAAAACCTTTCATCCGGTAGCACGACCGTAGCATCTTTTTATTCATATTTTGGGCAAAGGTTATATAATCATCAGCAAGCGAGCCAACAAATGCCGATATAAGTGGATAAATAACTGACATATCTCTATGTTCAAGAACAAGTTTAAAACCACGGTGTGTAAAATATTTTTTAAGCAAAGCCGGATCCATTGCCCTAGGGATAAACACTTGACCTATTTCACTTAAAATAGAATGGCAATTCATAATCAGCCTAATAAATTGCTCAGGTGTATAGTAAATGTCAATTGGCAAGTTTTCTAGTACGATCAGATCAAATTTTTGATAGCTTAATTGGGTGTTGATCATCTTAACATCAACCGTAACAAAATCCATTAGAATAGAAGGACTACAAGCGGCGTCATTATCAACTGTTATACAATTCGAATGCCGATGAAACGCAAAAGGATACCATGGAGGTGTGTCTCTAATGTCACCGCCTTTTCCACCGCCTTTTTCGATAGTAGCACCGCAACCTATTACAATTGTTTTCATAAATTATTTTCTCTCCTATTTTACATATTTATATCCATGTTACTTCAAAATGCAACGTCAGCATGGACTCGATAATCAGAGAGAAGGCGCAACTTATGTAATGGGGCCGTGCGCATCGAACGTTAAGCGTAAGGCTGGCTTCCTTCATATAAAAACCGAGCCCGGCACCAAAGGGCGCTGCTCATTGTTTAAGTTTGCATCGTTATAAAATCTTTATAGTAGAATAACTATACTTCAATTTTAGGCATCAAATCCGCGAGCAATTTGCCTTGTTGATATTGCATTTCTTGGTAGCACGAGTATATATAAGTTATAGCAAAATTTACAGTTATTTTAGTCTTTGCCAATTTTTTATCTTGGCTATTGAGGATGGTAATGAATGAGTTAATCAAAAAGGTTGGGGGAGGGTAACGGTTGGTGTATCATGCGAATAATAAATGGAGAAAAACATGCCTGAGTTACCTGAAGTTGAAACGAGTCGCCGAGGCATTAGTGCGCATATTATAGGTTCAATTATTACTAATGTTATCATTCGCCAAGCACAATTGCGTTGGCTAATACCAATGGATATGCCTGATCATATCCAAAATCAGAAACTAATTTCAATTGATCGTCGGGCGAAATATTTACTGCTAAATTTCCTATCTGGCACGTTATTGATCCACTTGGGAATGTCGGGTTGCTTGCGAATTTGTAAGGCAAATGTAACACATCAAAAACATGATCATGTAGATTTTATTTTTGATAACTGCATCTTGCGTTATACTGATCCTCGCCGTTTTGGTGCTATTTTATGGTTAGGTTTATCTCCTTTAAATTCAAAATTACTCTCCAGTTTAGGTCCTGAGCCTTTAAGTGATGAATTTACAGGTGTAAGTCTTTATCAATTAGCTAAAAAGCGCAAATTACCAGTTAAACAATTTATTATGGATCAAAAGGTAGTTACAGGTGTTGGTAATATTTATGCAACTGAAGCACTATTTATAGCAGGTATTGATCCGGCATGTGCAATCGGAAATATATCGTTAAAGCGTTATCACTTATTGGTTAATGCTATAAAAGAAACTTTACAAGAAGCGATAAAACAAGGTGGTACAACACTCAGAGATTTTGTCGGCGGAGATGGAAAACCAGGTTATTTCCAGCATAAATTACAAATTTATGGAAAATCAGGAGCTGATTGTCCCAAATGCCAAACGACGCTTAAATCACTTAAATTAGCATCGCGCAACAGTGTTTATTGCCCTAATTGCCAAAAATAATTGCTTAAGAAAATGGACGCTATGAACATTTCAAGTTACGAAAAAAACAACATACAAGAAATAACACAAATGTTTATTATAACCTTCTCAGATTCAAAAGGTGCTAAAGAGGGAAATAACATAGGAGAGCTCGTATTAGATTTACTGTCCAATACAAATGAAAGTGATTTTTATTGTTTTATTGCCACTGAAAATAAAAAAATTATCGGCAGTATTATTTGTTCTAGATTGAGCTTTGAAACGCTTGAAAATGTATTTATGCTTGCCACTGTTGCCGTTGATACAGCATTTCAACGTAAAGGAATTGGTCAGAAATTGATACATTTTTAGATTAATATCTTAAAAGAAAATGGGGTTGAATTGCTTATAACTTATGGAGATCCACTCTATTACAATAAAGTGGGGTTTAATTATATCAGTGAAAAAATCATCAAAGCACCTTTAAAGTTAAGCTATCCAAATGGGTGGCTAGCACAATCACTTGTCAGTGATGAAGTGTAAAAAATTAAAGGCAACTCAAGTTGTGTTGATGCATTTAACAAAGCAGATTTATGGTAATTGCACACGCCTTTATAAATTTATAAAAGCAGGGCGCTTTTACTTATAAATAAAATATTCAAGTAACCTCAAATGTAAAGTCCGCACCGAACTAGATGATCAGTATCAGGAGCACTTTGAGGTGATAGTCATATCGGTATATATATTTTTTCATCAACATGCCAAGGTAGCTATCAACGCGATGATCAGTATCATGATCACCTTGATTGGTAGTCTGAGTGGTATTGGTATTAGCATTGGTATATTCATCAATATGTAAGGGTAGCTGATAACTCTATGATCCTTATCAGGCACACCTTTACTGGTAGTCCGATTGGTATATAAGCATGTTCCTCAATATGCAAATTAGCGGCACTCAATGATCTGTGTTAGGTGTGTCTTGAGGTGGTAGTCTGATTGGTATATGTAAGGCAATATCAGTTACCTATTTTTTAAATTTCTTGCGTAAAGCCAGTTTCACACAAGCTGGTGCTAAGTGGGTAATATCACCACCATGCTTGAAAACTTCTTTAACAACCGTTGATGAAATAAAACTGATGGCACCGTTAGCGGCTAATAAAATGGTTTCTAATTTTGGGTTTAACGATTTGCTTATTTGTGAAAGTTTGACTTCATGATCGGCATCGACAGCGCCTCTTATGCCTCTAATTAATGCTTGTGCGTGATGTGTTGCTGCAAAATCGTTAAGTAACCCTGAAAAAGGGATTATTTCAATTTTTTTCATATTAGCCGTTGCCTCTTCTAATAATGCGCAACGCTCTTGTAGATTTAATAACGTTTCTTTAGAACTGTTTTTTGCAACAGCAACTATCACTTTTGATGCAATATTGCTGGATCGTTCAAGTAAATCAATATGCCCTAATGTAACAGGATCAAATGATCCAGGAAAAATAACAGTCTCCATTATTTACTACCTTCTTAATATACTCGTTGTAATTCAAAATGCTTTATTGTGTCGCTACTTGAGTGATAAGACAAGCTGCTATATTTATTTTTGATGATCAATTGCGTTAATTACTCGAGATGTAAATTTTATGCAGAGTGTTTGTGGCAAATTTGTCATGCTAATTTTTCACCTTAAGCTCATATGGGTATATACAATGCCCTTGATGATTATGTGTTTTAAAGTAACTTGGTTAAGCAATGGCTAAAATTAGCTAGCGGCTCTTTAATATTATTGAGTTAATCAAAAGCTGATTTCATATTCCAAGAAAAACTATACCAAGGATCTGGATTTTTACTGGATCGTAGAGATGCTTTAGGGAACTCAATTGAAATATGGTTATCTTTTAAGCTATAAATAGATGCGCTAATGTTAATATCACTTGCAAGGCAAAAGATAACTAAAAGGGCAATAGGGTAAATATAAAACATTTTAAACATAATAATTCCAAGGTGTTTTTAAAATAGCTAATTGGTAGTGAAAATATAACACGTTCATTTGATTATTTCAAAATAGGCAATAGCTCATGAAAATATCACATTTTCATTTGATTGTTTAAAAATAGCCGCCGAAAGAAAGGTTAAAAACTCTTCACCACTTTTATCGTCAATCCATTTTCCATTAACATAATCGTAATGATGTCCATTTTCGAGTGTTGCTAACCAAATTTGATGCAAAGGTTGTTGGCGGTTAATAATGAGTTTAGTTCGGTTATCAAATTCTAATATTAATAAACTGCCATTTTGGTCGTAATCGATATCAGCGGCTTCTTTTTCGATACAATTTTCAATTTTTTGATATAGCTCATCGGCTAACGTTAAAAATTTACTATCATTCATCTTCTACCCCTTTGCTTTTTTATACTAAAGTGCGATTATATAGTCCAATGATGAATTCTATAGAGTTAAGCATGAAAAAAGCAAATTTTGCTATCTTATTCACTATTTTGCCACTAATATTGTCAGGATGTGGTTTAAAAGGGCCTCTTTACAAAAAGGCTGAGCCCACAACTAAAGTAAACCCTAAAAAAGAGTCAAAGACAAGCAATATCAGCAAAGAAGATTCGCATGGTAAAAAAATAGCTACTGGCCGTGATGTCTTTTCTGAGAAAGGTTCAAAGAAATAATATGATGTTAAAAGAAAAGTAACATGCGACAATTAAGCATAATAGCAATGACAGTAAATAATTTGTTAATTTTACTGCTAAAAATGAGTTATTCCTTGGCAATGGTTAATAAAAGTTGGCAATATTGCTAAAATTTAATGTTATCAATGAGTAATTAAGGTAAATAATCAGTAAAAAGGTAGCAATTTTGTGCACAATTGGCGACTTTGCTTTAGTTATACTTTGTTCGCTAAGTTATGGGTATTATTTTAAAAATACTTTGCGAGCCTTGCTCGAATGGCAATCTAATGAGCGTCACGCGCTTAATTTTATGGTAGCATCTTGCTTAATTTGTCTTACTGGGGTTGCACATTGATGTTACATGGAGATAGATGTTATGGATAAAACAGCTAAAAATAATTAATAAGGAGCTTTAAATTGAACCATTTTAACTATAATGAAGATGGGCGAATGTTTGCAGAGTCTGTCGCAGTTGAAGACATTATTAGCAAAGCTGGAACGCCTACTTATATTTATTCCCGCGCAACCCTTGAGCGCCATTGGAATGGTTTCTCAAAAGCTACGGGTGATAATCAGCACTTAATCTGCTATGCGGTAAAAGCGAATTCAAATTTAGGTGTATTGAACCTAATGGCGAGGCTTGGCTCTGGTTTTGATGTTGTTTCTGTTGGAGAGTTATTGCGCGTTATTCAGGCTGGTGGTGATCCTCACAAAGTGGTCTTTTCTGGCGTTGCAAAAACTGAAATTGAGATTTCTACGGCGCTTCAAGCAGGGATTTATTGTTTTAATATTGAATCTATTTCTGAATTATATCGTATTAATGCCGTGGCTCAAAGCCTAAATAAAAAAGCGCCTATTTCAATTCGTGTTAATCCAGATATTGATGCGGGGGCGCATCCTTATATTTCAACAGGTTTAAAAGAAAATAAATTTGGCATTGAAGTCGCTCAAGCGATCACAGTTTATCATCTCGCAAATGAGCTTGAGTTTATTGAAATCAAAGGCGTTGATTGTCATATAGGTTCTCAACTAACTGAAATGGCACCTTTTATCTCGGCATTAGACAAACTACTGATTCTTGTTGATACATTAGTAGAGCAAGGCATTACGATTAATCATCTTGATTTAGGGGGGGGGTTAGGCGTACCTTATTATAAAGAAACTCCACCGATGCCAACTCAATATATGAAGATGATAATGGAGCGGATTGGCGATCGTAAGCTTAAATTAATTTTTGAACCTGGTCGTGCAATCATGGCGAATGCGGGTATTTTAGTGACTAAAGTTGAGTACTTAAAAATTAACGAAAATAAAAATTTTGCAATTGTTGATGCAGGTATGAATGATCTTATACGACCTGCGTTATATGATGCATGGCATAATATTTTGCCAGTTAACAAAAGTTTGCAAGAATCAAACGAGCGTCCACTCCGATATTATGATGTTGTCGGTCCTGTTTGTGAAACGAGTGATTTTCTCGGTAAAGATCGCCAACTTGCGCTTGCAGAAGGTGATCATCTTCTCATTCATAGTGCTGGTGCCTATGGGGCAACAATGGGATCAAATTATAACTCGCGTTGCCGACCTGCGGAAATTATAGTTGATGGCGATAAAGCATTTGTTGTTAGAGAGCGTGAAGAGTATAAGGATCATTGGAAAGGTGAGCATGTTTTACCCTAGCATGGGTATATAATATATGAAAATTAATTTTTCAAAAATGCACGGATTAGGCAATGATTTTATGGTAATAAATAATATTGCCGATAATATATTCCTCTCGAAAAATACTATACAACGTCTTGCAAATCGTCATTTAGGTATCGGTTTTGATCAATTATTGATAGTAGAGCCACCTTATGATCCTGAACTAGACTTTCACTTTCGTATTTTTAATAAAGATGGCAGTGAAGTTGAGCAGTGCGGAAATGGTGCGCGTTGTTTTGCGTACTTTGTAAATATGAAAAGGTTAACACCGAAACGCTTGATTAATGTCAGTACCATCAATGGCAAGATTAAGCTTATCATTGAGAAAAATAATCATATCACTGTGGATATGGGGGCTCCTATTTTAGTACCCGATCAAATTCCGTTTGCCGCTAAAAAACAAGAAAAAATCTATATTTTACGTGTTGAAGAGCATACCGTCATGTGCGGTGTAGTTTCAATGGGTAACCCTCATTGTGTTGTACTGGTTGATGATATTGATAAAGCCCCCGTTGAAACACTTGGTCCTTTGCTTGAAAATCATGAGCGGTTTCCAAATAAAGTGAATGTCGGGTTTTTACAAATTTTAGCACGTAATCATGCAAAACTGCGCGTTTGGGAGCGTGGCGTAGGTGAAACTCTTGCCTGTGGAACAGGTGCATGTGCAGCCATGGTTGTTGGCCAATTACAAGGTAAATTAAATACGCATTGTCGGATTGATTTACCTGGTGGAACGTTGAGTTTCATTTGGAAATCAGGGCAAGGTGTCCACATGACAGGCGCGGCTGAATTTGTTTTTGATGGCACCGTGAATATTTAAAATTATAAACAGTTATTTAACCTGATGAAAAATTGTAAATATGCAAACATTAACATCAGCCTTTAAACAATACCTACATTATTTTTACAGCATGCGTGGTTTAAGCTGGTTACTATAAAAAATTATAAACAGTTATTTAACCTGATGAAAAATTGTAAATATGCAAGCATTAACATCAGCCTTTAAACAATACCTACATTATTTTTACAGCATGCGTGGTTTAAGCTGGTTACTATAAAAAATTATAAACAGTTATTTAACCTGATGAAAAATTGTCAATATGCAAGCATTAACATCAGCCTTTAAACAATACCTACATTATTTTTACAGCATGCGTGGTTTAAGCTGGTTACTATAAAAAATTATAAACAGTTATTTAACCTGATGAAAAATTGTCAATATGCAAACATTAACATCAGCCTTTAAACAATACCTACATTATTTTGATAGCATGCGTGGTTTAAGCTGGTTACTATAAAAAATTATAAACAGTTATTTAACCTGATGAAAAATTGTAAATATGCAAACATTAACATCAGCCTTTAAACAATACCTACATTATTTTTACAGCATGCGTGGTTTAAGCTGGTTACTATAAAAAATTATAAACAGTTATTTAACCTGATGAAAAATTGTAAATATGCAAACATTAACATCATCCTTTAAACAATACCTACATTATTTTTACAGCATGCGTGTTTTAAGCTGGTTACTATAAAAAATTATAAACAGTTATTTAACCTGATGAAAAATTGTAAATATGCAAACATTAACATCAGCCTTTAAACAATACCTACATTATTTTTACAGCATGCGTGTTTTAAGCTGGTTACTATAAAAAATTATAAACAGTTATTTAACCTGATGAAAAATTGTAAATATGCAAACATTAACATCAGCCTTTAAACAATACCTACATTATTTTGATAGCATGCGTGGTTTAAGCTGGTTACTATAAAAAATTATAAAAGTAATCTTGAAGAGTTTATGATATTGCTTGAAAGAAAACATTACACACAGGGCATAACTAGATACCCATGCTTTTTCATGCATGCATTGTCTCTGCCAGCTTGCGTGTTACAAGTTTACTTGAATATTTTTTTGTGATCTTGCGTGGTACATAGTTTTGGTTGGGATCTTGGCGACTTAAAGGCTTCGTTATAGAGTTAACGACCAGAGGAAAAGTCATTGATGCACACATATACCCCTTGATGGAGTTTTAATTTAATCAGTGTGGCGCAAGCTTATTCTTAAAATTTTTGGGTTTATAATCTTTGCTCTTAAAAGCTTTTCAGTATCACTCCGCGCTGGGTCTAGATCTTGATTGATAACGAGTATATATGACAATGCGATGTTAATGTTTTTTTCAATGGAAACCATTGTAAGAATATCTTTACATTGAATATGAGCTTGTTACGTAAATTTAGTAGATGTGTGTCAAATTTATTTTATTTGTCTTATTTTTAACTGGACAACAATAATATTCTAAGTCACTCTGCCGTGATTTAAATGAGGGATTATTCTATGTCTGTGTATGCTGTTATTTGTTTGCTGTCACTGGTTTCTATATTGCTTGCTTTTGTTAACGCCAAGATAGGTAAAATGCAAAGTACGATTGCAATTACTACTGTTTCATTAATTATTTCATTATTGATTGTTTTAATAGGTAAAACCATTTACCCGCCCCTACAAGAAATTTCAAGGACGATACTTAGCGGTATCTCATTCCAAGATTTTTTATTAAAAGGTATTTTAGGCTTTTTGCTCTTTGCTGGAGGCTTGGGTGTTAAGCTTGCTCACTTTAAAGATCAAAAATGGGAAATTACCATACTTTCCTTAGGTGCAACATTGTTTTCAACCTTCTTCGTTGGTATTGCTCTTTGGTATTGTTTCCAAATTTTTAATGTGCCACTTCATTTCATTTATTGTTTATTATTTGGTGCGCTGATTTCCCCAACAGATCCGATTGCAGTACTGGCAATAGTAAAAAAATTAAAAGCACCTCGACGAATTTCAACACAAATTGAAGGAGAATCGCTTTTTAATGATGGTTTTGGTCTGGTTATTTTTATCACAGTATTTAGTGTCGCTTTTTCAAAAGGTGTTACACCAACAGCTTGGTCTGTCAGTATGTTATTTTTACATGAAGCGGTCGGTGGCATAATGTATGGTGCCATTCTTGGTGTTATTTTTCATTATTTAATCCGCTCTACCAATGATTCTGGAATGGAGTTTATGTTGACAATTGCTATACCAACAGCTGGATATGCTATCGCAGATTTGATCGGTGTTTCAGGACCTCTCGCAATGGTTGTTACTGGTATTATTATTGGAAATTGGACGAGATTTGATGGTTTTTCAGAAGATTCTAAAATACATTTAGACAGTTTATGGCAATTAGTAGATGAACTTTTTAACGGGATTTTATTTTTATTAATTGGCTTAACCCTGCTACAGTTTGACTTCCATAGTGAATATGTGCTCATTATTGCCATCGCTATTCCACTTGTATTAATTGGCCGTTATTTGAGTGTTAAAATATCTTATTTGGGCTTTGGCCACTTTAGGAATTATAACCCTTATGGAATTAAAATATTAACATGGGGAGGTTTGCGTGGTGGACTAGGCCTTGCAATGGCGATGGCAGTGCCTAGCGGTGTTATGGTAATACCTGAGAAGAATATTGATGTACGAGAAATCATTCTTGTGATGACCTATGCTGTTGTTTTCTTCTCTATTATAATACAAGGCTCAACTGTCACGGCCCTGATTAAAAAAGCAAATAATTGGGAAAGAGGTTGATATTTTATCGTCCTTTAAAATCTTTTAAAGCGATTAGTTTTGATCTTGATGATACACTTTATGATAATCACTTAGTGATGGGCAAGGCTGAAGCTAATTTTATAATATACCTTAATAAAACTTATGCAAAGCTTGCAGAATTAACCCCTGACCAATGGGGGTTATATAAAATACTCCTTAGCAATGAGTATCCTCAATTAATACATGATGTCTCATTGTGGCGTATTGAAATTTTAAAACGCATTATGATTATTTATGGCATTAGTGAGTATAAAGCTATTGAATATGCGCAAGATGCCTTTAAAGTATTCCTACGCTTACGTAGTGATTTTATTGTGCCAGCAGGCAACATTAAGCTACTTGAAGATCTTGCAAAACATTACCCTGTGATTGCTATTACGAATGGAAATGTTAATGCAAGGAGTATTAATATTGCTGATAAATTTACGTTTATTTTAATGGCAGGGCAAGGATTTAAAGCCAAACCAGCTCCTGATTTGTTTGTTGAAGCCGCAAAACGTTTAAAGATTGACGTGAGAGAAATCCTGCACATTGGCGATGATCTGCTGACTGATGTATACGGCTCTCAACAGTGCGGAGCACAATCTATCTGGTTTAATCAACACAACACACCACTTGATAAAGCAAAATTATTACCTTGTATTGAAATTCAACAGCTAAATCATTTATACTCTTTACTTACTAATTAATAACACAGGCTTTTAACTAATGGATCCTTCCTCCTTACTTGTTGGTTTGAACGATAACCAACGCGTAGCTGTTTCTGCGCCAGAGCAAAACATGTTAGTTTTAGCAGGCGCAGGGAGTGGAAAAACACGTGTTTTAACGCAGCGTATTGCATGGTTAATGCAAGTCGAACATATTCCACTATACGGTATTTTAGCCGTTACTTTCACGAATAAGGCAGCTAAAGAAATGCGTGGGCGGATCGCTGATATTTGCCCTTTTTCATTAGGAGGAATGTGGATCGGTACATTTCATGGTATTGCCCATCGTTTATTACGTTTGCATTATCAACAAGCGAACTTGCCTGAACAATTTCAAATAATAGACAGTGATGATCAACAAAAAATGATCAAGCGATTAATCAAAACGTTAAACCTTGATGAGCAATATTACCCTGCAAAAGAATTACAGTGGTATATCAATGATAAAAAAGATGATGGTTTACGCGCCGCTGATATTCCAGCTGGTTATACCTTACAGGAAAAACAAAGATTACAGATTTATCAAGCCTATGAAGAAACTTGTAAATTAGCAGGGCTTGTTGATTTTGCTGAGCTTTTACTACGATCACATGAATTATTATTAAATAATTCAGAATTGTTAGTGCATTACCAACAACGCTTTAAGCACGTATTAGTTGATGAATTTCAAGATACTAATAAATTACAATATGCCTGGTTAAATTTACTGACTGATAATGGCAGTTTTTTGACTATTGTCGGCGATGATGATCAATCTATTTATGGTTGGCGCGGCGCTGATGTTGAAAATATTCAACGATTTGAGAAAGAAAAAAAGGATGTCGTGACCATACGTTTAGAGCAGAACTATCGCTCAACAGGACATATTTTAAATGCATCTAACGCACTTATTCAAAATAATAGTAACCGCTTGGGAAAAGAACTATGGACAAGTGGCGAAGATGGCGATTTAATTACTATTTATGGCGCATTTAATGATTATGATGAAACGCGCTATGTAATATCACAACTGCTTGCATGGCAGAATCTGGGTAATAAGCTTTCTGATTGCGCTATTTTATATCGCAGCAATGCCCAATCGCGTTTATTTGAAGAAGCCTTTATGGCTCAGCAAATACCCTATCATATTTACGGAGGTCAGCGATTTTTTGACCGTTTAGAAATTAAAGATAGTGTTGCTTATTTACGTTTAATGAACAATCATCAGGATGACTCGGCTTTTGAGCGAATTGTAAATAAACCAAAACGGAAAATAGGTAATACAACATTAGATAAAATTAGAATGTGCGCGCGCGAACACGGGTTTACGATGTGGCAAGCCAGTAATTTTATTATTGAGAATAAAATCTTACCTACAGGTGCGCAAAAGTCATTATCTGAATTTCTTAAGATGATCCCGCGCTTTAAGGCAGAAACATCTGAATTACCACTTTTTCAAATGGTTGATCATATTATTAACCATTCGGGATTATATGAGATGTTTCAATCCGAAAAAGGTGAGAAATCGCGTAGCCGAATTGATAATTTACAAGAGCTTGTTTCCGCAACGAAGGGATTTGTTGTCCCGGAAGAAGAACAAAATATGGACGAGCTGAGTGCCTTTTTAGCTTATGCTGCACTTGAGTCTGGCGATAATCAAGCAGATGAATTTGAAGATGCTGTGCAATTAATGACTATGCATGCGGCAAAAGGCTTAGAGTTTTCTCAAGTATTTATGGTCGGGGTTGAAGAGGGCATGTTTCCAGGACAAAAATCCGCACAAGATGAAACTCGCTTAGCAGAAGAGCGCCGGCTTTGTTATGTTGCTATTACGCGTGCAATGCAAAAACTGACGCTTTGTTACGCAGAAACACGCCGTTTATATGGCCAAGAAAAACGTCATATCCCTTCTCGATTTATTGCCGAATTACCTAAAAAAGATCTTCAATATGTACGCAAAAAATTACAAGTGCGATATCCGCCGAAGATTTTCAGCAAACAAGTTAAAATAGCTGTTGAAACTCAAGATATATTAGGTTTTCATGTTAATCAACAAGTTAAGCACAAGAAGTTCGGCGAAGGAACCATTATTGCCCAGGAAGGCAGTGGTGATAATAGCCGGTTACAAGTCAACTTTATAGATGTGGGCAGCAAATGGCTAATGAGCGCTTATGCGCCATTAGAAGTTATTTAATACAAGCCGTTCAGCGGCTAGAAACTGGGTTTTTGTGGGCCAAATTGCAGTTTGGTGAGCAAGCGCCAAAAGATACCATCAAAAATTTAACATCTTTTGGCAGGTTAAATGCTGCGCCTGGCGCTGGCATTAGAGCTAGCTAGTGACTTTGCATTTTTGCGTTGCATGAGTATAAAACAAAGGATTGTATCAATGGAAGATAGCAACTATAAGCTAGATAAAAAATATAAAAAATTACGTTGGGAAATTATTGTCACAACTTTTCTGATTTACACTGTCATGTATATATCAAGAAAAGCCTTCGCGGCGGCAGCGCCTGCATTAATGGACGATTTAGGATTAACGATAATTCAATTTGGTTTTGCATCTTCATTGTATTATATTTTATATGGCCTTGCTAAATTCAGTTCAGGTTTTATTGCCGATAGCGTCAATCCTCGTTTCTTTTTAACGGCAGTTTTATTTGTTATTGCTATTATTAATGTTTTAATTGGTGCAACCGAAAGTGTCACTATGGTGCTTGTGTTGTACTGCTTAACTGCGGTTGTTCAAGGGTGTGGCTTTACACCGATTGCAAGATCACTTAGTCAGTGGTATTCAAAATCAGAGCGTGGAGGATGGTATTCGATTTGGAATACTTCTCACAATGTGGGCGGCGCATTAGCCCCTCTTATTGCGGCGGTTGTTATTGAATCTACGGGTAATTGGCGTTACGCATTCTATGTACCAGCTTTAATTACACTTGTGCAAACAGTTATTTGTTTTATTTTCATGAAAGATAAGCCTGAAACATGTGGTCTTCCTAATGTCGGTGATTGGAAAAATGATGCGAAACAAATTGAAATAAACAAACGCTCAGAATCTGGTCTTTCAGTTTGGGTAATGTTTAAACGTTATATTTTGACAAATCCAATTATATGGGTTGCGATCACAGGCGATCTCTTTATTTATATTATCCGCACGGTTTCAAGTGATTGGGTCTCTGTTTACTTTGTTAAAGAGTTAGGGTGGGATTTAGTTAAATCAAATTCATTAGTTTCTTGGTTTGAGGCGGGTGGCATTATTGGTGGTTTATCCTCTGGGATCATTTCTGATAAGCTTTTTAATGCAGATCGTTGGAAAACCATTCTCATTTATTCATTTATTTTAATTGCAGGTATGCTCATGGTTGCGCTGACCATTAATATGAGTTACTTACTTGTGTCTATTGGCTTCTTCATCATTGGCGCAGGTATCTATGCCCCGCAAATGTTATTTGCATTAGGTATCATTGAAGCGTCACATGCTGATGGAGCTGGCGCAGCAACAGGCCTTAAAGGTGGCGTTACTTATGTCGGAGCAGCTATGGCAGGGGCACCTATTGCAATTATTCAATCAACTTATTCGTGGAATGGTGTGTTTATATTACTTGGTGTGATCAGTATCGCATTGGTCTTTTTAACCATTATTTTGATTAAACTAGACGCAAATTTACAGCGCACTTAAGAGAATATACGCGGATCCAGCAAAGCATTTTATTTTTTCGCTCACTCGCTGATAAGTGCATGGGACTTCGCTGAATAAGTGCATGGCACTTGGGGTAATCAAATCGTTGTTAGATTGAACAAAATTACATCCAAAAAAATAGTCAGCCACTAGTTATTATCAATGATTAGCGGTAGAATTAACTTTTATTTTATTGGCAGATAGGTTTCTTGTTCATGAAAGCGCAAATTCAAAAATTACTTGAGCAATCCATTGCTGCATTGCAGTCACAAAACATTATTCCTGACAATATTAAGCCTCGAATTACAATTGATCGTACTAAAGACAAATCTCATGGCGATTTTGCTAATAATCTTGCTCTTATGTTAGCAAAGACTGCACAACAAAATCCTCGCGTCCTAGCTCAATTAATTGTAAAAAACATGCCTGTATCTGATTTTATTATTAAAATGGAAATTGCAGGTCCTGGTTTTATTAATTTTTTTATTAACCCTCATTATCTTGAACTACAAATTGATAGTGCTTATCATAATTTACGTTTAAATGTAAAAAATACTGCAACGCCAAAAACCATTGTTGTTGATTATTCATCACCAAACCTTGCAAAAGAAATGCATGTAGGGCACCTTAGATCAACCATTATTGGTGACGCAGTTGTTCGAACGCTTGAGTTTCAGGGGCATAATGTGATCCGCCAAAATCATGTTGGCGATTGGGGAACACAATTTGGTATGTTGCTCGCGTATATGGAAGAGTTACGCGAAACAGGCGAGGAAATTAATAAAAACCTTGCAAACCTTGAAATCTTTTATCGTGCGGCAAAATACCGGTTTGATGAATCACCTGCATTTGCAATACGCGCGAGATCGTTGGTGGTTGCCTTACAAAGCGGTGATAATCAATGCCTAAAACTTTGGAAAGAGTTTAAAGATATTAGCCTTGCACATTGTCAAGAAACTTACGAGAACTTAGGTGTTAGTTTAACATTTAACGATGTTCGCGGAGAAAGTGCTTACAGTGATGATCTTGCCAGTATTGTAAAGGCACTAGATGGCAAAGGATTATTAAAAGAAAGCCAAGACGCAAAGTGTGTTTTCTTAGATAACTTTAAAAATAAAAATGGCGAACCATTGCCTGTTATCGTGGAAAAAAAAGATGGGGGATTTTTATATGCAACGTCTGATTTAGCCGCGATTCGCTATCGCCAAGACATTTTAAATGCAGATCGTATCATTTATTTTGTTGATGCTAGGCAAGCATTGCATTTTCAACAAGTGTTTGAAGTTGCCCGTAAAGCTGGCTTTGTAACACAAGAAACTAAGCTTGAATACATGCCATTTGGGATGGTGACGGGAGAAAACGGCCGCCCATTTAAAACGCGGACAGGATCAACCCCCAAATTAGCAGATTTACTAATAGAAGCCAAAGATCGCGCCTATGTATTAGTTAAAGAAAAAAATAAAGAGATGAGTGAAGATGAGCTTCGACATATTGCTTGTGTTGTTGGTATAGCTTCGGTTAAATATGCGGACTTATCTAAAAACCGCACCAGTAATTATATTTTTAGTTTTGAGAGTATGCTCAGTTTTGAAGGGAATACCGCGCCCTACCTTTTATATGCTTATACACGAGTTGTTAGTATTTTTAATAAAGCAAAGATTGATTTAGACGGCCTTGTAAGTGCAGTGTCCTTCGCTCACGAAAAAGAAATTGATTTGGCTAATAAGCTTATGCAGTTTACTGAAGTGATTAACCATGTTGCAAAACAAGGTATGCCGCATTTATTATGTGTTTATCTGTTTGAACTTGCTGGCGTTTTTTCAAGTTTTTATGAAGCTTGTCCAATTTTAATTGCTGATACCGATATTCAGAAGCAAAGTCGTCTAAAACTGGCGGCTCTCACTGCAAAGACATTACAAAAAGGGCTATTTTTAGTCGGAATTAATACTTTGGAACGTATGTGAAATGGCAATAAGAAAACAACGAAACCCTGCTAAACGGGTTAAAAGGCGTCCACTAAAACGACCAGTAAAAAAAAAGGCAGGCGCTAAAAAGAGCCTGCCCATAGTGTATGTTATACTTGCTACGGCGCTTATTGTTTTGATTTTTTATTTTATTTTTTCCACACAAAAAGGAGAAAAGCCAGCTCATCACATGAGACAAGAGAAGACGGTATTACAAGCCCCAGTAGTGACATTACCAAAAAAACCCAAATCAAAATGGCTTTATGAAACTGATTTAGTTTCAAAAGTGGTAAATGTGGATATTCCAGATAAAAAAATATCAACGAAAAGGTACCAAATACAATGTGGATCTTTTCGCATAAAAGAGCAAGCGGAAGCATTAAAAGCCAAAATAGCTTTCCAAGGTTTACATAGTGAAGTTACAAAAACAAAAACAAGCGCTTGGTATCGTGTGATTTTAGGCCCTTATAAACGTAGACGTAAAGCTGAAAAAGATAGGCACAAATTACAACGGGCTAAAATTTACGGATGCTATGTTTGGCTATGGCGTTAAATATGGTGATATATAAATAAAAAATCACAGAATTTTTTTTTTGGACGCGTTTGCTCTTGAAAAATGTAATTGATCCCCCATATAATGGGATTGAACAGGTTATCATTCAAGATGAAAATTTAAGCCATTTACCACTTCAACTTGAGGAGTGACTCTAATGGGTCACAACTGGCGAGCTTTACATTTTGACGTAACTTAATTTATATCAATGAAATTTTAATGGCTATTATCAGGTTATTATCAGGTTATTATCAGGTTATTATCAGGTTATTATCAGGTTATTATCAGGCTATTATCAGGCTATTATCAGGCTATTATCAGGCTATTATCAGGCTATTTAGGAAAGGTAATTAAATATGACGACTATTGTTTCAGTACGTCGAGGTGATCAAGTGGTTGTTGGTGGAGACGGGCAAGTATCGCTTGGTAATACCGTTATGAAAGGCAACGCTAAAAAAGTTCATAGGTTATTCAATGACAAAGTTATTGCTGGTTTTGCTGGTGGAACAGCAGATGCTTTTACATTATTAGAGCGCTTTGAAGCTAAATTACAATCACACCAAGGTAATTTAGAGCGCAGCGCCGTTGAGCTTGCAAAAGACTGGCGAACTGACAAAATGCTTCGCAGGTTAGAGGCTTTACTCGCAGTCGCTGATGAAAAACATTCTTATATTATAACAGGTAATGGTGATGTAGTTCGTCCGGAAAATGATCTTATAGCAATCGGCTCTGGTGGTAATTTTGCACAAGCAGCTGCAATGGCATTACTTGAAAATACAGATTTAGATGCAAAAACCATTGTCGAGAAAGCACTCACGATTGCAGGAAAAATTTGTGTCTTCACTAATGAAAAACATACAATTGAAGTGATTGACTATAATAACGCTAAATGATAGGAATTTTAAAATCATGTCAGAATTAACCCCAAAACAAATTGTACACGAATTAGATCGACATATTATCGGCCAGGGAAAAGCAAAAAAGGCCGTTGCCATTGCACTGCGAAATCGTTGGCGGCGCATGCAACTTCATGATGATATCCGTCAAGAAGTTACCCCGAAAAACATTTTAATGATTGGCCCTACAGGGGTTGGTAAAACAGAAATAGCACGTCGTTTAGCAAAACTTGCGAATGCGCCTTTCATTAAGGTTGAGGCAACGAAGTTTACTGAAGTCGGTTATGTCGGTAAAGAAGTTGAAACGATTGTGCGTGACTTAGTTGATGTTGCAATTAAAATAATGCGTGAACAGGAAATGAAAAACGTCACCGAACAAGCTGAAGATATTGCCGAAGATAAAATTCTAGATATTTTGGTTCCTCCAGCAAAAATGAGCGGTGATGATCCATCTGGTAAGGTTGAAGATGGAGCGGCTCGTCAATCATTCCGCAAAAAATTACGAGAAGGTAAACTTGGAGATAAAGAAATAGAAATTGATGTACCTGTACACCATATTGGTGTTGAAATTATGGCTCCACCTGGTATGGAAGAAATGACTAACCAGCTACAAGGTATGTTTCAAAACATGTCAGGAAAACAAGAAGAAAAAAAACGCACAATGAAGATTAAAGATGCATTAAAAGCACTGGTAGAAAAAGAAGCTGCTAATTTAATTAATCTGGAAGATTTGAAAGAAAAAGCGATTTTTGCTGCTGAGAATAATGGCATTATTTTTATTGATGAAATTGATAAAATTTGTAAACGTGGTGATACTAGCGGGCCTGACGTATCGCGTGAAGGTGTGCAACGTGATTTATTACCTTTGATTGAAGGATCAACAGTTAGTACTAAGTACGGTATGGTTAAAACAGATCACATGTTATTTATTGGATCGGGAGCTTTCCAAGTGGCGAAGCCGTCGGATCTTATTCCTGAATTACAAGGGAGACTACCAATTCGTGTTGAACTTGAAGCGTTAACAGAAAATGATTTATCCCGTATTTTAACGGAGCCGAAAGCATCTCTTAGTGAGCAATATCAAGCATTGCTAGCAACAGAAGGTGTGACGGTCGAGTTTACTGATTGTGGCATTGGAAAAATTGCAAAAGCAGCTTGGCAAGTAAATGAAAAGACTGAAAATATTGGTGCACGGCGCCTACATACGCTCATGGAATGTATCATGGAGGAAATATCGTATGAAGCATGCGATCGTAATGGTGAGCATATAACCATCAATGACATTTATGTCTCTGAAAAACTTGATGACGTTGTTGAAAATGAAGATTTAAGTCGTTTTATTCTTTAAGAAGTTAGTAATTACTTGCTGGCTCATGGGGCAAGAAGATGATTTATCTGGTGTATGGTGCGGATAACTAATATTTTATCTTGTTGTAGTCGCATGGGTGTAAGCATCATAAAGTATGAGTAGATACGATTTTAAGGATGGCATAACTAGGTTATTTAGGACATTTTTTGTGATTAATGTGACTTTTAAATGCTTGATAGGGTACTGCAATTACTCTGTATCTTCCTTTACTGTCAGTTGCTCCTGCGGAAACGATCCCTATAAGATTGAATCCGTTTTTGGTTTTTTGTAAAATTGGAGCACCAGAGCTTCCATGAGAAATTGGGCAATTTTTTAATCGCATTGTTTTATTTTTATTAAAGGGAACTGCTAACAAACAGTACTCGATAATATCTAGATTTTGTTGAGATGCATTATTATATTTCGTAACAATTAGCTTGCGTGGTACTGTTTTCTTATTATATTTTAATATGCCTTTTTGACAGCCAATATTTTTTTGTAGTGTAACTACTGCCCAGTCATTATATAAAAATTTTTCTTTGATGATTTTCTTTGGGATATCTTTTAAACCAACTGTGTATAGCTTGATTTTACTTTGTATTGGAACATGACCTGGTTTATTATTACTCTGAAAGTGAATGAATTGAGGTGAAAGAAAGTGTCTTGTTTTTTTATTAAATAAACAGTGTGCAGCAGTGAGTATTTGATTTGCACTAATTAAAGATGCTGTACAAAAGTTCCTTCCTGCAACTATTTTTCCAACCATTGAATAGTCATTTAATCGCGTTTTAGCCATAACGAAAGATGAGCTTATTAATGCTGTAAGCATAAAACACATATATAAAAAACACTTCAAAATAAACCCCCTTTGATATATAGCCATGCAAGGTAAAAATACAACGTCAGCTGCGATCTTGATAATAAGAGTAAGGCGCTATATGAGTATATAAGCTGTTATATTTCCATAATACTTCAAAATACTTAGTCAGCAAGGAAAATTGTGCACAGATGTGAGGTACCAGATAAAACAGCAAAGCGCAACAGTTATTAGTAATGAGGTGGGCGTATATCGGCTTGATCAATGCCTACCACTTCAGGATCTGATTCTTTAAATTTAGTCACTAAGTATGTGATTTGCTCTGTGAGTATATGCAGCTTGCCTTGTAAATCAAAAACTTCATTATTTAGGGTTTCTATATTATCTTCTTGAAATGAAACTTTCATTTCTAACTGCTCAATTCGGTTTTCTGTGCTCATGGGTATATATCCTAATAAAAAAATTATAACATTAGATTAAATATACTTTTAGTTGTCAAGCAACATTGTTGCAACAAATATGGATCATCTGGTTCACCTCATAGCGTTTTGCTTTTATCTTGAACAAAATTAAAGTAAAAAATATCAATAGTAATGATCTTAAAAAGGTTGGTTAATCATAACCCACATATTTGCTCCTTCTTCACCAAATGCCATGTCAAAACGAACAGGAATTTTAGCAGCAAGGGCGCGAAAACTAAATCCAGCATCGTATTTCATATCGGTCAATAATTCTGGTAGGTCATACTTGTCAGCAACCCTGCCTGCTTCGGCAAATAGCACTACTTGGAACCAATCAATTGGAATAGGGCTCCACTTTTGATCTTTCATTGGATTAAGACTTGGAATAAGCCGATATTCTATTGCACCGTATATTGCAGCTTTATCTTGGAATCGATTATTATCATATGCTCGTAAACGATTCCAGCCACCTAATGTTGCGCCTTCACCAATAGGTGTTTGATGGTTATCTATATTTTGAGTGTTGTTATATTTTTCATCCTGATCCCAAGATGGGGAATAAGCAGTCCAATAATTTAAGGCTAGAACGCTTTGATTACTCCAGCTAAAATTAGGTAGTTCAATAAAATGTGAATACTCAAGCTTTATTGCATTCCAACTTTGTGTTGATGTGCCTATTCCGAAATCAGCAGAGTATTGGGCTTTAAATGCGTAGCCTCGACTAGGATTGCTTGGATAATCGGTATTGTTATGATTGAGATAAAAACGCAATCCATTGGTGACCATTTCTGGCTTTTCAATAGATTTATCCATGGTGAGCTTTGAGTAAAATACCTCTGTTCCTAAAATAGTTTGCCCAGTTGAAAAAGGTGTACCACCACTAAAATCATCGCGATTGACTGGGATACCTCGGCGTAATTGTATGACAGGAAGAGGGGTTGTTGCACTTTCACCCCAAGGTAGTACATAACGAAAATCAGTATAAAACCAATTGCTATTGCCTTTTGTTTGCAGAGGCGATGTTTCGTCTTTTATGGGCTCTAAATTTTGTTTTGAATCATTGCGACCATTAAGGTAAATTCGTTGATTAGGGTAGTAATTATAAGCGCCCATTGCGGTAATAAAGGTACGTTCAGAAAAACCAGATTTATAACCGGAAACTCCACCTACAAAGCCTTTTGTTCTGGCCGCATCATTCCCGGTGCCGTGATTTATTTCTATCTTTTCGCCAGCAAAGGCTGTGGCTAAAAGGGTCATTTGTGGTTGGATGTAACCATGCCAAATTCCCACAGTACCCATTGTAAATCCCACGTTGTCAGAGCTAAAGGCGTAAGGTAACACAATCCAGCTTTTTTGTTTGTTTACAGGGCGATTAAGATCTTCAATTAAAAATTCAGCTGCAAACACTTTTGTAGCTGAAAAAGAAAATGCAATAAAATAACAAAGACCAAGAAAAAGCAATTTCATAAAATATGGCTCTTAGGTGTATAAGTTTTACTCGCGACGTATAACATCATTTTGAAAGACAGTTGTAAGGCATTTTATATATCATAATCAGGTGCGTGGCCATTTTTGTATATTAAAATAGTTCTTCTAAACGACATGAAAATTTCACCAGTCTGTTTAATGCCTCTTGTCTCAACAGTCACTATCCCTTGAGTAGGGCGAGAGCTAGACTCTCTTTTTTCTATGATTTCTGTTTCAGCATATATAGTGTCTCCTGCAAAAATAGGTTTTAATAATTTAACTTTATCCCATTCTAAATTAGCAACTACTTTTTTACTGATAGTATTCACTGTCATACCTGTTATTATTGCTAACGTTAAGGTACTATCGACCAATATTTTTTTCCATTCTGTTTTTGCTGCATAATGAGCATCAAAGTGCAATTGAGCAGTATTCATTGTTAATAAACTCATTGATATATTATCATAGTCAGTAATTGTTCTTCCAGGTCGGTGTTCTATTATCATACCTAGCTGGAAATCGTCATAATATAAACCAAAATCTTCACGGTAGCGATTCTTTCCAAGTTCTTTATATGATTCTAATATCATTGCACATTCCTCTTTTTTATTCTATGGCACACGAAAGCTCTTTATAAATTTCTGTGGTGTATTTTGCTTTTTTATAAACTGGTACGTCTATCATCTTTCCTTTATACTGGCATGCGCCACCATTTGCGTCAGTATAAATCTTGATAATAATTTCTGCATCTTTGTTTTGCTCATCAGATGGCTTAAATATATCCTTAATGACACTAATTTGTGTTGGATGAATAGCCGCTTTTCCTGTAAAGCCCATGGCTAAAGATTTTTTAGTTTCTTCTTCAAGGCCATTAACATTTTTAAAATCAAAGTAGGGAGTGTCATAAGTTGCTATTTTTTTTATCGATGCAGCTTTGATTATGACAGATCTGGCATAAAGTAGAGGATGGTAATCTAAAGAGGCGTTTATATCTTCTGCAAAATCAGCCGCGCCGAACATAATGCCCAATAAATTATTGGCTCTTTTAACGGTATCATCGATATTTGCGAGGCCAATGCCAGATTCAATTAACGCAATCAATGGAATATCATTGAGTGATTTTTTGAGAATTTCAGATACAATATTTAATTCATCCGCGGACTCTGTTTTAGGATATAAGATAGCGTCTAAATGAAGCTTCTTCGCATCACTAAGGGCAATAAGATCCATTAAGCCATATTTATTTGTAATTGAATTTATCCTTAAAATTCTTATATAGCTTTTATCATTTAGCGTCGATAAAAATTTAAAAGCATTATTTCTGGCTAAATCTTTGTCTTGTATAGCAATACTGTCTTCAAGGTCAATTATTAATCCATTTGCTCCTGAATCAATAGCTTTTTGAAAACGCTCTGGTTTTGTTGCTGGTGTAAATAACATTGCAGGTCTAACTTTTAGGATATTCATAATTAATCTCTTTAAAATACAAGATTTAATTTCAATAATTTTGATTAAATACTATACCTATATTATTTTAAAATGCAAAATCAGTAAGGAAAATTATGCCTTACTGTCTTTGCATTTCGCTGGTGGCATGGGTATAGTCATAACATATCAATCCTTATATTAATTAGCAATAGAGGTAAATACGGTGCTAGCAAATGGCTTTTTTTTGTCACGGATACTTAATAAATTTTGGGTATCTACACATTATGTACCAACAAACATTATTGAAGAATTACACCTTGATTTATCAAGGCCGATTATTTATGTCGTTCAAAGAAATAGCGCCAGTGATTTGCTTGGATTACAGTCTAGTTGTTTAAAAGCAGGACTGCCAGATCCTTATAAACCTATTGATGTGAATGGACAAAAAATCAATAGCATCATTTTCCTGCAAGACTGGTCTTTCTTTTCAGATAAAACCACTCAAAGACAAGATGCCCCTTACTTTTTTGAATATCAACAATTGTTAGACTTACACAGAGACTCGCCGACACTTGATGTCCAACTTGTACCTGTTAGCTTTTCATGGGGGAGAAACCCTGGAAAAGAAGGTAGTAAATTTTGGTTTTCGTTGAAAGAAGAAGAGCAAATTGGTGCTTTTTATAAGGCATTTATCGTCATTAAAAATGGAAAAGATCATCTGGTACGTTTCAATAAACCTATTTCAGTTGCACAGCTTGTGAAACGAGGGGGCAATAAAAATGAGCTTGCGTATAAACTTGCTCGATTAGCATTAAGCTATTTTGGTATTCAAAAGCGTAGTAGTATTGGTCCAAGATTGGCTAATCGCAACGCCATGATCAAATCCATTATAAAACAAAGTAAATTGCAAAAAACAATCGCTAATATTGCTCAAAAAGAAGGGAAGACAACACGACAAGTTGAAGTTCAGTGCCAGCGTTACTTAAGAGAGATTAGTGCTGATTTTTCATATCCATTTGTGCGTATGTTGAAAAGGCTATTTAGTATTGTATGGAATAACTTGTATAAAGGTATTGAAATAAACAATGCAGAATCAGTAAGGCGTGCAACTCAAACGGGTGCTGAAATTATTTATATGCCTTGTCATAGGAGTCATGCAGACTACCTTTTGATGTCATATTTATTGTTTGTTCAAGGGCTTGTTCCACCACACATTGCAGCGGGCGTTAATTTAAATTTCTTTCCCGCTGGATTTATTTTTAGACGCAGTGGAGCCTTTTTTTTACGGCGTAGTTTTAAAAATAGTCCTCTATATAGTGAGGTTTTTAAAGCCTATTTTGCAATGCTTTTTAAACAGGGCTACCCAATAGAATTTTTCCCAGAAGGAGGTCGAAGTCGAACAGGTCGTCTACTTACTCCACAAATTGGATTGCTTTCAATGTCATTGCAAACTTATCTTGCTGATCTGGATCGCAATGTCATTATTATTCCTGTTTATATTGGTTATGATCATATTATGGAAGTTAACACCTATAACAAAGAAATGGCAGGACAAAAAAAGGAAAAAGAAAATGCATGGCAAGTGCTGAGGATGATTAAAAAATTAGGTAATTTTGGACGCGTATTTGTAAACTTTGGTAAACCAATTAATATCAAAAACCACTTTGATGCTAATCTTCCTGATTGGAAGCAGAGATCGTTAACAAAGCTTGAATTTAATCAGCAGGTGAGTAAAATTGCAAATGACGTTATGATTGGAATTAATAACGCATGTGCGGTGAATGCACTGCCTTTTTGCGCGTTAATATTGCTTTCGGATACAATGCAAAAAATGGGCAAGTTGCGTCTACTAGAAAACATCAAAAAACATCAGCAATTATTATCGTTTATTAGCGTAGATAGCTTAGTAACATATTCGCAAGATAGCCCAATAGAAATTTATAAGGAAGCATTGGCACTTGGTAAATTTACAGAAAAAGGAAATTTTGTTAGCGTTTCTCAAAAGCAAGCTATTACCTTGGGTTATTACCGCAATAATATTATTCATCTTTTCGCACCAAGTGCAATGATTTGCTCTGTTATCGGCTATCTTTTATGGAAAAGTTTGCCAGTAAATAATAAAAACATACTTCTATTTAGTCAAAAAATATACCCGTTATTACAAGCTGAGTACTTTTTAGATGATGAGACAACTCTAGATGAAATTTCTCATAACAATCTTTTATATTTAACGAGAATTGGTGTGTTGATAATTAAAAATGGCATTTATCATATTAAAAATGTATTTTTGATGAATGTATTCATGGGACATATACAAGAAACGTATTTACGTTATCGTGTTGGGATCAGCACATTATTTTCTAATATATGCCATTGGAAAGAGTTAGATCGCACAGTGCATCAAGAACAGTGTAAAAAACAATTGCAGTTAACGAGTCTTGAACCTTTTGATGCAAAAGTAAATCAAGTGTTGATTTTATCTCTAAAAAAAGAATATCCAGATTTTCTTGATAGAAACGAAACCAAGCTATTGTTAGATCTGTTTTTTACAAGGAGTGCTATTAGTTACGGATAGTACGCGGTTAAAACCTGTATTTTTTGGCAGGATTTAACTGCTTTTCTTTGAATTTGTGCCCTAAGGTACTGCAAAATAAAAGGTCATATTGGTAAATTTGAAGATTGTAAAATGAATATTCTGCAATGAGTTTATGGAATCATCGCAGTAACATGGGGATAGATCTAATTGAGTAGACAAAATATGTTAATCTTATGGGGGGGCTTTAGACTGTAGCAGTTGTTTTTTTGCATCGTTAATAACGATGAAATGGTGTATTTTGATTAAAAAGCTTAAAAGGCTATTTACTGTTATTGGTATTATTGATAGGGTTGATTTTAACAGGTTCAACAAAGTGCAGTTTTAGTAGTTAACATGGGTATATATACTTATTTTGTAGTAACCTTGGTATAAAATTAAGTTGTTGGTTGTACGTTGTATCAAGGGTAAATATTACTCAATAATGCTCTCAATGTAGCGCTGCACAATGAAGTGCAAGACACGCACTTTATTTTTGTACACAATTTACACAATTTACACAATTTACACAATTTACACAATTTACACAATTTACACAATTTACATAATTTATACAATTTAGTTAAAAATGTTGCAGTTCAATATTTGCTAGTAGGGATATACAGATAGGTTTTTCTTTAATAATTAAAATCTTAAATACAAGGACGCATTTTTGAAAAAAAATATTTATTATAGTCGAGCGAAATAAATGCAATTTCGGTCGATAATTCGAATTGTTGGTATGCTTGTTGCGCTTTTTAGCCTAACAATGCTTCCGCCTATCCTTATTGCTTACCTTTATGGTGATGGTGGTGGGAATGATTTTCTGTCGGCATTTTTGGTAAGCCTACTGATTGGGTTTATGCTTTGGCTGCCTAATCGCAATTCTAAAGTTGAATTAAAAGTGCGAGAAGGCTTTGTTATTGTTGTGCTTTTTTGGGTGACACTTGGCAGTGTGGGTGCTATTCCGTTTTTAATGAGCTCAAATATAAACATGTCGCTGGCGTCTTCCTTTTTTGAATCATTTTCTGGATTAACGACAACCGGTGCAACCGTTATTGAAAATCTAAATAACGTGCCAAAAGCTATTTTATTTTATCGACAAATGTTACAATGGTTTGGTGGAATGGGGATTATTGTTTTAGCCGTAGCGGTATTGCCTATGTTAGGTATTGGTGGTATGCAGCTGTATCGCGCTGAAACACCAGGTCCTGTAAAAGATGCTAAAATGACGCCGAGAATTGCAGAAACAGCTAAGGCTCTTTGGTATGTTTACTTATCGTTGACCATTGCATGTCTGTTGTCTTTTTGGCTTGGAGGAATGACTTTATTTGATGCTGTTTGTCATAGTTTCTCAACTGTTTCAATCGGTGGTTTTTCTACTTATAATGATAGCATAGGCCACTTTCATAGCCAGGCAATTGATTTTATTACTGTTGTTTTCTTACTAATATCAGGTATTAACTACACCTTGCATTTTTCCTCATTTTCGGCTAAAAAATTTAGCTTTAAGATCTATCAATCCGATCCTGAAGTGCGTGCTTTTCTGGGCATTCAATTTGTGTTAACTGTAATTTGCTTTGTAATGCTACTACATCACGATATGTACAACTCAGTAGAAGAATCTTTTTCTCACGCTTTATTTCAATCGGTCTCAATTTCAACAACTGCGGGGTTTACAACGACGTCTTTTTCACATTGGCCTTTATTTCTGCCTGTATTATTGATCAGTTCAAGTTTCATTGGCGGTTGTTCGGGCTCTACAGGTGGTGGTATAAAAGTTATTCGCATATTACTTTTAAGTTTGCAGGGAACTCGAGAGTTAAAGCGTTTAGTTCATCCCAATGGAATTTTTAAAATTAAATTAGGTAATAAAGCCATGCCAGATCGGATTGTAGAAGCTGTTTGGGGATTTTTTTCAACTTATGTGCTGGTATTTTGCGTGTGCGTGCTTGCATTATTGATGACAGGTATGAATGAATTAAGTTCTTTTTCAGCAACCATTTCCATGCTTAATAATTTAGGTCCAGGTTTAGGGGCTGTCGCTGTACACTTCAATGAAGTAGGAGATGCGTCAAAATGGGTAATGATCATTACCATGCTGTTTGGGCGATTAGAAATATTTACATTGCTTGTTTTATTTACCCCTATTTTTTGGAAAAATTAAATGTCATTAAAAACCCTTATTTTATATTCCACAGTGGAAGGTCAAACAGTCAAAATTATTAATTACATCAAGCGCTCAATGGAAGGCGACGTGGCGCTATATAATATTGACTTAAATCCCAGTATTGATTTTACCCAATTTGATAAAGTATTAATTGGCGGATCAATTCGCTATGGTAATTTTCGGACAAATTTAATTGATTTTATTAATGCAAACAAAAAGCAACTTGATAGTTTACCAAATGCTTTTTTCCTGGTGTGCTTAACAGCACGGCAACTCGAAAAATCGGAGCCTAGCAATAATGCATATATGCTTAAATTTGACAAATTATCGCAATGGCAACCACGATTAAAAGGCGTTTTTGCGGGGGCGCTTTTATATTCACGGTATAATTGGTGGCAAACGTTAATTATTCAGTTTATTATGAAAATAACAGGTGGAAGCAGCGATAAAAGCCAAGACATAGAGCTAACAAATTGGTCGAGAGTTGACACTTTTACAAGTAAATTTCTCGCCTTATAGGGAGGATGGAAAATATGATTTTTAAATCTAGAATGCTGATTTCTATCTTATTGCTAATTTGCATTGGTTTTGTGGTTGCAGCGATTTCAAGCTTTGAAATTGCAAAAGAGAGCAGACTAAAAACGCTTACCGAACAAGAGCTTCCGTTAATACTTGATAACGCACACTCAAATATCGAAAAAACGTTATTAAAGCCACAAGTAATTGCTTCTATGATGGCCAATGATTCCTTTTTACGTAATTGGATTGCAAATGGGGCTAAAAATATTAAACAAATTAATGTCTACCTGAGTCATATAAAAAAAGAATATAGTTTATTTACAGTCTTTGTTGTTTTAGACAGCAATCATAAATATTTTAATGAGCATGGCATATTAACCTCAATGAGCGACACATGGGAAACTAATAACTGGTATCTTAATCTTAAAAATAGCGCCAATGAGTCTGAAGCTAACTTAGCATATAATTCTGACAAACGTAAAACGATATTTTACATTAATAATAAAATAAAAAATGCACAAAATAAATTACTTGGGATCGTAGGGGTTGGCTTAGATATAAATAAAGTAGAAAGTATACTAAAAAATTATTCTAACGAATATGGTAAAGATGCGTATTTGTTAAACGAAAAGGGTGAATTGCTTTTACCAGAGAAAGGAAGCAGTTACTTGGCTCATGAACAAGGAAATACGGCATTAAAACGTTTGGCTTTACAATTACGAGGAGGCAATAAAGAGCTTTTTACTTATTACACTGATGGCATAGAATATCTCGTTGCGATGCGTTATATCAAAAGTTTAAATCTAATTTTATGCATCGATATGCCCGTTAAAAAAGCCATTCGCCACATACGTGATTCGCTTATCATTACGGGCATTGTAGGCTGTGTTTTATTGTGTTGTATTCTGTATTTAATTTTAAAAATAATAAATATATATCAGTCAAAGTTAGAGGCTGCTGCATGGTATGATCAACTCACTGGTCTTCTTAATCGCCGATTTTTTATTGAAAAGTACAGCAAAGAAGATGAGCGACATCTGCGTAGCCAGCGAGATATGATGCTATTGATGGCTGATATTGATTATTTTAAGGAGGTAAATGATCGTTTAGGCCATGTTTGTGGCGATGCGGTGTTGGTGCGCTGTGCGCAAATACTGCATGACACAATGCGCTTAACTGATGTGGTTTCACGGTGGGGTGGCGAAGAATTTATGTTATTATTGCCTGAAACGTCGTTAAAAGAATCCCTCAAGGTTGCACAACGACTAAAAAACCTTATCGAAAATGATGCATATTTAATTTCACTCACCAAAAGAAATATAACAATTAGTATTGGCTTACATATTTTTTGCCCAGGAGAAAGCATGGATTGGCATTTTGAAATGGTTGATAAAAATTTGTATAAAGCCAAAAAAGCTGGTCGAAATTGTATTATCTATTAACCAGAGTATTTTCAACTAAAAGCATTGCTATAAAAGGGCGGCCAGTAGTAGTTTCGCCACTTATTTTGTTAATGAAAGCCGCACATAATTTTAGCCGCTCTCAAAGAGTTTGATGGCTCACTGATGATTTATAGCCATGATCATTGCAAATGCAACGGCGCATGGGTATAAAATGGTAGCTACTGAGTAGTAACAAAAAGTTAAAAACTTCAATTAATGAGGGAACAATGAATAAATTACTCATAAAGAATGCAAGTGTTGTGACTAATGATGCCGTTTTAGCAAGTACCAGCGTGCTTGCCTGCGATGGAAAAATTAAGCAGATTTCTGCACATATTGAATGTACAGAAGCAACTGTGATTGATGCACAAGGCAAGGTGTTATTACCTGGTTTTATTGATGTGCATACACACGGTGGCGTCGGGGTTGATTTTATGAATGGTGATGCGCTTGGTAATGTAAAAGTTGCTACGTTTTTTGCAAGTAAAGGAACCACCTCTTTTCTGGCGACAACGTTAACAAGCTCAAAAGAAAATCTTATTAACGCACTAAAAGCTGTCGGTGAAGCACAAGATATAGATAATAAAGGTGCTGAAATTATTGGCGTACATATGGAAGGGCCGTTTTTCAATAGCGATTATAAAGGTGCACAGAACCCAGATTTTATTAGTAACCCTTCGATTGACGATATCAAAGATTATATTGCAGTTAAACCTAATTTAATAAAAATGATGTCGCTTGCGCCTGAAAAAGAAGGGGCATTGGAGGCCATCGAGTACATGACAAATCATGGTATTATTTGTTCTGCTGGTCACTCTGGCGCAACATATTGCCAAGTTTGCGCGGCGGTTAAAAAAGGCCTAACACATGCCACACATACTTTTAACGGTATGTCACCATTGCATCATCGTGAACCTGGCATGGTGGGTGCTATCATGTTAGAAGATAAAGTATATGCAGAAGCTATTTTTGATGCTATTCATTTAAATCCTAAAATTGTAGAGCTATTGATCAAGGTAAAAGGAGTTGATAGAGTTATTTTAATTACCGATTCAATGCAAGCGGTCGGGCTTGAAGATGGTTTTTATGATTTAGGGGGACTTGAAGTTGAGGTTAAAGATAGCGCTGCCAGGTTACTTGATGGTACGTTAGCAGGAAGTTGTTTAACAATGGAAAAAGCACTGCAAAACAGCGTTAAATACCTTGAATTGCCACTATGGGATATTGCAAAATTAATGAGTCGTAACGCAGCAACCGAATTAGGCATCAACAAAGGCGAAATTAAAGTAGGTTTCGATGCGGACATGGTATTAATAGACAACAAGTTTTCAATCACAAATAGCATTGTTGCAGGTATTGAAGTTTATCACCATGTGGCGTAAAAATGAAACGTAGCTAGATAAACTGTGCTGACTTCAGCTCAAAGATTATGGGTATATACCCCATCTATTTCATGATTCGCGCATAACGCTACCCCTAAAAAAACACCTAAATAAGATAAATTTAAGCCAGGTATTCTTTTGACTCTCGCTCAATATTACCTAGCTCATCGAGCAACTCTAGCAACTCTGGTTCAAGTTCTTTTGCCTCTATACCTTGTTTTAATTCTTTCTCTATCAGGGCTACTATTTTCTTTAATTTTGGCACTCCACTATAACAACACCCACCATGCAGCCGGTGAATGAGTGCTTGAAATTTGTCTTGAGGCATTTCATCTTTTAATATTAAGTTAATTGATGCTCTTATTTCTGTAAATTCATTCAATAACATAGTTATCATGTCTTGTGTTAAATCTGCTTTTCCTGCGGATTGTTTTAGGGCAAGTTTCCAATCAAAAGAACACAATGCATTGCCTTGTGGAATATCAATTTGAGCTGGGCGCTCCAACTTGTTGCGCTGCTGAGCATCTTTTGTCCAGATATTAATGATGTTTTCAAGTGCGGTTTCATCTATTGGTTTTGCAAGACAGTCATTCATGCCTTTTTGTAAATATGCATATTTTTCATCTGGGAAAATATGCGCGGTTACGGCGATAATTGGGGTGTTAGCATTCATTTTGTCATTTTTAATTTGCCTAGTAGCGTTGATACCATCTAAAATTGGCATTTGAATATCCATAAAAATAATATCAAAATGCTGTTTTTTTGCACACTCTACGGCCTCTTGCCCATTAACACATGTTGATATGTGCGTCACGCAATCTAAAAGCATCGCGGATATTAGCTTTAAATTTGCAGGGTTATCATCAACAGCCAGCACGCTAATGTTTTTTTGCTGGCTGTTAGGTGTTATTTTTAGCGGAATATTGGGCTGTATTTGTATATTTGACAGTAACGCATCGGCAATGTTGTTGTGGCTAAGTGGTTTCCTTAGACAGTGTGAAACTCCAGTTTTTTTGATTTTATCATAGTCAATAGGGTCACTTGAGTTTAGCAATACGATAACGTTATTGGTAAATTGTTGAGCTAAACTAATATATTCGTGTAACGCCGTTAAATCATTACAGTGGCTATAACCGATAATAATGCTGTTATAATTTTTATTTAAATATTCTTTAAGTTGCGGCTTTGTTTTGGCTAATGTTAAGTTCATTTCCCATTGCTCTAATAATTGAGCGCATGCGTTTATTGCAAATTGATCCGCATCAAAAAGTAACACAGATTTATTTTTTAACGTATCAGTTACACGCTGTTTAAGTAAGTTGTGGGTATTTTTTTCAATATTGATTGTAAATGAGAAAATTGAGCCTTGGTTTATTTTTGAACTAATACTGATCGTGCCACCCATTTCGGCAACCAGTTTTTGTATGATAACTAAGCCTAAGCCTGTGCCACCATATTGACGAGTTATGCTGCTATCCGCTTGACCAAACGGTTTGAATAATTGCACCTGTTGCTCCTCTGAAATACCAATACCAGTGTCTGAAATCATAATTTTTAAAGTAGTCATGTTTTCTGATTGCTGAGGAGGTTTTGTGCATTGCACTTTAACTTCTATATTACCTTGCGGCGTGAATTTGATGGCATTACCAATGAGATTTGTCATTATTTGTTGTAAGCGCATTGCATCACCAATGACATTTTGTGGCACTGCTGGATCAAACATCATACTCAATTCTAAGTTTTTTTCGTGCGCACTAGGGGCAAGTAAAAGCATTGTTTCATCAATGCTATCTCTGAGATTAAAGGGAATGCTTTCAAGTTTTAATTTGCCTGCTTCGAGTTTTGAAAAATCCAAAATATCGTTAATAATGACTAATAAATTACCAGCTGACCGCTCGATAGTTTGCAAATAATCAACCTGACCTGGGCTCATTTGCGTTTTCAACAGTTGGCGAGTAAAACCGATCACCCCATTTAACGGAGTGCGTAATTCATGGCTCATATTTGCAAGAAATTCTGATTTTACCGTACTCGCTTGCTGTGCTTCTTTGCGGGTTATATCAATTTCAATATTCTGAATTTCCATTTGATCAAGTGTTTCTCGTAATTCACTTGTCGCAAGGTCAATACTATCTTGCATTTCTCCGTGATGCTTTGACATTGCAATCGCCATTTGATTAATGCCATTTTTTAATAGCTGAAGTTCACCGTGATATTCGCCATGAACACGAGAATTAAGTTTCCCGAGACTAATTTTTTCAACAATTTTTGCCATTTGTGAAATAGGCTCGGTGATGCGTTGAGCTTGTTTTAGTGCCAAAAACAGGCTAGCTAAAATACCAAAGAAAACAATTAGCAGTGAAACACTGACATCGCGATATAATAATAGCTCCACCGGATGAGGGGATATCTCTAGCGTGACATAGCCAATAATTTTATGTGGGGAATCAAAATTGAGTTTGTATTGTGAAAAATTATTTTCGCTGGTAATGGGACTATAAATAATAATCTCATCTTTAAACTTGCGTATTTGTGTTACATCCGAGATAGGTTTATCACCACTTAATTTTAAGCGGTGGAAACCACTGTGATAATTACTGGTCACAAATAATTTATTATTCGCATCGAAAATGGCGATGCTTTTAATCATTTCACTATTTTTTCGATGTGTTGAACTGATTAAACGCCTAAGTATCTCTCTTGTGTCATCATGCATCCCATATTCACTGGCAATTGCAAGTGGCTCTGAAATGTTAATTGCTTTGTTAATGAAGGAGGTATTAGCTTCTTGATAGCGGTTATATAAAAAATAGCTCGCAAGTAATCCTCCGATAAAAATAGTTGGTAATAAAGTGTAAGTAATAACTTGTGAGCGTAATCCATATTTTGCCATAATTTTATAATTTGCGGAATGTGCCTACCTTTGATTAATAAATGAAGGAATGTTTCCCTTGCTGATTTAACAGTTTAACGTAACATGGGCACAAATAGAAGTTATAACCTCATAGCTTCACCGCTTAGTGAATAGTTATGGCTCAGTTCTTTAAAATAAAACAAGTAAATTCATTAAAAAATAAAATTTTAAAAAACATTTTGATTGAAAAATCTGATCATCAAGGGCAAGGCATTGCTATTTTTGAAAATAAACCTTTATTTATTAGAAGGGGATTGGAAGGTGAAAAACTAGATATTCAAATAACAGAAAGTAAACAGCGCTTTAGTAAAGGTATTATTAAACATATTTTAAAAGTCTCGCCATTTAGGATTAAGCCTCAATGTGTGCATTATGATGAATGTGGAGGCTGCGATTTTCAACATTGTGATAGCATGACGGAGCGAAATATAAAAGAAACAGGCCTACAGGATTTATGTAAGCGTTTCGCAAAACTTGATCAAGTAAATATCGTCAATGCACTATTTGATTCTGAATGGGGATACCGCAGGACTGCGCGGTTTGGATTGCAGTTTAACCGCAAAACAAACAGATTAGACATGGGCTTTCGCCAAAAAGGGTCGAATACATTAATTAATCAACAGGTATGTCCTGTACTAATAGCTGAACTTGAAGTATTAATAAAGCCGCTAAAAAAATTATTAAATGGCTTGCCAAGTAAAGCTAAACTTGGCCATGTAAAACTGCTTTTTGCAGATGAGGGAGCGATTGTTTTATTGCGCCATTTACACAGGTTAACAGGTGAAGATATTGTATTAATTAATGAGTTTTCAGAACAAAACCGCTTAAACTTTTATGCTCAACCTAATAATGGGTCAATCTATCGCATCTTTGGTGCAAATAATCTTACTTATAAATTACCAGCGTGGCATTGCCAATTTAATTTTAAGCCGACTGATTTTTTACAAATTAATGAAAAAGTTAACCAAAAAATGGTCGAACAGGCAATTAATTGGTTAACCCTAGATGAAAATGATCATGTGTTGGATTTGTTTTGTGGTTTAGGTAATTTCACCTTGCCTATTGCGCGGATTGCAAAGCAAGTTGTCGGCATTGAAGGAGTACAAGCAATGGTTGATCGCGCAGCTGAAAATTCACAACTAAATAACATTGAAAATGCTTCTTTTTATCAAGCTGATTTAAATACAAAAAAATTAATGACATCTGATTGGGCCAAGCAATCGTTTAATAAGATATTGCTCGACCCTAGTCGCGGTGGTGCTTTGGAATGTATGAATTTTATAATTAATCTCAAGCCGGCGCGTATTGTTTATGTGTCTTGCGATCCGGTCACGCTTGCCAGAGATAGCAAGCAGTTATTAGACGCAGGTTATCATTTAGACAAATTAGGCTTATTAGATATGTTTCCTCAAACAAGTCACACAGAATCTATGGCCTTGTTTATACCCATGTGACGATCAAAATGCAACGTCGGCATGGACTCGATGATCGATGATAAGGCGCAACATGAGGTAATGGTTGTTATCGCATCGAATATAGAGCGCAAGGAGGCTTCCTTTCATATAAAAAACGAGTTCGCGGATCGAAGTGCGCTACTCCTTGGACCACTTTGCAGCGTTATAAAATCTCCCACGATAACAACTATACTTCAATTTTAGGCCAGGTGTAGCGGCCAATTTGCTACTCTGATATTGCATTTCGGGGTAGCATGGGTATATACCCATGTTCAAATAATAGCGCACTTTCTTTTAAAGGATTTTCCGATTAAACTGTTCGCTTAAATGAGCAACCTTTTTTAAGGGATGAATGTCTTTATTAAAGCAATGCTAAAACGCATAATCGTTCGAAATTACATAATTTAAAGGTAAAAAAATGAATATAGATCCCGTTATTAATGCCCTAAACACTATTGGTGAACGCTGGGAAGGGTTTAAACCAAAGGCTGCTTTTATTTTAGGCTCAGGGCTTGGTGTACTTGCTGATGAGCTGGACAATAAAATTGTTATTGCCTTTGCTGAGCTAGATGGTTTTCCTGTGAGTACTGTTGAGGGCCATTCTGGTGAGCTTGTTTTAGGCACAATGAATGGTGTTGAAGTTGTCTGCATGAAAGGACGTGGGCATTATTATGAGCACGGTACGATGAAAGTGATGACTTCAGCGGTGAGAACATTTAAAAAGCTAGGTTGTGAGTTTTTACTGGTCACGAATGCTGCGGGCTCACTTCGCCCAGAGCGTATTGATGTAGGTTCATTGGTTGTATTTAACGATCATATTAACACTATGCCAGAGTCGCCGATGATTGGAAAAAATGATGAAGAATATGGTCCTCGATTCTTTAGTCTTGCGAATGCGTACGATAAAAAGCTTCGAGCTGAAGCATTCGATGTGGCGCGCCTGAATGATATTCACCTTAATGAAGGTGTATTTGTAGCATATACCGGGCCTAATTTTGAGACCGCAGCAGAAATTAGAATGATGCAGGTTATCGGTGGTGATGTTGTTGGCATGTCTGTTGTCCCTGAGGTGATTGCGGCCGCCCATTGTAGTTTGCCTGTTTTGTCTATTTGTGCGATTACAAATATGGCTGAGGGCTTGGGAGATATTGAACTTTCTCATGCCCAAACACTAATGTGCGCTAAATTAGCGGAAGATGATTTCATTGCTTTTATCAAAGCTTTTATGAATAATCATTTCGGATAAAGTATGGGAATAGAACTTGAGCATGTCCAAAGATAGTATAAAATAATTGTCTTGACTTTTTGGGTAGCTATTCTCTCATTCCGACTCTGGAGCATGGGAACGAGAAAAATATTTTTGTTACCGCAATATACCATTTTGGATGCACGCCGCTTAGGTTAGTCATTTTATTTTTTCTAAATACGATGCCGAATCAAGAATGTAAGCCTCTGATTCTCGCTTCAATACGACCTAGTGGCAATAAGATTTACCTGCTGCTATGTGATACTTAATTGCCAGCAGTGCCAAATTGGGCAACTCATTCCATGATTTGAAAGGTATCTCTTTAGCAGGGGTAGTAAACTCATATTCACCAAGCAGCTTACAAACATATTTTGTATCAGAATAAAGCGATTCATCTTTAGCAAAAATACCGATAGAATTAGCTTTACCATTTACTTCTGCGTATGACAATCCAACGATATCAGCGACTCAAGCAATACCGCATCCTGTTTTTTTTTGGATAATTACGATCATAAGTAGTTCAAAAAAGTATAACAGCATTATTATGTGTTTTAACGACATTCTATTTCATTTTGATTAATTTTTTTTTGACAACGGAAATCTGCTTGGAAAATAATTGTGCATTGAGAAAATAGCTAGGGTATGCTTTTTTTAGGGCAGCTATTGACTCAGAGGTAACGAGTACAACTTGCAAGTTTTCACCTTGATCTACCCTCTGTTCCATAATTGAATAAAGAATGTTCGCTTGATCAATATCTTTTGGTGAATATGACTGTATATTTGCAACTTTTTTGTCGAGATTAAGTATAACGAGATGATAATGTCCTTTCTTTTTATCGTCCTTAATATGACGAGCGGCCACTCTAAACCCTGACAGCTTACTTAATACATCTAACTCCTTTTCTTTTTTTAGCAGCATCTCGAAAACTTCTTTAGCAGCGAACTTGTCATGTTCAGGAACTCTTGGCGTGCTTTCGAGTATTGCAAAAGCTGAGCTTGCTAAAGAAAAGAAGTTAAGCCATTCATTAGGGCCTTCGCTAGATTTTAGAGAGTGATCAAGGAATGTACCCATAGTTTCTACAGCTGTTGCCCAAGCATGCTGAATAATGGTTCTAATTTGAAGCTCAATTGAAAATCCATCTTTACATTTGAATACCATATGAATACTTCTATACCCAGAGCCCTTTGGGTAATTTATATAGTCTTTTCTGCCATTAATAATTTTGAATAGTTTTGTTCCCTTTTTGTAGTAACTTTCAATCTCTCGTACTTTTTTCATATCTTTAACAACAGCACGAATACCTCCAATGTCTTGCATCCTAGCGAGCTGCATTCCAGGGTTTCGCTTTAGCTTTGAAAGTATTGACGGGGTGCGTTTTAGTCTTTGAGACACTAATGCGTTTACATCGACCTTTTTTAGATTCCTTCTTAGAGATGTTTGGAAGCTATTTAGTGTGGCCACATGACAAACTCGCCAGTTATCCAATACTTTTTTAGCATCATCATGCTCTTCCTGAGAAGAAGAGAGCAATGCTGTACCAGCTCTGCTTACTGCACCTTTTGAATATTCGAATTCGATTTTCGACATCACTGCTCTTATTCCCCTACAACCTTTAGGTCGGAGATATTTAGTGGGCTGTACACATGACAGTATTATTAGTATAAAACGTTGCTTCTAATTGCAAACTACTCTTTTCCTTTTATATGTCAATGGCATTAAAAACAAACTGTTAGCTAAATTTATGAATTGTGAAGAATATCAAATCAGGAAAGTATCTGACTAATTACGCATTTCTCATTCTCACGCTCTCGCGTGGGAATGCATACCTAACTTCACCATTGCGTACATATCTTGTTTGTTATATTTTTATTCTCGGAGCTTATTTTTTTGATATTTGTATACAGGCAATATTGCATCAAATAATAAATCAATTTTTTCAGTGATTTGGGTAATGTAACCTTCTAAGTCGGCCTTAGTGATAACAAGAAAATCATCTATCAATGCATCTAAATCACCAGCTGGCATAAACTCTTTTCCGTTAGCTTCTTTTGAAATGTAATCTGTACTTATACGCAACTGCAACAATCCTAATTGCTCTTCGGTATAGCGGTCGTGATGAATAACAGTATTTCTAATTAAACGATATTCATTGCACACCTTGTTAATTGCTTTGAGTTTATTTACTAAACCAAATCTTTTAACCTGCTCGTTAGTCACTAATGAATTATGATTTATAGCTTCATTACTTATGCCCAAATCCAATATTCGATTAGTCAATATTAAAACCCGATCGTATATTGATTGGACTCGAATTATACTGTTTACTATTAGCATCTAAATATTAAAGCTTAATAACACACAATCATCACTAATGTTCTTGAGTAATTCGCCATTTAACATATTTAAAGATAGTTCGACCTTTGTTATTGAAGCGCCTACAACACTCAAAAACTTTGCACATAAAATGATGTAATTGTCTAAATATGTTTTATATTCAACGCAAATATTATTGCCATCTGCTTTAGCAGTAAATATGGGGCTTTCTTTATCGAGTATTATTTTCTTTTCAATTTTATGCATAAATCCTCAGAAAAATATAACGTCAAGCTCACAGGTAAATTACGAGTTCAGCTAGTAATTTATCCTAGTGTAGCTTCTTGTTAACTCTTTTCGATTTATGTTCTTAAATTCCACGCACCTGTCTAACTATAAATTCTTGCTCATGATAGTTTTATACGCTTTTGCAAACAATCGCAAGCCAAGGTTGCTGATCTCTCGGCACACCATCGGGGCGGTAATAATGAGACAGTATACTAAAATGGGCTGCT
This sequence comes from Bathymodiolus brooksi, assembly GCA_963680875.1. Classification (NCBI taxonomy): domain Eukaryota; kingdom Metazoa; phylum Mollusca; class Bivalvia; order Mytilida; family Modiolidae; genus Bathymodiolus; species Bathymodiolus brooksi. The sequence goes on from CAVMGF010000075.1 coordinate 1,593,228, forward strand.
AGTAAGCTGGTTCTCGCTTCATCGAATTCGATAAAATTTCCATACCGACCACCAGACCACCCTTCGTTGTTACCGCGTGGATTGGAAGAAAATAGAATGCCACCTGGCCTTAGGCTTGTGTGCAACTCGGTCAGAATGCGGGGAAGCTCCTGGCTGGGTACGTGGAACAAGGAGGCATTGGCAAAGACGGCATCAAACGCAGCGGTCGGCAAATCGAGTGTCAGAAATTCTTGGCAGAGTATTTCGCACCCGCTGTACTGTCTTGCCATCTCACAAAATTTTTGGCTACCATCAAGACCCACTGGCCGATGGCCTAACGATTTAAAATAGCCTACATCCCGGCCAGGGCCACAACCGAAATCCAATATATCCAGAGAATTACCTTGCGTGCACTGAGATAAGAGAGCACGGTAATTTTGAGAAACATCATGATCTTTTGTTCCGCGCCAAAAAGACTGTGCATTATCCTCGTAGTGGTTCAATGTTGTCTTTTCGACATTCTCAAGCTGTTCTGGAGATAATTGATTATTCGTCACTGCTCAGTCTTTTTTCTCAATGGTGATGTCTATTGATTTTGTCGCACCAGCAAACCATTTTTGAACATAAAGAGATCCCACAATTGGCTGACTCCCTTTCTCTGGAATCTCTTTGTAGCGTACGCTGTTTTTGGTTTCTTTTTCGAATTCAAAGTGCACGATGACTGTTGACATAACTGCCCCTTCTTTAATCTGTTCAAGGTTGCGAATACCTACCAGTGATATCCTCTATTCTATGTAATATCCAGGGACAGACAATGGAGACAAGCCACTATAATTCCCGCGAACAACTATTTTATTCGTATATTAGTCTCAATGAGAGTTAATAGTATAGTAGCAGGAAACTTTTCTTCTAATTTCTCAAAAAGTTTGCGCCTATCTCATTTTAAAATTTTGTTTTGGTTATAAATAACTACTAAAATCAATTTATTAGCCTACTTTATAAATTCAGGCTTAGATAAAATCAGGGGCGTTTCCTATCTAATTACGCATAAAGTTTCCAGTATAATTGCAAACTACTCTTTTTCTTTTATATGTCAATTGCATAAAAAACAAACTATTAGCTAAGTTTGTGGAATGTGAAGAAGATTAAATCAGCAAAGTATCCGGATAATTACGCATTAGTTAGGAAGGATGCACTACTTTTTGCCCACAAGAGATGCAATAATGGCGAGCGAGCGAGCGGACTTACTTTGACGCTTTGCGCAACCACAACACTTTGGTGTTCTTTACGCTCCATAACGTTGCAGATCAGCCGCGCAGTTTACAAGGTCGGCTGCATTTGATTGTTATGCGGAAGGCAGTTTTACTCCTGCTCTTAAGACTGGATTGAGTAACGGCACACACTGCGCAATGGTGTACTATTTCGGCGGATCGACATGATTCAGACGTGATCGGTCGAATTCTTGGATCTCGCTCTTGAGGGTGGGATCCATGGCCAGGAGGGTCCGGATTGAGTTCGGACCAGCTTTCTCCTTTCCTTGCATGAATTGGTCATAGGCTTGGAACGTCGACGTTCGTGCCTTGTTAGGATTCGAGCACACCAGCTTCACTCCATTCGGATGCTGCTTGGGCGAGTATCCGAAGTGGAGGAGACCCAGGATCTCCCTTGCCGTCACGATGTGGAATCCTCTGTCGTAGTCCCAGAGGTTCTGCAATGAGAGCATGGACACAAGATCGAAGTCTGCGCAGCGGTGCACGCCTCCTAGTACCCAGCAGTCGTTGATCACGGGCGCCCATTTGTCGAGCACCTGGATGTTTCCCTTGGTGTGCGGATCCCAAAGGGTCTGTTGGTCCTCTAGGCTGATCTTCGAGCGCTTGAGATGTTCAGCGACCCACAAGTCCCCTGTGCGTCCGATGAGCATCGGGCCCATAGCGTCAAGCGACTTGGAGTACGCAAGCCAACAGTATTCCATCAAGTCGTTTAGGTGGTTCTTTCTTCGTCCATGCTTAAACTGCTGGGCAAGGTGTTGATTGACGTCTTGTTGATCCTTCTCCCATTTGAATGCGTTGACTCCCTTCAATACTCCGAGCTGCTTGAGCGATTCGCGCATGGTAACCATTGAGTATTTCATAATATTCTCCTTTTGGGGGATGGCTCTGAGCATCATAACAATATATAGTAGGAAATTTTGCTTTTAATTTTTTAAAAAGTTTCTGCCTATCTCATTTTAAAATTTTATTTTGGTTATAAATTACTACTAAAATCAACTTATTAGCATACTTTATAAATTCAGGATTAGATAAAATAAGGGAAGTTTCCTATATAATTGCCAGTTAGTAAGAAACTTTCTTTCTAATTCCGCATAAAGTTTACCTCTAATTGCAAGGTACTCTTTTTCTTTTATATGTCAATTGCATAAAAAACAAACTATTAGCTAAATTTACGGAATGTGAAGAAGATCAAATTAGGAAAGTATCCAGCTAATTACGCATTATGTAGAAAGGATGCACTACTTTTTTCTCGTTACCACGCGGAAGCGTGGGAATGCATACCTAACTTCATCACTGCGTACATACCTATAGCAACCCATTTTCACCAGCATAATTTCTAGCACTGGAATATTGCCATGGCTCTGCGTTATCGATAGAACCACGTTTTGCAGGGTTATTGTGGATATACTCAACCGTAAGGGCATAATTTCATTATTTTTAATTAACACAGGGGGACACCTTCTTGGCAAAACTGATACGATCTATCATGTTTATGCGCTTTTTTATAAAAAGCTAACTGCTGTAAAATTTGTTTAATATTATTTTTGTGTAAATACTCAAGAAGTAACCTTGCTGTGTATTAATTATAGCGAGCAATATGTCTATCTAATGCTCTGCTTTGAACTACTAAATGACAGTGGTTTTCTAAAATGACAGTGGTTTTCTAAAATGACATAGACATCCACTGTTAAACCCTCTTTATATAAATGGCGTAGCGAGTCCAGCAAAATAGCAACAGTATCTGGATGGGTAAATACAGGTATCGAGTGCAGTATGGTTAGTGTGATGAAATGGGGATGCTTTGGGTTGGTTATTTTGTATCGACTTCTACCCATTGTTTATCTTCCGTATGCATTCCCACGGGGGAGCGTGGTAACGAGAAAAATATTAGGGGCTTTGCTCACTTCGCGATGGTTGGATCAAGCTTCATTATCCTGAGTGAAACGCCCTGTGCGGATCCGCATGCAGGGTATTGTGGGGGTTGATGGTTAAAGATCCTCGGCTACCAGATTAAGTGAAAAGGTGTTCATGCTTTAGGTTTGAAAAACAGAATAATGCCGCTAATAACAATAAACAGTAAAGCTAGACTAAGTATTAACCCTATATATGGAACTATAATTTCCCATGTATGTATAGAAACAAGAAGTTTTTTAATTTCCTTGCTGTAGATACCCGCTTTGCGAAAAAATAATAAACAACCTGTAACTGCTAGTAAAAGAAGAAATGGCGATAGTGTTATCGCAACTATTCGATGAATTTTTCTTAGTTTCATAATTCCACTCTTTTCATTTATCGCATTGCTAAGCGGAAAAGAGCCGTTGGATATAATCGCGAAGCGATGGCCAACTGTTGTTTTCCGTTTAAGCACCTTGTTTCAACACCCGAATAAGGTGCAGGCGAACGCGACACCTATTCTTGTTTATTAGCTGTTTTAAATTTTAATAATGATAATGGCAAGATATGATCGTTAAATGCGCATCAGTAACTGCATAAACTAATCTATTAGTTTCATCAATTCTACGAGACCAGAAACCAGATAAGTTTTCTTTTAATGATTCTGGTTTACCAATGCCCTCAAATGGAGATCGTTTAGTATCACTAATTAGCTTATTAATCCTCTTAATTGTTTTTCGATCTTGTCCCTGCCAATAAACATAATCACCCCAAGCTTCATCTGTCCACGCAAGTAGCCTAGTCATCAAGGATTTCTCTTTCTGTAGCTCTGCCTAGATGGTACTGATCGATTGATTTTGATAAATGTGTGGCATTAGCTGGTGACTTAAGTAAATGCACAGTTTCCATTAAACTATTGTAATGATCCATAGACATTACAACCGCATCTTCAGCATCTCTACGTGTTATGACTGTATAGTCGATATCATTAACTACATTATCTAAAACTGATTTAAGTCCGTTACGTGCTTCTGTGAACGATACAATACGCATAAATTACCTCATTAGTTGTACAACAAATAAGACAAGTATAGCTACAAACGCATACATGTGCAACATTAGGTACAAGTGAAGTTGCGTGACAGCTAACGCCTCAATCACCAGCTTTAGCAAGTCCGAGTGCATTGACTTGCTGAACGAAGCCGCTGCGCGAAAGAAAAACTGCGTTAATACTTTCTTTTATGCACCATTCTCGGTGCGCATAAAAGCAGTATACGCCATGAACACTTCAAATCAACTGCGCTATGACTTTTTATATCAGCAACATTTAACCAACATTACTTTGCAGGGAATGCGCCCTGCTACCATTGATGCTTACTCTCGTGCGCTAAGGCTGGTTGCAGGCTATTTTGCTCGTGCACCCGATGCTTTAGATAAAGCTGATTTGACATTGAACTTTGCAAGCCTAGTCAAAACACACTCTTGACGAATGTTTACATTAGATCGCAATGGCTTGCAATTCTTTTATCGTCATACCCTAGAAAAAGAGTGGGAATGGTTGAATATTGCTAAACCACCTCAACTAAAACGTATCCCTGATATTATACCATTCGCATTAATATTATGATCAAAATATGGCGAAGTGGAAAATCAGGTAATTCAAGGCGGAAGTTGTAGCTAATGGTTGTTCCCTTGGCAAAACTTCCAACACAGAAGTAGCTGATTTTACCAAACTAGATGATCACATATTTGATGCGATTGGTATTATTACCTGTGAGCAAATTGGCGCGCTTATCTCTCATACAAAGTCGTTGCGCTACAAGGTCTTCTTTCTTGTTTTATATAGTATGGGCTTACGATTAAGTGAAGCGCTTGAATTAACTATCAATGAGATAGATAGTGTTACAATGACGGTGCATATTCGTTATGGTAAAGGGGGAAAGATAGGTTGTTACCTTTGCCTCACCGAACTTTAATCGCACTTCGCTACTATTGGAAAACGCATAAACATCCACACTTATTATTTCCCGGAAAAGGGAAAAACAAACAAGCACCAATGGACAAAGGCGGCATACAAAAAGCACTGAAAAAAGTCATTGCTGAGTTGGGGGTAAATAAAAATATCAGTCCTCATTCACTGCGACATTGCTTTGCAACACATTTATTAGAGCAAGGTATTGATTTGCGTTCTCTGCAAGTTTTACTTGGCCACCACAGCCTTAATACGACCGCGCGATATACTGAGCTCACCCCACTTAAGCAAAAAGATAATGTCATTGCCCTTGAACAGTTAGCCAATAATATCCCAATAAAATGGGAGGCATTATGAATCAATTCATCACTTTACTTAAAGCGCATCAAACTGAGTTTGAGAAATACTATGGCGCTCGGCTAAATCAAGATATTCGCCGAGCAATGAGTGATATGTTGCACTGTAAAAATGATCGCACTCGTTACACACAATGGCATTGTAGCCATTGCCAGCATGACCAACAGCAATTGGCATCCTGCGGAAACCGCAATTGTTCACAGTGCTTGCATCAAACCACCTCAAACTGGCTCGCTCGTCAAACGGATAAATTATTACCAGTCCATTATTTTATGGTGACATTGACTCTGCCATTTCAACTTAGTTCCCTTGCGATGCAACATCCTAAAGCACTTTATAAAATAATGTTTCAAGTCAGTGCAGAGCTGTTGAAAGGGTTCGCAGCTCGTCAGCAAAAAGGCGAGTTAGGTTTCACCACCGTGCTACACACTCATAATAGAAAACGGGATTTACACCATCACTTGCATATTATTATTCCAAGTGGACGTTATGATCCTATCAAAAAGCAGTTTTTTAAAGGTGATAAAGCTTACCTATTTAATGCGCTTTCATTAGCAAAAGTATGGCGAGCAAAAATGATTGATGCCATTAATAAGAATAAAATACTTGCTATCCCCACTGGATTGCCAAAGCAATGGGTCGTTGACTGTCGAAAAGTAGGTTTTGGATTGTCTTCATTTCAATATTTGTCGCGATACTTGTATCGAGGCGTATTACTGGGTAAAGACATTATCAATATCCACAACGGATTAGTGACATTTCAATATAAAAAAGGTGGTTCAAATATAATCAAAATCCGCACTTTACCCGTACTAAAATTTTTATGGTTGATTTTACAACACGTACTGCCGAAAGGCTTACAACGCGTTCGAGATTATGGATTTCTAAGAGGGAATGCAAAAAAATTGCGCTTACAAATTCAATTGATCTTAGGCTTGTTCGTCAAGTCGCCATCTGTTGAAAATGAAGCAAAAGGTAGCGCCGTTCATATTTGCCCATGCTGTCAACACAGTATGAAATTAGTCGGGTTTCACCGACTGAAGCTTGCTGAGATTGGCTTGTGAATAGTTAGTTTTTGACCGAGATCGAAACCATTAAGGGGATGCCGATAAAGAAATAAAAATACAATAAGCCTTTGATATGATTGAGTAATGATCGTATGCAGATAAAACTCGCCTCAAGAAAACACCTAAACTTCCCTCTGATTTCACTATTTACTATATAAGAGGCGATCCTTGACGGGCTTGTTCAACAACCAGATAAGGTGTCGGCTACGCGACACCTATCCTTGTTTATTATGTTGTTTCAGGCATGATATTATGTCTGCTGAGCTTGACTTTAGGTGTATAGCTACTTTTAGTTGTTTGTTTGAAATGAGTCGTAAGTGTCTATAAATTCTCGATGATACTCTTTGGATTGTTCTAGTAATTCTCTATATGTCTTCACAAAAACTTCACCTGATTGAATGTATGTCTTTTCTTTACTTCTAAAAAGAGGATTTGAAGATTTTTCACCACCAACAACGTAGCAGACTACCCTTGAAAAGCCGGTTTCAGATGCATACTTTTCAGTCAAGAAAACACCATACACATATGCTTGCTCAAGCGCGTTTGCATCAACCTTATATGTACTTCTTTTAATTTCTATAACATATAAAATTTCACCTAGAGCATTGCTACATAAAAAATCAATTCTTCTATCCTTTCCATCCAATTTATCATCGGGGTAAGTTTCCTTGAGCAGCTTTGAATATGTTACTTCATCTCGAAACTCTAGAATTCTTGGATCAAGAAGCCAAGAAAACTTTTTTAGAAAATTATGTAAAGTAGGTACTTCTTTAGTATCAGTATTTATATAGTCTTCAAATTTTTTAATTACTTCAACCCGTGAATATGCGAGATCTCTAAATTGCTTTGACTCAATAGATTTCCAGTCATCCATTAATTTTAGTAATTGTGGAATCTGTTCAGGCGAAGATATATCGGCAATCTGGGAGGCATAATCTTTAAAAGTTTTATTTTCAAACTTATCTATTACATTACCAATAATTTCAGTTGACTCTTGAATATCTATATTTGGATTTTCTAAAATTGGTTCTATTATTTTATTGCTTAGTTCCTTTTCGTAAATTGGGAGCTTTTCTTGCCATTCAGTAATATCTAGCTTCTGCTCTTCTTTAATAGTCGCTTTCTTTAAATTTCTTCTTTTTGAGCGCCACTCTGAACCAACCTTTTTTATTATTTTCTGTAAATACTCTTGTAACTCTTTTGTTTTATCATGCTCCCAATTCAAAGAATGACGATCAGTTGAAATTACATCAATCTCAAATTCATCAATAAAATCTACTTCGAGATAACCAGTTACATAACTGTGAAATTGATCAGTATCTCTCAAACCATAAAAGTTAGCCGTATTAACTATTTTCCCTCTAGAAGTAAGGTAAACACCACGCATTTCTGTATCTTTTACTGGGGTTTTAAGTGTGATAACTAAACCTTTTATACTTTCCCAAAACTCATAATCTGAATCATATTTTTCATTAGGGAAATCCCAAGTAAACTGGGTATTTAGTTCTGAATATTTAAGTTCATTGGTGACTGAAGTGCTATTGGAATTATTTAATGATAGAGAAACTTTCATTTCTCCAAAAATAAGGAATTGTTTGGATAGACTTAATGCTATATTCTCAAGAGAAAAAGATGACTTTCTTCTCATTTTCTTTAGTTTTAACACGGTTCCTTTAGGTTCTTGTGTACTTAGGTTATGCTCTATTATTTCTGGATTATATGAAGTATCTTTACTCTCTTTAATTTCTATCAAGTCCATTTTAAAGTGATTTTTTAAACCGTTCTTTATGGAAATAACTTCAATTACATCACATATTCCAAAAACGGATAATTTCCCCAGCCCTTTTTTTCCTATTACCTTTCTTCCTTTATCAGTTGTTGTTTTAGTGGCATCCTTTCGCCTGTTTCTACCAATAACTAAGTATTTCTGGTTAAGCTCATCGAATGTCATTCCATCGCCATCATCCGTATAAATAATTTCTTTTTCAGAGTCCATATCTACAAAATCAATGGATACTATCTCTGCATCAGCATCCCATGAATTCGATACTAATTCGGATAAAACACTAGGCAATTTTGAATAGAGTGATATTCCTAAGTGTTCAATTGTATTGGGGTCAAATTTTAAAACTAACTCTGCCATAATAATCCTTTAATTGATTCGGCTATTTCTAGAGACATTAGAGGTGGAACTGCATTTCCAATTTGTTTAAATGCAGATGTTCTCCCACCTTCAAAAAAGTAATCATCAGGAAAAGATTGAATTCTAGCTGCTTCCCTTACAGAGAGGGAGCGTACTTGTTTATCATCAGGATAAATATAGTAATGCCCATCTTTTGCAATATGTGCAACCATCGTATGAGAAAGACCTTTAATATCTACAACTTTAAACCTATCTAAAAATGACTTCTCATTTTTATGAGTTTTTAATCTCTTAGGTAAATCGGGATATTTTAAACGTTCATTGTCATGAAGCCATTTGTTGATAGCTATCTTATATATTTCCAAATCTCTTGCGTTGTGAGGTCTTGCAATATGTTGAGATACGTAATCCACGCCATTTCTTAGATTAAATTTATTTAAGTAATCGGTAGTATCTGTCTGGTAAGTTGTAATGTTATTTTGCTCACCTGGAAACAGGGGCTTTAAATCAGAAAAAATGTCTTTCATTGTGTAACTATGAGTTATTTGCTTAAAATTAGGATATGAAAATTTTATACCTTTTTTCCACCCAATTAAAATTATTCTTCTTCGTTTTTGTAAAACACCAAAATCTTCAGATTTTTGTATTGAATAATCTAAAAAATAGCCAATTCTTTTAAAATATGCCTGCATATTTTTAAAGTAACTTCCATCGTTTGCAGAAATCAAACCTAACACATTTTCAAAAACGAAAACTTTTGGTGTATATCTTTTCAAAAATTTCGCATACTCTTTATAGAGAACATTTCTAGGGTCGTTCTCCATATTGTTTTTATCTCTAGACCGACCAACCAAAGAGTATGCCTGACAAGGGGGACCTCCAATTATCAAATCAACATCATTGGCATACCTATCAATTTGATCGAAAATACCTTTATTATTTTCTTCACCTATCGAAATATTGATGATCGAATCAGAAAAATATTCCCCATAATTTTTTACAAAGTTTAATCTATCTATATTTCCTAGAATATAGTCATGGTATGCTTTTAAGTTACCTTTCTTTTTTAATGAATGATAAATGAGTCTTGTTTCAAGCGTTTTACATGCATTAAGGTCGACCTCTACATGAGCCAAAGGAGTATACCCAGCATTCATAAATCCCTCAGACAGTCCACCCGCCCCTGAGAATAAATCTAAATATTTTAATTTCTTATTAGCCACAATCCCCCCTGTTTCCGAACGCTCTATACCCGTATGCTATTTTAGCATTTTTCAGTAAATAGTACGACGAGTGTTTTACACATAACGCTGCATTCACCATGCGAGCGCAGCGAGTCCGGTGCAATGCTTTGTTGAACGAAGCCGCTGCGCGAAAGAAAAACAAACTGCGTTAATACTTTCTTTTATGCACCATTCTCGGTGCGCATAAAAGGAGTATACGCCATGAACACTTCAGATCAACTTCGCTATGACTTTTTATATCAGCAACATTTAACCAATCTCACTCTGCAGGGAATGCGCCCTGCAACCATTGATGGTTACTCACGGGCAGTGAGGCGGATTGCAGGCTATTTTGAGCGCTCTCCCGATGCACTAGATAAAGCTGATTTGAAATCATACTTTTCAAGCTTAATCAAAACACACTCTTGGAGTACGGTAAAACTTGATCGTAACGGCTTGCAATTCTTTTATCGTCATACCCTAGAAAAAGAGTGGGAATGGTTGAATATAGTTAAACCCCCTCAACTAAAACGTATCCCTGATATTATACCATTCGCATTAATATTATGATCAAAATCTGGCGAAGTGGAAAATCAGGTAATTCAAGGCGGAAGTTGTAGCTAATGGTTGTTCCCTTGGCAAAACTTACAACACAGAAGTAGCTGATTTTACCAAGCTAGATGAGCACATATTTGATGCGATTGGTATTATTACCTGTGAGCAAATTGGCGCGCTTATTTCCCATACAAAGTCGTTGCGCTACAAGATCTTCTTTCTTGTTTTATATAGTATGGGCTTACGATTAAGTGAAGCGCTTGAATTAACTATCAATGAGATAGATAGTGTTACAATGACGGTGCATATTCGTGATGGTAAAGGGGGAAAGATAGGTTATTACCCTTGCCTCACCGAACTTTAATCGCACTTCGCTATTATTGGAAAACGCATAAACATCGACACTTATTATTTCCCGGAAAAGGCAAAAATAAACAAGCACCAATGGACAAAGGAGGTATACAAAAAGCACTGAAAAAAGTCATTGCTGATTTGGGAATAAATAAAAATATCAGCCCTCATTCACTGCGCCATTGCTTTGCAACACATTTATTAGAGCAAGGTATTGATTTGCGTTCTCTGCAAGTTTTACTTGGCCACCACAGCCTTAATACCACCTCGCTATATACTGAGCTCACTCCACTTAAGCAAAAAGATAACGTCATTGCCCTTGAACAGTTAGCCAATAATATCCCAATAAAATGGGAGGCATTATGAATCAATTCATCACTTTACTTAAAGCGCATCAAACTGAGTTTGAGAAATACTATGGCGCTCGGCTAAATCAAGATATTCGCCGAGCAATGAGTGATATGTTGCACTGTAAAAATGATCGCACTCGTTACACACAATGGCATTGTAGCCATTGCCAGCATGACCAACAGCAATTGGCATCCTGCGGAAACCGCAATTGTTCACAGTGCTTGCATCAAACCACCTCAAACTGGCTCGCTCGTCAAACGGATAAATTATTACCAGTCCATTATTTTATGCTGACATTGACTCTGCCATTTCAACTTAGATCCCTTGCGATGCAACATCCTAAAGCGCTTTATAAAATAATGTTTCAAGTCAGTGCTGAGCTGTTGAAAGGGTTCGCAGCTCGTCAGCAAAAAGGCGAGTTAGGTTTCACCACCGTGCTACACACTCACAATAGAAAACGAGATTTACACCCTCACTTACATATTATTGTTCCAAGTGGACGTTATGATCCTATCAAAAAGCAGTTTTTTAAAGGAGATAAAGCTTACCTATTTAATGCGCTTTCATTAGCAAAAGTATGGCGAGCAAAAATGATTGATGCCATTAATAAAAGTAAAATACTTACTATCCCCACTGGGTTGCCAAAGAAATGGGTTGTTGACTGTCGAAAAGTAGGTTTTGGCTTGTCTTCATTTCAATATTTGTCGCGATACTTGTATCGAGGCGTATTACTGGGTAAAGATATTATCAATATCCACAACGGATTAGTGACATTTCAATATAAAAAAGGAGGCTCAAATATAATCGAAACTCGAACTTTACCCGTACTCAAATTTTTATGGTTGATTTTACAACACGTACTGCCGAAAGGCTTACAACGCGTTCGAGATTATGGATTTCTAAGTGGGAATGCAAAAAAATTGCGCTTACAAATTCAATTAATATTAGGCTTGTTCGTCAAGCCGCCATCTGTTGAAAATGAAGCAAAAGGTCACGCCGTTCATATTTTCCCATGCTGTCAACACAGTATGAAATTAGTCGGATTTCATCGACTGAAGCTTTCTGAGACTGGCTTGTGAATTGTTAGTTTTTGACCTAGATCGAAACCATTAAGGGGATGCCGATAAAGAAATAAAAATACAATAAGCCTTTGATATAATTGAGTAATGATCGTATGCAGATAAACCTCGCCTCAAGAAAACACCTAAACTTCCCTCTGATTTCACTATTTACTATATAAGAAGCGATCCTTGACGGGCTTGTTCAACAACCAGATAAGGTGTCGGCTACGCGACACCTATCCTTGTTTATTATATTTTTGTTATTGACCAAACAATTGCTCAACTGTTTTCATAGGGAGAAACATACGGATACGCCCATTATGTTCACACAATACCTCGAAACCATATTTAGCATAAAAGCTTTGCGCGGAATCAGTTAAACAATCAACCACAACCGCATAAGCTCTCATATGATGATTTACTTCCCATAAGTAATTTAACGCCTTAATTAAGCTTATTTTTCCTAACCCGCTCCCATGAAATTCTTTATGTACTGCTAACTGAGCCAACAAAAATACAGGGATAGGGTAACGTGGTAATTTTTTAGCCATGTTAACTGGTAATGTTTCTCGAGATATTGAGCTTGGAGCAACACTATAAAATGAACAAATTGGGAATTTCTTATTTAACAATGGCATTTTTGAAGGCAAAACCATGGTTCTACTGATGCCTGCTTGCATATGTTTTGCTGCTTGAATTTTTATAAACACATTCAATTCATGTTCACCACAATCAAATGAATTACGATCGTGAACTGATTTTTTTAGCTCTTCAAATTCATTTGCCCAACTCATTTAAAACCGCCCTCTTTTGTAAATGCAGCAGCTTCAAATAGAGCTTTACTTGGACTTTCAGCTTTATCACAAGCGTCAATAAATTTATCAAAAACATTGGCTTCGACTGTAATAATTTCGTGTTCCGCAATTACATGTGAAGCGTCTTCATCCATTAAACGAACAACGTATTCAGTGAGGCTTTTTAAGCCTAAAAGAGCAGAAGCTTTTTCTGCTTTAGCTTTGATTTCTTCATCAAGCCTAATATCTAAACGTGCAGTAGCCATAACAACCTCCAGTTGTACGGAGTCATTCCGTAATAAAACAAAGTATAAACCTTAAATAAAATTATAACAACATGTACAGCAACTTTACGGATTAAGAAAAAATATAACAGTATTATTAGTAGGAAACTTTCCTTCTAATTCCTAGAAAAGTTTCCGCCTATCTTCATTTTAGTATTTTAATTTTTTCTATCAATTGCTATCAAAAACAATATGTTAGCGGCATTTATAGGTTTTGACTGAGATAAAATCAGGAAAGTTTCCTATATAATTGCCAGTTAGTAGCAAACCTTCCGGCTAATTCCGCATAAAGTTTCTGTCTAATTGCAAGCTACTCTTTTTCTTTTATATGTCAATTGTATATAAAACAAACTATTAGCTAAGTTTATGGAATGTGAAGAAGATCAAATCAGCAAAGTATCCAGCTAATTACGCATTAGTTAGAAAGGATGCACTACTTTTTTCTCATTCCCACGCTCCCGCGTGGGAATGCATACCTAACTTCATCACTGCGCACATATCTCTAGCAAGCCATTTTCACCATCATAATTTCTAGCACTGAAATATCGCCATTGCTCTGCTTTATCGAGATAACCACGTTTTGCATGGTTATTGTGGATATACTCAACCGTAAGGGCATGATTTCATTATTTTCAATTAACACAGGGGCGCACCTTCTTGGCAAAACTGATAAGATTTATCGTGTTTATGCGCTTTTTTATAAAAAGCCAACTGCTGTAAAATTTGTTCAATATTATTTTTGGGTAAATACTCAATAAGTAACCTTGCTGTGTATGAATTATAGCGAGCAATATCTCTACCTAATGCTTTGTTTTGAACAACTAAATGACAGTGGTTTTTTAAAATGACATAGGCATACACTGTTAAACCCTCTTTAGATAAATGGCGTAGCGAGTCAAGCAAAATAGCAACAGTATCTGGATGGGTAAATACAGGTATTGAGTGCAGTATGGTTAGTGTGATGAAATGGGGATCCTCTGGGTTGGTTATTTTGTATCGACTTCTACTCATTGTTTAGCTTGCGTATGCATCCCCACACGGGAGAGTGGGAACGAGCAAAATCTGAGAGACTTTGCTCACTTCGCGATGGTTGGATCAAGCTGCATTATCCTGAGTGAAACGCCCTGTGCGGATCCGCATGCAGGATCTTGTGGGGGCTGATGGTTAAATACCCTCGGCTACAAGATTAGAGCGTTATACTGTCCACTTATACCTAATTCTATGATGGTGGTTTGTATGTGGTAACTTTTTATCATGCTGTAATCTACCAGTTACAATACCTGGAAAGATTCCAATTTTTTTTGAAAAGTCTTTGATTGATGAACTAGAAAAATCACAACCTTTGACAAATTTATTGTATGCATCAAAAGGTATTAGAGACTTTTGAGAAAAAATATCTGCTTCTTGCTCTTGTTTCTGATATTGCAGATCAAGTTTACCGTTCTCTAAGAAAGTAACTCTTTTATCATGAAGTAAAATATGACCTATTTCATGAAATAAACTAAACCAGAATATATCTGACCACGCACCACGCAGTGACATCATAATTACAGCTTTATTCTTACCAATCCAAAAGGTTGCACCTGTTGTATATGATTTTGCAAACGTTGGCACTAGGGCTAGAACAACACCACAATCAGCTAAAGTACTTTTAATTTTCTCAATTAACTCGTTTGGCTCAATGACATTTGTAAGCTCTCTAAGTTTAGGAATACTTTGCTCAAGTTTTCCTTTATTAAATTGAGCTACTTCTCTTTTGCCCGCAATAACGTGGCCAGCTCTAAGCCATGTAGCTAACGATTCATGAGAGACTGTGGTCTTTTCTTGTTGCCTAAACGCGGGAGCAAATTCTTTTACTGTTCGGATATTTTTTAAAGAGGAAACCCCAAAAAACTTTCTTAATTCAACAACTTTTTTTAACTTATCTCTAGTTTTCTCAACCAAATTAAGTTTGCTTAATTGTAAATATGGAAACTTATCAATTAAGTTTTCTTCAAGTTTAATGTCTTCCTGCTGTTGCTGTTTAGCTAAAATCAAGCGGAATTCAGTTTCAAGGTTACTCCATAACTGTGCGGAAACACCTAAAACTTGCTCTAGTTGTAATGCTGTTTCAGGAGTTATTGCTTTGTCACCTTTAACTATCTCATTAATAGCCTGTGGGGGGCGTCCCATTCTTCTTGCTAGCTCTGCTTGACTAATTTCTAGATCTTCTAACACTTCTTCCAAGTATTCACCTGGGGGAATTGCCATATCAGAAATAAATGCTGTTTCAGTCATCATAATGCTTACTCACTTCTTCAATTAAGGCTATATCTAAACAGTCACCTGCAACTGTAAAGATCAACCTATAAAAACCTGTCAATTTGACTGCATACTGTCCTTTTCTATTACCTTTTAAATGGTGGCATCTGAGTCCTGGCAGTGACATAACCTCATCTAGGTTTTTAGCTGCCTTTATTAAATTAACTCTTTGAATATACTTTTTGGCAATTTGGCTCCCAAACTCTTTTTGAGCTTGCTTGCCTTGGCAATAGCATTTCTCAAGCTTTTTAGTCTTGAAATTTACAATCAAACTTATATCCTAAGTATAGTACTGACAAAACGATAACGTTCACCTTTTGGGTGAATGCTACAATAGGAAAGTTGAACTGTCAAGCATTATACGCTCTAACGAGCCTGTAGAATTATTGGTTTTATTTATTTGTGCACGCCCAACATGGGTCTGAACTAATGAGGTGAAAGTACTCTGTAGGAAGGTCTCCATCCGTAGCGAGTATATGGTTATTAGGTGCTAATTACTCGCAATGGTAAGGGCTTACCCGCGAGGTTTGATCCTAAGGAAGCCAGCCGCAAAACTGCGAGCTGATGAATAAAAACATCATATGAGGCTGGAGGCGAGTTGGCACAAGATGACGAAGCTATGCGATCTAACGGCCACCGTAAATGATGCAGTCGCTTCGCGAAAGTTCATGCCCTTATCTGGGGAGATCTGCTTAACACGTGATTGGTAAATAACCAGTAAGGCATGGATCTAAATGGCGTAGCGAGTCCAGCAAAATAGCAACAGTATCTGGATGGGTAAATACAGGTATCGAGTGCAGTATGGTTAGTGTGATGAAATGTGGTGCTCTGGGTTGGTTATTTTGTATCGACTTTTTTCCATTGTTTAGCTTGCGTATGCATTCCCACGCAGGAGCGTGGGAACGAGAAAAGGGGGAATGCAAAAAAATTGCGGTTACAAATTCAATTAATCTTAGGCTTGTTCGTCAAGCAGCCATCTGTTGAAAATGAGGAAAAAGGTCGCGCCGTTCATATTTGCCCATGCTGTCAACATAGTATGAAATTAGTCGGGTTTCACCGACTGAAGCTTTCTGAGATTGGCTTGTGAATAGTTAGTTTTTGACCGAGATCGAAACCATTAAGGGGATGCCGATAAATAAATAAAAATACAATAAGCCTGTGATATGATTGAGTAATGATCGTATGCAGATAAAACTCGCCTCAAGAAAACATCTAAACTTCCCTCTGATTTCACTATTTACTATAATAAGAAGCGATCCTTGACGGGCTTGTTCAACAACCAGATAAGGTGTCGGCTACGCGACACCTATCCTTGTTTATTAAGCCTCTATACCTTTCCATACCTGTATGACTTACCCTTTTTAAGGACATACTCTTCTAGAACTTTGTTTGAAAGTATTTCTTGCTTGTTTTTACAAAAGACACGAGCATGTTCTACTAGTTCTATAAATTTTTCTATTTGCTTAATACTCCAAGAATCTGGCTGCAACAATTCAGTACACATTCTTGGGAGATTTCCACGATTCTTCTTGGGGTCTAGAAGAATGATGATCTTTGAGTACTCTATTTTTTTCGCACCACTATGTGCTGCAAAATTATTTCTATACGACATAGCTTCTTCGTGCGTTTCATGAAACTCTTCGCCTAAATTTACTTTTTCAAGCTTTACACGTCGACCTTCGCAGCTAGTGAAGCACTTTCCATATATAGTTAACGCAGCGACGAAAAGCCCCTTTATAGTATTGAATATTTCTCGATTTTCAAGGTTAACGATATTTTTAGTCGCATTAACATGGAGCTCATCTTGGCTTGCAAGTGTAATCACTGAATTTAGCCAGATTTTACAATTACGTAAGTCCTTTTCAATAAGTGTATATGCCGCGAATGCGTTCGCCTTTGGTGTATCAAGGACCACTCTATGAGCCCTGTTTCTCCTGTAGAAATACCTATTATAGAATTTGGACTCTTTAGGCAAAACAACCGTTTCAAACGTCCAGTTCGGATCATCCTCAAATAGCTTTTTTCTTGGCATGAAATTCCTTGTAGGCTTAACAGTATTATTAGTAGGAAACTTTCCTTCTAATTCCTAGAAAAGTTTCCGCCTATCTTCATTTCAGTATTTTAATTTTTCTATAAATTGCTATCAAAAACAATATGTTAGCGATATTTATAGGTTTTGACTGAGATAAAATAAGGGAAGCTTCCTATGTAATTGCCAGTTTAGTAGCAAACCTTCCTGCTAATTCCGCAGAAAGTTTTAGTCTAATTGCAAGCTACTCTTTTTCTTTTATATGTCAATTGTATATAAAACAAACTATTAGCTAAGTTTATGGAATGTGAAGAAGATCAAATCAGCAAAGTATCCGCCTGATTACGCATTAGTTAGGAAGGAGGCACTACTTTTTACCCACAAGAGATGCAATAATGGAGAAATATAAACAACTCACTTGTGAACAAAGATAGCCATTTACTCGTATCAGAAAACAGCTACGATGCAAACAAAAATAATATCATGACTGGAAGTAAATCAATCCTGCATTTCTAGATAACTAAAACGCAATGCTGAGTATAGAACTTTAGCATGTCAAAACATTGAGTATAAAATAGGGTGCGGATTGGCCTGTTTTGGAGGATAACAACTTGGGTCAACAAGATACTAACAAAGCACTTATTTACACCTTAAAGTATAACTTGCAAGCATGAATATTTTATTTGCAATGATCCCCGCTTTTTTGTGGGGAACAACGTATGCAGCTACTCAGTATGCCTTGCCTGAGTGGCCGCCATTGCTGCTAGGCGCGCTAAGGGCTCTTCCTGCTGGATTGCTTTTACTTCTACTTAAACCTTCGTTTCCTAAGCGTGAAGATTGGAAAAACCTATGCGTTCTTGGTAGTATTAATATCGCGGTGTTTTTTGCTTTTATTTTTATTATGGCATTAACCTTACCGTCAGCCATTTCTGGAGTTGGAATGCTTTCGGTTCCTACTTTTGCAATGTTATATCATTGGCTGGTAAATAAACAAAAACCATCATTAATACAATTGCTGTGCGGCTTGTTACTTATATCGCTAGCGTGGATTTTATTTGATCCAGGAGCAATGACCTTAAACTTGTTCGGATTACTGGCAATGCTAGGAGCAATTATGTCTCTTGTTATTGGCAGTTGTCTAACCAAAAGTTTAGCCTCTAAAATTCATTGGTGGACGGTATTAACTTGGCAGTTAATTATAGGAGGGAGCATTTTAGGCGTCTGTGCAGGCCTACATGCAATCGTTAATAAGCAGCTGTACATAGATGTTTTTAAAAATATAAGCCTATTAAATATCAGTGGTGTGTTGTGGTTGATTATTTTTACGACTTCGATTGCTTATGGACTCTATGTTTGGTTACTGCAAAGAATGAGCGTTGTTGATTTTACCTTTGGCGGTATCGCCAATCCAATTGCAGGTATTTTATCTGGATATATTTTAATGAATGATGAGTTTTCTGCTGAGCAATACTTTTTAATGGGCCTGATGATCGTCACGAGTTTGCTTCCGCAATTGATTATTATCTTTAAAAATAAAATAGCAATGTGCAGGCTCGGCGAATAATTACTACCCCCATAATAAGTTTTAATTTCCCACGTTAGGCACTAAGCTTTGGCCTTAATACTTTTACTTCACCTCACGCTTAGTTTAGATCTTGGCTGGTAACTGCTATAATCAACATCTGAAAGTCAGAGTAAGCAATTTTTGACTTGAATTTACTCATTTTTCCTGGAAATATTTGAACGTTCATTTAGTGTGATTAGTATTTAGGAGTTTCAATGGTTTCCATCAGAGGTTCACATTTTTCTCAACCAGATCAAACAGATCCTAACAAATGGATCGCAACACTTGGGCTAGAGGCTGAGGATCAAGAAAAGTTATTACAAAATTATAATAAGGCATTATCTTTGTGCGTAGACGAACAGGACCGTCCATTTTTGCAGCTTGGTATAGAAATAGTTGAAATATTAGTCACATTAAACATGGACATGGATACGCTAAACGCTGCACTTATTTTCCCGTTACTGGCCAACAATCATATATTAACACAAGAGCAAGTTGAAAAAGACTGGGGGAAACGCATAGCAAAGCTGGTTAAATATTCTACAGACATGGAAGGGATCCGCGCCCTTCAAGGACAAGGTACGTCGGAAATAGCAGCTTCGCAAGTGGCTAACTTACGACATATGCTACTTGCCATGGTTGGGGATATACGCGCCGTGGTGATAAAACTCGCAGAACGAATTTGTTATATGCGCCAAATACGTCATAAAGATGAGATCACTAAAATGACCGCTGCCAATGAAGTTGCATCTATTTACGCACCGCTTGCAAATAGATTAGGCATTGGCCAATTAAAATGGGAATTAGAAGATTTAGCTTTCTTTTATCAGCACCCAGATGATTATAAAAAAATAGTCAACTTACTGGCAGAAAAACGCAAAGATAGAGAAAGTTATATTGAGCAATTTATCAGTGACGTTGATCAATTATTAAAAGATATGCAGATAGGCGGACACGCTTACGGACGACCTAAGCATGTTTATAGTATTTATCGAAAAATGCAAAAAAAAGAATTACAATTTGATGAGCTATTTGATGTTAGAGCGGTAAGAGTTATTGTTGATGGCTTAGAAAATTGTTATGCGGTATTAGGCGCTATTCATAGCAAATTCAATCATATATCGAGTGAGTTTGATGATTATATTGCGAAACCAAAAAGCAATGGTTACCAATCTATTCATTCAATTGTGTTAGGAAAAGGTAAAAAACCAATAGAAGTACAAATTCGTAGCCAACAGATGCATCATGATGCAGAATTAGGTGTTGCGGCACACTGGAAATATAAAGAAAGCAGTGCAGGTGGAAAGTCTGCCACCGGTTATGAAGAAAAAATAGCATGGTTGCGGAAAATTTTAGCTTGGCAAAAAGATATTTCAACCTCTAAAGGTGCGCTCGGTGAAATGCGCAGCAAAATGTTTGATGACAGAGTATATGTTTTCACACCCGATGGTGAAGTGATTGATCTGCCGGCCGGATCTACACCACTTGATTTTGCATATTATATTCATAGCCAAATAGGGCATCGTTGTATCGGCGCTAAAGTTGCTAATAATATCGTTCCATTTACTTATCAGCTTAAAACTGGCGATCAGGTTGAAATTTTAACGCAAAAAGAGCCAAAGCCAAGCCGAGACTGGCTAAATGCTAATTTAGGTTATATCAATGCTCCTCGTGCAAGAAGCAAAGTAGCACTTTGGTTTAAAAAACAAGATCGTCAAAAAAATGTGATAGCAGGGCGTGATATATTAGAAGTTGAATTAGCGAAAGTGCATCTTAAGCTGACCGATGTCACGCCTGCGATTAAGCGCTTTAATGCTAGCTGTGTAGATGACATATTTGCAGGGATTGGTTGTGGTGATCTTCGCATTAACCAATTAATTCACTTTCTTGATGATCATTACCACTGGAAAACACCTGAACAATTAGATCTCGCCGCTTTAGAGGCTATTGATAAAAATACTAAAAATACTAAAAAGATAAAAAATATTAAAAAGAAAAGAAATGGTGATAATATTATTATTGCTGGGGTTGATAATTTGTTGCATAGTATTGCGCATTGTTGTCAGCCAATTCCTGGTGAGCCAATCAAAGGATATATTACCCAAAGTCGTGGTATTTCTATTCATCGGAGATCTTGTTTGCAATTGGCAGATTTAATAGAAGCACAGCCTGAACGTTTAATTTCAGCTAGTTGGTCCGATGTTCATAACGATATATATTTTCTGATGTTGCGCCTAGAATCTATCGATCGCAGTGGCTTACTTAAAGATATAACAACGTTATTTGCAAATGAAAATTTAAGTTTGTTAGGCGTACATTCTTTTTCCAATGTGAAGGATCAATCTGTAACGATTGATTTAACTATTGAAGTGAATAACAGCGAAATTATTGTCCCTTTAATGACCAAGCTAAAACAAATTAAATATGTTCTGGATGTAAGAAGGCTGTAACTGCTATTATTTTAGTTTTGTATGAGTCAGTTCGTTTTGCAATGAGTATCGGTAGGCCATGCTATTTTTATAGCCACGGCCTTGCGACTTTGCACTATGATATAAAAAGAAGTTAATTATTCGTACTTTTTATAAAAACCGAGGAAGGGCAGTGGAAGCCTGCCATGTAAATATTGATTGGCGAGGATCATACCAATGAGCATACATAATATGAATGCTAAAATGATGTTTGAGCCACTTAAAATACTTGCTATGGCAGGACCTGGACAAATACCCGTTGTTGCCCAACCTATACCAAAAATAGATGCTCCTAAAATAAGATTCTTATCTATTGTTTTGCTTACTGTGGAATTAAACTTGTCACCGCTAATTGTTGTGGTACGCTTTTTAATTACTAGGTGATAAAAAGGAATGAATACGGATAATGCACCGCCCATTACAAATGCAAGGCTAGGATCCCAATCTCCGGTAATATTCAAAAAACCAATAGTTTTTACTGGATCAGCCATACCTGAAATAATCATCCCCATGCCAAATAGTATCCCTGAAATAAAACCTATTAAAATGCGAAATTTTTTTGATCTAGACAAATTAAAGCTCTCCTAAAATTCGACGGATAAAAACGGTTAACATAGCAAACGCCATAAAAGTAATTGTTGCGAAAATTGAACGTTTTGAAAAACGGCCAACACCTATAATACCGTGTCCACTGGTACAGCCATTACTAAGACGCGTGCCAAAACCAACTAGCAACCCCGCAATCGATGTTGTTAAAACGTTCTCATTGCTAAAATCAGCGAGAGTAAAGCCAAAAGGGATAAGAATAAGTATGCTTATCACCGTGCCGATAATAAAAGTGGTTCGCCAGCTTGATTCGTGTTTTCCTGGGCTTAATAAACCACCAACAACGCCACTAACACCTGCTACTTTTCCACTAAATAACATTAATAACGAAGCAGAAAGACCTAATAAAATGCCACCTGCTAAAGACATCCAAGGGGTAAAGTTTTCCATATTATTTATACTTAATCTCAGTTTATTTGTATAGTCATAACTCTATAATAGAGTGTCATCTCTTTTTAGAGTCCTGCTGAAAAGATGAAAATTGGTGCTGCAAAGTAGCAAATAAATTCTCGTATCGGCTACCTAATAAAACACTCCAGGCGAGTATTTTATTGCTTTACTCATTTATTGTCAGGTAATACGGCAAGGTTTGTAAGGATCAAGAGCAAGTAATTAAGACAACTTCATTTTACTTTCGGTCAAAAGGCATAAAGCCATTACTCTCGCGTATGAGCACTTTTCACAGTAACGGATCTTTTTTTCAACTATTTTAATCAGACGTGCTAATACTTATACCCATGTTACTTCGAAATGCAATATCAGCAAGGCAAACTGCGCTTGGACACGAAGCACAATTTGCCTTGCTGATATAGCATTTCACTCTCGCTTAAAAGGCATAAAACTATTATTTTACCTTGTCAGTAATCATTTTTTAAAAGTGCGCCAACTTGGTTTTCTTTACTGTGTATTATTTCTAAACTACAGCGGATTATAACCTCTCATAATAGCTTTAAGAGTTAAGTAGGTCACGTTTTACAGTGACTGCTCTTTCTTTTGCAACTATTTTACTTATGCGCCTACTTATATTTAAGTTACCTTCATATGTTTAGTCAGACTGATGCGCTTTAGAAATGCAATAGCAGCAATTAATAAAAACAAGCAACACCTTATTAGTCAACAACACCAGATCATTACTTATTAACTATCTAACGGCTCAAAGCCCTTTATTTTTTTAAGGCAGCGTAATTTTTACAACCAATTGCACTCTTCAATTTACAAGCTTTGTCGTAATACTCTAAGGCTTTAGCGTGACGCTTTTTAACACCTTTACCATATTCATACATAACCCCAAGATTAGAACAACTTTTGGCAACATTTAAACTACACGCCTTGCGCAAAAACTTTGCTGCTTTGAAAGCATCTTTTTTAACGCCTTTGCCATGTTCATACATAACCCCAAGATTATAACAACTATGGCCATAATTTAAACTACACGCCTTTTGGTAAAAATTTGCTGCTTTGAAATGATCTTGTTTAACGCCTTTGCCTTTGGCATAGATAACCCCAAGATTATGACAACCGTCGCCATTATTTAAATTACATGCCTTCTCAAAAAACTTTACTACTTTGGAAGGATCTTGTTTAACACCTTGGCCATGTTGATACATAAGGCCAATATTATAACAACCAACAGCTGAATTTAAATCACAAGACTTCTGCAAAATCGTTAATGCTTTAGAATAATCTTGTTTAACACCTTCGCCTTTGAGATACTTATGCCCAAGATTAGAACAACCGTCGCCATGGTTCAAAGTGCAGGCATTCTGAAAAAATTTTACTGCTTTGGAATCATCTTTTTTAACACCTTTGCCATGCTCATACATAACCCCAAGATTAGAACAGCCGTCGCCATCACTTAAACCACATGACTTTTTGTAAAACTTTGCTGCTTCGGAAGGATCTTTTTTAACACCTTCGCCAGCGGCATACATAATCCCAAGATGATAACAACCTACGCCATTATTTAAAGTACACGATTTTTGGTAAAACTTTACTGCTTTGGAAGGATCTTGTTTAACACCATGGCCATGGTCATACGCAAGCCCAAGATTGTTACAAGCATAGCCTGAATTAAAATCACACGCCTTTTGGTACAACTTTGCTGCTATGGAATCATCTTCTTTAACACCTTTGCCTGAGCCGTATTTATAGCCAAGTTCGCTACATTCTTTTGCTGTCTTACACTTACTTGCCACTGCGTCTGCATTAGCTGTGGTTGTTAGCAAACTTAATAGTAGCAACAATGGCATACTTATTATTAAATTTTTCATTTTATTCCTTAGATATTTTATTAAAAAAGTCAAATTACTAGGGGCCTTATGCCCATGTTTTGTGAAAATGCAAAATCAGCAAGTAGTAGAAACAAGCAACACTCTATTAGGCAACAACAGCAGAGCATTAATTACTAACTATCAGCTAGCTCCTCAAAGCCCCTTAGCTTTTTAAGGCTTTGTAATCTTTACAACCAATAGCACTCTTCAAATCACAAGCTTTGCGGTAATACTTTAATGCTTTAGCATTATTTCTTTTAGCACCATTGCCATATTCATACATAACCCCAAGATAAGCACAACCGTTGCCATTATTTAAACGACACGCCTTGGAGTAAAGCTTTACGGCTTTGAAATCATTTTCTTTAACGCCTTTGCCATTTTGATACATATATCCAAGACTAAAACAACCGCTGCTATAATTTAAAACACATGCCTTGTAGTAAAGCTTTGCGGCTTTGTTAGCATTTTGTTTAACGCCTTTGCCCGCAGCATACATAATGCCAAGATGATAACAACCTGTGGGATTTTTTAAAGTGCACGCTTTCTTGTAATACTTTGCTGCTTTGGAATAATTTTGTTTAACGCCTTTGCCTTTGGCATACGCAAAACCAAGATTATCACAACCTTGATTAGACTTTAAACGACACGCCTTGCGAAAAAACTTTACTGCTTTGGAATCATTTTGTTTAATACCTTTGCCCGTTTCATACATGACACCAAAATTATAACAACCTTTGGCATAATTTAAAGTACACGATTTTTCCAAAAACATTATTGCTTTGAAATCATGTTGCATAGCACCTTTGCCGCTTTGATACATAGACCCAATACTAAAACAACCTTTGCCATAATTTAAAATACACGACTTCTTCAAAAACGTTACTGCTTTATAATAATTTTGTTTAACTCCTTTGCCATCGGCATACATGCGTCCAAGATTATAACAACCCGCACCATTATCTAAACCACACGCCTTTTGAAAAAAATTTATTGCTTTGAAAAAATTTTGTTTAGTGCTTTTATTTTTGTAGTATTTATGTCCAAGTGCGGTACATTCAGAGCCTGTCTTACACATACTTGCCACTGGGGCTGCATTAGCAGTGGTTGCTCGCAAAGCTAATAGTAGCAACAATGGCATACTTATTATTATTTTTTTCATTTTACTCCTTAGATATGCCCTTAAATCCTTAATTACTCTGGGCTTTATAGCCATACGTCTTAAAAATGCAAAATCAGCAATTAATAGAAACAAGTAACACCCTATTAGGCAGCAACACCAGAGCATTAATTACTAATTATCTAACGCATCAAAGCCCTTTATTTTTTAAGGCAGCGTAATTTTTACAACCAAGTGCATTCTTCAACTTACAAGCTTTGCGGTAATACTCTAAGGCTTTTACATTACTCTTTTTAACATCTTTGCCACTTTCATACATAGCACCAATATCAGTGCAACCTCTGGCATTATTTAAATCACACGCTTTTTGGTAAAACTCGAAGGCTTTAGCACTACTTTTTTTAACAGCTGTGCCATGTTTATAGAGATTAGCAATGCTATTGCAACCTGATGCATAATTCAAATCACATGACTTATGGATAAGCTTTATTGCTTTGGCCTCATTTTTTTTAATGACTATATACCCAAGATAATAACAACCTTCGCCCGAATTTAAACCACACGCCTTCTTCAAATACTTTTTTGCTTTGAAATCATTTTTTTTAACACCTTTTCCATATTGATACATAATCCCAAGATAGGTACAACCTGCGGCTGAACCAAAACCACATGCCTTTTGGTAAAGCTTTACTGCTTTGGATTGATTTTGTTTAACGCCTTTGCCTTGGCCATACATAAGCCCAAGACTAGTACAACCGTCATCTGACTTTGAATCACATGCCTTCTGAAAAAACTGTGCGGCTTTGGAATTATCTTGTTTAACGCCGTTGCCATTGAGGTAATTATGTCCAAGTGTGGCACACGCCTGGGCTGTAAAACACCAAGAGGCTGCATTAGCAGTGGTTGCTAACAAACTTAATAGTAGCAACAATGGCATACTTATTATTAAATTTTTCATTTTATTCCTTAGATATTTGTTTAAAAAACTAATTATTATGACTTAAGTGTTATTGTTAAATTTTGCTTGCGCAGTTATTTTAATAGGCTCACAGTAGTCTTATTTACCTTGGTTTTGTGGGAGTTTTTCCCACGCTGTTACTTTGTAGGTAAGATTTGCCGCTTTTGAGCTTGCTTACAGTGATGGTTTTTTGCTTCGTGTTTTTATAATATCTGTGCTCTTTCATCGGCTACCTTAGAAAATATCTTTTGCGCGGATTTTCTTGCTTTACTGTAAATTATTTCTAAATGCATTTGCAGTATAACCTCTCATAATAGCTTTAGGAGTTAAGTAGGTCACGTTTCACAGCTAGCGCTCTCTCTGTTTAAATTATTTTAGCCATGCGCCTAATTATACTCAAGTTACCTTCAGATGTTTATACCCATGCGACGATCAAAATGCACCGTCAGCCGCTCACTCTATAATCAGAGTAAGGCGCAGTCTGAGGTAATGGGGACGTACGCATCGAATGTTGCAACGCAAGGCTGCTTGCTTTCATATAAAAACCGAGCCAGGCACCAAAGGCCGTGGCTCCTTGCTTAAGTTTGCATTGTTATAAAATATCAATCGATAATAACTATACTTCAATTTTGTGCCTCGCATATCGGCACAATTTGCCTTGCTGATTTTGCATTTCGAAGTAACATGGGTTTATACCCGAGCCACCCAGAAATGCAATATTAGATTGGCAACTTTTACGGAGCAATGAAGTTATAAAATTTTCGCTTTGAATTGACTAGTTTCCCTTGGCGCCATTTACTAACCTAAAAAATAATGCAATTGTTTTTAAATAATGCTATTTTACTGTAGGAGTAAAAACAATATAAGGAATATATATAATGACAGTTAATAATGGCGTAAGGATGTTAGCAGGCGTAATGGTACTAATTTCTGTGTTGTTAACGCATTTTGTGCACCCAGCATTCGTGTGGTTAACAGTATTTATTGGCGTGAACTTATTGCAAAGTGCTTTTACGGGGATTTGTCCTGCTGCGTTTTTCTTAAAAAAACTGGGCTTTAAATCAGAAAGCGACTGTAAAACAGAGAAATAAAAAGTCATTTATAGCAGTTCCCGTTCAAGGGAACAAATTAAGCAAGCGATGAGGCAAACAGCACAGTTACCTTTTAGGAGATTAACTGAGTTTATCTTACCGCTTGAATAATATTGGGTATAATCCAGCGTTAAATAGCTTAACTTGTTTTCAATTAACTCGTAAAATTAATTGTTACGCTCTATATTATCAAGATCATCATCTATATTATCAAGATTATCATCTATATTATCCATTTCATCACCAATTTCTAATGGCTCAGGTGATATGATGATGCCAGTACTGTCTGCATAAAGAATATCTTCAGGTAAGAAAGTAACTCCAGCAAAATTAACAGGTACGTTGGTTTTACCAATATCTGTATCTTCAGCGCCGACGGGAATTGCGGTAATGGCTTGAATGCCGATATCTAATTCTTCTAGAATATCAACTTCACGTACACAACCGTTTACAACGATACCCTCCCAGCAATTTTCAACAGCCAGCTCGGCAATATGCGCATTAATCAGGGCACACTTTAGCGAGCCCCCACCATCGATTAACAATACCTTTCCAGCACCATTTGTTTCGAGCATTTTATAAATTAATCCAAGAGATTCGAAACACTTTATTGTGACAACTTCACCTGCAAAAGAATCTCTGCTACCGAAATTTGTTAGTAACGGCTCAATAACATCGATGGTATCTGCATAAATGTCGCAAAGCTGAGAAGTATTATATTGCATGGTAGGTTCACCTGTTTTTATTGAAACTGTTAAATATTATACGCTGGATAAAATGAAATGCAAAGCGTGAAAGATAAATTTAATAAACATAAAACTGCTAATCTAGTTCGTTAAAAAACGATCGATCAAATGATTTCTCACAATAATGACATTTTAGCTTTAACGTTATATTTTTTTGTACGTAAAAAGTCGTATTAACCGGCTCGTGACGGCTTATGCAATTACTATTTGGGCATGAAAGCATGCCAATAAAAGAAGGCGGTAAGTTTACCTTGAATTTGTGGACAACTTTAAAATTTTTTATTTGATTGATGGTTGCATTAGGAGTAAAAAGCGCCAGTTGATTTGCTTGTGTATCAGTGATGAACAAATTTTCAATTTTAATTAAGTCTTTGCTTTGCCCATTATGTGTTGGCAAGTTTAAACCGATGGTGATTTTTTCATTTTTATTACTAAATTGAAAAAACTTTAATATCTTAATGCCTTGTTGCACCGTAATATGATCGATGACAGAGCCTTGTTTAATGGCTTCAACCTGTAGTTTTCTCTGTATCATTGTGCATCACCTTTTGGAAATTCATTGGTTAATAATAAAGCTAGAAGTGCTTGTCGTGCGTAAATAGCATCTTTTGCTTGTTGGAAATAATAAGCATACGGCGTAGTGTCGATATCATTCTCAATTTCATCAATACGTGGCAAGGGGTGTAAAATACGCAAATTATCACGGACATTTTCCAACATTGATTTTTTCAACACAAATGTTGATTTTATGTGCAGATATTTCGTTTCATCAAAGCGTTCTTTTTGTACCCTAGTCATGTAAATAATATCGAGTGAATCGATAACCTCTTCGATGCTTTTGTGCATTGAATAACTAATGTTTTGCTTATCTAGGTCTTCTAAAATGTAATCAGGCATTGCAAGAGAATCTGGCGAAATAAAAAATAACTTGCAGCTAAAAAGGGCAGTTGCTTGTACTAATGAATGTACTGTTCGACCATATTTAAGGTCGCCAACGAAAGCAATATTAAGGTTTTCTAATGTTTTTTGTGTTTCAAATATTGCAAATAAATCAAGGACTGTTTGCGTTGGATGCTGATTTGCACCGTCGCCTGCATTAATAACAGGAATATCAACAAATTCAGCTGCAAGACGCGCAGCCCCCTCTTTAGGATGACGTATAAAAAAAGCATCTGCATAAGAGCCGATAACTTTTACCGAGTCTGCAAGTGTTTCTCCTTTTTGAGAAAGTGAAATATTGCTGGCATTATCAAAACCAATCACATTACCGCCAAGGCGCAGCACAGCAGCTTCAAATGATAACCTGGTGCGCGTTGATGCTTCAAAAAAACAGCTAGCGATCACCTTGTTTTTTAAAAGTGCAGGTTGTGGTGTTTCTTTTAAAGATTTTGCAACATTCAAGATGAGCTTTAACTCATCGCGAGATAGATCAGAGATAGAAATAATATTTTTTTTAAATAAGGGATTATTCATTACCTGCGACTCTTTTTGGTAAGTGATAAATGATTATACCCATGTGATGATCAAGGTGCAAAATAAGATCTACAAATGTGCAGCAGATTCGCGACCTTAAACTGGCTTCTCGATAATTAATGTCGCCTAATCACCGAGATAGGCGATATGCCAGGCCAGGATCTGCGGTCTTTTGCGACCGCCTGATAATTCATCTTCCTGTTTCATGGGTATGTAATATACCCATGAAATCCAGAAATGCAATATCAGCAAGGCATAAAATTGAAGTATAGTTATTATCAGTCGATATTTTATAACAATGCAAATTGGTGCAAGGATCCTTGCCAGTTGGTGCGCTAACTCGGTTTTTATATGATCGGTAGCAGCCTTGCGTTGCAACATTCAATGCGATAATAACCATTACCTCATGTTGCGCCTTACTCTTATTATCGAGTCCGCAGCCGACGTTGCATTTTGAGGTAACATGGGTATAGACCCGCATTTTTTATTAGCCAAACCTTGTTTAACCCAGAAATAAACCGAGTGAGCAGAGCATTTGATTCATTAACTAGTTTATAAAGCATTAAAAGCAACTACTGGTGAAGGTGAAAAGCAAGAGATACATGGATTTTTAAAAGCCAATTATTAACTTTTAAATAACTTTTAAATCCTTTATGTGCTTTCATCCATGTCCGCTATGGAGCATACTTTATGGCTAGTTTGCCAAAAAATGCCAGATTTACATCATCAGGAATATACTCATCAACACTACCTTGTTCAACAATAAAGCCAGTTGCGCCTAGGCTAATCTGCAACTACGCGCGACTTAGGCTTTTATTTATTGTGGCTGGGTTTCTTTTTATCAGTTTTAACGGCCTTAACATTTGTTTCAGCAGAACACGTCCATCCCCACCCAGTTAACTTTTTAGCAAACTCTTTAGCTTTACTTTCACAATAGCCAACCTTGTTTTTGGCATTCCACAAAATTTTATGGCCATCAGATTTGGTATATTTTACTTCACAAGGAACTTTGCTATCAGGATGGCTATAAATAACTTCTACAATACGTTGCGAAGTTCCATTTTTACAAACATATTTATCTTGTGCGTACGAAGAAAAAGCTAAAACAGATAAAATTAAAAACAAAATTGATTTCATAACAACTCCAAAAAATAATAAGGTTTATGTCTCACACAGCGCCTGTAATGGAAACGTAGCGTTGGTTAACATACAACGGGTAAACTATACTCTTTTATTGGACATTACAAGGCAAAATACAACAAAATATCAGCATACTTTAACAATTTAACAATAAGGAAAAACAACCAAAATTAAAGATGTCATTTAGAATATACCGCATAATCTGTTAATTCATAAGATTTATTTTGCTAACAAAAAATTATTTGAAAATAAAGTTACATTTAATATGCGTCTGTCACATAATTTAGGAGCGCAATGACAGCTGAATATTAGAGCTATTTTATTGCTCAATACGGCAGACGGCAGTTTTTTTGGAGTGTCCTTCTGAGTATGTCAAGGTACTACGCATCCGCGTAATTATCTTTATACAGATTAACTACCCGAATGCGCTCTTTTAGCAATTCATTTTTTATTTCCTTACCTTTAAAGCCTTTATCAACAATAGCTTTAACATCAACATTGTCAGCGACTAAAAATGCTTGCCAGATATAGTCAGCGCTCGGATATGGCTTATTTTCTAATCCTGCTCTTCCTTTTGAATCGGCAATACCACATTCTAGCACCTGTAAAAAACGTTGAGGTTTTCGCCAAGCATCACATTTATCCATTAGCTTTAATAACGTTGGAGCCCTAAGCGATAAACCGCGATGAATTAAGGTGTGATGTTCACAAACAAGCAAGGCAAGTTCTCGGCAATTATTTGGTATTTTTAAACGCTCACATAATGCATTAATTACAGGCAATCCTAGCAGCTCATGCTTTTTATGACTTGGCCATTTTTCAGGTGGCGTTAATGCTTTCCCTAAGTCATGCACCGAGCAAGCAAAGCGAAATGCAATCTCGGTAGATAATTTCACTGATTGTTCGATTACCATTAAGGTATGAATACCAGTATCAATTTCAGGGTGCCATTTTTTAGGGGCTGGAATACCAAAAAGTCGATCAATTTCAGGAAATAAAACTTTTAAAGCGCCGCAATCACGCAATACTTGAAAATAAATTTGGGGGCTTGGTGTTTGTAATGCTTTTGCTGTTTCTTGCCAAACTCGTTCACAGGTTAAGTCTGACAACTCGCCTGAAAGTGTTAAAGACTTCATTAATGCAAGTGTTTCTGTGGCAATGCTAAAACCTAATTTGTAAAATCGAGCAGCAAAACGTGCAACCCGTAAAACACGTAATGGATCTTCACTAAAAGCTGGAGAAATATGACGCAATGTTTTTTCTTTTATATCTTGCAGACCGTTATGTAGATCAATTAATTTTCCATCTTTGCACTGAGCAATCGCATTAATTGTAATGTCGCGCCGTATTAAATCATCTTCTAATGAAACATCCGCCCCTGTATAGCATTCAAAACCTGTGTATCCAACACCTTGTTTTCGTTCTTTGCGCGCCAGCGCATATTCATCGCCCGTTTTAGGATGCAAAAAAACAGGAAAGTCTTTTCCTACCAGCTTGTAATTTAATGAGATAAGTTCATCTGGGCTACTGCCAACGATAATATAATCTTTATCTTTGACTTCAAGTTTTAATAATTTATCGCGGACAGCGCCTCCGACCAAAAACACCTGCATTACCCCCCCCTATGAATCCCCATGAAATCCATGATACTTGCTTTATATATTAAGCGTATTATATACTTATGTAACTTTAAAGTGCAAAAAGCAAGGTAAATTTGGTTTGTTTTTTAAAAAATAAATCCGTTTGATAGTTCGGGTCTTTTTTATGAAATGAGACTTCTGCTATGTTAAAGTATTAGATAAGTACTCGTTTTTAAAGTATCTTGAATAAATAATTGGTTTCGTAAAAAATTAATCCCACAATCTATTTTGGATCATAACAATGTATCAAGCGTTCTTTTCATTACAAAAATCACCTTTTCGCCTTGCACCAGATCCTTCTTTTTTATTTTTAAGTAATCAACATAAAGAGGGCATTGCGCATTTAGCTTATGGATTACAAGAAAATGGCGGCTTTGTTGTGTTAACAGGCAAATCTGGCACTGGAAAAACAATGATTTGCCATCATTTAGTGAAACATATAAAAAATAAGGTTGATCTCGCATTTATTACTGATCCTGCGCAAAACGATAATGAACTACTAGCCTCAATATGCACAGCATTTAACATTTATTTTGATGTAAATAAAAAAACCAACAAAAGCCTTTTTAACGTACTTTCGTCATGGATGTTAGAAAATCATCATAACGGGCGAAAAGCGGTAGTTTTGATTGATGAAGCACAAAGGCTTTCATTTCAATCTCTTGAGCAATTAAGATTGTTAACGAATATTGAAACGAATAACCAAAAACCATTGCAGGTTATTTTAATTGGCAGGAATGAATTACAAAAAACATTGCAACAAAAAGCATTACGACAATTAACGCAGCGTATTACAGTGCATTATCAACTACAGCCTTTTACTGCGCAAGAATCCTGTTTTTATATTCAGCATCGCTTAGATATAGCAGGCTCAAAATCGTCTATTTTTAAGCAATCAGCAATGAATAAAATAGCTAAAATTAGCCACGGTATTCCGAGTATTATTAATTTATTATGCGATAAATCATTATTATCGGCATTTAATCTACATAAAGCCAGTGTGGATTTAACTGACATTAACAATGTTAAACTCGAAGTTTATGATCTTTACAAAGAGTCTTTTAGCGTAAAGAAATACGCTCTTACGTTTACTTATACGATACTCATTGCGCTGCTGATATTTCTTTATTCTATACATTGATAAGCCTGAATATGTGCGGATACCAGTGACCAATAAAAGCAAAATGTTAGTGACTTATACTGATCACTTTAAATAAGTGATTAATAATAATGCTAATGGCATTGTTTTACCTAGGTTATTTATTACATTAAATTTATTATCAAACGTTACACAAAAAAACGAGTAAATTATACCCGGAAATTGCTATAACTAATTGTTATTTTATTAATATTCCGATACAGTAGTGACTCATTTTAAGCTGTAATATTGATAAGTTATGTACTGTAATTGTTATTTTGGAATCAACAATACTTCTGCAAGGTTAAAATAATTTAAATTATGTATAAACAATTTTTCTCTTTTGATGCCTCGCCTTTCTCTATTTCACCAGATCCGAATTTTCTTTTTTTAAGCTCTCGGCATAAAGAAGCCCTTATGAATTTACAACATGGCTTAAAAAATCGTGATGGAATTTTACTCCTAACAGGGGAAGTGGGAACAGGGAAAACGATGATATCACGCTGTTTATTGCAAGCTCTCCCACCAACAACTGCCATAGCAAATGTTCAAAATTCTACTTTATCTGATACAGAGCTACTCGAAACATTGTGTGATCAATTTGCAATTAGCTATCAAAAGGATGAAATTTCATCGCTATTTAAAACATTGAAAAACTGGCTTATTCAAAATTATATTGAAAAAAAGGACGCGATTGTTGTTATTGATGAAGCACAACATATAAGCTTGCCAGCACTTGAAATAATAATTGAATTAACAGAAATAGAAATTAACAAGCAAAAAGTATTACAGGTTATTTTGATTGGGCAAACAGAGTTACAAGATAAATTAAAAGAAAAAGAGTTCCTTTTTTTAGCGCAAAAAATTACCGTAAGGAATCACCTGTTACCATTGACTTGTTTAGAAACATCCAATTATATTCAGCATCGGCTTAACCTAGTTGGTAGTGCAAGTAGAATATTTACTGAAAATGCACTGAATTTAATTTACAAAATGAGCACTGGCATACCGAGGTTAATTAACATTTTATGCAACAGGTGCTTATTGACGGCTTACACTAACAATAGCCAATCTGTGACCTCTACTATGGTACAAAAAGCCGCTAAAGAATTACAATTCACCTCACCATATAAAGAAAAATCGCATGCAATAAGTAATCTACGATTATTATTACTCATAGTATTACTCGGGTTATGCCTATTTAAAGCTGGATCTTATTTTGGTTATAACGTTTCTTTTTTAACTAAAGTTGTAACTAGGTTAATTGGACAAACCCCACAAGATAAAATAGTTAAAAGCGAAGTTAAAACTCATATCACTGGGTTTGCTAACTATAAAAACCTTGATTTATCTGCAGTATCATTCAATGATGCATTAACAGATCTGTATGGTGTTTGGGGATATCAAATTAATAATAAAGACAAAGACAACCCATGCATGCAAGGTAAATCGATACACCTGAGTTGTTATACAAAATTATTTACTTTCGATAAATTAATGCATTTCAACTATCCAAGTGTTGTAAAATTAACAATTAAAAGTAGACCTGTGTACGTTGTGCTTTATAAAATTAATGATAGCAAGCTACAATTATTGATCAAGGATCAATTAATAACCGTTTCAACTTCTTGGTTTAATGGTCACTGGAATGGAGATGCGACACTTTTATGGCAAGCCCCATTTTTATTAAAAGACGACTTAAAATTTGGACAACAAAACCAAAATATCGCTTGGCTGGCCAAAAATTTATCGAGCGCCAAGGATGATAAAAAAATATATAAGCAAAATTTTGATTTAACATTATTAAAACAGGTAAAAAACTTTCAGCGCAGTCATGGTTTAAGTGCCAATGGTGTTGTCGGAACTGAAACATTAATGATGCTAATGCCTTTATTAAATCCTAATATCCCTCGTTTGATGAAAAAGGATCATTAATGTCTACTATTTTACGCGCTTTACAAAAAAACAAATTAGTCAACAATGCAGCTATGCTGCAGGAAGAGCCAAAGGAAAATATAGCATGGAAATTTTCTATTTTAAGTGGGTTAATCGTTATTATTATTTTACTAAGTATAATACTATATACGCGTCTAACTCGCATGCCAGTGTCAAAAAATACCAGCAGACCTTTAAATCAGAACCCGATCACTAAAGTTGTTTTTTTGACGCGAAAAATACCAAAGAAAGATACTGAACAAAAAATTATTTATATCGCTGCAAGCCATAAAAAAGTTAAAGGGGATGAAGTAACAATTGCATCTCCTGCGGTGACTGAGCCGTACGCGGGAAGCAAAAGTCTGTCCACTAAGTCAGAAACAAGTGAAATAAAACACCAAGAAACCGCCTCAGCACAAATGAATAAGCGTTTTGCATTAGCTGCTTCTTCAACAGATCATAAAAATGTAAGTACAGATATAAAAAATAAGCGGTCACAAAATACTAATGGCAATCATATACAAGATGCACCAGATATAGAAGATATGCCTAGTAGTTTTCAACAAAGAGTCCCAACAATACACTATGAATCACATGTTTATTCGTCAGATAAAAAATATTCTAGTATTGAAATTAATGGCGAAAAATTAAAAGAAGGAGACATTGATAGCTCTGGAAAATTAAAAGTTGTTGATATTGAGGAGCAGAAAACTATTTTTCGCTTAGGGAGGAAAATTTTTAGCCTGAAATCGCTTGTAGATTGGAATAATCATACTAGAATGGCTAATAATAAAAAATATCATACTAGAATACATCATTAAAGATCACGTATATACCCATGCTTTGTGAAAATGCAACGTCAGGTACGAGCTCGATGATCAAAGTAAGGCGCAACCGATGTAATGTGAACGTGCGCATAGAATGTTGAGCGCAAGGCTGCTACCGATCATATAAAAACTGGGTTCGGCTACGAAAGGCGCGGACAGAAGGGCAAGGATCCTTGCACCAATTTGCATCGTTATAAAATCTACCACGATAATAACTAGACTTCAATTTTAGGCATCAAATATCGGTACAATTTGCCTTGCTGAAAATGCAATGTCAGGTATGAACTCGATGATCAATGATAAGGCGCAACATGAGGTAATGGTTATTATCGCATTGAATGTTGAACGCAAGGCTGCTACCGATCATATAAAAACCTAGTCCGGCCCAGAAGGGCGCTACTGAGGGTGTAAAAAGAACTGTGTAAATACTTATTATGTATAATCTATAAAAGGACTAAATAATGAGTAATATAATGATCACAGATAAAATGCAGGCCCTCGCTAATGAATTAGCTAAAGATCTAAAAACACCTGAAGATCTCAATCAACTCAGCGCTATGCTCACCAAAATCACAGTTGAAGCAGCGCTCCGTTCTGAAATGAGTTATCACCTCGGTTATGAGAAAGATCAGCCTAAGGAGCATAATGGTGGTAATAATCGCAATGGTTATTCCACCAAGTTTCTTAAAGGTGATCATGGAAATATCGAAATTCAAACACCTCGCGATAGAGAGGGAACCTTTGAGCCACAGCTTGTAAAAAAACGTCAAACTCGTATAACAGGCATGGATGGTCAAATCCTAACGCTTTACGCGAAGGGAATGAGTACGCGTGATATTACAGCGACATTTCAGGAAATGTATGGTGCTGATATATCTGCTGGGCTTGTCTCTCAAGTCACAAATGCGGTTATGGAAGAAGTGATTGACTGGCAAAGCAGGCCTTTAGATGCAACTTACCCGATCGTTTATATGGACTGTATTGTTTTAAAAATACGCCAAGATAAACGAGTCATTAATAAAGCGATTTACCTTGCTTTAGGCGTGAACTTGGAAGGCCACAAAGAATTGTTGGGTATGTGGATATCAGAAAATGAAGGCGCTAAATTCTGGCTTTCAGTGATGACCGACCTTCAAAATAGAGGCATGAAAAATATGCTAATCGCCTGCGTAGATGGCCTAAAAGGCTTCCCTGAAGCCATTAACGCCACCTTCCCAAAAACTAAAATTCAGCTTTGTATCGTCCATATGGTGCGTAATTCGATGAAGTTTGTTCCTTACAAAGACTACAAGGCTGTCGCCTCTGATTTGAAATCAATATATCAATCAGTTACCGAAGATGAAGCCAGGTTGGAATTAGAGCATTTCTCTGAAAAATGGGATGATAAATACCCTCAAATAAGCCGTTCATGGCGGATTCATTGGGAGAATTTAAATACGCTATTTTCTTATCCAGCAGATATTCGCAAAGTGATTTACACCACCAATGCGATTGAATCACTAAACAGCGTGATAAGAAAGTCAGTTAAAACGAGAAAGGTGTTTCCAAATGATACCGCCGCCTTCAAAGTTGTCTACTTGGCAATTAAGGCAGCATCTAAAAAATGGACCATGCCAATTAGAGATTGGAAACCAGCTTTGAATCGGTTTATAATCGAATTTGAGGAGGAGATTGCTCCTCATATCTAAAAGGGTATTTACACAGTTAGGTTTACACCCTCGCGCTACTCCTTGTACCAATTTGCATCGTTATAAAATCTACCACGATAATAACTAGACTTCAATTTTAGGCATCAAATAAGCGGTCAATTTGTGGATTTGATATTGCATTTCTAAATAACATGGCTATCACAGCTTATTTTTTGCTTACCAGTTGTTTTTTTTCTTTTTCCTACGAGGTAGCATTGGAATAAGTAAGCCTACAATTAGGCCAAAGAAAAGTAGGCCACCACCATTGAGCATCCACTCCATCTTGATACGCTGCTTTCTTGTTTTCTGGAGTAAGTCATTCTCTAAGTTTTTCGATTTGAGTGTTAAAACACTCTTTTCAAGTGTCGAGTTTTCCACTTGAAGTGTTTTAATTAGTGTTTTTTGGCTCGCAAGTTGATTTAAATTATCGCTTTGATTTGCCTTGTTGTTCTCTGTAAGAGCACTTAATTTTTTCTGTGTTGCGCTCAGTTGCGATTCAAGATTTGGAATGAGTGCTTGTGCAGGCAAAGTTGTTTGTAGATTACTACCTAACACCCAGCCATTTTTATTACCTTGATATTTAATTTTCATAAATTTTGAGGCTTGGTCATATTGTAACATGTTAACCTTTTCACCCACTTTTATTCTGCCAACAATACGAAACTCACTACCAGGGCCTGAATGAGTGTAAATATAAATGTTATCACTGACATAAAGAATTTTTGAATAGCTATTGAAACTTAATATAAACGCAAAAGAAACGGCTATAAATTTAAATTTTTTCAAGGAAGAGCTCCATACTTGAATGCATTATTTTAGTAAAAAAAGAGCATAAGCTCTTTTTTTATTTTTTTTAATATTAATGGGGTATCTTTATCAAAAGACTGCTTTGAGTATGTAGAAAAATATAATAGATAAACCTGCACCAACTGGCAAAGTGACAACCCAAGAAATAACAATGCTTCTTACTACATTTAAGTTGAGCGCTGCAATGCCATGTGCCATACCAACGCCGAGAACAGCGCCAACAAGGGTTTGTGTGGTTGAAATAGGAAGACCTGTACCTGATGCAATGACGACAGTCATTGCTGCTGAAAGTTCTGCGGCAAAGCCACGACTCGGTGTTAAATGCGTTATGCCTGTGCCGATTGTCGCCATTACACGATGGCCAAAAATAGCAAGGCCTAATATGATACCAACACC
This sequence comes from Bathymodiolus brooksi, assembly GCA_963680875.1. Lineage (NCBI taxonomy): Eukaryota > Metazoa > Mollusca > Bivalvia > Mytilida > Modiolidae > Bathymodiolus > Bathymodiolus brooksi. The sequence continues at coordinate 1,632,726 of CAVMGF010000075.1, forward strand.
ACCTAAAGGTAAAATCCACCATATAAGTTGAGAGCTACCTGAGATTATGCCGTTGTTTTGAACAATATTCACAACAGCCGCTAAAGGACCAATAGCATTTGCCACGTCATTGGAGCCATGTGCAAATGCCATTGCACATGCGGTGACTATCATTAATGCTGCAAATATTTTTTCAACATTTGCATAGTGCATGCTTTGATCCGCTTCAGGATCTATTTTTATGGTGCTGATATAAATTCTACCAATTATAGCGACGACTAGACCAATAGCTGCTGCAATCTCCAAAGATTCTATAAATGAAAAGTGCAAGCCAACATGTTTTAAACCTTTTGTAATGGTAACTAATGAAAGTACGAAGCCAGCTAAAAACATGTAGAACGGCACATATTTTTTAGCATTTTTAATCGGATCACTGGTGTTAAATATTAATTTTTGCGAGCTCATAAATATTTTATAAGAGATCCATCCCGCGATTAATGGCGTGACAACCCAACTACCAACAATCCCCATAACTTCCCCCCACTCAACGCTATCAACACTGACACCTACGGCAGAAAAACCAATAATGGCACCGACAATGGAATGCGTTGTTGAAACTGGCCATCCATAATAAGAGGCTATCAAGAGCCATGTTCCAGCAGCAAGTAACGCAGAAATCATACCGTAAACAAGCAGTTCTGGGGTATGTATAAAGTAAGCTGAATTAATAATACCTTTTCGAATTGTTGAGGTTACTTCTCCACCAGCAAGGTAGGCTCCTGCAAATTCAAAAATCATTGCAATAATAATTGCTTGCTTAATCGTTAACGCTTTAGATCCAACCGATGTTCCCATTGCATTTGCAACATCATTTGCTCCAATCCCCCAAGCCATAAAAAAACCTACGATTGCAGCAAAAAAAATCAGCAGGTTGCCATAATGAGCAATAATTTCCATAAAAATATCCTAGTTAAATGTTACGTTACGAGCGGATCAGCATCAGCTCTAAGTGAGTGCCAAGTATTTCAGCATGGTCAGCAAGAGAGCCAACCCATTCAAGAATTTGGTATAAAAATATAACATCGATAGGGTTTAAACTACTTTCTAGCGCTAATAATTGACGCCGTAATTTTATTTGTAAGCTATCAGTGTCATCTTCAATGTCTTCTAGTTCCATAATCATTTCGGTAATAATATCTACCTCTTTACCTCTAAAGCCAAGCTCTAGTAGTTCTTCAAGACCATGAACTACTTTTTGTGATTGTCTAACAGCGTTAATGCACTGCTCTGTATAAAGTAAAAATTTATCAGAGAATTGCAGTGGAATTTGCAGTTGACGCCCATACATACGACCAGAAATATCTTTTACAGTATTGGCAATTTTATCTTGCCGATTAACAAGCTGCAGAAGCTCACCACGATCCATTGGCATAAATAAACCTTTAGGAAGTACTAAACGTATTTCACGTTTTAGGCTATCGGCATCTCTTTCAAGACTCGAAATTTGTTTCCTTATTTTATCCGCTTCAACCCAATGACCCTGAGAACATTTCTGAAAAAATGGAATAAGTAACTCACTACATTTGGTCACTGTATCCATATGGTTCTTAATTGGTTCAATCGGTGATTTTGCAAATAAATTTTTAAACATTGATTGGGGAGGCATAGTGTTCCTTATTATTAGCTTGTTTTTATGATGTTTTATCCATAATTAAATAACTTTATATCTGTAAAGTTATTTTTAACTTAGAGCAGTATAATACATTTAAACAAATGAACAATTGTTTTTTATGCCTACTGTCATAAAATTCCATGGCGATCCTCTAACTTTATGAAAAATAGTGAGTTATACCTATCAGATCACAATATAATTTATCAGAAGGTCGCTTTTACAGTACGGTGTGCAATAGGCAAGTCTAGCATTGGTATAAACTGGCGGCCCATTTATCTATCATCCTTTGCTTGATGGTATATACTGAGTTTTTTATTTATAACAAACACCATTGAAACAGCGTTTACAATTTTTTTCAATGATGCATTTTTAGATGATTTATTGATAATTATTCTTCCTCTTTTGCCCAAAGCTCTGAGATTTCATTAACGGGACGAATAGATGACAGGTATACATCAGTATCGCCATTTTCAAAAATAAAAATATCGACAGAACGATGCTCTTGCGCACCAGTTAGGGAATAAAATTCAAACTCTCGGCCATGCTCATCGTCTGCAAATTGAGGCGGCTTACTATTACGATAGTCTGCCGTATGTAAATAGCCTGTGGTCATAAAATTCTGCTGAATATATTCATCGGCAACCATATCTGCGTAAGGGTGAGATTTAGTTAGCGGTGTTAAACGAGCAGAGCCAGACTCGCTAAAAACATCTGCAAAGGCATCTAGATCAAATAATTGCTCAACTTCATTTCGTGCTAACAAAAGACTTAACTGAACTTGTTTATTTACTTTTTTTGGAAAACGCAGGTAAACTAAGTGCTCAGAGGAGCCTTGGCCGATGATACTTGCATATTGATCATATTTAAACTCAATGGTGTTTATTTCTGAAACTTGAAATTGTTGTTTACGCATCACTTTTGGTAACGAAAAACTATCACCGAAGGTAAAAATATCATTTACTTGAAGCTCACTTGGTTGCGTCAGTTTGCGCGTTGGCACTGGCTTTTTATTGCTAAAAAGTGATTTTAAAAAACTCATTATCTACTTCCCTTAGCTAGGGCTGAAAATTAATATTGCCATATATACCCATGTTACTTCGAAATGCAAAATCAGCAAGGCAAATTGTGTCGATATGCGAGGCATAAAATTGAAGTATAGTTATTCTCTATAGAAATTTTATAACAATGCAAATTGGAGCAAGGAGCCTTGCCCGTTGGGGCGCTAACTCGGTTTTTATATGATCGGTAGCAGCCTTCCGCTCAACATTCGATGCGTACGTCCCCATTACCTCATGCTGCTCCTTACTCTGATTATCGAGTGAGCGGCTGACGTTGCATTTTTTCGTTGCATGGGTATACACCCGCAAATAAATTTATGGGTATATGGGTTTATGTCCCGCAGGGCATGATACTTTACAGCCTGAAGGGCATAAACCAATTAATGCTTTAACTCAATTGAGATCACTTTGATTTTAAGCGATCTAATATCGATTGTGCGCTTGATTGTTTGGTGCCGATCCCAGCTTTTTGCAATTTACTTTGTAACGAATCATCACTACCTTCTGCATCTAATTGCTCAGCGGCCTTAAGCTTATCATCAAACATTGCCTGTTTTTGTTTGATGCGCTCTAAAGAATCTTTTGCATTTAACAGATTTGAATTGCTTTGCGTAAAATTATCAGTGATTGCTGAGGTTGCTTTTTGCACGCTCTCAGTTGTTTTTACCATACTCAGTTGACGTTTATAATTAGAGAGCTGGCGATCACCGTTTTTAATTAACTCTTTTAAGCGATCTGCACTGTTTAAAAAACTTTCGTTTGATTGTTGCTGATCTGCTGCATCTTTTTCAAGCACGCTAATTTTTTCAGCAATTTCCAGTGCTAAAGGCTCATTCTTTTGGCCGAGTGCTTGTACAGCGTAACCTTCATGCTCTTTTATACTAGCCTGTAGCTGAGAAAGCTCACGCGCGGCTTGCATTTGCTTTGCCATGACTTCCGTTAAATTACGTTTAGCGATAGTAATATGCTTTTCTGAATCTCGGATTTCTTGTTCAAAAATACGTGTTGAATTTGCATCAACGATAGATTCGCCAACTTCACGCGTTCCTCCACGTATTGCGGTAATAATTTTATTAAAAATACTCATTCTAATTCCTTTAAATAACCTGTTAATTTAAATAAAAGTGCATTTCGTTAATAACTTCTACGCTATTATCGCTCAATGCCACAATTTCGTGTTCAATATCTGCAATGCTTGAATTGATAGATAATGCGCCAAAAATAACATATTTATTGTCCACTTTTGCAAAAGATGAAAGTAGCATGGGGATATTCATTTGTAACATGGTTTCAAGCATTTGGACTTTTTGATCTTCTTTGACCTCATCTTCTCCCCATAAATAAGCAATACAAAGAATTTGCTCATCGCTTATTGAAAGGAAGACTGGTATTTCTTCTCTACCAATGATATCAACTTGCAGAACCTCAATCTCACCACTGAGAGGAGTGCAATTAAAGTTACAACCATCGCCTGTTTTGTGGTCTGCTAGCTCATTTAAGTGTGTTGCTATTTTATGAATGTTCATAGGATTCCTTGAAAATACATTATAATGTCAAACATGCGGTTGAATTTAGCCTTCTTAGGATGACATGTCAAGATCAAGTGATGATCGTTTTTATTTTATACCCATGCTTTGTGAAAACGCAACTGTGGCTGCGATGTTAATAATCAGAGTAATGCGCAACATATGTAATGGCGACCACGCATAAAACGGCAAGCTAGGGCTGGCTTGCTTTGATATAAAAACCTAGTTCGCACCTCAACTGCGCGGCTCCTTGTTTAATTTGCACCCTCTAAAATATCGAGTGATAATAACGATGCTTCAATTTTATGCATCAAATTCGTGGCTAATTTACCTTACTGATATTGCATTTCGATAGAGCATGGGTATAACATTAAAAACAACTGTTTTTACTGGATGGTATTATGTCTTTAATTAAAGAATGTGCTCTGCTATATTTTGAACAATTAAATCAAAAAGAAGATCTTTCTTTTTTATCTGAAAATGAAAAAAAATCATTATTACGCGTATTAGGGCTTAGTGATTTTATTGCTGCTGCATTAATAAAACAGCCAAATTTACTAAAAATAATATTATCTGAAGGGTTACTCACTAAAGATCACCGCACCATGGGTATTCAAAAGGAGTTAACAACACAGTTAAAAACGGTAACAGATGAAACATCATTACAGCAAGTTTTACGCCTGTTTCGTTATAAGCACATGGTGGTTATTGCTTGGAGAGACTTACTTGGTGATGCAACATTAGCAGAAATTTTTACTCATCTTTCATTTCTCGCAGAGAAACTCATCGAACAAGCACAAAATTGGTTATATCAAAAGCAATGCAGCGAGCAAGGCACACCTGTAAATGCGCAAGGGGTAGTCCAACCGTTCTACATTTTTGCAATGGGAAAATTAGGTGGCAGAGAACTGAATTTTTCTTCTGATATTGATTTGATTTTTACTTTTCCAGAAAAAGGTGAAACCATTGGAAAAAAGCGCACTATTGATAATCAGCGATTTTTCACAAAACTAGGACAACGCCTGATCAGCGCGTTACACCAAATTACTATCGATGGATTTGTATACCGTGTTGATATGCGATTACGCCCTTTTGGTGATTCAGGTCCTCTCGTTAGCAATTTTTCAGCATTAGAAGATTATTATCAAAGTCATGGCCGTGAATGGGAACGTTACGCCATGGTTAAAGCGCGTGTACTTGGCGATGATGGACCCTATAAAACTGAATTAATACAAATGTTAAGACCTTTTGTATATCGCCGTTATATTGATTTTAGTGTCATAGATTCACTAAGAAAAATGAAAGCACTGATAAATGCAGAAGAACGTCGAAAAGGTTTAATAAATAACATTAAGCTAGGTCAAGGTGGCATTAGAGAGATTGAATTCATAGCGCAATCATTTCAACTGATCAGAGGTGGTAAAGATATAAAATTACAAGTGAGAAGCTTACTAAAAGCATTAAAAGCATTAATAGTTATCGATGCATTGCCACGGAAACGCTCTAAATTTTTATCTGATACTTATTGTTTTTTACGCAAAGTTGAAAATGTGCTCCAAGAAATAGGTGACAAGCAAACTCAAACACTACCAGAAAATGATCTTGACCAGCAACGACTAATTGAAGTGATGAAATTTAAAACGTGGGCATTATTTTATAAGCATCTAAATAAAAAAATGCAAAGCGTGCATAATGAATTTAATTGGGTTGTAGGCGAATACGACCCTTCGCAAACGCAAGCAAATAATCAAACCCAAGAAGCTTTTAAAGATTTGTGGCTCATAGATTTATCTGAAAATGAAATATCAGCATTACTGGAAAAAAATGAGATAAAAAAAGACATTGCACAACAGTGTTCTGGGCAAATACTATTAATGATAAAGACATTAAAAAATCAGCCTATGGGTGAAAGAGGCGCAGAAACACTTGACAAATTAGCACCAAAAATCATCTATAAATCCTTGTACTATGACGATCCTGCCACCTTACTTTTGCGCATTGGGCATGTATTAAAAAAGATAATTACGCGCACACCTTACCTTGAGTTGTTAAACGAAAATGATGAAGCATTAAATAATCTATTAAAGCTCTGTAACGCCAGCGAGCATGTCAGTGATCAATTAGCGTTACACCCTATTTTGCTAGATGAGCTGTTAGATCCAAAACAACTCTACAATCCCATTGCCACTGATGCGTGTAAAAGAGAATTGCAGCAATTTATATTACGGGTGCCAAAAGACGATATGGAGCAGCAAATGGAAGTGCTGCGGCAATTTAAACAAATGCAAATTTTACGCATAACGGCCTCCGATATTGTAGGTTCAATTGATATAACCAAAGTAAGCGATTACTTAACAGAACTCAGTGAAGCCATTATGGACTATGTTGTACAAATTTCATGGTCACAAATGGTTGAAAAATTTGGCCTACCAAGCAATGTTATCGGCACAGACCGAAAAGGTTTTGTGGTCATTGCTTATGGAAAGATGGGCGGATTCGAGCTTGGTTATGGATCTGATTTAGATGTCATTTTTTTACATGATAACAACATCAACGGCAACACATCTGGGACTAAATCAATCCACAATGAGTCTTTTTATATTCGTCTCGTACAACGTATTATTCACCTATTTACAGCACGAACAAATTCAGGCATTCTTTATGAAATTGATATGCGCTTGCGCCCCTCTGGCAACTCTGGCAGGATAACAATTAGCATTGATGGGTTTTGTAAATATTTAACCAAAAATGCGTGGACATGGGAGCATCAAGCATTAGTGCGCGCGCGTGCTGTTTATTTTGATGAACTCACATTAGCTGATTTTAAAGATGTTCGCGAAAAGATATTAATGACAGTAAGGGATAATAGACAATTAAAAAAAGATATACGCGAAATGCGAATAAAAATGCGTACCCACCTCAATAACACCAAACATAATGAATTTGACCTAAAACACTCACGGGGAGGCCTGGTTGATATAGAATTTATTGCCCAGTATCTTGTATTAGCCAACGCGGATAAAGTCGGTCATTCCCTCTGCCAGTGGTCAGATAATTTACGTATCTTTCAAAGCTGTAAAAATGCACAACTTATTTCAAAAAAAGAAGAAAAAACGCTTGTGAATGCTTATTGTATGCTCCGAGATACAACGCATCGTTTAACGTTAAATAAAAAGTCTTGTATTGTTAAAAAACCAGTCGTGCCCATTGATCCTCTGCCTGTAATAGCAATTTGGAATAAGTTCTTAAAGTGAACTGACGACGATTTTCGCGGTAGTATACCCAGTTATTTCAATATGAAACGTCAGAGAAGTATCTTCAGGTCAGTTGAGTATAACTTTTCACGAAGAAGAAGTTATACTGCATCTTTTAAAATTATCGATTAGCAATGATTTTAACCTTGGCTTATCTGCAGAAACGCTCTTAATTGTGGCAGTGGTATTAAACGGCAAAGCCAAATTTGTAGGAGCATGGCCAAAGTTTATAGAATGTAGCACGGGTATATTGATTTTTTTAGTAAAAAATTATCGCAAATAAGTAAATTGAGTTTCTTCAAGTGGTGCATTTGGCTTGCCCCATGGGCAATAAAATCACCAAAAATACTGGCATCTGTATTGATAACAGCTTTGCTATAACGAAAAGCGTTTAATATCCTTGATAACATGCCTGCATTTATCGCAATTGATTCTATAAATAAGGTTTTCCTTTGCTGTTATAAGTAAAGTCGTCAGTGCCATTCATGCTCTTTAATAGCAAAGAATTACCGCCAATGATACTGGTTTTAATCGTGTTAAATTTTACGTTATTGTTGATGGTATCCATAGAATATGTCGGTGTTGACTTTGCACTAAGTACATCTAACATATTGCTAAGAGGTGTTTTATTAAACGATTATTTATGGTTAATATCGCCATTATACCCAAGACCAACACCATGTGTTGATGGCCATTGCCAATATTGATTAAAAAAACACGCAAGGTACTGACATCACTATAGGCAATGATGAGCTTTGCTTTGGCTTTAGAGTGGTCTAATTCTTTTTTCAATACATCGAGCAATTCACATCCACAGCCACATCAAGTAGTACCCAGATAGCTTTGGGATCTGATTCTACTGCTTGTTTGATAAATTGAACCATTTTTTCAATGCTATTGGCCTCCTGTATAGGACTTGTCGGTTGTATCATATCATCGGGAATATGTAGTTTAAGTTTGCTATTTTGCGCAAAATAATCTTTAACGGCTTGGATTTCAACCTCTGGATGACTCGGTGGTGAGGGGGCACTATAACATCAATCGTATCGCCATTTTTTAAAAAATACCAGTTTGTATTACTTATTTTATCTCCTTTAGTCTTGTCTTGTCTTGTTTTGTTTTGTATACCCATGTTTTGTGAAAATGCAAATTGCTACAATGGGCCGCGCTCTTCTGGTCGTTAGCTCGAATACCTGCTTGGCGTGCAACTTTCGATGCGCTGATCCCCATTGCATCATGTTGCGCTTTGCTTTGATCTTTGAGCTAATGGTTTCACCACGCATTTTGAATGATAACTGGTATGCAAATAAAAAGGAGTGACTCACCAGGGGGGGGGTTACAAAACAATGCTTCAATGCTTCAATGCTTCGATGTTTCGATGTTTCGATGTTTCGATGTTTCGATGTTTCGATGTTTCGATGCTTCGATGTTTCGATGTTTCGATGTTTCGATGTTTCGATGTTTCGATGTTTCGATGTTTCGATGCTTCGATGTTTCGATGTTTCGATGTTTCGATGCTTCAATGCTTCAATGCACCATCACAGTGAAGCAGCATGGGTATCTTAGCTGTGCTTTTTATCTTTTCGTTGACTTAAAAGGATCAGCGTCATATACCAAACCACTAGAATATTTATCAACAACACACAAATACCTAAGATGTTGGTATGAAAAAGCACTTCATATATTTCAAATGGCAAATAGATTGCGCCACTTAGCAATGCAAACCATTCTGTCCAAACAAGTTCATTCCACAAGCCATAGGCCTCAACGAACCTAATTAATGAGTAAACAATGGTACCAATGACAAGTAAATTTATTTTATTATTTGAAAATGTACTCGCCGCATGAATAAAAATACTGGGATAGTGACTTGCAGGATTTAAATGTGTATATCTGACAATTAACTCAGCAACATGTTGTAGATTTTCTCCTGCCAGGGCATGGAGCCCAAAGCCAACTAAAACCGAAAGCATCCCCTTAAAAGCCTCTAAGGTAGCAACTGCTTTCAGCCCATTTTTCGTTGTTGTCATCTCGACCTCTTTTTAGTCTAACGTCGCAAATAACACTCCATGTTGTTCTGCCTTATTAAATGCTTTTTAACCAGTTATGTTAATTACACAGCCAGTACTGTGGAGAACGTTAAATTTATTTTAACGATCATAAGTCACTTTTATACATTAGTTACTGCAAAATGTAAAGTCCGCAAAACAATTTTGTACGGATGCGAGGCTGCAAATATCCTTGATAATTAACCGCTAGTTATCAAGGAGAAGACTTTAAGGTTTAGTTATTTTTCATATAACTGGTGCATAACAACGCTTGGAGCCACGCATTGAGGATTTATATTTTATATTTACATAGCATGGATAAAAGGGCTGACTCATTAATAAGTTCAGTCCTGTACATCTTTTTATACGAGCAGAGCATTCTCAGGCTCAGTATGCACTCGTTTACTGAACAAGCGTTTCGGCGGAGCCATCGAAAAACTCTGTGGCTTTGAAGACCAAACAACACCATCCCTTGGGCCAATACCAGATTTAGATTGAGTTGACTCGTTATTAAGTTGGAAAGCAAAACTCCATGAGCCACATGCTCCTTGGTTGCAATTAATACCGATACCCACCAATTGATACTCTTTAGATCCTGTTGGCGCCGGCAGGGTAACCGTTATGTTCTTTGCAGAAACATTGCTGATAAACGCAGGACCTGTGTAAGAATTCTCTTTAATAGAAATACATACAGTTCGCGGTTTATTGTCTGCGTAATTCAATTGAGCTACTACATAACTAGTGCCGGAAGACGTGTATGCAACGAGTAGCAATTGATTATCGCAATTGGTCACGTTAATCGTCGCTAATGTTGGTAACCCTTTACCGGTACCGCCCTTTGTATCTACATCTTCTAACCATTGAGTCAATTCATCTTTTATTTTTGTTGAGCCTTGCAGATCTTTAAGGCTATTTTGCAGACGTGCTAACGAGAGGCCATAATCTGGCCGATAGGAGATTTCCCGAAACGACATGAGCTCTTCCACGACATAGTTGGCAAGCTCAGAACTGTTCGATGAGCCAGCACAAAATTTTTCGGCTGCATTTACAAACTCTTGCTGAGGATTATAATTTTCTTTTTCACTGTAAATCTTTGGTAAAGTCGACAAGGGTATTTGTGATAAGTAAGGTTGAATCATTGGGTTCGCAAAATGCCCGTTAATATGATCCGCTAATTGGTAAGATCTGCCAGTAAAGGGAAATACATTAGCCGCGGATTGGATCATCCATGAGGGATCATTAACTGGATAGTTATCCCAAATAGTAATTGGCCTTTTAAACTTAGCATTAATATCCTTAATTTCTTCAATGCTAAATCCGTTAGGAATGACTTCACTACCAGTCCAAAAGATACCAATTCGAGGATCTATTGTGCCAAAATCTTCCAAGTAATTTTTTGGCATTGGCCCTAAGAGGTTGGTGATAATTGGCGATAAAGAATAATAGCTAGGTACAACATAAAATTGAGTTTTAGAATTAATGTTAAGCTGTAACGTTTGTATATATTCTGTAACATTTTTTTGTATACCAGCAAGCTTGGTGCCTGTACGTGCAACCACATCACCAGAAATATCATCAAAACCAACGGTTAAAACATCTAAATTAAGTTGTTTAAATTGTTCACCGGCAATCCTTTGTTTGAGTGCTTGTTGTATTGTGCTGTCATATTTATCAACATTGTAAGGGCTAAATGCCATGCCAAAGTCAACATTAGCCGCTTTAAATGCCGCCCTTACTCTTAATAAGCTTTGAAATTTGTCTATTGGCCAATCTTCTTGCCAATTTTTTCGCAGATAATTATCTTTTTTCGGACCGTAAATAAATGTATTTAAGTTGTTGTTTTTACAAAAACTCGCATATTCAATCAAGGTGTATTCAGACCACTTGGTACCGTAATAACCCATAATTATTCCACATAATGGAGTGGTAGACTTTAGCATAATTATTCCTCTAGTTTAATTAATTGATAGCTATTACAATATTTCAATACGCTTACTTATTCGCTCAAATAATTGTAACACTTATTGTTTTTGTTCATCATAATAAGCCCCTCATTCTACAGTGATTCAGCTGTATAATTTTCGATGGTACTCGTGTTTTAATGATTTAATAATGATTATAAAAACACAATTTCTGACAGTCCATGCATTAAGTCGCAGGATCTGCTTTTCAAGCTGACAGCTACTCGCAATTTCCCTTCATTAGTATCAATCGAACATAGTGATTGTACTATAGGTTTTAGCAAAGGTAACTATGTCATGTATATTATGTGAGCCAAGATGAGTAAAATAATTTGTTAATTTTTTTGTTGCCATGATTTGCATGGTAATATCCTCATGTTACCTTAGCTGATTAAATGTTGCTAGCTCTGGCTAGAATTACGTAGATAATTATTTTTGTTCTGTTTGAAGTTTTTTTTAACAAAGTGGCTAGAAAAGCAGATAATATTATAATGAGTAAATTGATTTATAAGCCCAAGTTACCTTGTGAACGTTGCACTTTGACATGACATTAGTATAGAAAGTGGCAGGGGTGGAGAGATTCGAACTCCCAATATTCGGATTTGAAATCCTTTGTAATCTTAATAGATCTACTTACATTAACTTAATACTACTGCCATTAACTTAGGCTTGATGTTTACTCCAATAGCATTAAATTGTATCCAATTAGCCACTAAATATAGCCTCTTTTGATAATCACTGTAAGCTTGATACTGTTATTTAGGCCATATATCGATGTGATTGCATAAAAAGCATAAAAAGCATAAAAAGCATAAAAAGCATAAAAAGCATAAAAAGCATAATAATAAAGAAAAATGAAATTTTCTTCACAAGCCTAATTTTAGTTAAAAGTTGCCTAGTGACGAGTAATTAGGTACAATTCTTAGGTATAATTCGTTGTACACTACGTTGTACACTACGTTGTACACTACGTTGTACAGATCTAACTGACAAGCTTGCTAGCGACTCCAAACTTAAATAAACCCATATTAATTGAAGGACATTTATGAGAAAATTATTTTTATCCGCGCTAATACCGATAGTTTTACTTATAAATGGTTGTGAGAGTTCTAAAAATGGTTGTGATAGTTCTAAAAATGAGAACTATATTCCATTAATGAGCAGTACTGGACTTCATCCTCACCTAACAGTGTCAAGTGCATACTGGGTCTTTGGAAACGAATTGAACCTACACGGGGATGAAGTAAATCATTATTTAACCGAAGCTCATGGTAATCCCAATCTAATTAGTAATATTGAAACAACAGATGTAAAGTGGGTTTTAGATATTGAAAGCTATCTATTTGATTATAAAAATAATGATTTATTTGTAGATATAGATCAGAGAATTGATAATTTAGCTATTACCATTGCAGGTAAAGAACAAAACATATCTAGATTTTATTTGGCCGATGAGCCTTATTTACATGCAAAACGAATACCACTTTCTAGGTTAGAAACTGCAATTAAAAAAATCAAGGACAAATTTCCAGGTATTCCAGTATCTATGACATTTCAGGGAGATACTTTTTTGAAGAAGAAGAGAGGGATCCCTTCAAATTTAGATATAATTTCATTTGATATATATAGTAAGACAACCAAGGGAAATTTTAAAAAAAACATGGAAAAACATGTAATACCAATAGTTGAAAAAATAAAAAAACGCACAAAGATACCTATTCTTTTATCTGCAGAAGCATATGGAGGTAATGGGGGAGTTCATCATAGTGATGCTGAATTAATAGACTCCATAGCTAGGTATTGGGATTATGCTGATTCGGAACCACAAATCATTGGAATAGATCATTTTACTTGGGCTGATAACCCTGATTTTCTTGGCTTAACATCCCTTCCAAAATCTCAAGCTTTAGTCAAGGCTCTTTCTAAGGAGGTAAGAGTTAATCTAAAAAGTAATGAAATGCCTACGGATAAAAAAATACCAGTTTATGAATACGTCGAACATGACTCCAAAAATGGGCGATTAGTGTATAAGTATCATGCTTGGTTCTGGAGTGGTTGGTCTAAAACCAATTATAAACTTAAAGAGGTTAAATTTTATTTGCCACCGAATACAGAGCCAAATACTGCTAATTTATTTATGTGCACCATCGATAAAAAATCTGAAGCTAATCGAGGTTATGCATACTACGGTTATCAATTATCACTTGATTCTACCTGTGGTAATCAGACATTAGCTCGTTCTTCAAAACTTATCGGGGGTATATTCACTTCTAAACGATTATCAACAATACCTTTGTATGAATTCTCTTCAAACGGAACGAATTCCGACAAAGCATATTCAACAAATATTAAGGAATATCAAAGAGATTCTTATCATATTAGCAACAATGGGAAGCCGATAGGTTTTGTTTATTCGGTTTTATAAAGGTATAGGTATTGAATGGTCATCTATTGATGGCCATTTAAATATTGAAAGCATGCTAGATCGCTTCCTAAAACATGTTGCTTAAAAAAGTAGTTCCTACGCCCCCGTAGAAACTCAAAAGAATATATCACCAAGGAACCCATCCATGTGCAAGTATAATGTCAAGTATCACGATTGATTTAGTTTTTTGTTATCAACTATAGGTTTAAAGAGGGTGTAAAAAGAACTGTGTAAATACTTATTATGTATAATCTATAAAAGGACTAAATAATGAGTAATATAATGATCACAGATAAAATGCAGGCCCTCGCTAATGAATTAGCTAAAGATCTAAAAACACCTGAAGATCTCAATCAACTCAGCGCTATGCTCACCAAAATCACAGTTGAAGCAGCGCTCCGTTCTGAAATGAGTTATCACCTCAGTTATGAGAAAGATCAGCCTAAGGAGCATAATGGTGGTAATAATCGCAATGGTTATTCCACCAAGTTTCTTAAAGGTGATCATGGAAATATCGAAATTCAAACACCTCGCGATAGAGAGGGAACCTTTGAGCCACAGCTTGTAAAAAAACGTCAAACTCGTATAACAGGCATGGATGCTCAAATCCTAACGCTTTACGCGAAGGGAATGAGTACGCGTGATATTACAGCGACATTTCAGGAAATGTATGGTGCTGATATATCTGCAGGGCTTGTCTCTCAAGTCACAAATGCGGTTATGGAAGAAGTAATTGACTGGCAAAGCAGGCCTTTAGATGCAACTTACCCGATCGTTTATATGGACTGTATTGTTTTAAAAATACGCCAAGATAAACGAGTCATTAATAAAGCGATTTACCTTGCTTTAGGCGTGAACTTGGAAGGCCACAAAGAATTGTTGGCTATGTGGATATCAGAAAATGAAGGCGCTAAATTCTGGCTTTCAGTGATGACCGACCTTCAAAATAGAGGCATGAAAAATATGCTAATCGCCTGCGTAGATGGCCTAAAAGGCTTCCCTGAAGCCATTAACGCCACCTTCCCAAAAACTAAAATTCAGCTTTGTATCGTCCATATGGTGCGTAATTCGATGAAGTTTGTTCCTTACAAAGACTACAAGGCTGTCGCCTCTGATTTGAAATCAATATATCAATCAGTTACCGAAGATGAAGCCAGGTTGGAATTAGAGCATTTCTCTGAAAAATGGGATGATAAATACCCTCAAATAAGCCGTTCATGGCGGATTCATTGGGAGAATTTAAATACGCTATTTTCTTATCCAGCAGATATTCGCAAAGTGATTTACACCACCAATGCGATTGAATCACTAAACAGCGTGATAAGAAAGTCAGTTAAAACGAGAAAGGTGTTTCCAAATGATACCGCCGCCTTCAAAGTTGTCTACTTGGCAATTAAGGCAGCATCTAAAAAATGGACCATGCCAATTAGAGATTGGAAACCAGCTTTGAATCGGTTTATAATCGAATTTGAGGAGGAGATTGCTCCTCATATCTAAAAGGGTATTTACACAGTTAGGTTTACACCCTCGAATATCGAGGCTTTATATATGTTTGGCAGGGGTGGAAGGATTCGAACCATCAACATTCGGATTTGGAATCCGACGTTCTGCCGTTAGAACTACACCCCTACAAGAAACGAAAATAATACCGAAATTCCTAGCGAAGTAAAGTATTTTCTTCTACATTATTCTCTGTGATAAAAGAGTAACGCGGTTATTGTTTGAAGAAATAACAGCAATGTTTACTTTGGCTTTGCCCAAAGGGCGGCACTAAAACAAGATTTTAAAGAAAAAACTCATTTTAAGTCGTAATATTAATAAATTTATTTAATCTCAAATTGGGTTATTTAATACGACTGGTATCAAAAATTATAATTTATTATTTTGCTTTGCGCACTATCCTGCGCTATGTTTTAGTTTTTAAACAATATACAGAGGAAATTATGAGCACAAATTTAGATTATATTTGTATTGGGGGTGGTAGTGGTGGAATTTCTTCTGCAAATCAAGCGGCCAAATATGGGAAAAAGGTCGCTATCATTGAAGCAAAATTATTAGGTGGAACCTGTGTTAATGTGGGCTGCGTTCCTAAAAAAGCAATGTGGTATGCAGGGCAAATTGCTGATGCATTACGTTATGCACCTGATTATGGCTTTGATGCGCCATTAAATAAATTCTCTTGGGAGAAGTTGATAGAAAGCCGTACTGCGTATATTGAGAGGATCCATAAATCTTATGAGCGTAGCCTTGCAAATCATTCGATAACCGTTATTAAGGGCTTTGCTAGGTTTGTTGACAATCACACCATTGAGGTAAATGGAAAACAATACACAGCTCCTCATATTACTATTGCAACAGGTGGTGGAGCCACCATTCCAGATATTTCTGGTGTGGAGCATGGCATCATATCCGATGGTTTCTTTGCCCTACAAACTCAGCCCAAACGTGTGGCTGTTGTGGGGGCTGGCTATATTGCCGTGGAAATTGCTGGCGTTCTTAATGCTCTCGGAAGTGAAACACATCTTTTGTGTCGCAAACATACCGTATTGCGTGAATTTGATCGCATGTTGTCATCAACCTTAGTTGAGGTTATGCAGAGTGAAGGGCCAACATTGCATACTAATTCTGTGCCGCAATCAGTGGTTAAAAATAAAGATGGCAGTTTAACGCTGCATTTAGAAAATGAGAATTCAATTACGATTGATTGCTTAATTTGGGCTATTGGTCGAATACCTGCAAATGATGGCATCGGGCTTGAGAATACCGATGTTACACTAGATAGTCAGCGCTTTATCGAGGTGGATAAATTTCAAAATACCAGCGCACAAGGTATCTATGCGGTGGGTGATAATACTGGAGAAATTCAACTAACCCCGGTCGCGGTTGCAGCAGGTCGCCAGCTAGGTCAGCGTTTATTTAACAATAAACGAAATGCTTGTTTAGATGCTTTATTAGTACCAACTGTGGTTTTTAGTCACCCCCCGATTGGTACAATTGGTGCAACTCAACTCGAAGCCGAGCGTGAATACGGCAAGGAAAATATAACGGTTTACACATCGCAATTTACCAGCATGTACACAGCGTTAACCGCATTGCGTCAGCCTACTCGAATGAAGCTTGTTTGTGCAGGAGATGAACAAAAAGTCGTTGGTTTACACTGTATTGGTTTTGCTTGTGATGAAATTTTGCAAGGCTTTGCTGTTGCCATAAAAATGGGAGCAACAAAAGCTGATTTTGATAGTTGTATTGCCATTCACCCAACCAGTGCAGAAGAGTTTGTTACCCTTACTTAATTAGATCGCAGCTATACCCAAGGCAATGAAAGCGCGAAGAGCATTGAGTTAATATTTACAGGTACTATTTACAGGTAATATTAATGCAATGCGATTGTTTTAAGGATTAATCCTTCTTCTTTTTAGCCCAATAAACATTAGCTTTTTTGATAGACCCATCTTTACTGGCTTTCCATTTTTTTAAAGCAGTTTTATCGAAATTAAGGTATAATTTGTCTTTATAGACAGTCCAGAAAGGTGGGTTTCCTGGGGCTATTTTATTTAGTGACATTGCGTATGCGCAGTAGCCACCATACTGTGGAGCATAATGCTTAGGATTTGTTTTAAACTTATTAAGATTATCTTTTGAAGAAAAATACCAGTCAGCTCCTTTGTATTTAAATTGATATTTCGAGGAGCCTTTAACGGGTTTTTTCTTAGTAAAATAAGCGACCACATCATACCCAGCCACCGCTTTACTACTGAAGTATCCTGTATAAATAGGCGCTAGAGCATATGCTGATGCACTAGCAAAAACAAATAACAATAATAATGTTTTTGTAAATCTATTGAAAAATTTCATACCTTCTCCCTCGAATGTTTTGTTTCTAG
Source organism: Bathymodiolus brooksi (assembly GCA_963680875.1). Classification (NCBI taxonomy): domain Eukaryota; kingdom Metazoa; phylum Mollusca; class Bivalvia; order Mytilida; family Modiolidae; genus Bathymodiolus; species Bathymodiolus brooksi. Next base: position 1,650,533 of record CAVMGF010000075.1, read on the forward strand.
TTAAGTATTATGCGCAAATATTATCTAGCAAAAATGAGCCATTTCGAGGTGAGTATTGCTGTAAGAGATTGTTTTTTTTGTAAATTTTCACCTAGGACTAACGCATATTACTAATGATTTTAATAAGTTATAACACTGCATTAATAGCAATGCAAGGATCTTATTTTGTATTGTGAATCCTCATCATGTTTTCTTTGTAATACCAATAAAGCCTCATTACTTTCTCGACATATTGCTGTGTTTCAAGGTAAGGAGGAATAGTGTTCTTATAACGTCTAACGGTTCCCTCGCCTGCATTATAAGCCGCAAGTGCTAATTCTTTGGTTTCAAATTCAGCCAATAATGTCTTTAAATAAAAACTACCAGCGGTGATGTTTTGTTGCGGGTCAAAGGCATTATCAACGCCAAATCTGTTTGCTGTTTCTGGCATTAATTGCATTAATCCTTTAGCGCCGGCACGGGAAACCGCGTTGTGCTTGTAAGCCGATTCGGCTGTTATCACGGCATGAATAAATTCAGGATCTAAACTGTTTTTTTTTGCGGCTCTCATTATGATGGGGTGATATTGATACTGCAGTTTTTTATTTTTAGGTACGCGAGCATGACGATAATTCTTTTCTTTCCAATTTTTAAAGGTCGCAGGAGCCTTGTTAGTCGCACTGCGTAACAGTAATTTATAATCTTTGTTTATTTTTTTCTCTGAAAAGTGCTCATTTCCTTTTTTATCAATATAGAGATAAATATCCGCCTGACAAAGAGCTGTAAAAAACAGGCTAATAATTAGACTAGTGAATAAAATTGTTTTATTTATCATAATACTCAGCTTGATGTTGGATTATCATTAGACTGGCAATTGGTTAATGATGGTGGCGAGATAGCTACATCTAATTGCATTAACTGTTGCTCAGTTAGCAACAAATAATGGCTATAAGCAAGCTCTTTTTTGTATTATCTTGCTGATTTTGTATTTTGCAGTAACATGGATATAACTCCTTGCTTGCTGCATGGGGAGCTTAATTGGGCGCGCTGGCAAACACTATGTCAGTTGTCTGTAAATTCATGAATAAAACAAATTGTTATGCCCTATTTAAGCTTAAATTAAGTTATTTTAGCGTAATGTTTATTTGGCGTCTTAGCGTGAAGCTCCTTAAATAAAATTTTACTTAAAAACAGCCCAGTATAGCTTCCTGGTATTTTTGCAACATCTTCAGGAGTTCCCGTTGCAATGATCTCTCCGCCACCGTAACCGCCATCAGGTCCTAAATCAACTATCCAATCTGCGGTTTTAATCACATCTAAATTATGCTCGATGATAACAATGGTATTACCGTGATCGCGTAACGTTTGAATAACCTTAAGTAATTGTGCAATATCATGAAAATGAAGCCCTGTTGTTGGCTCATCAAGAATATATAACGTTTTGCCGGTATCGCGTTTTGACAACTCTTTAGCAAGTTTTACGCGTTGTGCTTCACCGCCAGATAAAGTAGTTGCAGCTTGCCCTAAACGAATATAAGAAAGCCCAACATCAACAAGTGTTTTTAGTTTTCGCGCAATAACCGGAATTGGCTCAAAAAATTTATAAGCTTCTTCAACTGTCATCGCTAAGGTTTCATGAATATTCTTGCCTTTGTATTTAATAGAAAGAGTTTCACGGTTATAACGTTTACTTTTACAAACATCGCATGGTACATAAACATCAGGTAAAAAGTGCATTTCGACTTTGATCACGCCATCACCTTGGCAAGCTTCACAGCGGCCACCTTTTACATTAAAACTAAAGCGCCCAGGCTTATATCCACGCGATCGAGATTCTGGCGTAGCGGAAAATAGCTCGCGCATCGGGGTGAAAATCCCGGTGTAAGTTGCAGGGTTTGATCTTGGTGTGCGCCCGATGGGGTTTTGGTTGATATCGACAACCTTATCAAGATGAGATAAACCTGATATTTTTTTGTAAGGAGACGCTTTAGCTGTAGTGGCTTTATTTAATGTTCTTTGGGCAATTAAAAAAAGTGTATTATTGATCAATGTTGATTTTCCAGAGCCTGATACGCCTGTAACACAAGTTAACACACCAATCGGAATTTCAAGGTTTACTTCTTTTAAATTATTGCCTGAAGCTTTATCAATCTTTATCCATTTATTGGTTAGAGGTGTTCGATTGCTGGGGATTGCAATTTTTTTTCGACCACTTAGATAATCGCCAGTCAATGAGTTTTTAGCTTTAATGATTTGTCTATATGTGCCTTGGGCAATGATTTCACCACCATGAATTCCTGCACCAGGGCCGATATCAATAATATGATCAGCTTGTTTAATGGCATCCTCGTCATGCTCAACCACAATGACGGTATTACCTAAATCTCGTAAATGAGTCAATGTTTTAAGTAATCGTTCATTATCGCGTTGATGCAGTCCAATCGAAGGCTCATCAAGCACATACATCACACCCATAAGCCCCGCGCCTATTTGGCTTGCAAGGCGAATTCGTTGAGCCTCTCCGCCAGAGAGCGTATCAGCGCTACGCGCTAAACTCAAATAATTAAGTCCAACATTGACCAGAAAACTCAAACGTTCAATAATTTCCTTTAAAATTTTATCGGCTATTGTTGCTTTTTGTCCTGTTAATTTCAATGTTTTAAAAAAGCGCTCAGCCTCGAATATTGACAGTTGGGCGATATGGGGCAGATTTACATCATTAACAAAAACATGGCGAGATGATTTTTTTAGGCGTGAGCCATGGCAACTTGAACAAGGTTGGCGGTTCATGTATTTACTTAAATATTCTCGAGCAGCATGAGAATCAGTTTCTTTAAAACGTCTCTCACGATTTGGAATTACACCTTCAAAAGAATGTAAGCGCGAGACAATATCACCACGATCATTACTATATGAAAAAGAAATCTTGGTATTTCCACTGCCATATAAAACAATATTTTGTTGCTTTTTAGTGAGCTTTTCAAAAGATGTTTTGTCAGAAAAATTAAAGTGTTCACAAACACTCAGTAACAGGCCATAATAGTAATTAGATTTATGACTCCAACCTTTAATAGCACCAGCAAAAAGACTTAATTTTCTGTCCGTGATAACGAGGTTTTCATCAAAATACTGCTCAACACCCAAGCCATCACAGGTTTCACACGCACCAGCTGGATTATTAAAAGAAAAAATTCGTGGTTCAAGTTCATTAATGCTATAGCCGCATTGTTGGCAGGCAAAATTTGCAGAAAAGAGCTGCTGAGGCTTGTCTTTATCCATAAAGGCTAAAATAGCATTACCACTGCCTAAATTTAATGTAGTTTCCAGCGATTCAGCTAAGCGCTGCTTTAAATCATCACGCACTTTAAAGCGATCAACCACCACCTCAATCGTATGCTTTTTATGTAACTCTAATGTTGGAGGATCGCTTAAATCACAAATTTCTCCATCAACCCGCGCCCGCAAAAAACCTTGTGTACTAAGTGCCTCAAATGCCTTAACGTGCTCGCCTTTGCGCTCTTTAACTATCTCAGCGAGCAACATCATTTTACTGCCTTGAGGATTATCTAAAATCGCATCAACCATCTGACTAACTGTTTGCGCATTAAGAGTTATATTATGCTCAGGGCATCGTGGATCACCAATACGAGCGAAGAGAAGACGCAAGTAATCATGAATTTCAGTAATGGTTCCAACGGTTGATCGTGGATTATGAGATGTTGATTTTTGCTCGATTGAAATAGCAGGCGAAAGTCCTTCAATATGATCTACATCAGGCTTTTCCATTAAAGACAAAAACTGCCGCGCATAAGCCGATAATGATTCAACATAACGGCGCTGGCCTTCTGCGTAAAGCGTGTCAAAAGCCAGTGATGACTTTCCAGAGCCTGAAAGCCCTGTTATAATAATGAGTTGATCGCGTGGAATAGTAAGATCTATATTTTTTAAGTTATGTGTTTTTGCACCGCGAATTTCTATATTATTTACCATCAAAGCAATCCTTTATATAGCCGCTATTAATAAAGATATAAAATTTAGCCAACTGTGAAGGTGATTGAGTCGTAGTAGAAAGTTAAGGATCTACGAGATGCTCAAACGAAGGACTGAATTATTTTATCCAAGCAGATGATAAGTGATTAACTGTGATTGGTCTATACCCAAGTTACTTTAAATTTAAAATGCGTAGTTAGCCACAGCTCTCTGATCAATTCATGGTGTAATATGAGATAGTGGCCCGTCCGTTTCGATTGCAACATTCGATGCTGGAGTAATAATAACCTAATATTGCGCCTTGCTCTGATCATCTAGATCGTAACTGATGTTGCATTTTGAGGCCATGGGGATATCATTGAGATAGCAATTTTATGTATAGTATAGCAGATAACTTTTCTTGCTTATTTTTCACCTTGAGGTAGCTATACTTAAATCTTGACAATAATTTGAATGATTTAGTTTATCTTTAATATCATACTTGAAGAAGAGTAATAGATAGCTGGGCTTGTTGTTATAAGGGATTATTATGCTTAGTGAAAAAGAAATTTTAACAATGCAAAATAGACAGTTTGCAGCTGAGAGTGCGCTTAGATATTTTAAAGAGGTAAAATCTGTTAATTCGCCTAATATCCCCGATAAGGTATGTGAACTATATCCACAGCATGAAAGAGGCTCTAATTGGGATCATTTAATTGTTGATCAATATAGAGAAAAATATCCTTTATCTATTATGAGAGCAATTTTCTGTTCATTAAAAACTGGTACTGGTCGTTGTTTTGAAAAGGCATCGATCTGTTACTCATCTATAGCTTGTAACCCTAGGATCATTACTAATTCAAGTGTAATTATTTGTGACTTAATAGATTATGATCATACGTTTATTCTTATCACTGGCAAATTTATTAAAAATTTGTTTTATAAAACATTAAAGGATTTAAGTGTATGTACTATGGTTCTAGATGCTTGGACTGAAGATTGGTATTTTCCTAATTTAGATTCAATTACAGAATATAGATATAATTTAAGGCATATAGCAGATCCATGGCAAGAGGAAATAAGAAATCTGTGTAAACATAGTGAATTTAAGCAAAATGATATACCTTTAGAAGCAGATGTTGATAGTGACCCTAAATGTCGTCCGTATTATTGATCATATGGGTAGCATGGGTAGATACCTATGCAATGATGGAAATGCAACGTCGGCTGCGAACTAGAAATACCAGCCGTTACGTCCTTGACAAACGTTGAGCCAGCGCAGGCGTATTTTAATATAAAAATAGTCACGATCACCAATCAAGGTCGAAATTCAACACCAGCATATTGATAATAGTTGACGTTATTTACTTCATGTACTCACGCAAAAATATTAAACTATATTTTTTATAACCACTGATTGACGTCCTCAGTGTAATTGGTCTGATGCAGAGTGTATTTTACCTCAAAACATTTATTGATTTAATAAGCAAGGCACGTATACTCGTGGTTTTTAATGTTCATAAATTAAAAACAATATCATTATAGTTAATTAACCATCCTTTTATATTCTCTATGTTATTTTTGCCTATGTTACAGATAACGTCCTTACACACTACATAATAAGGCACTATAAAATGACCAATATTTTATTTGATGGATTTGGGACCTCTCATATTCAGATGCTATTGCACGATGAACTATATAAAAATGGCAAGGGTCCGAAGAAAGTTCCTATTTTTAGCGTATTTAGTGAGAAGGAAAAATATTTACTAAAACGCACAGTAGATAAAGCCCTAGATGTTATAAACCTTGCATACTTGCATGCTGGGGAGAACTTGATTTTTTATGCTGATACGGTACAATTATGGTTCGGATCCTCTTCTGAAAATTTCATAAATCATATAGATGGTTGTATCAAAAGCTTGCATAAAATATTTCAAAAGGATGATGAAACATTTATAACATATCGTTGATATGCGCAAGCAAAAAATACCATATGAGATCGAGACTTATGAAGCAACAGCTAAAATGGAAAAGTACAATAAGCCCCCGTATGGTCATCAGGAAAAATAACAAGAAAGTTCTTATGGTCTGCTGGAGAGCTGGATTTTGCCTTAGTACATCAAACATGTAAGCCATTTGATCTGCAACATGCAGGTCATGGCATGCGTATTTATGTTGGCCCTGCTCTACTAGATAAAAATATCCCAATGGAAGTCAGATCACGTAACCTCATTTATAGATTAGTCCAAAAAACATTAAACATGTTTATACATAACCAGCACACCATTGGGAGACCATCAGAATACCTATCACACACATCCGAAGTGTGTAAAAGAGTAGCCGCCACTAATGATTTTGTTGCACTTAGACATCCGGGTTGCTGGGTCTTCTTTCTCAATAGTTTTAGATATACAGATCCGTTTGAAATACCACCATGGCTCTTTAACGAGGAAGTAATATACGGAGGTTGAAATCCAAGCAACACGAAACTAAAATGCAGAGCTGAAACCTTAGTGAATAAAAAAACAACAGCATATCTTAGTGTATGATTGAAACGTTCGATAGAAGCTGTTAAACGTGACTATTATAGCCGAAAAAGCAGGGAGTATTTATTCCTATTTTATGAAAGCCCGTTATGGTAAACAATCATGGGATGATTAAACTCTGCAAACTCTGCAAACTCTGCAAACTCTGCAAACTCTGCAAACTCTGCAAACTCTGCAAACTCTGCAAACTCTGCAAACTCTGCAAACTCTGCAAACTCTGCAAACTCTGCAAACTCTGCAAACTTTCCTACTTGATAATAAATCTTTATTGAATAGGGGGATATTTGTAACTGTTCTTTATTTCGCTGATGGTTTTGCAAAAGAGCTAGGTGGAATTATTCAAAGTACTGCACATATACCCATGCAACGAAAAAATGCAACGTCAGCCGCGATCTCGATAATCAGAGTAAGGAGCCGCATGAGGTAATGGTTATTCCCTTTTCGAATGTTGAGCGCAAGGCTGCTTCCTTTCATATAAAAACCGAGTTATCTCCCCAACGGGCGCGGCTCCTTGCACCAATTTGCATTGTTATAAAATCTCCCACGATAATAACTATACCTCAATTTTAGGCATCAAATATCGGCACAATTTGCCTTGCTGATTTTGCATTTCGATCGTCACATGGGTATAGAGATAAGATTTTTTATTGTTGATGCCACTAAGCAGCATGGGTATATGCCCATGCTAAAGTGAGTGCTGCTAAATGAGTTAACTATAGCCGCAACTACATCCGCAACTACAGCCATTTATGACGGGCATAAAAAAGGTTAGCAAACGCTACGCTTACTCACCTTTAGTTATATGGTGGCCCCTCCCCGACTTGAACGGGGGACCTGACGATTATGAGTCGTATGCTCTAACCAACTGAGCTAAGGGGCCTAATTTGTGCTTGTCGTGCGTTTAACTAATAAGTTTCTAATTTGTGGTGCGATTATATATATTAAAAATAAGATGTCTATAAACTTAATGCTGTTTGCTTCAATATCGATCATTAATAGGCTTTTATTTTTTATTGTATGAATAAACATTGAACAACTGCCGATAAATACACCACATTTTAAGTAGTCGTCATGATAGCGTACTTGAGATTACTCGTCTATAAAGCTTCGCAGTGTTTCACTTCGACTTGGGTGGCGTAATTTACGCAATGCTTTTGCTTCAATCTGACGGATACGTTCACGAGTCACATCAAACTGCTTACCTACCTCTTCGAGTGTATGATCTGTATTCATATCAATTCCAAAGCGCATACGTAATACTTTTGCTTCTCTTGCAGTAAGCCCTTCTAACACTTCACTGGTTGCAGTTTTAAGGCTGGAACTCGTCGCATTATCAACTGGTAAAGCAATGGTTTCATCTTTAATGAAGTCCCCTAAATGAGAGTCATCATCTTCACCTATGGGTGTTTCCATTGAAATAGGCTCTTTGGCAATTTTAAGCACTTTACGAATTTTATCTTCTGATATCATCATGCGCTCTGCTAATTCATCTGGTTGTGCCTCTCTGCCCATTTCTTGCAACATTTGTCGAGCGATACGGTTAAGTTTATTGATCGTTTCAATCATATGCACAGGAATACGAATAGTACGTGCTTGATCGGCGATTGAACGCGTTATCGCCTGACGGATCCACCATGTGGCATAGGTTGAAAATTTATAACCACGGCGGTATTCAAACTTATCAACGGCTTTCATTAAACCGATATTGCCTTCTTGAATAAGATCAAGAAATTGTAAACCACGGTTTGTGTATTTTTTAGCAATAGAAATAACCAAACGTAAGTTTGCTTCAACCATCTCTTTCTTGGCACGTTTCGCTTTCTTTTGACCAATACTCATTATACGAGAAATTTCTTTGAGATCGAAAATAGTTAACATGGTTTGCGTTTCTACAGCAATCATCTTGCTAATACATCTATTTAACTCAAGCTTCATCCCTAAAATACGCTTAGTATATGCTTCATCACTTGAGAGTAGCGTCTCTAACCAAGTGGTATTTGTTTCATTGCCTTTAAATAATTTGATAAAGATTTTTTTAGGTACGCCGCTTTGTTCAACACAAATTTTAAGGGCTAAGCGCTCTTGTACGCGAATGATATCCATTGATGAGCGAATACTCTTCACCATGGCATCAAATTGCTTAGGCGTAAGCTTGAAAAGTTGAAAGTATTCAGCTTGCTCATGAATTGCTTCACGCGTTGCATTATGCGAGCGCCCGTTTTTCTCTATTGAATCTTCAACGATTTTATTTAAGCGGCGAAGCTCAGTGAATTTCTCTTTAGCTTCAATAGGGCAAGGCCATTTTAGATCATCTTCATCTGCATCGTCAGTTTCATTGTTTTCTTTTTTATCTTGATCCGCTAGCGACAATTCAGAGCCAATATTAATCGCACTGACAGACAGCGTTAATTCATCATCTAGATTAACAAAACCCGTGATCATATCTGTTAGTTTTAGTTCATCTGCAAGGTAGCTATCCCATTTATCAAGCAGCCCAATTATCGTTTTTGGGTATTCAGATACGGCATTTTGAACTATGATAATGCCTTCTTCAATGCGTTTTGCGATGATAACTTCGCCTTCGCGCGTCAATAACTCAACCGTGCCCATTTCGCGCATATACATGCGGACAGGATCAGTTGTTCGACCAGTTTCAGATGCAACCGTTGCGAGCACTTGAGTGGCAGCTTCAACAGCATCGTCATCTGCTGTATCATTATTATCTTCACTCAATATCATCTCGTCATCATCTGGCGCGGTTTCATAAACTTTAATACCCATATCACCCATCATTTGGATAATATCTTCAATTTGATCTTCTTGAAAAACATCTTGTGGCAGATAATCATTAACTTCTGCTTGGGTTAAGAAGCCTTTCTCTTTACCTTTGAGGATAAGTTCTTTAAGTTGAAACTGAGCTGTTGAAGCCATACGATACCGTCCAAAGTAGATATTAAAAAAAAACAGGTAGCAAATTATACGCATATTTTACTTTTTTTCAATTGAATTATTGTTTTGACCGAAAATTTTGTAAAAATAAATACATATTCTCTTTTTAAGAGTAATTTACGAATTTAATTCGTTTGCTATCACATGGGTATAGTTGCAGATCAATTGGTATAATAAAATTGAGGCATTGACAACAAAAGTCGAATACTTGTATTATAACTTGCATGGCAGACTGTTTCCTTGCATTGTATATCGCTGTAAGCTTGCATGTTTTCGTCGAGCAGTATACAATTTCTTGCATGGTAACTTGTGTTTTGCTTGGGTGATATTTGTCCGCTACTTGCATGGTAATTTGCACATTTGCGTTGCTGATATTTTGTCAACTACTTGCATGGTAATTTGCATTTTGCTTGCATGGTAATTTATTTGCTAATGACTATATAGATATGATTTTAAAGATCATTCATCATGAAGCTTCTCGAATTTTAAAGTAAGGTTGCATGTGGTTATGATCAGTCTATTTTTAATTTTTGAGCGCAAAATAGTCATCTTTTCATAAAAAAAATGAGTTAACAACCACACCGTAAGATGCATGGTAAATATCTTGGTTGTCTTTTTTTAGATTAACCAGAAAAATGACTAACGGATCCACTGTCATGGCTATTATTGTCTATGGCGTTGGGTTAAATTAAAATCATCTAAAATGGCATAAAAAGCAGGTAGCACCAGAATAATTAAACTGGTCGCCGCGAGCAAACCAAAGATAATAGCAATGACTAATGGAATAAGTATTTGTGCTTGTAAACTTTGCTCTAGTAACAGTGGTAGCAAGCCTACAGCTGTGGTTGCACTGGTAATCAAAATCGCACGTAAGCGCTGCTGTGTTGCCAAAATAGCCGCGCGTTTTATATCGCCAAATTGGGCTAAATCTTTTTTAATAAATTGAACCAATAAAATAGAGTCATTAACTACTATTCCAGCTAAAGAAGCAAAACCAAGCATTGATGGCATTGTTAAGTTATATCCTAATAACAGGTGCCCCCAAATTACTCCCATCAATGCCAGAGGAATAGCAACAATAACAATAATAGGTTCGATATAACTTCTAAATTGATAACTTAAAATTGCAAAAATCGCAAACAGACCAATTAAGAAGGTCGTAAGCATTGAGCTACCCGTTTCTGCAGAAGATTCAGTTTCACCTTTTAAATGAACAATTAACCCTGGGTATCGCGCTTGCAGGTGTGGTATAAAATCATCCTTTACTTTTTTCATTACCACTGCTGTATTATTCATTTTTCCATTAATGTCACCATGTAATGTTAACGTGCGTAAGGAATTTACACGCGATATTTTATTAACACCGCGTTGATAAGTAAATGACACAAGATTTGCCAGTGGAATTGCCTTTCCATCGGCGACAATGATCGGAAAATCAGCGAGTGTTTTAAACTGACTACGATCTTTATGATCCAAGCGGACATCAAGCTCTACACTTTCATTATTAATGTGCAAATCATCGACTTTAACCCCAAAAAATGCGCTGCGTAATTGATTGGCGACTAATCGTCCTGTGACTCCATAATGTTCAGCACCAGGCAGTAACGTCATCTGAATTTCAGGTTTACCATCGCGTAGATCTGCAAGCAAGTTTTGCATGCCGGCAAATTTTTTCAGGTAAGCGCTAAGATCATGGCCAGCTGATTTTAATACATGAATATTTGAGTGACTAAGTTCTATTTCTACATTTCGACCAGCTGGACCTTTTGCAGGAATGCGCACCATAAAGGAGCTTACGCCTGTTAATTTACCTATTTGAGACTTTAGCTTAGTTTGAAAGTCGGCCAATCTAGTGCTTCTAATTTGTGTATCTAAGAGATCAATAAAAATAGTGGCAGCATTTTCACCGCGCTCATTGGCATCAATATTTAGTCCATATTGGACAATTGTGTTTGCGATAAGCGGTTGTTGATTAGGTTGTTCTTTTTGATAAAAGTCATTGACTGTTTTAAGATCTTTTTCGATTTTTTTGACTGTTTTTTGTGTTTCTAAAAAGGGTGTGCCAGGAGGCATTAATAAAGTTATTTGTAGATGATTTCCTTCTAACTCAGGAAATGGCGTAAACTTGAGTATACCGCTTATTGGCATTGCAAGGCTAAAAATGAATAAAAATACCACGGCCGCTGTAAAAAAGTAGCGATGATCAATTATTTTAGAGATAATTTTAGGAAGAAACTCAGCGCGTATTTTCGCAAACAATTTATTAAATCTGATTTTTAACGCAATTGATTTAATGTCTTTTGAGCTATTTTGCTTCGAGCGATATAGATGGTGAGGCAGAATAAAAAAGGCTTCAATAAGTGATATCACAAGGGTAATAACTAATACAATAGGGACAACTTTTAAGACCCTTCCCATGTCTCCTTGAAGAAAAGCAAGTGATCCGAAAAGAGCTATAGTGGTTAAAAAAGAAGAAACTATTCCAGATTTTACATTATTTATTCCATCAACTATTGCTTGAAGTTTATCTTTTTGTTTTTCAAGTTGCGTCGCAATACTTTCCGAGAGGACAATAGCATCATCCATCAATAAACCAATCGCAATTAATAAACCAACAGAACTAAGCATGTTTAACGACATCCCAAATTTTGCCATAACAAAAAGAGAAGCAAGAAACGATACAGGTAAGCCCATTGAAACCCAAAATGCATAGCGCCACGGGAAAAATAACCACATTACTAAAAATACTAAAAAAATACCTTGAATACCATTTGATGCAAGCATGTTAATGCGATCTCTTGCAAGTGAGGCCATATCTCGTGTAACCGTTAAATGTACCGAAGAAGGTGTTAGGTGTTGTTCTTTCTTTATAAAGTCGCTAATGCGATCATAAACTTTAATAGCATCTGCATTATCTTTCTTCTGAATTTCAAGTAAAGCGCCAGCTTGCCCATTTATTTCAATTCGATCTTCAACGAGCTCAAAGCTTCGATCAATTTTTGCAATATCGCCTAGGTACACGTTTCCACCTTCTTTTTTAGCAGAAATAACGATTTTTGCCAGCGCGCGCGGGGTTTGTTTTTCATCATTAAAACGTAATAACAATGTGCGCTCAGCGGTATAAATTTGCCCGCTAGGAATAGTTATATTTTGCTCGGAGATGCGTTTGGCAATATCAGACACAGTGAGATTAAGTTGGCGCAGTTTTTGTAAATTTAGTTGTACGCGTAATTGTGGCTCTGAAAAGCCTGAAATGTTTATTTTAGCAACTCCTAGGATCCTTTTCATGCGGCGCTTTAAGTGTTCAACATATTCTTTGAGTTCAACGCGGCCCATATTTGATGCGACACCAATAGAAACAACAGGATCATAAACAAAGAGTTGTTTAATCGTAATTTTTTCTACTTCATCAGGTAAATTAGCAATTCCATCAACGCTGGTGCGAATATCGCTAATAAAGCGGCCTACTTCACCTGTTTTTCGGTCCATTTCAGCAATGGTTGTTGCCATTCCTTCAGTTGCTTTACAGGTGAGCTTTGTTAAATGATTGATCCCCTCGAGCGTATCTTCTAATGGCAAGCAAATTGCTTGTTCGACATCGCTAGGGCTTGCGCCAGGATAAGGTATTAGCACTTCAACTTTTATGCGTTTGAAATTAGGGAATGTTTCACGTTTCATTTCTGGTATCGCTAAAATGCCAAGCAATATCAATAAAATCATTAACAAATTAGCAGCGGTCGGATGAGCTATAAAAAAACGGAACATATTACTCTCCTTGTGCGCGGCTTATTTTTAAATTTTCAATGATCTTTAGCTTTAATCCTGTGACTGCAGGCAAAATATCGGTGGTAAGAATAACATCGCCTTCCTTGATGCATTTAGGCGCGATAGCAACCCAATTATTACGGGTAAACAAAACATTAGCAGGTTGTATATTTAGACGATTATTTTTATCAACAAGGTAGATCCTGTCACCATGTAATGCTTTTTTAGGTATGACAAGGTGCTCTTTTGCAATGCCTTCAATCTTTACTTCCACAAACATACCACTAATTAATGGCAGGTTTGTATTGACCTGTTGAATGTGGGATTTTAAATCAAGGGGGATTTCAACCAAAACGCCAGTGGTGCCAACGTGCAAATCTACTTTTCCTGAAATACGTACAAGTCGCCCTTGCCATATTCCATTGGTTAGGCCATGATGAAATTCAACGTGAACAGGCAATTTTAATCTTGCAACCTGAGGTAGTTTACTGGCAGATAAAAGGGAAGATTTTGGAAATGTAGCTAATAAATGGCGTAATTGGTACACTGGGATCTGAGCTTCAACTTCCATCAAACTATCATTTTGTGCTGTTAATAATGTTTGACCAATACTGCTATATTCACCGACTTCAATGTTAACTTGTTCAATTCTCCCATCAAAAGGCATGTTTATTTGGGTGTGCGTTAAATCGATATTAGCTTGTTGAATTTTGCTTTTTGCCTGTGAATTGGATGCTTTAATCGCATTTAAGTGTGCAGGCATTTGCTTTAACTGCGCATTAAGCTCCTTTATTTTTAACTGTTGTTTTATGTAAGTTCGTTGTTGTTTTTCAAGTTGAGATTTTGAAATTGTACCAGATTTACTCAATGAACGTTGGCGATTATATTCTTTTTTTTCAAGGGCTAAGTTACTTTTTTCAAGCTTTAAGGATATCGCCAATTTTTCTTTTTCAATGGCAAGTTTAGCAAACTCAGTTTGTATAGCCTCTTTATTAGCAATAGCAGTTTCAAGTGCTAAATCATAGGGTGTTGAGTCTATTTTAAGTAGAAGCGTGCCTTTTTTAATCAACGCGCCGCGCGCTAGTTTCTCGTATTTATAAACAATCGCACCTTTGATTTGAGATAGACCTTTCCACTGAACTTTCGGCTTGATAACCCCAAAACCTCGAATTAAAGGCGCAATATATTTTTTCTTTATTATTGTTGCATGAACACTATGCTGAATTTCAGTTTTTTCGGAAGAAACCTCAGTTGTCATTAATTTCTTCAAGCCCAAAGTGATCAATATTCCTACAATAACGGCCAGTAAAATCCATTTTAGTTTTAGCATTTGTGCTCACCTAAAAAATAATTATTTTTAGTATAATCGTAATTATTAATGATAATTGTGAGATAAGTTTGTTTTGTGCACATGGCTATATGTTTAATAAGTGAAGCGACCTGTCAATAAATGAAACAGGCTATTGATTTTTACAAATCATCAATTATACTCGGGAAGTAGATGAAAATGTAGTTTGCAAAGAATACCTAGATTTAATCAATTATTTACAAGGAGTATAAAATGGAATTAGATAAAAAAATAATCGATATTTACTTTGGTGTGGAAAGTTCAGATGGCAAAGAAAGCGGTAGCGATGGAAAAGAAGGCAGCTGTGATAGTGACAATATCGCTGCGTTAACGCAAAGCGCAGCAGGAGCTGATGCTTTTGTATTCTAGAAATCACTTGCTAACTTTCATGAGTAATCGATTATCATCTTACACCGAGCTGAAATGAAATTTGGTAGAAAACTCTAAATTTAATCAGTTATGTACATGGAGTATGCAATGGAAGCAGAGAAAGAACAAATCGATATTTACTTTGGCCTCATCTATAGTTCAGATGGCAAAGAAGGCGGTAGCGATGGAAAAGAAAGCGGCAGTGATAGTGACAATATTGCTTTGTTAACGCAAAACGCAGCAGGTGCTGGTGCTTTTGTATTCTAGAAACCACCAGCTAACTTTCACTAGTTATCGATTATCAGTTTACACTGAGCTGAAATGAGGTTCGGTAGAAAACTTTAAATTTAATCAATTATTACAGGGAGTATTAAATGGAATCAGATAAAAAAACAATCGATATTTACTTTGGCGTCCTCCAGAGTTCGGATGGCAAAGAAAGTGGTAGCGATGGAAAAGAAGGCAGCAGTGATCATGACAATATTGCTGTGTTAACGCAAAACGCAGCAGGCGCTAATGCTTTTGTATTTTAAGAACATCATTCTTAATGTTTTAAAAAGGAAGCTTACGCTTCCTTTTTAATTTAACTCGGAGATTTTAATATGAAATTACTTAAATTTTCAACCCTAGTTGCTACTTTAGCTATTAGTATCCCTGCCTTATCAGCAGGAGTATGTCAACACTATCCTGGCTCTACAATTTGCGGAAAAGGTGAAGTTAACAATGTGACGGCTTATGGAGTAGCGACATTAAATGGCACCACGGTAGACCAAACGACAGATGTCAGTGGCGCGCTAACAGCAATCGACGCGAACCTGAACATGGCGAGTGTAAAAGGCTCCGCTATTTTACAAAATACCACCGTAAACGGCACCAATCACTTTTTTGGAGGTTTCAACACCAAAGGTAGCACGTTTAAAAAAACACTGACCATTTCTTCAAATGATGTAACACTAGTTGATACCAAAACTGTCGATGTTTTACTGGGAGATGTAAGCCCAGTTGGTACACAAAAACTTCATCTAAAGGGCAATACATTGATTAATGGTGATGTTACTTTTAAGCAAGGCCATGGCATAGTCTACCTATCTGGCAATGCTCAGGTATCAGGTCAAGTAAACGGTGGAAAGGTGGTGCATGAGTAAATGAAATTTGAAAATCAGATACAGCAGGTAATTCATTTACCTGCGTTTACTGGAGAAGGACAAGGCTTATGCTTTCAATTAACGCTTAATTGCCAGGCATTTTCCAACAAGCACGAAAATAATGTTACAGCAACTGGCGCATTTGCATCTTCTTTCTTGCCTTTTTTTGAGCGCATTCGTGCGATATTGCTATCATTACAAGCAAGCTGGCGCATATTGGATCAATGTAGTATTAATATTCATGCTGAATACCCTGAATTTCGTGTCGCTGATTTTCAATCGGCCGGGCTTGGAATTGCAGTCGCTTATTATAATGTAGCACGTGCTCTAAATGGTTCAACGATAGTTCCAAACATTACAGGCACAGGGGCTATTAGACTAGATGGTAGTGTAACGGAAGTGCGAGGGGTTATCAGTAAAAAGCATGCTGTTGAAAAGCTCCCCGCCAATACGCAATTAATCGTACCAGATGATATACAACATCTTTCCAAATTACACGGCACATTATGGAAAACAATTCATGAAACTGATAGTACTTACTAATAACGCTAATGATCCAATAGCATCCACCCTAAAAAATGACGCATATATTATCGAGTTGGATACCTTGCTTAATAAAATTGATATTTGCGATAAAATCACCCAGAAACAAACGAATATCCATTGGACCCATGATGACTATACGATCCAAAATAGTAAAGATACTATTTTACTCAATCGGATTTGCCATCTTGGTTTAGAGGAAGTGAAAAATTTTGCCTCGGAAGATCGATTGTATTCGCTGCTTGAGTTACAAGCCTATCTTGGTTTTGCTGTGAGTAATTTTAAAACACTTAATCAACATAAATCGAGCAATGGAACTGAGCCATGTTTACCTTTACCAAACCAATGGGAAATTATTAAAAAGAATACGGATGTGAGCGTGCCTAATTATTACTGGGGAGATCCACGTTTTAACCATTTACCATTAGAAAAGCGTATTTTTAATGACATTTATAATTACAATCAATGGCGTGCGAACGAAGCGAATGATGAGCGTATACAATTTTGTTATCAGCGTCCGCCAGGCTCTCCTTATTTTGTACTATCTATTGGCCAAGAATCTATTATTACGCCTTTTGAAGATAACTTACCAGAGCCTCCTAGTATTCTTAGCACAATAGCTGAACGCTGCCGGCAAACCCTCAAGTTATATATTGCTGAAAGTTTATTTTTTATTAGCAAGAACTGTATTACCTTTGGCTTTATGAGCCCGCTTGTGAACGTCAGTCAAAGAAATGCCAATTTCAACGCATTTTGCCATCAAACCATTACAAGAGATCATCATGAAGCATAGTTTTATTCCCCAAAAACATAGGCCAGAACAAGTCGGTTCCAAACTCAGCACAACGAGTCAAGGTGCTCTCTTTGATTTCGATGACGCATTATTTGCTGAACATCCCGATCAGATTTATAGCTTGTGTATTGGGCCAAGAAATGACCGAGTTCTACAATTAATTGATCGACATATTCAATTGTCTGGGCCAATTAAAATTGTCTATTTAGATGATTTATTAGATAATTGGAGTTTTGTTTGCCGCGATGGCAACACTCAATTCGTAATACATGAGCCATATCTAGGAAATTGTATTATTGATCCACAGCTTATTTATTATCGTGCAGGACTGTTTGACGAAACACATCCAAATTGGAGCGCATTGCATCAACTCTCGCAGTTACTGGACCTATGGCCTAAATCTATTCTTTGTAGCCCATTAAAACATAATTTTAACAACTCCAAGCCATATCAAATGACACAAAGTTTAGCAAAGGCGTGCCAAATTAGTGAGAAGTTGGTTGACCTGCCAGAAACCTATATCATCAAAGGACAATCTGCTTGGAAACATATTCAAAACAAAGATCTCATTGTTAAGTCTCTATCAAGCTGTCATTCCGATGTTGTTGATAAAACAGTATTTGCTGCATGGGGGCAGGCCAAACTCGATTATCTACCGACCCTTTTTCAGTCTATTACTCCTGGTGATGATATACGTGTTCATTATTTTCGTGGCCACTTTTCAGCAAAGCTAATAAAAAAACAAGTGTCGAGCAATTATCGCTATTTCTCCGACGTAAAAAAAATGCAAGAGTATTCGTTAAACCAAGCCGCCAAGAATTTTTGTAAAAAAGTAGCTGAAATAGAAGATAATGAATTGTTAGGTCTTGACTTTCTGTTGCAAGAAAATGGCCAGTTAATCTGTTTAGAAGCCAACCCAGGTCCTGGTTGGAGTGCATTTCATCACGATGAATCACCGCTAGGTGAATCATTTGTCGCACATTTTCTTCGTGGTTTATCTCATGATTAAGCTTAAATATTTTAAGTTTGCTTGTATTCTAAACTCACTATTTCTGATCATCCAATATATTAGCGCCTTAACGTATTTTTTAACACAGGGAACGTTATTTACCATGGCTATTTCTCATAAGCCGCAATGGTTAAGTTTAAGCCAACTAATTATCTTGTTTATTAGCAGTAAAGCGCTGATGCTGATTGCGGATGTACTACAGCGTAATCTTGTTGACTATGTCAGTGTTCGTGAAGTTAACTATCAATTTTTACAATGCTTCCCCCGGCAACTTTATCGTGACCAAGCACCCCTTGCCGGACATTTTTTTACCATGATCAATGATAATTTCAACCAACTGATTCGCCATAAACTTGGCATTTATCATAATCGAATCACTTTTGTGCTGGTCGGTTTAATTTACTTAAGCTTTTTAGTTTATTCTCGTTTTAATTTGGGTGGCATATTAGTATTGGTCTTATTCTTTCTTGTTTTTTTAAATCAATACATTTGGGGAAACTCAATAGATAAAAACATAACTGACAATGAACGCCATAAGCGATCGATCATCACTTGGATAGATGAATATTTTCGTGGCTTTAAAGAAATTAATCGTATTTGGCCTCAAGCGATTAAGAACCAAGATTGGGCAAAGCAAGTACTGTCAAGCTTTGCTCGCAGTAAAGAAAAGTTAGTGAATTACTTTCTCATCATGAATTCAACAAGTCAATTACTAGTTGAGATACCTTTTGTTGCTATCACTGGGTTCATTATTTTAGAAGTCTATGGGCAGCAACTTAGTTTACCATTGGCCTTTGCTTGGTTTGGTATTGCACAATTTATATTACAGGCATCACAGGGTCTTGCCAAAAACATTGAACTGAAAAAAAAATATAAGGCGCAATACAATGAGCTTAGTGAGTTTTTTAGTACTTTTAATGCTCCGGCAAAGCAACTAACAGCAAATATAGATAATAACGCTGACAATATTTATGAATTTACCTTGCAAAATAAGGCGATAATACGTTTAAGTAGCCAGTCAGGGATCCAGTTAGTAGATGCTCCTAATGGCGCTGGGAAAACCACCCTGTTAGATACATTACTTGATTATGATCGCCATGCCAGCTTTCATCAAACCCAAGTTCTGCAAGCTTATAAAAAGGCTGTTCTGCCGCAGGCAATTAGGCTAATTGATCGAGAGTGTGTGGTATTTCACGCTTTTTCTTGCTTTAGCCAGCAAATTACGGGACCGGATCAAAATATATCACTCAATGCATGCTGCGAGCAAATCAAAGGACATCTGGAAACGTTTTGCCCTGCCTCGATCAGTGAAGTATGGGCCACACGTCTACAACAATTAGGGGATGCCTACGATAAACGTTCAGAGAAATCGTTGTCTTCTGGTGAAAAAGTATTGCTTTCGTGGGCGCGAAATTGGTTTGCTTGGCAAGATAATGTTAGGATTTTGATTTTGGATGAGTGTGATGCGGTTTTAGATCGTGATAATCAGGCTTTATTGTACACAACTTTAAAACAATTGGCGGAACATTTAGCTATTTATCTGGTGTCTCACACCTTAGCGCAGTCAGGGCTTGATAAATTATATGACTAAGCCCGCATTAATTAGCTGTCAACAGCTGAGCAAATCGTATGGTCAGTTAGCGCATACTTCAGCTATATTGCGTGATATTACACTCTCTATTGAAGATGGCAGCTACGCGGCTTTAATGGGGCCATCTGGCTCTGGTAAATCGACATTATTAAATATTTTAGGTTGTCTAGATGACTTTGATAGTGGTAGTTACCATTTATTAAGCTATGCCATTGAACAACAATCTTTAAACCAGTTAAGCCAAATCAGAAGTCGTTATATCGGTTTTATTTTTCAAGACTATGGTTTAATTAATGAGTACAGCGTGCTCGATAACATTAGTCTACCACGATATCTGCAAGGCATTGCAAAAGCTCGTGCTAATGCAGAAGCCCTAGTATTGTTAAAGCGATTTTCTTTACAGGATCATGCTGATAAATACCCACTGACATTGTCAGGTGGCCAGCAACAACGTGTTGCTATCTGTCGCGCCTTGATCGGTGAGCCTAAGATAATTTTAGCAGATGAGCCCACTGGTAACTTAGATCAACGAGCTGGTCGCCAAGTAATGGAACTGTTTGACGAAATACATCAGCAAGGTGCGACCTTAGTCGTCGCCACTCATGATCCTAAGCTCGCTGCGCGAGCGCAGTATATATTCCATATTCAAGATGGGCAAATTCAAACGATGGCACAAAAAGGGGAGGGCAGAGATGCTCAATAGTCGACGAATTACCAGGAGAATTGTGATCAGTGTTATCATTTTTCTGAGCATCGTATTATTAATCCATCACCAGCATCAACAAACAACCATTAAAACTATTGCAGTGACCGAGGGCTCTATCACTGAAACAATTGAGGCGCCAGGTCAAATTGTTCCCCAACATATCTCACAAATTCGCTCTGCTATCTCTGGGATTGTCGCTAAATTATTGGTTCACGCAGGTGAGCAGGTAAAAAAAGGCCAAATCTTAATAAGTATCAGCCCAACCCCGACACCAGATGACACGTTAAGAGCGAACTCTGCCGTAAACAAGGCTAAAATTAACTTATTAAAATCCCAGCATGACTGGCATCGAAATAAACAAATGTATCAGCTCCGTGTTATTGCTAAAGAAACACTAGATAATTATACCGCTACGTATTTCAGTAAAAAGAATGACTTGCTGCTAGCTCAAAATCATCTGAAATTATTAGAGCAAGGTAGCGCCAATATCGGTGGACACCATCTAGATAGCCTCATAAAAAGTCCTATGCAGGGTACTGTATTAAAAATTAACATTCATCAAGGAGACTCCATTGTACCGGTCACCGAATATCAATCTGGTACGCCATTATTAGTCGTAGCTGACCTATCAAGACTTGAATTTCACGGCATTATTAGTCAGCTAGATGTACAAAAAATCCATCTTCAGCAGGCAGGGGAAATTTATTTACAATCCTTAAGCAATGAAACCATCAAAGCTACCGTGAGTAGCATTGCTTGGTTGAGTGAGGCTAATGATCCGTCCAATAACACGCAATCTCAATCGAACTTATTTCATATTGACTCACCTTATGCCAATGGCTACCAAGTCATTTTTAATAAATTGCAACTCGCAGGTTACCAGATGCTGCGCGCGGGTCTTGTGGGTAATGCCGAACTTGTCATAAAAAAACACACACATGCCTTACTCCTTCCAGAGCAAGCAATCTTTTATTCCGATCAAGCATCACCTTATGTATGGCTTAAACAAAACGGACAATTTATAAAGCACTCAATTAAACTTGGACTCAGTTCAAATGAACAAGTAGAAATTACAAGTGGATTGAAGCTTGCCTCTCGAGTTGCCCTATCACAACCCACTTCAGAGTAGTACTATGGGAAAATTATCATCATCATCTCCGGCTATTGGTCCCTTGATCATCAATGAATTATGCCATTGGCGATCGTGGCTACTATGTACAGTGCTCGCTTGGGGTATTCTTTGTCTAACTGTTGCTTTATCGCTGAGTTGGCTTAATTACGCAGAAAATCGAGCTAAGTTAACCAAATTAGCAAAACCTACTGTTTATTTTTCTTTTGGTAAAACAGGCTTTAATTATCATGATCAAATAGCTGGTCAATATTTTCAATTATCACTGAAACAAATTTACGGCTTGAAAAATGCTTTTCCAAGTATCAAATCTATTTCGGCAGTCGTTACCAGCCCTTACTCACAAATATTGCAATATGGACATCGGCAAGTAAAAGCACCAATTATGGGTAAACAGGCCAGTAGTCAAAAAATTGAAGCCTATGATATATTACCACCTGGTCGTTTTTTTTCTGTATTAGATGAACAAGCCCATCACCATGTTATTATCTTATCTCCTTCCTTAAGTCAAAAATTGTTTGCGACACTAAATAGTGTTGGCAAAATAGTATTACTACATGGATTACCTTTGCGTGTTATTGGCGTCTTAAATCCTCAATCTAATTTTTTAAACGGTAACGCTGCAAATGCTTTAGTGCCATTAAGTTTAGCAACAGACTTTTGGACTAAACGCATGTTGTGGTTCGAATTTTTATTAACACCACACGCGCAAGTCGCGCCATTTGTGACGCAATTAAAAAACACGTTACACCATCGTTGGCACTTAGAACCACAAGAAAGTCACTTATTTTATACCTGGACACTAGCTAAATTTTATAATGCGACTGAGCAAAGCTTTTTTTTAAGTTATTGTTTTAGTATTTGTTGTGGCATTATTTTATTTTTAACTGCTTTATCAGTATTTTATAATTTATACCGATATTTTTTACAGCAACGCCAGCGTCAATTTGGAATGATACTCTGCTTAGGAGCTGATCTTCGCTTAATTTCACGTTGGCTCTTCACTGAACTATGCTGGCTAATTAGTATTAGTACGTTTATCGCATTTTTAGGCAGCTTTGTCGTAAATGCCTATTTACGATGGGCTGGGCTAAGTGAGCAATCACTCTTCGCTTGGCCACGCTTAGCCATTTTATTGGTTGCAAGTTGTTGCGTATTATTGTTTGGATTTCTTATCCAGAAATCAACACTAGGTTATTTACGACAACGCAGCATAATAGATGTGATTGTGCATGTTTTTTAAATATAAACTTTCCTGGCATACTATCCTGTCACTGTGCTTGAGTGTTGTGTTTTTATTGGTGTCGGCAAATATTGGCCAAGCAGTGTTGCAACTAGGCAGAACGGTGTTACAAAACTTTGGCCTTAATAAAATTGTGATCTCGGTTAAGCATCCACCTATTTATCATCATGGTTTATTATTAAGCGATGCATTAGCATTAAAACAAGCAAACAATGTTAGCAAACTTGCCGTGATTAAGTCGCGGTACATATCAATATCTACCACGAAGCAAACTATTGACGCGGTAAGCTTAAAGCTTGTCTCCAGGGATTATTTTATGATTAATCGCTATCACCTTATTGCGGGTTATCAGATCCCCCAAGCCGCATTTAAGACTTGTCAGCCTTTTGCGTTGCTTGATAGACAATTACAAGAGCAGCTGCATTGGCATCCTGGGCTGCAAATATGGTTTAAAGGCATGTTGTTACACGTCACAGGTATAGTGTCGTTTAATACCATTGGATCATCTCGTGGCACACTATGGTTACCGTGGTGTAGCTTACTAGGTACTGACACAAGTATTCCTGTAGATCAAATTGAATTATTGCGCAGCTCGCTTAAGGACAAAAAATCAGTTATTCAACAACTACAACGCAGGCTTAATTTGCCTTCTAGTGATGATATTGAGCAACAAAATTTTCATGGAGTAGTTGCCTTAGTGCAACATTATGAAAACAGTTTTTTGCCTTTTTTATACTTTATCAGTTTGAGCAGCTTCTTAACTGCCGTATTTGGCTTAAGTATTTATATTTTCGCCTTAATCAAACAAAATCAGAAAAAAAACTATATTCGCTCCACATTAGGCGAGAAAGTACGCTATCAAATTATGGGCTATATTAGGATTGCGCTTGTCTATTATTTCTATAGCTATATTTTGGGTAGCATAATTAGCCTTGCTATTATTTTCTGGATTAATTCTTTACAAATAAAAATTCAATCATTCGCTAATATGATATTACACATTCCCTTTTCGGCTAGCTTGTTGTGCTATGGTTTTATTTTTGGCGCGATCATTGTCGGATCAACTGTTATGGTCATTAGCCATAAAAAATTAAAGCGCTTACCCATTCATATTTTGCAATAAAGTATTGTAAAAACAATCAAGTCCATCTCCATGAAAAATCAAATCAGTGAGTATTTCCAGGAAATTGATCTGCTCTCACTTGCTCTTATGAAGATCTAAACTGAGCTTGCCGTGATACTGAAAAGATTTTAAGGCCAAAGCTTACCGCCCTGTGGGTTAACTTAAAACTTTCCATTGGGTATAAATGAAAGTAAGCATGCGAGTGCTTAACATTTGGTAAGAGAGTAACCATTAGCTAAGTTGCGCTTTGATTTGATCGAATGGCAAGATTTGCGCTGCGCATTTTGCATGATAATGGGTATAACGTTAAGGCGGAGGATTTTCCAGCGAAATGTCCATAGGTAGATATCCTTCGATTAACTCACCATGCGCTATTTTATTCCTTTCCTTACGTTGCCATTTATCGGGAAAATTCACTAGAAAATTAGTGGTTGCGGTAAACGTATCTAAATTAGGAAAATACCAATCTTCAGACAATGGATCGATAATAAGAGCAGTTTGACCCAACTTAGGTAAGAACACGGTAGATGTTCCAGGATCAGCGTGATCCGTTATAGCAATAAACTGATGATCGGTATTTATAACATAGAGTATAGTAACAAATGAATTAGTCAAAAGTGTCGGATTACAAGATAAAGATGCGTAACAGATAGCTGTTTTTTCACCACAATTGCCAAGTCCTGTGTTTAATGCATTTTTAATTGATGACATAATGCTAACTGGGCCATTGTTTCGATACGCTTTTATGATCTCCCAATCCATCTCAGTACCTCTGACTTTTGGGTTAGCGCTAGTCGAACTTTTAATTGGAGCAATCTCTTTAAAAAATTTAAGTGCGACTTGGGCTGCGTGTTTTCTTATTCTCATTATTTTCATTATTTTCATTATTTTCATTATTTTTAGGGATTTCATATTCGTCTATTCTCCTCTTTGCTAGTAATAAAACTTATTCTATATTCGAGGTTCGCCGAAAATAATTTATTAAGAGAATTTTAATCCATTAGATATTCTAAGCCATAAACAAGGTTTTTTTGTTTGATTACTTTACGACAAGCAAGACAAATTCCTGGCATAAATGATTCACGCGTCTGTGAGCTATGTTCTATTTTTAAGGTTTCACTTAATCCACCAAAAAATACCGTTTGCTGGGCAACAATCCCTGGAAGTCGAATAGAATGTAATTTCACATGGTGAAGTTCAGCACCCCTAGCTCCTTTGAGTAATTCTTTATCACTACAATTCGTTGTCGGTTTGACTCTGGCGGATGAGATGAGCTCCGCTGTGCGCAGAGCCGTACCTGATGGGCTTTCTTCTTTTTGAGTGCTATGAGCTTCAATAATTTCAGCGTCTGGTAGATATTTTGCAGCTTGTGCTGCAAATTTCATCATCAATACCGCGCCAATTGAAAAATTAGGCGCAATCAGTCCACCGAGTTGTCTATCTTGTGCAAGTTGTTGAAGCTCTTTGACTTGTTGTAACTGAAACCCACTTGTACCAATCACAGGGCAAGCACCTGCTTTTAATATTATTTGAGCATTTGCAAAACCTGCCGAGGCAACGGTCAAGTCAACAACTACATCGGCTTTTGTGGACTTGATTACTTGAGCCAGATCATCACCTAAACCACATTTGGCCACTAAAAAAAAGTGGCTATCATGTTGTATCGCTTTAACCGCCTCACGGCCCATTCTACCGTTTGCTCCATTGACAATTACATTAATCATTTTCACTCCGAATGTTACGTTGTTACGTTTATTTAAATACCAAATAAACAAAAAAACTAATCCAACTAATCCAACTAAGGCCTAAAAGTACCCAAGGTGCGACCTCTGTTTCACATTGTACATTATTGTCAGTGGTTTTATCTACTTGCTTATATTGACGCTCTTTTTTTATTTTGTTGTTGTACTTATCAGATTTTCGTTGTTTATTTTTCATTGATTTTTTATATTCAGCAATACCTTTTTGAATACCTTGTGCTATCAGCTTAGTTTGCTCTTTTGTTTGTCCTGCTTTTTGGATTTTTTTAGCGATAAGCAAGGCTTCATCTTGGACTTCAGTTGATACTTTAATTTTAGTCATTTTATTCACCTTAGTTTGTCATTTATTTAATATGAATTCGCAATAAGCAAGACTCCAATACCTGCTATCGTTATGCTATTCAACAATGGCATATAATGGCATATAATGGCGATCATGTTGCGGCTTGATTTGGTTTCTGAGCGAACAATACAACAGCTCATTTTGCATGATAACTCGTATCAGTAAAAACGTGCTTAATCATCATTTAGCTTCTTAAGAGATTTGACGGTTAGCATTTTTAAAAAATTCTTAGGATCATCGTAATGATACTTCTTTAAATGCTCAATAATACCAGCAACCAGTGCTTTAGTTTCATTTATTTCAGTATGAGATCGATTGCATCCTTTACAGTGTGTACCGTCTTTAGAGCATTGGCTAGCACAGGGGCTAAATTTCATTTTTGATCCTTATTATTTGATGGCTCTTATATTTTAACCCAAAACTTTTATATATCGAAATGAAATGTTAGTTAAGCAAATTTTACCAATATTTTCTACATAAAAGTAACCTATCAAGCAATCAATTGACTTAATTATTAAGTAGTTGTATAAAGCGGAAAATTTTAATGATTATTTCCTTAATAGACTTGTATAGATACTGATATTAGTGGATAATATCTTGTTTGTTAATATATGCTGTTTGTTTCTTTGGCAAAAATACAAGCTAATCTTCTTTGCTCCTGGATAAAATAATAATTAACATATACCTTGCTTTGTAACTCAAGCATATCATTGATAATTTATTTTGAATGTCGCCTAGGTATGAATAAGTAGAGAAAAGATATAATGATAGCAGAAGAAATACACAAAACGATGGTAAGAAAACACGCAGCTCAAAGCGCGTTGAAATTTTTCACAGATATTAAAAAAATTGAAAGTCCGAATCTTAAAAGTAGTCCGTCATTCCGTAGTTTTAAAGCGTATATGACGATACATTCCTATAGAGCTATGAATGATAAATTGGTTATAACTCAATCAGCTGCGGATGCAGCAAAGACTGGCGTAGGATGTTGTGGTGAAAAGATGAGTATATGTTACACATCGCTAGCGAGTAATCCGGTGCTTCTTGGCAATTCAAGTGTAATTATATGCACCTCTGACACATACGAGCATGCGGTTATTGTTGTAACCGATCTAGATATTGGCGATAAAAATCTATTCTATATGAGTGAATTAAGCAACACTACAATGATTGTGGATGGGTGGACTGAAGATTGGTATTTTCCTAATTTATCTAACTATGACACCTTCATAAATCATTTACTAAACATTCCCACTGCTACGCAATATCGTATCAGGAACGAAATAAAGGGACATGAATTAAAGACAATAAACCATCCTCTGTTCTACCCAAAGAAAGACTAACCTCGTGTTTTTGGGCTTGGTAGTTGCTATTAAAGTAAGCGTGGGTATATACCCACTATAGATCAACATGATTGACATAGTTAATCATCTATAGGACAATGTTATGTATCACAAGCGCAATATGTTTTTCTTCGGGCTTTTCCATTAGAAATATCATCAGGGCAGACATCTAGGGAGCTAAATATAATGACAGAAGAAGAAACATACAAAACGATGGTAAGAAAACACGCCGCTCAAAACGCTTTGAAATTTTTTACAGATATTAAAAAAATTGAAAGTCCGAATCTTAAAAGTAGCCCGTCATTCTATAGTTTTAAAGCGCTTATGATGATACATTCCTATAGAGCTATGAATGATAAATTTGTTATAACTCAATCAGTTGCGGATGCAGCAAAGACTGGCGTAGGATGTTGTGGTGAAAAGATGAGTATATGTTACACATCGCTAGCGAGTAATCCGGTGCTTATTGATAATTCAAGTGTAATTATGTGCATGGATTGGTTATTCGGGCATGCGTTTATTGTTGTAACCGACCTAGATATTGACGATAAAAATCTATTCTATATGAGTGAATTAAACAATACTACAATGATTGTGGATGGGTGGACTGAAGATTGGTATTTTCCTAATTTATCTAACTATGACACATTCAGAAATTATTTACTAAACATTCCCAATGCTACGCAATATCGTATCAGGAACGAAATAAAGGGACATGAATTAAAGAAAATACACCATCCTCTGTTCCACCCAAAGAAAGAAGACCCTCGTGTTTTCGAGCCAGCTACGCGCTATTAAAGTAAGCGTGGGTATATACCCACTATAGGTCAAGATGATTGACATAGTTAATCATCGATAGGACAATGTTATGTATCACAAGCGCATTATGTTTTTCTTCGGGCTTTTCCATTAGAAATATCATCAGGGCAGACATCTAGGGAGCTAAATATAATGACAGAAGAAGAAATACACAAAACTATGGAAAGAAAACACGCAGCTCAAAGCGCGTTGAAATTTTTCACAGCGATTAAAAAAGTTGAAAGTCCGAATCTTGGAGGTAGCCAGACATTCCATGATTTTAAAGCGTGTATGACGGTAAATTATTATAGAGCTATGTGTGATAATAAATGGATTGTCACTCAATCAGCGGCGAATGCAGCAAGGGCTGGCGTAGGATGTTGTTGTGAAAAGATGAGTATATGTTACACATCGTTAGCGAGTAATCCGAGGCTTATTGATAATTCAAGTGTAATTATGTGCATGGATTGGTTATTCGGGCATGCGTTTATTGTTGTAACCGACCTAGATATTGACGATAAAAATCTATTCTATATGAGTGAATTAAACAATACTACAATGATTGTGGATGGGTGGACTGAAGATTGGTATTTTCCTAATTTATCTAACTATGACACATTCAGAAATTATTTACTAAACATTCCCAATGCTACGCAATATCGTATCAGGAACGAAATAAAGGGACATGAATTAAAGAAAATACACCATCCTCTGTTCCACCCAAAGAAAGAAGACCCTCGTGTTTTCGAGCCAGCTACGCGCTATTAAAGTAAGCGTGGGTATATACCCACTATAGGTCAAGATGATTGACATAGTTAATCATCGATAGGACAATGTTATGTATCACAAGCGCAATATGTTTTTCTTCGGGCTTTTCCATTAGAAATATCATCAGGGCAGACATCTAGGGAGCTAAATATAATGACAGAAGAAGAAATACACAAAACTATGGAAAGAAAACACGCAGCTCAAAGCGCGTTGAAATTTTTCACAGCGATTAAAAAAGTTGAAAGTCCGAATCTTGGAGGTAGCCCGACATTCCATGATTTTAAAGCGTGTATGACGGTAAATTATTATAGAGCTATGTGTGATAATAAATGGATTGTCACTCAATCAGCGGCGAATGCAGCAAGGGCTGGCGTAGGATGTTGTTGTGAAAAGATGAGTATATGTTACACATCGTTAGCGAGTAATCCGAGGCTTATTGGTAATTCAAGTGTAATTATGTGCAGCACTGGGGATTTCGAGCATGCGTATATTGTTGTAACCGACCTAGATATTGGCGGTAAAAATACATTTTATATACGTCAATTAAGCATCACGACAATGGTTGTGGATGGGTGGACGGAAGATTGGTATTTTCCTAATTTATCTAACTATGACACATTCATTAATAATCTATTAAACATTCCCAATGCTATGCAATATCGTATCAGGAACGAAACAAAGGGACGTGAATTAAAACGAAACAACCCTCTTGTGTTCCTCCCAAAGAAGAAAGACTAACCTCGTGTTTTTGGGCCTGGTAGGAACTATTAAAGTAAGAATGAGTATAGGTTAAAATGATTGCCATTGTTAATCATAGATATGACAATGTTATGTATCACAAGCGCAAGAAGTTTTTCTTCTGGATTTCCATTAGAAATATCATCAGTGCATACACTTAGAGAAAAATATAATGACAGCAGAAGAAATCCAAAAAATGATGATCAGAAAACACGCAGCCCAAAACGTGTTGAAATTTTTTGAAGAGATTAAAAGTTTTACAAATCCAGATCTTCGCAGTGGCCAGGAGTATGAGGATCCTGATGTGAGTGCGATGCTAAATAGCAATAGTAATATGAGTCAGTTGGGTGTCACTCAGTCTGCGGCGGATGGTGCAAGTACTGGCATAGAACATAGTTATGAAAAAATGAATATATGTTACACATCGCTAGCGAGTAATCCGATGCTTACTGATAATTCAAGTGTAATTATGTTCCACCCTGGCACATCAGATTATTTGTGTCTGCTTATAACCGACAAAGATATTGGCAATAAAGATCCATTCTATATGCGTGAATTAAGTAACACTACAATAGTTGTGGATGTATGGACGCAAGATTGGTATTTTCCTAATTTATCGGCCTATGACACATTCATTAATAATCTAGTAAACCTTCCCGCTCCTCTGCAATATATATTCAGGCCTCCTCTGAAATATATAGTAAGGGGGCAAATAAAGGAGGATATATTAAACCGAGAACACTCTTATAAAGGCGAGACCCGTATTTTCGAGGCATGTGAGCGCTATTAAAACAAGCATTGGTAATAGGTTAAAATGATTGCCATTGTTAATCATAGATATGACAATGTTATGTATCACAAGAGCAAGATGTTTTTCTTCCTGGTTTCTATTTAGAAATATCATCAGTGCATACACTTAGAGAAAAATATAATGACGCCAGAAGAAATCCATAAAATGATGAGCAGAAAACACGCAGCCCAAAACGTGTTGAAATTTTTTAAAGAGATTAAAAGTATTACAAATCCAGATCTTCGCAGTGGCCAGGACTACGAGGATCCTGATGCGAGTGCGATGCTAAATAGCAATGGTAATATGAGTCAGTGGGTTGTCACTCAATCAGCTGCTGAGGAAGCAAGGGTTGGCATAGAAAATGGTTGTGAAAAAACGAGTATATGTTACACATCGCTAGCTAGTAATCCGATGCTTACTGATAATTCAAGTGTAATTATGTTCCACCCTGGGACATCAGATTATTCGTGTCTGCTTATAACAGACAAAGATATTGGCAATAAAGATCCATTCTATATGCGTGAATTAAGTAACACTACAATAGTTGCGGATGTATGGAGTGACGATTGGTATTTTCCTAATTTATCGGCCTATGACACATTCATTAATAATCTAGTAAACCTTCCCTCTCATTTGCAATATATATTCAGGAGGCAAATAAAGGAGGAGATATTAAATCGAGAACACTCTTATATCTATCACCGAAAGAAAGGCGAGACACGTATTTTCGAGCCATGTGAGCGCTATTAAAGCAAGCATAAATAATAGGTTAAAATGATTGCCATTGTTAATCATCGATATGACAATGTTATGTATCACAAGAGCAAGATGTTTTTCTTCCTAGTTTCTATTTAGAAATATCATCAGTGCATACACTTAGAGAAAAATATAATGACGCTAGAAGAAATCCAGAAAATGATGAGCAGAAAACACGCAGCCCAAAACGTGTTGAAATTTTTTAAAGAGATTAAAAGTATTACAAATCCAGATCTTCGCAGTGGCCAGGACTACGAGGATCCTGATGCGAGTGCGATGCTAAATAGCAATGGTAATATGAGTCAGTGGGTTGTCACTCAATCAGCTGCTGAGGAAGCAAGGGTTGGCATAGAAAATGGTTGTGAAAAAACGAGTATATGTTACACATCGCTAGCTAGTAATCCGATGCTTACTGATAATTCAAGTGTAATTATGTTCCACCCTGGCACATCATATTGTTCGTGTCTGCTTATAACCGACAAAGATATTGGCAATAAAGATCTATTCTATATGCGTGAATTAAGTAACACTACAATAGTTGCGGATGTATGGAGTGACGATTGGTATTTTCCTAATTTATCGGCCTATGACACATTCATTAATAATCTAGTAAACCTTCCCTCTTCTCTGCAATATATATTCAGGAGGCAAATAAAGGAGGAGATATTAAATCGAGAACACTCTTATATCTATCACCGAAAGAAAGGCGAGACACGTATTTTCGAGCCATGTGAGCGCTATTAAAGCAAGCATAAATAATAGGTTAAAATGATTGCCATTGTTAATCATAGATATGACAATGTTATGTATCACAAGAGCAAGATGTTTTTCTTCCTGGTTTCTATTTAGAAATATCATCAGTGCATACACTTAGAGAAAAATATAATGACGCCAGAAGAAATCCATAAAATGATGAACAGAAAACACGCAACCCAAAACGTGTTGAAATTTTTTAAAGAGATTAAAAGTATTACAAATCCAGATCTTCGCAGTGGCCAGGACTACGAGG
Source organism: Bathymodiolus brooksi (assembly GCA_963680875.1). Lineage (NCBI taxonomy): Eukaryota > Metazoa > Mollusca > Bivalvia > Mytilida > Modiolidae > Bathymodiolus > Bathymodiolus brooksi. Next base: position 1,683,048 of record CAVMGF010000075.1, read on the forward strand.
ATCCTGATGCGAGTGCGATGCTAAATAGCAGTGGTAATATGAGTCAGTGGGTTGTCACTCAATCAGCTGCTGAGGAAGCAAGGGTTGGCATAGAAAATGGTTGTGAAAAAATGAGTATATGTTACACATCGCTAGCGAGTAATCCGATGCTTACTGATAATTCAAGTGTAATTATGTTCCACCCTGGCACATCCGATTATCCGTGTCTGCTTATAACCGACAAAGATATTGGCAATAAAGATCCATTCTATATGCGTGAATTAAGTAACACTACAATAGTTGTGGATGTATGGAGTGACGATTGGTATTTTCCTAATTTATCGGCCTATGACACATTCATTAATCATCTAGTAAACCTTCCCGATCCTCTGCAATATATACTCAGGAGGAAAATAAAGGAGGAAATATTAAACCGAGAACACTCTTATATCTATCACCGAAAGAAAGGCGAGACACGTATTTTCGAGCCATGTGAGCGCTATTAAAGCAAGCATAAATAATAGGTTAAAATGATTGCCGTTGTTAATCATCGATAGGATAATTTTATGTATCACAAGAGCAAGATGTTTTTCTTCCTGGTTTCTATTTAGAAATATCATCAGTGCATACACTTAGAGAAAAATATAATGACGCCAGAAGAAATCTATAAAATGGAAATAAGAAAAATAGCGGCCCAAAGTGCGTTGAAATTTTTTACAGATATTAAAAAGGTTGAAAGATCGACTATGGACTCCCGCGAATTATCATGGCGTATTGCGGCTTACGATATTATAGACGAATATAGATGTCACAATCCTGAAGAGTATATCATGCAAAGATTTGAGGATGCAGCAAGGACTGGATTGGGAAATTGTGGTGAAAAGGCTGCTATCTGTTACGCATCCCTCATTAATAATCCGAGACTTTTGGGTAATTCATTTATAACTATGGCAAGTGTTGACGACATGGATGATGCGATTGTGATTGTAACCGAAGTAAATATGAGAGGAGTTGGATCCTTGCGCACAGCTCAATTAAGCAAGACTACACTTATTGTGGATGGGTGGACTGAAGATTAGTATTTTCCTAATTTAAGTATGTTTGAAACATACAGATATAACCAAGGAAATTTTCCAGATTCTATGAAAAGGGGAATTAGGTATAAAGTAACCAAGAGTCTCTTATCTACACTATTCTTTGATCTTATGCCTATCGAAAGAGTCAAGACAGTTATTTAACATTTCTTATTCCACAGTTAAAGGAAATTGTAGTGGTGAACTAATTTTGGCTACTACACGGACAATGAGTCTGAGCGTATTTAAGAGCATAAATGTGCTCAGAGTCATTTGCTGTTAGTCATCTGTTAAACCAGTGTGGCCTAACGTTATTGTAATATTTGATAATATAATGTGTGATTGAGAGCCTCATCTGAGAAAGTTGCATAACCTGCTACTGGCATCCATTTAGTTTTATAACTCCTAAAGAAACTCTCCATTGGCGACTTATCCCAACAATTGCCTCGACGGGTCATGTTTTGTTTGCTTTGATATCTCCAGAGTCATCGCCTAAATTGTTTTCTCGTATAATGGCAACCTTGATTTGAATGGAACAATACCCCAATAGGTCGTTTTCTCGCTTCAAAAGTCATTTTTAACGCATCACCAGTTAAGTTGGAATAGAGTGAATGTGACATTGCCCAGTCAATTATTTTTCTAGAATACAAGTCCATTGCAACAGCAAAATAAGCCCAACTATTACCTGTCTAAACATAGGTAACATTGTAGTGGTACAGTTTGATATGTTATCATTTTTATTTAACTTTTTAATCTCACCATGCAGTTGTGATGCTTTAGTTAACAGCAACGTAAGCAACTAAGTTACAAAATCTAATATAAAATAACTAGTTAACATTAAAGTATTTATTTTAATGCTCCTCGGAGGTGATTAATTGCGTTTATCATCGATAAAGTAATTAAAACATTTATTTAATAGCATTTGTGGTAGCATGACTTATAGGGTCAAAAATAGTGGTAATATATTTTCCGTGAGCGGTTAAGCTCTATTTTTGTTGTACAAAGGCAAAATTGTGGTTTTCCTCTTTGATGTAAATAACCATGGATATATGAATCTTATTTTGACAATCTACCTTATTGCAGATAATACATTTTGAAGCCAGATAAGTGCATACCCATTGAGGAAAATATAATGACCTTAGACGAAATTAATAAAGTTGGTCAGCGAAATATGGCTAGCACATGTGCGTTGAAATTTTTTAAAGATGTCGTACCGGTTAAAAGTACGAATCTTAGAAGCTCCTCTAAGTGGCATAATTCTGAAGCTGATGATGCTTTGGAGTTTTATAGAGAATGGCATGATGATTGGATTATCACGCAAATATTTGAGGATGCAGCAAGAACTGCGGTAGGAAATTGTAGTGAAAAGGCGGCTATCTGTTTCTCGTCGTTAGCTTCTAATTCGAGAATATCGCATAATTCATATGTAACTCTGTGTGACTTGGTCGACGGAGATCATTAGTTTGTGCTTGTAACAGAAAATGATATCATGAATAAATATTGCTTCAGTCTTTGTGATTTAAGCAAGACTACAATGGTTGTGGATGGATTTACTGAAGATTACTATTTTCTAATTTATCTGCCTTTGAAAGAGCCAGATTTAATCTAGGAATAAGCCCAAATACTGTGCAATTGTCTCTGCGATCTGACGTAAACCTCAAGACGTTAACTGTAAACTATTTAGGTCTTTATTAAGAAAGGTTCCTCGCTACTTAAGGAAAGTTATTTATGCCTATATAGGAAAATATAATGACCTTAGACGAAATCAACAAAATGAAACAACGAAATAAAGCTGGCAAATGTGCGCTGAAATTTTTCAAAGATGTCGTACATGTTAAAAGTACGAATCTTGTAACCTCCTCTAAATGGCATAATTCTGAAGCTGATTATGCTTTGGAGTTTTATCGAAAATGGCATGATGATTGGATTGTCACGCAAGTATTTGAGGATGCTGCAAGAACTGGGGTAGGAAATTGTGGTGAAAAGATGGCGATTTGTCACTCATCGTTAGCTTCTAATCCTAGAATATCGCATAATTCATTTGTAACTATGTGTAAGCTTGTCCACGTAGATCATGTGGTTGTGCTTGTAACCGAAAATGATATTAGGAATAAAAATTCCTTCTATCTCCGAGACTTAAGCAAGGCTACAATGATTGTGGATGGGTGGACTGAAGATTACTATTTTCCTAATTTATCTATCGTGAATAGATACAGATTTAGCCTAGGAAAAACCCCAAATCCTGTGCAATTGTTTATGCGCTCTCGCGTAAAAAGGGATCTATTAGTTGTAAAATATTTCAGTTTTTTGCCAGAATGGTGCCTTACTACTTAAAGAAAGCTACTTATATCCATAGAGAAAAATATAATGACCCTAGACGAAATAAACAAAATGATGCACAGAAATATAGCAGGTGAAAGTGCGTTGAAATTTTTCAAAGATGTCGTACATGTTAAAAGTACGAATCTTATAACCTCTTCCAAGTGGCGTAACGTGGAGGCTGATCAAATTATGGAATTTTGTAAAAAACGTAATCTGGGATTTGTTGTCTCGCAAGTATTTGAGGATGCAGCAAGGACTGGACTCGGAAATTGTAGTCAAAAGGGGGCTATCTGTTTCTCATCGTGAGTTGCTAATCCGAGAATTTTTAATAATTCATTTATAACTATGTGTTTACTTAAGAACGAAAATCATGCGTTTGTGCTTGTAACGGAAACAAATGTTATCAATCAGTATTTCTTCTATCTCAGCGATCTCAGCAGAACGACAATGATTGTGGATGGATGGACTGAAGATTACTATTTTCCTAATTTATCTGCCTTTGAAAGAGACAGGTTTAATCTAGGAGCCACCCCAAATCCTTTGCAATTGTTTGTAAGATGTAAGGCAAAGAGGTCTCTATTATAACGAGTAGATGTGGATATTTTACCAGATAGTTTCGGTCTGCTAACTAGTTAATGAAAGCGACACATCCCCATAGAGGAAAATATAATGATCCTAGACGAAATCAACAAAATAAATCAGCGCAATCAAGCAGGGAAAAGTGCGTTGTAATTTTTTAAAGATGTCGTAAAGGTTAAAAGTACGAATTTTATAACCTCCACCAAGTGGCTTAACGAGGATGCTGATGGGATTCTGGATTACTATAGAGAACAGTATAAGAACTTTGTTGCCACACAATTATTTGAGGATGCAGCAAGGACTGGACTCGGAAATTGCGGTGAAAAGGCGGCTATCTGTTTTCCATCGTTAGCTTCTAATCCGAGAATTTTGCATAATTCATTTATAACTATGTGTCGGCTTGTCCACGGAGATCATGTGCTTGCTCTTGTAACCGAGCAAGATATCAGGAATGAATCTTTCTTTTATTTCCGCTACTTGGTAATCCCCCCATTTTTAATGGAATTCAAAAATAGATGTTTCTCTTTTTTTTATGTTTAATTTTTGAATCGGTGTAATACCGCCAATCCCCATGTTAGGTCGTTCATGGTTATAAGTCCATAACCATTTAGTCGCTCTGTCTTGTAACTCTGTAATATCATTGTAAATATACTGGTTCAGCCAGTCATATCTTGTTCTGGTCTAATAGAACTGGACACTTTATTAAGAGATAATAACCGACAATTAATGAGGTGTTAAAATGAGTAAAAAAAGAACGCAAAAGCAATATCCAAAAGAGTTTAAAGAAGAAGCTGTTTCACTTGTTCTAGAGCAAGGTTATTCAGTTGCTAAAGCCGCTGAGTCTGTAGGAGTTAGCTCAAAACTGCTTTACACTTGGAAAAGCAAAATTGAAGCTCAGTTAAGTGGAGAGGGTCTTAGTGATGATGAGCGAGAAGAACTAAAAAAGCTCCGTAAAGAAAATAAAGCATTACGGATGGAGAAAGAAATTTTAAAAAAGGCTACGGCCTTATTCGCGAGAGAAATGAAGTAAATTTTGATTTCATTAAATCACACTCAGATTGTCTTTCGGTAGCTAAACTTTGCTATGAGATGGGAGTCAGCCCATCGGCTTACTACGCTTGGCTAAAACGTCCAGCTCAATTAATTAGCTCTCAAACGCTGCACTTATACCGCCGCGTTAAGGTGTTATTTAAGCAAAGCAGAGGCAGCTTAGGTAACCGAGAGATGATGAAAAAGTTACGCGAAGAAGGCTTTAAAATCGGTCGCTACAAAGTGCGTAGCGTTATGGCTAAACTAAATTTAAAGGCAATCCAAAGAACGGCTTACAAAGTAACAACAAATCGCAAGCACAGCGATGCAGTGACTGATAACTTGTTGAATATGAATTTTAATCCTGTTGGAGCTGATCAAGTATGGGCTGGTGATGTTACTTACTTAAAAACAGGAGAGGGTTGGATGTACTTAGCTATTGTGATGGATTTGTATTCACGCAGGATTGTTGGTTGGCATATTGATAAAAGAATGACTACAGATTTGATTAGCAATGCCTTGGTCAAGGCTCGTAATTTAAGGCAACCACCAAAAGTCTTGGTCTTTCATAGTGATAGAGGCTCACAATATACCAGTAATAAATACCGCAAGCTGCTTAGAAAATATCATATTAGAGCCAGCATGGGAGATGTTGGAGCTTGTTGGGATAATGCTGTCGTAGAGAGATTTTTTGGTAGTTTAAAACACGATTGGATATTTAAAGTTCATCAACCAACGCGTGAGCACATGAAAATAGATGTCGCAGCTTACATGAGGTATTACAACCTCGAAAGGCTGCATACGGCGAATGATGATATGTCGCCAATTAACTATGAAAATTCTCTAAGAAAAGTGTCCAGTTCGACTTGACCAGAACAGTGTATCAGCGCAATATAGCAGGGGAAAGTGCGTTGAAATTTTTTAAAGGTATGGTACAGGTTAAAAGTACGACTCTTCTAACCTCCGGCCACTGGCGTAATTATAAAGATCAGGATGTTATAAATTTTTATAGAGAAGGATGGATTGAGGAAGGGGGTGTCACGCAAGTCTTTGAGGATGCAGCAAGGACTGGACTCGGAAATTGTTTTGAAAAGGCTGCTATCTGTTTCTCATCGTTAGCTGTTAATCCGAGAATTTTGCATAATTCATTTATAACTATGTGTCGGCTTGACCACGAAGATCATACTATTGTGCTTGTAACCGATCATGATATCAGTAATAAACATTACTTTTACCTCCGCGACCTCAGCAAAGCTACAATGATTGTGGATGGATGGACTGAAGATTACTATTTTCCTAATTTATCTGCCTTTGAGAGATACAGATTTTATGTAGGAAAACCCCCAAATACTGTACAATTGTTTATAAGGTGGAAAGTAAACAGGGATCAATTCGAACGAATAGATGTCGATATTTCATCTGATCGTTTCGGTCTGCTAACTAGCTAATGAAAGCTACACATCCCCATAGAGGAAAATATAATGACCCCAAACGAAATAAACAAAGTGTATCAGCGCAATATAGCAGGGGAAAGTGCGTTGAAATTTTTTAAAGATATGGTACAGGTTAAAAGTAGTAGGACTCTTCTAACCTCAGGCCACTGGCATAAGTATAAAGATCAGGCTGCTATAAAGTTTTATAGAAAAGGATGGATTGAGGAAGGGGTCACGCAAATCTTTGAGGATGCAGCAAGGACTGGACTCGGAAATTGTTTTGAAAAGGCTGCTATCTGTTTCTCATCGTTAGCTTCTAATCCGAGAATTTTGTATAATTCATTTATAATTATATGTGGCCTTGCCAACCAAAATCATTCGATTGTGCTTGTAACCGAGCATGATATCAGTAATAAACATTCCTTTTATCTCCGAGACCTCAGCAAAGCGACAATGATTGTGGATGGATGGACTGAAGATTACTATTTTCCTAATTTATCTGCCTTTGAGAGATACAGATTTAATGTAGGAAAAAGCCCAAATCCTGTACAATTGTTTACAAGGTGGGAAGTAAACAGGGATCGATTAGAGCGATTAGAGCGATTAGAGGTCGTTATTTGACCAAAATGAGGCTTCACTACTTAACGAAAACATACTTATACCTAACGAGGAAAATATAATGACCTTAGATGAAATTAACAAAGTGTATCAGCGCAATATGGCTGGGGAAAGTGCGTTGAAATTTTTCAAAGATGTCGTACATGTTAAAAGTACGAATATTATAACCTCCTCCAAGTGGCATAATGCTAAAGCTGAAGATGCTTTGAGTTTTTATAGGCGATGGTACAAGCAATTTATTGTCACGCAAGTATTTGAGGATACAGCAAGAACTGCGGTAGGAAATTGTGGTGAAAAGGCGGCTATCTGTTTCTCGTCGTTAGTTTCTAATCCGAGAATTAGGCATAGTTCATTTGTAACTATGTGTTTCCTTAAGCACTCTGATCATACTATTGTTCTTGTAACCGAGCATGATATCCGTGATCAATATTTTTTCTATCTCCGCAACCTCAGCAAAGCAACAATGATTGTGGATGGATGGACTGAAGATTACTATTTTCCTAATTTATCTGCCTTTGAAAGAGACAGATTCAATGCAGGAAAAACCCCAAATCCTGTGCAATTGTTTATACGATCTCGCGTACACAGGCATCTATTAGCTGTAGAGGATTTCATTCTTTATCCAGAATGGTGTCTATCTACTTGACGAAGCTATTTATGCCTACATAGGAAAATATAATGACCTTAGATGAAATTAGCAAAGTGTATCAGCGCAATATAGCTGGGGAAAGTTCATTGAAATTTTTCAAAGATGTTGTACAGGTTCAAAGTCCGAATTTTGGAATATCCTCAATCTGGCGTAATGATAAAGCTAATGATGTTTTGAGTTTTTATAGGCGATGGTATAAGGAATGGGTTATCACGCAAGTATTTGAGGATGCAGCAAGAACTGGGGTAGGAAATTGTGCTGAAAAGGCGGCTATCTGTTTTGTATAGCTAGCTTCTAATCCGAGAATTTTGCATAATTAATTTGTAACTCTGTGTCGCCTTGTCCACGGAGATCGTTTGATTGCGCTTGTGACCGAACAGGATATCAGTAATAAACATTCCTTCTATATCAGTGACCTCAGCGAAGCGACAATGGTGGTGGATGGATGGGTTGAAGATTACTATTTTCCTAATTTATAGCCCTTTGAGACAGCCAGATTTAATCTAGGAAAAACCCCAAATCCTTTGCAATTGTTTATAAGGTGCAAAGTAAACTTGTATCAATTATCTGTGAAAAAGTTCATTTTTTTGCCAGAATGACACCTCACTACTTAAAGAAAGCTACTTATACCCATGCTACTTCGAAATGCAATATCAGCAAGGCAAATTGTGCCAATATGCGAGGCATAAAATATTGATCGAGAATAACTTCCCTTCAATGTTAGGTCTGGTGTCCGTGGACAATTTCATTATCAATTAAACGAGTAGTCCCTAAAAATGCAGCCATAAGCACTACAACGTCTTTTGTGTCAAAAGTCACAGGTTTTAGTGTAGTTGTGTCAATGATATATAAAACATCAGTTTTAAATCCATTATTATCAAGTAACTCCGATGCATCTGCGATCAACTGTGCATGTGGTATGATATTTTTTTTTACATCTCTGGCAAGCTGATTCATGACTTTTGAAAGAAAGGGGGCTTTTTTCATTTCATTTTCACTTAAATTTTTGTTACGAGAACTCATCGCAAGCCCTGATTTTTCACGTTGTGTGTCAACAGGAATTATTTCTATCGGCATATTAAGATCGCTGACCATTTGTTGTATGATGATTAGTTGTTGAAAGTCTTTTCGCCCAAAACAAGCGTAATCAGGTTGCACTAAATTAAACAACTTGTTGATAATCGTGCTAACACCACGAAAGTGGCCTGGTCTTAGTTTTCCCTCAAGAGCATTAGATATCTCTGGCACTTCGACATAAGTTTGTACATCATGACCACGCGGATAGATAATTTCGTTTGCGGGTGTAAATACGGCATATACGCCTGCCTTTTTGAGAGACTTGCAGTCAGATTCTATTACTCTAGGGTAATTTGCTAAATCATCTGCATTGTTAAATTGCATTGGATTAACAAAAATACTCACAATAACGATGCTTGCTTTTTGAAACGCCGCATCAACAAGTTTAATATGTCCTGCATGTAAATTACCCATTGTTGGAACAAGTGCAATGGTTTGACCTTGTTGTCTTAGTTTTTTTATCTCGGCACGCAGTTGTGTGGGATTGTCAATAATAAGCATTGTAATGTCCTGTTATTTAAGCAAAACAATGCTCTTGTCCTGGGAATGAGCCGTCTTCAACTTGTTTTTTATAAAGTGCCACAGCCTCTTTAATATCGTTTGTTTCAAGTAAAAAATTCTTTGAAAATTTAGGGCAAAAACCGTTTGAAATACCAAATGCATCGTGCATCACTAAAATTTGACCATCGGTTACGTTACCTCCTCCAATGCCAATTACCGGTATTTGCAAAGCGTCTGTTATGCGCTGTGCAAGTGACACTGGAACGCATTCTATTACTAAAAGTTGTGCGCCACATTTTTCAAGTAATAGTGCATCTTGCATTATTTTTTCAGCTTGAGAGTCTAGGCGGCCTTGAACTTTAAATCCGCCGAAAACATTAACCGACTGAGGGGTAAGTCCTAAGTGAGCGCAAACAGGAATGCCGCGTTCAACTAATCCTTTAACCGTTTCGCTGAGCCATTCACCACCTTCTAATTTTACCATGTTGCCGCCAGCGCGTATTAATTTTGCAGCGTTATCATAAGCTTGATGGGGTGTTGAATAAGTCATAAAAGGTAAATCGGCAATGATTAATGCATTTTTAACTGTGCTTGTAACACACTTTGTGTGATATTTTATATCATTGAGTGTTACAGGAATTGTACTGTTATGGCCTTGTAGTACCATGCCCAGAGAGTCTCCTATCAGCAAAACTTGAATCCCTGCTTTATCAAAAAGAGATGCAAAGCTGGCATCATACGCGGTGAGACAAGTAATTTTTTGCTTGTCTTGTTTCATTTTTGCCAGACTAGAAATACTAAACTTAGCCATGTTAGTCCTTAAATATCTAAATTAATTGCGGTTATACCTAACTAGCCCTGAACGGCATAATCGTTATTTTTTTGTTGGAAGTTGGATCAATATAAAAATATTTACAGTAATTTAAGCCTAGAATGTGTTTAATCTTCCTGGGTATCATTTGCTAATAAATTTAATGTCACGGGTTTTACCTGATTTCCAGAGCTACCAAGATCACTTATTTTTGTGAGGTTATTTATATCACATTGAGCTAGTAATTGCGATAATGCACTACCATCAGGGAGTATTATATTTTCATCAATTTCAAAAAGTGGATAAAGTACAAATGCTCGTACCTTCATGCCATAATGCGGTACAGTCAGTCTGGGGTGATTAATAACAAGATCATCACATAAAAGAATATCAAGATCCAACGTGCGTGCTCCCCAGCGTTCTTTTTTTCTTATACGACCTTGTGAAATCTCTATTTTTTGTAACTTATCAAGTAATTTAATTGCAGGCAAGTTTGTTTTAATTTTAACTACTGCATTCGCATAATCTGGTTGATCTTGCGGGCCCATCGGAGCGCTATAATAAAAAGAGGATTGTGCAAGCACGCAAGTATTTGTGATTTTATTTATTGCAGAGATGGCAAGTGTCAGTTGCTTGGTTGGATTTGATTGATTACTACCGATGGCAATGTAACTAATCATTATCTTCTTTATCTTCTTTATCTTCTTTATCTTCTTTATCTGCTGTTTCTTTCTTTTTTTCTTTGCTTATTTCTGCTTTGTCTGTAGATATTTGGCGCTTTATTTTCCGAGAATAATTGTGCTTAGGCAATGGATGATGTTCTTGATATTCTTCCCACCATTGGGTGAGCTGTACAAGCTCGGTTGTTTGTTCAATTTTTGATCGAAGTGCTAAAAAGTCAAAAGCTGCTCTAAATTTTATATGCTGGTAAATTTTATGAGCGCGTTTACCACCATAGCGAGGTAATCGGAGCTGTAATATCCAAATATCACGAATTGTGGAGGTAAATCGTTTTGGGATTGCAATCGTTTGGATTTGTTGCGTTAATGTTTGGTTTATTGCGCGTAAAAATGCATCATAATAATCAACCCCATTTTTAATGCTTATTGCATTGGCTAGGTGATCAAGCGGATACCAAAGTATAACTGCGTATATATAAGCAGGTGTAATTCGTTGGTTTTGTGCAATGCGTTTATCACTATCAAGAAGTGCTTGCTCGATCATAGGATTTGCTTTGTCATGGTTAGCGTTTTTAAATAAAATTGGAAATAACATTTGCAAGAGATTATGTTCTTTTAGCAGCCGATAGGTGACAAGTCCTTGACCTGAAAGTAAAAGCTTGATGACTTCATCAAAATGACGAGCCGCAGGAATATCTTGCAATAAAGGTGCTAACCGCTCAATGGGCTCAGAAACATCCTCGGTTAGTTTAAAATCTAATTTTCCTGCAAAGCGCACTGCGCGCATCATACGGACAGGATCTTCTCGATAACGCACACTAGGCTCGCCAATGAGCCTGAGTTTGCGATTTTCAAGATCTTTCATGCCAGCACAAAAATCATAGATACAGAAATCTGCAATATCGTAATATAAAGCATTAATCGTAAAATCACGACGCTCTGCATCTTCTTTAATTGTGCCGTAGACATTATCTCTTAATAACATGCCATCTTGTGATTGCTTTGATATTTGCTTATTTTTGAGGTGTTGATCGCTGTGCGGTCCACGAAAGGTTGCCACTTCGATAATATCGTAACCAAATAAAATATGTGCAAGGCGAAAACGGCGACCAATTAAGCGACAGTTTTTAAAAAGTGCTTTTACCTCTTCAGGCGTTGCATCAGTTGTGATATCAAAATCTTTAGGTGTTTTCCCAAGTAGAATATCGCGCACACCGCCTCCGACAAGTAATGCTCTATAACCTGCTTGATGCAATCGATATAACACCTTTAGTGCATTTGGATCAATATTGTCGCGTGAAATTGAATGCTCACTACGTGGAATTTTGTATGCTTCATAGCAGTTATTTTCAGCGTTGATTTGCTTTCTTTCAGTTGTTTTTTTGCTATATGTAGCTTTATTTTTTTTAGAAAACACATTTTTAACGAAATTTTTTAATCGCTTAATAATTTTATCCTCGTTAGTTTCTCTCTGGATTTTATGACTTGTATCTTAACACAATTTAGCGATCTGAGGCTAGATCCTGCCGTCACATGAGTATATGTGTACATTTTATGTGTGCATTTAATGGAATACAAATAATTTTTAAAGTTGAATTTCATTTTTTTTAGGTATTTTATCTGCATTCCAATGAATAACAGCCCAATGAAGTATTTTTGCGCAATTTTTAGCTAACAGACTCTGTGGTGGATTTTGACCTAAAAAAACAAGTGCCCGAAATAATGTTTCAGGAGCATTGGTTTTACTAATGGCAGGAGAATGATTTTGTTTAGACAGTTTTTTACCAGGTGATGATATGGCCATGGGCAAATGAAGATAACTAGCCGCTGGCTCATCTAATAACTTATAAAGAGAGAGTTGTTTTGTTGTTGTTTCTAATAAGTCAGCACCACGAACAATTTCGGTAATGTTTTGTTTTATATCATCAAGTACAACAGCAAAATTGTAAGCATAAAGGCCATCTTTTCGTTTAATTATGAAATCATCATTGGTTGAGGTATTGATTAACCCTTGCAGTTGATCATTAAAGTGATTAATTGGTATATCGAGTTTACTTAAATTAACACGCTGCGAGTTGTTTTTTTTTAAAAGCTGTTTGTGTCGGCAGCATCCTTGATAAATCCCACCTTGCGCTTTGATTTTTTTTCGAGTGCATTGACAATAATAGCTGAGGTTGTGTTCTTGTAGATAATTTAAGATACGTTCATAGTGTTTTGTTTGTTGGCTTTGATATAGCACTTTACCATCCCACTGCAATTGATAGGCAAGCAAGGTGTTGAGAATATCTTCTGCGGCCCCTTTGACTTCTCGTGGTGGATCTATATCTTCAATGCGAACGTACCATTGTCCATTTTGTGACTTCGCTTGTAAATAACTACCCACTGCGGTAACCAATGAGCCAAAATGAAGCGGGCCTGAGGGAGAGGGGGCAAAACGTCCTATATATGGCAACTTTTTGGTTTCCTATGACGAAGCAAGTTAGCAAGCACTAGCTTTTGATAAAGTGCCTAGTATTCTTCAGCGCTTAAAAAACTTTGTCAGGGCTGACTGGGATCTTCAAATAAGTCACCTTGACTGGTAACGGGGATAAACACTCAACCTGCCTTTTGCTTTTCTTTAATTTCAGCTAATGTTTTACAGTCGATGCATAGATCAGCTGTTGGACGAGCTTCTAAGCGTCGGATGCCAATTTCGATACCACAACACTCACAAAAACCAAAATCATCTTCTTCAATTTTGCTTAATGTTTTTTCTATTTTTTTAATCAGTCGTCGTTCGCGATCTCGCGCTCGCAATTCAAGACTAAATTCTTCTTCTTGCGCGGCCCGGTCAACCGGATCAGGGAAGTTTGCGGCTTCATCTTGCATGTGATCAACAGTGCGTTCAACTTCGATACGTAATTGTACCCGCCATGCTTTTAATATCACGGTAAAGTGATCAAGTTGATCTTGATTCATATACTCTTCACCGCGTTTTTCTTTATAAGGATCAACAGCAGCGATGGATAAAATGCCGAGTGTTTTTTTTACTTTGCTTTCAAGCATACTTTTTTCCTTTATATTAAAAGCAATAATGTTATTTTAGTGATATTAAACTGTTTTATAGCATTTGTTTTAATATTATTTACAAATATTATTTAGAAGTACTCATTTCAACCTGTAAGATTGATTGCTTATTTGCTGCGCTTGGTATTTAATGTGCTGATATTTGTACGATTAAATAATACACTAAATTTTAGGGGCAAATAATGACTCGCTACTACATTCTTGTCAAGTTTACTAATCTTTAGCTGTGAATTGGCTTTAAATATATAGTGATATACATCACAAAATGGCTAAAGCAGGCATACCCATTTGTATAATTAAGCCGAGATAACAACTGAAATTATTATTAATTCAAGCAACAATTGTTGAAATTAAAGAGAAACTATACTCTGTGTAGAGGTTATTTTACAAGCCCCTGACGGTATTGGTAAATCTACTTTTGTAGCTTTTTTAATGATATTCCCATACTTTGTGAAAATGCGAAATGCGAAATGCGAAATGCGAAATGCGAAATGCGAAATGCGAAATGCGAAATGCGAAATGCGAAATGCGAAATGCGAAATGCGAAATGCGAAATGAGCAAGATCACATTGTAGCTGGCATTACTTTGTCCTGCAGGACGTTAATTACAATTAGCACAATATTTAGCAACATTTTGGGCGGAGCATATCAATATGTCAAAAAAGAAATGAAATGCTGTTACCTAAAACATTATTGACCTGATGATCTTTTTAGCGAGAGTTACGCTGTCGAGGTTATTTTTGATCGATTGAGCGAAAATGGACATTTCACCAATTCACCTTGTTATAAAATCTTGTTGCACAATCGTTATTACTTCAATACTATGCCTCGCATCTGGGCATTATTTGTTGATCTGATGTTACATTTTGAGATGGCTTTGCTAAAACGTGATAAATCTGAAATAAAAGGCCAAAACAAAAAATAAAGTTAGGAAAAAATATCAAACAAACTTTCAAGCCGACAATCCTTATTTTTATTTGGCAAGTAGCATGGATAGCAACGGTTGGTGTTATGCTATTACTTGTTGTAATGGGTATTTACCTTAATCAAAAAATTAAAGGTAAATTAGAGCAGCAAATGTGGAATTTACCTGCGCAAGTGTTTGCATTACCAGTGACCGTTGCAATAGATAAAAAATTCCCTGAAAAAGTATTTATTAACGCGCTTAAGCAGTTAAATTATCGGCCTGTAAAAATTGTGCAAGCCAAAGGACAGTTTGCGGTACAAAAAAATACGGTGACTGTTTATCGACGAAGTTTTGATTTTCCGGATAAGTTTGCAGGAAAATTAAAAGTTAGCATTCGTTTTTCTCATGGGAAAGTTGTTTTAATTAAAAGCGCGAATAAACAATGGGCGGAGCTGCGCTTTGATCCATTATTATTAACGCGTTTGATTGCCGATAAAGCTGAAGATCGTGTTTTTGTTCCTTTTAACAAAATCCCCAAGTTGTTTATTGATACGCTTTTATTGTTAGAAGATAGGGGATACTACCATAATGAAGGGATATCGCCAGTTGCGATAATGCGGGCATTTATTGTTAACTTTAAAGCCGGTCATACAGTGCAAGGGGGAAGCACCTTAACTCAACAGCTTGCCAAAAATTTATTTTTGACGCACAAACGGACTTTATGGCGAAAATTTATTGAGGCTTATATCGCTGTAATACTCAATCAAAAATACAGTAAAAACACATTATTAGAAGCTTATTTAAATGAGGTGTATTTAGCCCAAAATGGTAGTAAGGGCGTTTATGGTATTGGGCTTGCGAGCGACTTTTATTTTTCTCGACCAATTAATGAATTGCGAGATGATCAAATGGCCTTTTTAGTTGCGATCATCAAAGGACCATCATATTATAATCCGAGGCGCAACCCAAAGCGGGCTTTAGCGCGTCGTAATTTAGTATTGCGTTTAATGGTTAAACATAAATTGATAAATAAAGCGCAATATCAGTATGCCGTAAATGAGCCATTACATGTAAGTGATAAGCAGGCACTTAATCAACGCTCAAATCCTGCTTTTATTGGCTTATTAAAACGCGAGCTTAAGCAGCAAGTGCCTGGCATGGTACTGAAACAAAGCGGACTTTCTATTTTTACTTCTATCGACGCTATTGCCCAAAAACATGCAGAAATAGCCGTTGTAAATGGTATTAAACGTATCAAAAAAAAAGGTCAAAGCGATTTACAAGCAGCAATGCTGGTAAGTGATAGAAAATATGCAGAAATTCGCGCGATAGTCTCTGGAAAAGATGTTAAATTTAACGGGTTTAATCGCGCATTAGATGCAAGACGTCCAATCGGCTCGCTAGTAAAACCCGCTGTTTATTTAACGGCGTTTGAAAATGGCTATACGCGTGATTCGATATTAAATGATAAACAAATTATGTTAACAAGTTCAACGGGGCAGCGTTGGGTGCCGAAAAACTATGATCGTAAATACAGAGGAGAGGTAAGTTTAGCCTACGCGTTAACGCATTCGCTCAATGTCCCGACGGTTAATTTAGGTATGCAAGTTGGATTGCGCCGTGTTATTGTCAATTTGCATAAAATGGGCATTAATAAAAAAATCAAAGTGTATCCCTCTTTAGTACTCGGCAGTATTTCTTTATCACCCCTGCAAGTCGCTCAAATGTATCAACCGATCACAATGCAGGGCCGATATAAAAAGTTATCAATGATCCGTGAGATAACCTCAAGGGATGGCAAATTACTCTATGCGCGTGCAAATGATTTTAAGAAAATATTTTCTTCGGACGTCATTGCAACTCTCAACAGTATTTTACATGAGGTGACACAAACGGGCACCGCGCGAAGTTTGCGCTGGCGCAATCCTACTGGCACTTTTTATGGGAAGACAGGCACTAGCAATCAACTAAATGACAGTTGGTTCGTGGGTTTTGATGATTCTGAAATGTTGTCTATTTGGGTAGGAAATGATAATAATAAAAGTATTGGATTAACAGGTAGTAGTGGAGCGCTGGTATTATTTTCTGATTATATGAAGAAAAAGGACGGACAATGACAGCCTTGATGGAAATAGATACATTACTCGCGGTGTTTTGTGAAAATAAATCGTGGGATAAACAATTTAGACTGATTATTGAGTTAGGAAAAAAATTACCATTATTTCCTGAAAATGAAAAAATACCCGCGCGGGAAGTGCAAGGTTGCGAAAGTATGGCGTGGTTGATAATTGAAAAAATAGACAATGGAAAAGTCCAAGTACAACATTTAAAAATGGATAGCGAGAGCCGAATTGTCAAAGGTTTGATGATGATTTTATTGATTATTTATCAAGATAAAAGCGCTTTAGAAATGCAAAATATCGATATTGAAGCTATCTTTAAAAAATTAGGTTTAGTTAATCATTTAAGCCCCTCGCGCAATAATGGTTTATATGCGATTGTGAATAAAATCAAAGGAGAAAAAAATGTTTAAAAGACTATTTTTAACATTGTTTCTCGTTATGTTATCAACAGCTACTTTTGCACAAAAATTAAATTCACATAAAAATCACTGTATCTATGATATATCTTATTAAAATATAGGATTATGGCAACCTGTAGCTGATATTAATTGGGATGGACAACAAGGTGTGATTAACTCATCAGTGTATACCCATGTGACGATCAAAATGCAACGTCGGCATGGACTCGATAATCAGAGTAAGGTGCAACATGAGGTAATGGTTATTATCGCATCGAAGGTTAAGTGCAAGGCTGATTCCTTTCATATAAAAACTGAGTTCGCTGCCCGAAGGGCGCTATTCCTTGTTTAAATTTGCATCGTTATAAAATCTCCCACGATAATAACTTCCCTTCAATTTTATGCCGCGCATATCGGCACAATTTGCCTTGCTGATTTTGCATTTTTACGTTTCATGGGTATAAAATGGTCAAGTTTCGCTATCAACGTAAGATCTTAGCTATGAATGCTGAACTCGTTAAGCATTCATTATCACCATGATTTTATTTAGGATAAGCACTTTGACTTATCGGCAAGTGGGTTTTAGATTTAATGCCTCGCCATTGCCATCATATTATAATCTTGAGGTCACTTGAGTATTACTGTAATTGCTCCATTAAAAGCGTTGCAAGCTCTTTTTTTTCAATGTTTGATAGTATTTTCCCCGAACGCTCCTTTAATTTTAATTTTTCAATTTTAGTTTTAATATGGGTTGTGAGAAAATTTTCTAAAATATCAAAGAAAACATCTTCACGTTTATCTTCTTTAATATCGTGACGCCATATCGCAAGCTTATTTAAATTACTATATTCAGGTTTTCCTCGCCAGTTTTCAAGTAATTGACCGGTACTAAGATTAGGACTCACTCGACAAATATCAAGTATTTCACTTAATAAGTTTATGCCAGGAAGATCTAGCATTTTAAATTCAGGAAATTCCGGCAGAGAAAAAGCGAGTTTTGGATGTTGCAATAAAAGAGCAATTGCCAAGCGCATAGGCGTTGCTTTTTGCTTTTTAGGCTCGGCAAGTATCCCCGCTGCAGGTAATAATTTTTTTAGGCTTTCTTTTTCAATACCCAGTAGTTTTATTAATTTATCTTCAATCATTTCTCTAAAAACCGTGGCTTGCAATTTACTGATGAGTGGGATAGCTAATTGTGCGAGCTTTGCTTTACTATCATTATGGCGCATATCTACCTGTGAGAGTAGGTGTTCGAAGAAGAAATATGATAAAGGTTGGGCATTTTCAATAAGCAGCTCAAAGGCCGATTTGCCCTCCTTTCGGATAAAACTATCTGGATCTTCTCCATCTGCTAAAAACATAAAGCGTAGCATACGGCCATCTTGAAGATGTTCTAATGCATTATTTAATGCCCGCCATGCAGCTTCTTTTCCTGCTTTGTCACCATCAAAACAACAGACTATTTCACTGGTATTTCTAAATAAAAGCTGAATATGATCTGGCGTTGTTGCTGTGCCTAACGATGCCACTGCGTAATCAATACCAAATTGCTCTAATGCGATAACATCCATATAGCCTTCAACAACTAAAATGCGTTGTATATCTTTATATGCTTGTTTTACTTGATATAAACCGTAAAGCTCCTTGCCTTTATGGAAGATAGGCGTTTCAGGGGAGTTTAAATATTTAGGCTCTTGGTTATCAAACACACGCCCGCCAAAGCCACTAACGCGTCCACGCCTATCAATAATTGGAAACATTAAACGATCGCGAAAACGATCATAACTGCCACTTGCTTTTGTACTGACACTTGCATCTTTAGCAATCAGCATTCCCGCTTCAATAAGTTGTAATTCAAGAGAGCTGGTGGTGGCAAAACGTTTTCTAACTTCATCCCACCCTGGTGGCGAATAACCAATTTTGAAATGCTTGACCGTTTCGCCAGAAATGCCTCGATTTTTCAAGTAATCAATGACTTTAGCACTATTGGTATGCTGGCGTAATTGCTGCTGATAAAAGCGCATAATATCGGTCATTAATAGGTACATATCTTTGCGATCTACATAAGGGAGAGCCTGACTATGTTGATTTGTTTCTTCTTCGCGGATGACATGGACAGAAAGTTGATCGGCAAGATTTTCAATGGCATCGATAAACTCAATGCCATCATATTCCATTAAAAATGATAATACATTACCGCTAGCTCCACAGTTAAAACAATGATAAAACTGCGCTTCGCTGTTAACTGAAAATGACGATTTATTATTACCATTATGAAACGGACAACTTGCGCGATAGCTTTTGCCATTTTTTTTTAATTTAATACGATTTTCGATGATATCAACAATATCGGTTCGTGCGATAAGATCATCAATGAAGTATTTTGGAATTCGACCAGCCATTTAGTTCCTTTTTATATCAATCATACCATGTTATACCCATGCTACCCAGAAATGCAATATCAGGGTAGCAAATTGTGTACGGACACCTGGCCTAAAATTGAAGTATAGTTGTTATCGTGTGAGATTTTATAACGATGCAAGTTGAGCAAGGAGTAGCGCCCTTCGGGGCCGGACTCGGTTTTTATATGATCGGTAGCAGCCTTGCGTTCAGCCTTGTGTTGCTACATTCGATGTGATAATAACCATTACCTCATGTTGCTCCTTACTCTGGTTATCTAGTCCATGGCGGCGTTGCATTTTGATCGTCACATGGGTATATTGTAAAATACTTAATCAGACATAGGTAAAGATGGCAAAACAAGACATAACATTTATTAATAGCTATTCTCTTTCCAAGGGGTGCTCGTTGCTTGGCCTGTTGTCGAAAAACTGGCCAAATTAAAAAAGCCGCCTACTTTTTCAAGCATGCGGCTTTAAAATATCTAACAAAAAAATAAACTTATCCTAAGGTTGACCTTACAAGTCCACTTACTTCACCCATATCTGCTCGTCCTTGAATATCTTTTTTAAGCATACCCATAACCTTGCTCATATCTTGCATGCTAGTGGCTTTAGTTGAAGCGATAGCCTGTGCGATCAACGCTTTTACTTGCTCAGACGTTAGTGCCTGAGGTAAAAATTCTTGCAAAATAGCCAGTTCATTTTTTTCTATATCAGAGAGATCAAAACGTTCAGCTTTTTCAAATTGTGAAATGGAATCTTTACGTTGTTTAACCGATTTAATAATAACAGCTGTTATGCCATCATCATCAAGTTCGATACGTTCATCAATTTCTATTTGTTTTATCGCCGCGAGTAACATTCTAAGAGTGCCTAAACGGATCTTATCTTTCGCTCGCATCGCTGCAATTTGTTGCTCTTTTAATCTTGCTTTTAAAGACATAATGATCCTTTTAGTAAAGGCGTACTCGACGAGCGTTTTCACGAGAAAGTTTTTTCAAGTGACGTTTAACGGCGGCTGCTTTAGCACGTTTACGTACTGTGGTTGGCTTCTCAAAATACTCGCGTTTACGCGAATCAGCTAAGATACCTGCTTTTTCACAAGAGCGTTTAAAACGACGTAGTGCTACGTCAAATGGTTCATTTTCACGAAGTTTAATGACTGGCATTTGCTTATTACCTTTAGTTATTACGGCCGTTAAGCGACCAATTTATACAAAATAGTGCAGTATTTTAAACTTAGTTAGGAAAAATGTAAAGAAATATTCCTAAAATAAACAAAAATAAGGGTACTATATCATAGCGCTTTCTCTAATGTTATCTGCAGATGCTTTGCCAGCCGCAGCTTATGATCAGAGTCAAGCTTACATGCGCCTAGTTACCAATCGAAGTTGATTATCGATGTTAATTATCGATTGGCTGCTTTCTTGAGGCTTATTTTGTGTGAGCTGCCAACTTGCCTTGCTGATTTTTCACCTTGAGGTATGATGGGAATAACTAAGTAGATGGGTATAAATCTAACAATTTACCAAAAGAGGCATTGATCATATGCGAATTTTAGGCATTGAAACGTCATGTGATGAAACCGGTATTGCCATTTATGATGATGAGCGCGGTTTGTTATCACACCAATTGTACTCTCAAGTGGCGCTTCATGCTGATTACGGAGGGGTAGTACCTGAACTTGCTTCACGGGATCATGTTCGCAAAACCCTTCCTTTAATTAAAGAAGCATTAGCAGAGGCAAACTCCTGCAAAGATGATATAGATGCAATAGCATTTACCGCAGGGCCAGGGCTTGTAGGTGCACTTTTAGTTGGCGCGTGCATTGGCCGAAGCATTGCTTTTGCGTGGGGGAAGCCCGCTATTGCTGTCCATCACATGGAAGGCCACCTGCTTGCTCCAATGCTTGAAGACGAAAAACCTGAATTTCCCTTTTTAGCATTACTTGTTTCTGGTGGGCACACTCTTATGGTACAAGTTGACAATATCGGTGAGTACACCATGCTAGGTGAAAGTATTGATGACGCAGCAGGTGAAGCTTTTGATAAAACAGCTAAATTATTAGGTCTTGAATATCCAGGTGGGCCTCACCTGGCAAAATTAGCAGAAAAAGGAAGTGCCGATCGCTTTATTTTCCCTCGGCCAATGACCAACAAACCAGGATTAGACTTTAGTTTTAGCGGTTTAAAAACAGCGGCTGCGGTAACGATTGCCAGAGAAGGTCATGATCAGCAAACACAAGCGGACATTGCGCGCGCTTTCCAAGATGCGGTGATCGATACTATCGCCATAAAATGCAAACGTGCATTAAAACAAACTTCTTTAAAAAATCTTGTTGTTGCAGGTGGCGTAAGTGCCAATCAATCATTGCGTAAGCAGCTCTCGGAGTTAATGAATAAAAGAGGAGGCAAAGCATTTTACCCGCGCAATGAGTTTTGTACAGATAATGGTGCGATGATCGCCTATGCAGGGATGCAAAGATTAAAAGCTGGCCATTTTGAACCATTAGCTATCAAAGCAAAACCAAGGTGGCCTTTAGATACATTAGCAAGCATTACCAGTCCAGCTATCTACTTATAAAATAAGTTATTTTTCAACGCGAACAATCACTTTGTCTTGTATATTATTAAGCGCGGTTAAATCATTAACCCCAACGCCTATCTGACTCACAGCAAGTGAAGCGAGCGCTGTCGCAAATCGAAGTGTTTGTTGTTTTCCCCACGCATTCAATGCGCCCCAGCAAAGCCCTGCGACAAGTGTATCTCCTGCGCCAACTGTGCTCATGACTTTTGTTTTAGGAGGCAATGATGAAACCCACCCAGACGAGTCTAGCCAAAGCACACCTTTTTCACCCAATGAAATCACAATATTTTCACAACCTTGCGCCAATAGATCTTGAGCTGCTTTTTTTAATTGCATGTCATCACTTAGTTCACCGTTTATTAATACACTCAACTCGTCTATATTGGGTTTAATGAGGTAGGGTGCTCTTTTAACGCCTGCAATTAAGGCTTGATGACTACTATCAAAAAAAACTTTTTTACCGAGTGCTTGGAGCTTGCTTATCCAGTCGGCACAGCGCTCGGCACTAACCCCTTCTGGTAAACTGCCTGCAATAACAAAAAATTTATGAGTCTTAGCTAATGCAAATAATGTTTTTTCTAATGCACTTAACTGAGCTTCATTAATTTGCATTCCAGGAAAATTAAGATCGGTTACTTGCTTTGAATTTTCAACAATTTTAACATTAATACGATTATCACCGTTGACTCTAATAAAACGATCCGTTATTCCTAAAGATTTAAATAAAGAAACAAACGCTTGCTCGTTACTCTTTCCCAACAAGCCAGTTACCGTGACACTGGCACCTAACTGCGAAAGCACTTTAGCAACATTTACGCCTTTTCCTGCAGGATGCAGACTCGCATCGCTAAGTAAGTTTACAGCGCCGGTCTCCAAGGACAATAAATTCCCGGTTAAATCAAGTGCAGGGTTTAATGTCACGGTGACAACATTTAGTTTTTCCAAGCGAGTCCTTAACCTGTTTTATTACGTCATCATTTTAGTGACTTGTAAGCGGTCAATTACTTTAACTTTTCAATATTAGTTAACCTTGTCTCGCCTTTAACTTTTAATAATGGTTTCTTTTTAAAGCGCTGGCCTTGTACTTGAATTATGATTATCTGCGCTTCTTTTTTGCCTATGAGAACCTTATTATAAAATGCTTTAACATCATCAAGGGATACATTTTCCAAGGCCTTAACGTACTTTTCCCGGTCATTAATATTTTTATCAATTGCCGACCATTGATAAGATAAAAAATCAAATTCTGCCGCTAAAGATGTTGGCTTCGCTAGGTAATTTGCAATAGTTGCTTTTTTTATTTGCTTAAATTTATCTTGGTTAAAGGTATTTAATTGCGGTTTAAATTTTGTTAGAAAATCGTTAAATCGCTTATATAACTCGGCATTACTGGCCACTGGTGTTTGGGTCAACAGCGCAAAGCCAACTTGCTTATTAATGGTCACATTTATCGTGAAAGGCGAATAAGAGAGTTGCTCTTGGGTGCGAATTTGGTTGTAAAATGCAGGCTTGACTAATTGATTTAATAACTCGTCGGTAGCTTTTGCTTTATACGTTTTTTGCTTAGTTAAATACAAAACGGTCAGAGCATCATCTTTCATCAGTGATTTTAATTGATAATTAATGCTGCCTTTATTAAGCTTTGCTTTAAGCATAGGCGAGGAATAAAACGGTTTTTTATTTACTTTTACTATTTTTTTCACTTCAGTATTGAGGGTAATCACCTGCTTTGGTGTTAAATTACCTAGCGCAAGTATACGCAAACTTGAATCTGCAAATATTTGTTTTTTAAGGCTGTCAATATCAGACATTTTAATACGTTCAATTGCACGGATCATGGTTTTATCAGACCAAGATCGCCTGTGAATAAGTTTTGCTAATCCACTCATCGCAAATTTAAGTGCAGATCCTTTTGGTTTGTTATTTATGCGCCTAATAATATCATTTTTCGCAAGCATTAAAGATTGATTGGTAAATTTAGCTTTTTTAGTACTGGCTAGTACGGTTAACATTAAGTCAATTTGCTTCTCTGAATAACCTGTTGTACTACAGGTTAAACCATTTGCATCTTCAATATAAAAGCCCATTCCCGCTTCTTGTGTTGCAAAATGAAGCGAGTCAAAATGCTTTGCTATCATATTTAGCATCAATATCATTGCAGCGTGAGATTTTGCATTGCGATCAGCGATATCGCTGTTTAATTGCACGATAATGCTTGCTTTGGGCTGAGTAAGGTAGGCGCTGTTTTGAAACCAAACGCTATTACCTTTTTTATCTATCAATTTTACCGCATGATCTGTGTGTGTTTTTTTAATTAGTGGTAGATTATCAGTGACCCATTTATTTTTGCTTGGCAAGGTTAATTTGATCTTTTTCGCGTCACGTAGCCATTTTGCCTGCTGTTTTTTGCTAATTTTATGTAGCGAATATTTACCATGATAATAAGGTATTTGTATTACGCCTTTGGCTTTCGGGCTTAGCTCAAACATTCTACTGTTTGCAGGGGTTAAGTAATCCACTAATTGCGTGATATATTTCTTTTTAAACGCATCTAATCGATAAGGGAAGAATAAAACATCTTTAATCGGGTAAGTTTGCATATTGACAGAAAGAGCCATCACATAATTAAAGCCAGCTTGTTTGCTCAGGTGTTTAAAGCTGATGTCTAAATTTGACTTTAACGCGTTATATTGTATTTTATTGATCCCTTCTTTTTTGATGAGATCAATGTAGGCATAAAGGGTCGCTAGAATCGCATTTTGATCTTCAATGCCTTTATCTGTCAGCTTAAATTGCATTGTAAATTGTGAATATAAATCACTGTAATTAGCATCATATCCAGCGCTAACCGAGGTGGTAAGTCCTGCTTTTTTTAATGTATCAGACAAGCCACCTTTATGATCAGAGCCTAACAAACGACTCAAAAAGCTGCCAGCTTTATACATATATTCATCTTTTGTTGTCGGCACTAAAAAGTTAACTTGTAATAATTTAATATTCTCAGTGGGCTTCATTTCAACTTTAATCGCAAGTTGCTTAGGTGTCAGCATTGGTATGACGATCTTTGGTTTTTTGACATTTTTATTGGGGATTTGCGATAAATATTTTTTAGCAAGCAATTCTAAATCATGTATAGATCGCGGACTAGTTAATGCTACTTTCATTAAATTAGCGGAATAATAGGTTTTAAAGAAACCTGCTAATTTATTTTGCAAAATACTGCCTGGTTTATCAGACAAGGTGGTTAAATTTCCCGTACTATAACGTGCAGTTGGGTAGCCAGGGTTTAACGTATAACGTTGTAAAGCATAAAGTTTGCGTATATCATTATCAAAATAAGTTTCATTTTCAGCATTCACTGTATGACGCTCTTTATTGGCATATTTTTTATTGAGTAATGGTTCACTCATAACATCGCTCAATCGATCTAGAGCCTCAGCAAAAGCACTATCATTGATTTCAAAGCCAAAAACTGTTTTATCTTGTGCTGTATATGCATTGGTATAACCGCCATTGTGACTCATGAACTTGCTGTATTCATTAATAACAGGGTAGCGCTTAGATCCTAAAAACAGCATGTGTTCTAAATAATGAGCTAGCCCAAGCTGGCTGTCAGGATTATACATGCTGCCAATGTCTACTGATAACGAAGCTGCACTATTTTTTAAATCAGGATCAGAAATCAGTAATACTTGCAGATCATTTTTCAAGTGAATAGTTTTATATTGACGTTTATCATTTGGGCTTTGCACTATTACGCTATTCGTGTTTGCGCTTTGAACTTTAAGTGCGGTGGCTTTGCTCGCCGATGAGCTTGCATTAGCAGCAGTGATTTGTGTTAATAGCAAAGATAGTGTGAATGCTAATATTTTCATTTTTGACATGGTTTTATGCTCTTATTTTAAATGTTAATGTGAAATCTCAGGTGAGTAATTAAGTTATTTCCCACTTACAGTGCAAACGCTCATAGCAGTAATATAAATACTAATGCGTGCTTTTGCAAACTAACATTACTCTGCTTTTTATATTGTTCAAGCCCATATGCTATATTGACCGCGATAATTTTATCATTTATTAACGCAGTATCAATATCAATATAAGTACTTTTTTGTGTAAAAAATTATAATTATTTCATTTTATACACGCTATTAGTTAATATTTTTATTAAATTTCAATTCGCTCCTTAATCGCTCGCCTCATGTGCTTTTAAGGATTTCCAATATATAAAAATTTTTGGAAGTCGATAAACGTGTTGCGTATTAAAAGCGCAGAGCCAAATTCTGTTGCGGCATCGTTTATGGTATTGTATTTAAGTTCAACCATGCTGGGTATTTTTGTAGGTGCTAATTCTTGTTCGCCGTCTTTTATGTACCTATCTAATATAAATTCGATAAACTCAACTTGTTTATCGCTAAATTCATTCGCGATAACTGGTTTTGCATTTACCACGCGCTCTTTACAGGGTGTGGGTATCTCTGGCGTAGGCCACATAGGCTAATAAATCGTATACGTCACTGTCGCTTGCATCAATAATCTCTTTCATGTTATCGAGTTTTTCTTCATCATAACCTGCTTCATGTAAATCAGCTAATAGATTTTCTCGAGTATTTGGGTTACTCCATATTTTACGTAATTCATCTTCGTTAGTAAAAAAGCGAGGTATGTCACCAAACAGTTCTTCAACAAATTGTTTGGCAGTGAGCATATCACCGTTAGACCCCATAAATAATACACTTTTCATGTGTTGAATTTGACGTACTTTGCCATTATAATACCCTAGGAAATCTAAACAGTTAAATTAAGATTCTTATTCTTGTTTGAGATAGTATCTAGCAAAACAGGAGAATTACTATGAGCAAAAAAAGAACAACTTACTCTGCTGAGTTTAAAAGTAGACTTGTATTGGAGTTATTGGAAAATGAAAAAACTTGAGCTTACATTGCAAGTTAAAATAACATAACACCATTGATCCTTGGGAATTGGAAAAAAATATTCCTGGAAAATGCTGTTATTGCAATGGAGCCAGCAAAAGCTGTTAAGGAATATAAGCTAGAGCTTGTTGCAGCTTTAGACAAAAATGAAATGCTCACAAAAATTGTCGGTAAAATGACATCCTCGAATGAATGGCCAGAAAAAAACTAAAAAGCTAAAAAGCTAAAAAGCTAAAAAGCTAAAAAGCTAAAAAGCTAAAAAGCTAAAAAGCTAAAAAGCTAAAAAGCTAAAAAGCTAAAAAGCTAAAAAGCTAAAAAGCTAAAAAGCTAAAAAGCTAAAAAGCTAAAAAGCTTGGGAGGATCTGATAAGAAGAAGTTAATTAATCCCAAGCTAGAAAACCTATCTGTATCACAGCAATGTGAGCTATTGAATTTGAATCGGAGTACTTTTTACTACACTGAAAAAGTGAATAATAAAAAGCATGAGATTCAGCAGGAAATAGCCAAAGTGTTTGCTAAAACACCAATTTACGGTGCTAAAAAGGAGCATCAACAGCTTCTAGAAAATGGAGTCAAGGCATCTTTAAACACGGTAGCAACATATCGAAAGGAGCTGGGTTTAAAGGCTATTTTAGCGATTAAGCAAGTAACAACCACCGTAGCCAATAAGCAACATCAGAAATACAGTTATAAGCTTAGAGGCCTTAATATTTCACATGCTAATCAGGTATGGAGCACAGATATAACCTACATCAAAGTCAAGGATGGAATGGTTTACCTTGCTGCGGTCATTGATTGGCATTCGAAAGCCGTCCTATCACACAAAATATCGAATACGATGGATTGTGCACTGAGCATTAACGTCTTGGATGCGGCCTTAGATCGCTATGGAAAACCTGAGATATTCAATACAGATCAAGGAAGTCAGTATACAAGCGATGTGCATACTCAAAAATTAAAACAGAACGGGATCACGATATCAATGGACGGGAAAGGCCGAGCTACTGATAATATTTGCATTGAAAGATTTTACGACGCGCAAAATGCTCCCGTATTTATCTAAATGAATATGAAACTATCAAAGATTTAGAAGAAGATGTATCCGATTACATTGAGTTTTATAATCACCAACGATTTCATGAAACATTGAAATATAAAAAACCAATGAATGTTTACCAAGAAGGAATTAAGGCGAGCTTAGCTTTATCAAAGGTATCTTAACTGTGGAATAAGAAATATTAAATAACTGTCTTGACTCTTTGGGTCGGTATAATAGCTGATGGGTATCTTCTTTCGAGCGAAAACTCAGTTCATCAATTTTCTCTAGCTCATCACGTAATGAGTAACCACTTTGGATTTTATTTTTGATTTCGCCAAAAATTTCACCGATTTTATATTCAATGGTATTGGGACTTTCTGCGCGTTGTTTAAAGCCTTTAAGGTATGGAAACAGTTGACCATCAACGTATTCCATTAAATCATCGCCCGTTAAGGTGTTGTTGTGGTCAAATTTACCTTGTGCATCTTTAGGGGCATCCCAATTACTCCAGCGGTATTCTTTGGCAATAATATGTTGGTACGCTTCGCCCATTAATTCGGCTTTAAGCGACTTGGCATATTCTAAATCATCAAGGTATTTTAGAAATAACATCCACGAAGATTGCTCGGTGTAATCAAGCTCGCTCGAGCAGCCTGCGTCTTTATGGAAGATATCGTCGATATTTTTAAATACTTGTTCAAACATTTTATAAACCTTGTTGGTAATTATTAGGGTGATGCGCGGTTAATTTGCAACCATTTAGGCCATTGATAGTTTTTAGCACAGTACCTGTTGCATTCGTAGAGCGTGGCAACTAAGGGCGAAGTAGTATCCATTTAAACTTTTAAGCAAAAAGTAACCGGGCCATCGTTGGTTGAGGTGACCTGCATATCTGCTGCAAAAATACCTGTTTCGACCTTTAAGTGTTCTCGGCAATGAGCGTTAAACTGTTCGTATAGGCGCTTTGCGATGCTTGGCTGTGCGCCTTTTGAGAAGCTTGGGCGGTTACCGTGTTTAGTGTCGGCTGCGAGGGTAAATTGTGAAATAACGAGCAATTGACCATTTATTTGCTGAACGTTGAGGTTCATTTTGCGGTTTTCATCGCTGAACATGCGATAGGCTAAAACTCGCTCAGAAAGCCGCTGGCATTTTTTGTCATCATCGGCTTTTTCAACCGCTAATAAGACTAATAAGCCGTTTTTTATCTGCGCGACTATTTCATTGTTAACGGTGACATTGGCGTTAGTAACCCTTTGTAGCATCGCTATCATTTAGCATTTCCTCATCTTTTGTTGCTTGGTATTTTTTCAGGTAATGAAGCTGAATATACTCTTCGAGTGTTGCGGTAACAATTGCGCCCGTTAAAATAATATACCAATTAAAATAAACCCAAATAAAAAGTATTGGTAAAATAGCTAGTGTGCCGTAAATAATTTGTTGGGTCGGGAAGTGAATAAGGTATAACGAAAATACTTGCGTACCAAGTGTAAATAACAGTGAGACGATAAAACCACCGATGATAGCTAAGCGGATACTTACTTTTTGCCGAGGAATAATACTATACACGCCTGTAAATGCAATCCACGTAAATATAAATGGCAAAAACGATAAGATATGATCGCCTATAGAAAGAATATCATGTGTTTTCACAGTTGCAATAATATAGCTATTGAGCGCAATGCTACTGCCGGCTAATACCGGGCCTAAAGTTAAAATGGTCCAATAAAGCGCAAAGTCATAAACAACATTGCGTTTTTTGGTGTTTCGCCATATATTATTGATGCTTTCATCGATGGCAGAAATCAGCAAAATGGCTATTACCATTAAAGAAAAAATACCCATCATGGTCATTTTTTTAGTGTTTTCAATAAAGCCATTAATATGATTCTTAATTAATTCACCAGAGGCGGGAACAAAGTTGGCAAAGATAAACTGCTCGAGCATTTTTTGTAACTCACTAAACATCGGAAAAGCAGATAAAATATCAAACACAATAGCTAAAAATGGCACTAATGAAAGCAAGGTCACGTATGCTAAATAACCAGCTGGAACTTTTATATTATCCTGTTTTGCTCTTTTAAATAAAAAAAGCGCGTAATGATAAACAAATTCGGCCCTAGGAATAACTTTCAGTTTATCTATTTTTTTAAATTTATTAAATTTATCCAAGATCATGGTAAGATTCCTTTGCTTTAAAACAGTGCAGCCCATGTTACTCGTAAAATATAAGGCCAGACAGGCAAATTTCCTGCGAACACTAGGCGTAAATACTTGTGAAAGTATTGCGAGTGTTTTGTTTAGTAATTACTTTTTAGCTATTACTTTGTAGCCATAATAGCAATTTCAATAAATAGCTTTCAACCTTTTACTCTGAAAAATGCAAATTTAGCAAGTTGCGAGAAATAACAGTTAAGAGTAATAGTTTGCTTTATGGTTGATCTTCAGGCAATATGTTGACGTTATTTATACCAACTAAGGTTAGCCATTATGATGAGTTTACTTTTCTTACTTTTTTTTGTTGCCATGATAGGTTTGTTAATCAAGAAGAAATCAGTGGCATACGCATTTTTTACTGTTGGTATGGTGCTTAGTCTATTTTGGCTAAACCACCATGCAACAGACGCACTTTCAGTTTTACTATAAGGATAGATGATGCATCGTTCACAAGTCACCCTATTAAATATATTTGGCATGATGGGAATGGCTGTCCTACTGTTGGTAGCGTTATTGTTACAAGTGTTCGCAAATGAACTCCCTTGCCCACTTTGCCTATTACAACGCCTTGGATTTATTATGGTGATGTTTGGTTTTATGCTCAATGTTGTTTTCGGCACGCAGGAGCGTCATTATGGCTTTGTGCTGTTTGGAGCCGTGTTTGGATCGCTCGTGGCACTACGACAAATAGCACTACATGTTATCCCAGGTACACCTGGCTACGGCACCGCAATTCTGGGCTTTCATTTCTATACTTGGGCATTTACATTATTTATGGCGACCATATTTGCCGTAGGTATTTTATTGACTTTATGGGATGAGGCATGGCCTCATAAAAACTATCAAATGAGTACTGCCGCTAAATATTTATGCGTTGCGGCCGTTATTGTTGTGGGATTAAACGTGTTATCAACTTTTATAGAATGTGGGCCTTATCAATGTTCAGAAAACCCTGTGCAATATTGGCTATAAATCAGTGCAATTATTCATGCATTTTTACGAGCACACACTTTAAACCACGATCTACTTTGCGATTGATAAAATGATCTTCAGGCATGATTTTTTGTAAAATATTAGCCTTTGGGCACTGCGCTCGTATCACCTCTTCTAAAAATGCAAAATCAAGATCTGGAGAATTTAAACAAAGTAGCGCCAAGCCACCGCTATTAAGTAACTTAGGCAAACGGCGAATAATTTTAGGATAATCACGTTTTATGTTGATGCTGCCTTTTTGCAATGATGGCGGATCTACAATAACAATATCATACGGACTTTCGCGTTGAACTTTTCCCCAAGATTTAAATAAGTTATGAGCAAGGTATTTGACCTTTTTTAAATCGTGATGATTTAGCCGATGATTATCACGGCCAATAGCAAGGGCGGCTTTACTCATATCTAAATTAATGACCTGCGTAGCGCCGCCTTCAATCGCCGCATTGGAAAACGCACAAGTATATGCAAATAAGTTTAAGACTCGCTTACCTTCACTGTTGTCTTGTACCCATTGGCGAGCATTTTTCATATCCAGAAAAATACCGTAATTTTGCTTTGATCCTAAGTTGATTTTATAGTGTAAGTTATTTTCTTGTGTCACAAAATCAGTTATTGCCTCACCAAAGAGCACTTGAGTGGGTGCTAAATCACGACAGCGAAATTGTATTTGAATACTTTTAACATTAAAACCAATT
This sequence comes from Bathymodiolus brooksi, assembly GCA_963680875.1. Lineage (NCBI taxonomy): Eukaryota > Metazoa > Mollusca > Bivalvia > Mytilida > Modiolidae > Bathymodiolus > Bathymodiolus brooksi. The sequence continues at coordinate 1,715,153 of CAVMGF010000075.1, forward strand.
GATTGCATTTTAGTTAAAAGTTGTTGAGATAATTCATCTTGCCATGTTTGCTTTTCTTCTTTATACAAAATGATCAAAATAACAGGTGCTAACCAATCTATATTAATGTGCGCAAGAGCGTTAAAGCAAAATCCACGCCCGTGGAATAATCGTTGCAACTCTAATTGTGGCAGAGCGCGAACCCTATCCCAATTTATGTTATCTAGCACTGTCATGTAGTTTGCCTAGTGCGTCAACATCATTTTCGGAGCTAAGAAAAATAGCAAAGCCGCGCCAATTTTGAGTGTTTTCTAATCCTATTTTTAAAATCATGGTCAATGGAACAGATAACAGCATCCCTACCATGCCGAGTAACCAACCCCAAAAAATTAAAGAAAGGAAGACAGCCAAGGTCGATAGCCCTAAATTTCTGCCCATAAGCTTTGGTTCAATAAAGCTGCCCAGAGTCATGTTGACAATTAAAAAGAGTAGCGCAACACATGAAGCTGGGATATAACCAAGCTGTAAAAAAGTTAGCGCAATCGCTGGAATGGCGGCAATAATGGCGCCTATATTTGGAATATAATTCAGTAAAAATGCCAGTAAAGCCCATAATACAAAAAAATCGACGCCTATTAACCACAAAACAAAGCCTATAATAATGGCGGTTACTAAGCTAATAATAGTTTTAATAGCCATGTATTTATTCACTGAATTTAAAAAATGAGTCATACGATCTTCTACATCGCTTTCTTGGCCAAACACTAGATGAATTTTTTTAGTAAAAACATTTCCTTCTGCGAGCATAAAAATAACCGTTAAAAGCAATAAAAAAGTGTTGCCCAATACGCTACTAAAACCACTTAAGCTATAGGTGATTAATTTCATCATTTTAGCTGGATTAAAATGCTTTTTAACCTCAGCTAATGAAATCGATAAATTATGCTTTGCAAGCCATGCGACAAGCCCATTTAGATCATTTGCAAGTTGTAATTCATAACGCGGCAAGGAGTGACGAAAATTAGTAACCGCTGAACCAATAACACTACCGAATAATATAAACGCTAAAAAAATAACAATAATCACCAGAGCAATAGCAACACCTCTAGGGACTTTATAATGTCCAAGGAAGTTGATCGCAGGGTTACAAATAATAGCCACAAAAAAAGCCAGCAAAAAAGGCACCAAGATAGGCGCGGCAAATTTTATTCCGACTAAAGTAATAACAACACTCGCAGATATAAATAAAAATCTAGTCGAATTTACATAATTAGACATAAGCTCTCCACTTAAATTAATTCAATATGCCCTAAGGCTGGCAAATAGATAACAAACATCAACAATGCTACGTTAAAATATGACATAAAACACTATATTTTTATTATGTTGTCATTTTTTCATTGTGGATCTTTCTAAGTATAAGAGCCATCAACAATAGCTGATCTCTGTTAATGATTTGTAGGCTTTCTGCAAGTATTTTATACCCACCATACCTCATATTGTGCCTTACTCTGATTCTCAAGCTGGTAGCCGACGTTGCATTTTGCTGTATGGTGGGTATACCCACAAGGGGCGAATGTAGGTTAAAGGTGGGTATGAAAGTGGATCCGTGGAGAAAATTCGGCCCATGTTGCAGGCGGACCATTAAACACATACCGAGAAGTCATCACGGTGAACTTGTACTGTATTGCTCCGAGGCCTTGCTCAAAATGTTCACATTTTTTAACGCGCACACCGACAGTTTCTGCAACACATACATTATAGGCCCAGCCGTTAATAACTAAATTCTTAATGCCAGCACCTTTATATTGATTTTTTAATTTTAGCTCTAAGTTGGTACCGACAAATGCATTTGGGTTATGCTTATTGATTACTATTGTATCTTGTGGAAGAAGTGCTCTAAGCGATGTTTTGGTAGCGTGCCAGTTATGGCTCATCTCATCTTCATTATAACAATAATCTCCTTGAGGAAAATTTTTATCGTGTTGAATTAAAAAAATCTGACAATTATATGCTTGAGCTAACATGAGCACTTTTTGTTGAGCCGAGTATACATCTTTTATAGGGGAGAAATTAGTCCTCTGTGAATCACCTAAGTACATTGGATTTGCATATATAAAATTCATGTAGCGTTCTTCATCAATAACAACGCCCCCTATAGTAGAAATTACTTGTTGCATTCCTTTTAAAAGCACGTAGTTAATATAAATAATATGCCTTCCGTTATAAAAATTTAATTTAATATGTGCTTTGTATATTAACCTAGGAAATTTCTTTTTTTATATTTGTGAGTTTGCTGTTTAAATTTGCCAACAGATTATACGCAGCGCATGCTACTCTATTTTATTTTAGCTGTATATACCCAGGCCATCCCGAAATGCAATATCAGCAAGGCAAATTGTGCCGATATTTGATGCCTAAAATTGAAGTCTAGTTATTATCGTGGGAGGTTTTATAACGATGCAAATTGGTGTAAGGAGCCGCGCCAGTTGGTGCGCTAACTCGGTTTTTATATGATCGGTAGCAGCCTTGTACTCAACATTCGGTGCGAGAATAACCATGACCTCATGTTGCACCTTACCCTGATTATGGAGTCTATGCTGACGTTGCATTTTGAGGTAACATGGGCGTATTCATTTAACAATAAATACGATATTTTTGTTGCATTGTGTCTTTAAATAAAGGCAGCAAGGCGCATGTATAATGATGAGTAAAGTAACAGAATTAATGGTTAAGTTTTCTTTTTAAAAAAGAGTCATTGATTTTCTATCGGCAGGGAAGCTATAGATGATGAACGGCGTCACGAGAGCGTTTTCATTGTGAGTAATAAGCTTTATCAATTAGGCAAAAAGTAATTACTCTATGCTGTTTTATGAATCTAAACAATGAATACTAGCAAACTCAAAAATGATAATTTAAGTCAAAGATCGCTGTAAAATTCAAGATGTTCACCTATTTTAGACCAGTACACTGGCGGACCATTTAACACCTGCTGACAAGTAAGCACGTTATATTTGTAACTTAATGCCCCCCCATTATTGGCTCCATTTTTCTGTGGATTTATGGTTGCTGGAATACATTTATTAGAATCGAAGCCTATCACTACTAAATTTTCAACACCGCGCTTTTGATACTGACACTTTAACCAATAACGTAATGGGGTATTGGTAAATGCATTTTGGGTATGCTTATTGATTACTCTTGTACTCATTGGAAGAAGTGCTCTTAGCTGTGTCTTAATGGAGTAAGGACTTCTGGTATCTAAACAATAATCATGTTTACCATAACGATATTCGTAATATCCTATCGGTTGAGTAAGATCAAATTGGGTAAAAGCTATGGGACAATTATATGCGCGAGCTAACATAATAACTCGTTGTTGAGCCCAGGTAACATCATCTCCAGGGAAGAAACTAGCCCTTTGTGAAGTAACATGGCTCATTCCGACTTTGCCGTGTCCAGATTCATCAATAACAAGTACAGCTAAAGACGAACTTACCTTTTGCATTGCCTGTAAAAGACTGCCGTTAATTTCCATAATGATCCTCACTGTATAAAAAATTTAATTTAATGTACACTTTGTAATATTAATCTAGAAAATTTCCTTTTTATATTGGTAATTTTTCTGTTTAAATTTGTGCAAGATATGATGCATAGTGCATGCTACTCTAGTTTATGTTATCCGTATATTTATTTAACAATAAATGCGCTATATTTTTGCATGGAGTTTTAAATAAAGGCAGGAAAGCAGATGCTTAATGATGAGTTAAGTCACAGAATTAATGGTTAAGTTTTCTTTTTAAAAAATAGTCATTGATTTTCAACAGAGTGGCAACTATTTAGCGGTTAAGTAATGCTGTTCGCTTAGGCTATCCATTACCACGCGGGGCGTGGAACTATTTACGGGTTCGTGGGACTGTGTGGTATACGCATGGTTTTCGGGCATTAAGCAAGCCTTAGTTCCAATGCTCAGCGCGGGAACGATTTAAGTGATAGAATTAATGGTTAAGTTTTATTTTTAAAAATAGCCATTGATTTTCAACAGAGTGGCAACGATTTAGCGGTTAAGTAATGCTGTTCGCTTAGGCTATATATTACCACGCGGGGCGTGGAACTATTTACGGGTTCGTGGGACTGAGTGGTATACGCCTAGTTTTCGGGCATTAAGCAAGCCTTAGTTCCAATGCTCAGCTCGGGAACGATTTAAGTGATAGAATTAATGGTTAAGTTTTCTTTTTAAAAATAGCCATTGATTTTCAACAGAGTGGCAACGATTTAGCGGTTAAGTAATGCTGTTCGCTTAGGCTATCCATTACCACGCGTGGCGTGGAACTATTTACGGGAGTTGTGGGACTGAGTGGTATACGCCTAGTTTTCAGACACTAAGCAAGCCTTAGTTCCCATGCTCAGCGCGTGACAGATTTAACGGTTAAGTAATGCTGTTCGCTTAGCCTATGCATTAACCACGCAGGCGTGGAACGATTTACGGGTTCGTGTGACTGAGTGGTATACGCCTAGTTTTCGGGCATTAAGCAAGCCTTAGTTCCAATGCTCAGCGCGGGACATATTTAACGGTTAAGTCATGCTGTTCGCTTAGCCTATCCATTACCACGCGTGGCTCGGAACGATTTACGGGAGTTGTGGGACTGAGTGGTATACGCCTAGTTTTCGGGCACTAAGCAAGCCTTAGTTCTCATTCTCAGCGTGGGACAGATTTAACGGTTAAGTAATGCTGTTCGCTTAGCCTATCCATTACCACGCGGGGCGTGGAACGATTTACGGGTTCGTGTGACTGAGTGGTATACGCCTAGTTTTCGGGCATTAAGCAAGCCTTAGTTCTCATTCTCAGCGTGGGACAGATTTAACGGTTAAGTAATGCTGTTCGCTTAGCCTATCCATTACCACGCGGGGCGTGGAACGATTTACGGGTTCGTGTGACTGAGTGGTATACGCCTAGTTTTCGGGCATTAAGCAAGCCTTAGTTCTCATTCTCAGCGTGGGACAGATTTAACGGTTAAGTAATGCTGTTCGCTTAGCCTATCCATTACCACGCGGGGCGTGGAACGATTTACGGGTTCGTGTGACTGAGTGGTATACGCCTAGTTTTCGGGCATTAAGCAAGCCTTAGTTCCCATGCTCAGCGCGGGACAGATTTAACGGTTAAGTAATGCTGTTCGCTTAGGCTATCCATTACCACGCGGGGCGTGGAACTATTTACGGGTTCGTGTGACTGAGTGGTATACGCCTAGTTTCCAGACTCTAAGCAAGCCTTAGTTCCCATGCTCAGCGCGGGACAGATTTAACGGTTAAGTAATGCTGTTCACTTAGGCTATCCATTACCACGCGTGGCGTGGAACTATTTACGGGTTCGTGGTACTGAGTGGTATACACCTAGTTTCCAGACACTAAGCAAGCCTTAGTTCTCATTCTCAGAGTGGGACATATTTAACGGTTAAGTCATGCTGTTAGCTTAGCCTATCCATTACCACGCGGGGCGCTGAACGATTTACGGGTTCGTGTGACTGAGTGGTATACGCCTAGTTTTCGGGCATTAAGCAAGCCTTAGTTCCCATGCTCAGCGCGGGACAGATTTAACGGTTAAGTAATGCTGTTCGCTTAGGCTATCCATTACCACGCGGGGCGTGGAACTATTTACGGGTTCGTGTGACTGAGTGGTATACGCCTAGTTTTCGGGCATTAAGCAAGCCTTAGTTCCCATGCTCAGCGCGGGACAGATTTAACGGTTAAGTAATGCTGTTCGCTTAGGCTATCCATTACCACGCAGGCGTGGAACGATTTACGGGTTCGTGTGACTGAGTGGTATACGCCTAGTTTTCTGGCACTAAGCAAGCCTTAGTTATCATGCTCAGCGTGGGACATATTTAACGGTTAAGTCATGCTGTTCGCTTAGCCTATCCATTACCACGCGTGGCGTGGAACTATTTACGGGTTCGTGAGACTGAGTGGTATGCGCCTAGTTTACAGACTCTAAGCAAGCCTTAGTTACCATGCTCAGCGCGGGACAGATTTAACGGTTAAGTAATGCTGTTCTCTTAGCCTATCCATTACCACGCGTGGCGTGGAACGATTTACGGTTTCGTGTGACTGAGTGGTATATGCCTAGTTCCCAGACACTAATCAAGCCTTAGTTTCCATGCTCAGCGTGGGAATTCAAATATTGTTTGCTTTAAAGTTTTCTGCTTGTTCGAAAATTTCTTTATAAACTTCATCTCGGCTAATGGGTGGGTAGCCAAATTTGGCTAAAACTAAAATAAGTTCAACTTTTAATGAGGCTTTAATATCATCACGGTGATTCCAATCCGTTAACGTAGCTTTATCATCAACAATCACTTTTACCGCTTTGGCAAGTTCAATCAGCTTATCTTCAGGGTAATCAAAATCATACCTTACCGCTAATGTTTTTAGCGCGTCATAAAATGCTTTTTCTTCAATATCAATGCCGAGCTTATCACCTGCGCTCATTTCATCTCTTACGTCATAAATAAGATTAACCATTTCATTTGAAAAATCTTCTAACACTTCACTTACCAATACATCATCTTCTTTTCGTTCATTATAACGCACAAGCAAGGCTTCAAATCGTTTCGTAAAATTAATGCCTTGGATCTGATTGACCTTTTTCAGTTCACCAATTGCTTTAGCCAATAGCTTTTTTAATAATTCTATTTTGGTATTTGGTAGCTTAATTTTCTCAATTTTAGCGATGTAATCATCATTGAAAATATCAATTTTTCCATCATTTTCGGTACCAAGTTTAAATATTTCCTCTACCCCGTCACTTTGTAGTGCCTCCGCAATCATTTTATACACTTTAATATTCATTTGCGCGGTGTCTGGCGCATCTTTTTTGGTTAGTTTAAAAACAATGGCGCGAATAGCGAGGTAGAAATGAATATTATCACGCTCATTTTCATTGATTTTTTCATTACCACAACACACATCATAAGCGGCTTTTAAGCGCTTCACTAAATCCAAGAAGCGCTTTTTTTGTTTTTCGGTGATTAAAACAAATTCAGCGCCTTGATTTAAACAGTTTAACTGCGCTAGCGCTTCACCTGTAAAATACGGCGCACTATCAAATTTATGGAATAAGCGCCCAAGCAGATCTAAATGGTTTTTTACCTCAATCACCGACGCGGCAACGTCTTCAAAGTTGGTTTTATCTGTTGTTGAGTATTGCGCTAATGCTTTATTCATTTCTGATTTAATACCGATATAATCAACCACTAAGCCTTTATCTTTGCCTTTAAACTGCCGATTAACGCGTGAAATAGTTTGAATTAAGCTGTGTTTTTGAATAGGCTTGTCGATATACATGGTATCTAAAAATGGCACATCAAAGCCTGTCAGCCACATATCCACTACAATAGCTATTTTGAAATTAGAGTTTTTATTTTTAAACTGTTTATCAAATATTTTGCGCTCATCTTTACTGCCAAGTAGTTTATATAACCGTTCTTCATCATCTTTACCGCGTGTCATGACCATTTTTACGAGCTGAGAAGGTGCGGCAATTCGCTCTTCATTAATTGCTCGCTTGCGCTCGGTACCAGATAGCAACACTGCATTTTCGGTATCAATTATCTCAAACCATGCAGGGCGTAAATTTTCTAATTGTTGATATAATTGATAAGCAATAGCACGCGCGCTACATACAAACATTGCCTTACCGGCAACCGTTGAGCCTTCTTCAACGCGTCTTTCATAATGCTCAATAAAATCACGGGCAAGCACACGAATACGATCAGGATCGCCTAAAATCGAATTCATATTTGCGGTGGCTTTTTTACTTTCTTCTATTTGTAATTGATTACTGCCATCATCAGCACATTTTTTATAATAGTCTTCAATTTCAGCTAATTTACTGTTGTTTAAAAAAACTTTAGCAGCGCGACCTTCATAAACAATACGTACCGTTATTTTATCTTTCACCGATTCGGTCATTGTGTATGAATCAATCACCTCGCCAAAGACCGCGAGGGTTGCATCAACTGGCGTTCCTGTAAAACCCACATAGGTCGCATTTGGTAATGAGTCATGTAAGTATTTAGCAAAGCCAAAGGTTTTCTTTACCTCTTTTTCTGTCACCGTTACTTTTTGATCTAAATTAATTTGGCTACGATGCGCTTCATCAGAGATACAAATAACATTACAGCGTTCGGTTAATAGCTCTGCATCTTCGGTAAATTTATGAATTGTCGTTAAAAACACGCCGCCACTATTACGCCCTTTTAATAATTCGCGTAAATGCGCTCGACTTTTTACGGTTTCAATCGTGTTGTCGCCAATATAGGTTTTAGCATTTACGAACTGCTGTGATAATTGAGAGTCTAAATCAGTGCGATCGGTAATTAATATGATGGTCGGGCTTTCAAACTCAATGCTTTTCATTAATAAGCGCGATAAAAATTGCATGGTAAAACTCTTACCACACCCAGTTGCACCAAAATAAGTACCACCTTTGCCATCGCCTAATGGTCTCTGGTGTTTTTTAATATTTTCAAACAGTTTTTTAGCCGCATAATATTGCGGATAACGCGGGACTATTTTTATCTCTTTTTTGCCAGAGTCGGGGAAGAAGATAAAATGGCGCATCACATCACGCAGGCGCGCTTTATCAAACAAACCTTGTAACATAGTGTGCAAAGAATTAACGCCATCTTCGCCAGTTTGCTCTTGACCTGTCACCTTGCCCCATGAGTAGAAAAACTGATAAGGAGCAAACAGGTTACCCATTTTATTGTTCACGCCATCGCTTATTACACACAAAGTATTAAACACAAACAGTTGCGGAATATCGCGGCGATAACGGACAGTTAACTGCTTAAATGCCTCATGGATTGTTGCCTCTTCACGGATGGCACTTTTAAACTCAAACACCACCAAGGGCAAACCATTAATATATAAAATTGCATCTGGAATGCGTTTTTGGGTAACTCCAAGTGAAGATAGCACTGCAATTTCAAGCTGATTAACAATGCGATAGATATTAATGTCATCATCATTTGCCGCGTAATTTAGTGATTGCTCGGTCACTTTTAAAAGATCGTCCTGATAATTTTTAATGGGCATTTCAGTAAGCAAGGCTTGTTTAACCACTTGCTCGACATTGTCAAAATCAAGCAGTTGAATATATAAGTCTTTTTGCGAAACCGCACCAGAGGTCGCATTTAACATGTCACGCTTTAACAAGAAGCCATCACTAAGCCATTTACAAAAAGTTTTATTACTGTGGTAAAGATCGCTCGCAGGTAACGTTTCTAATTTGCGAATAATTGATTCAATCTCACCAGGTGTAATATCAGCATGTGCATAACGCTTAGCTAAAAAATCACGCAGATCACTTTTTATCAACACCTCACTGTTTGAGCGTTGCAGGTCTCCACCGTTCAAATGTGGGTAACCTTGCTCAGCCAATAATTCAACAATAGCTTGTTCTAGCTTGGCTTCTGTAAACTTCATTTAATTTCCCTATTCATTCTATTGATTGAAAATCTATTTTTCATATCAATCAAGCCCTAGTTGTCATGCTCTGCGTGGTAATTCAGATACCCCCTAGTTGCCATGCTCTGCGTGGGAATTCAGATGAGCATAATATTTACCTATTTTTGTGCGTATCAGCAAAACGAGCACAATATTTCCATATTTTTGTGCATATCAGCAAAACGTGCACAATATTTACCTATTTTTGTGCGCGTCAGCAAAACGTGCACAATATTTCCAGATTTTTGTGCACGTTAATTATTTTTGTTGTTGCCATCAATTCCAGCGGAAAGAAGTGCATATAATGCTTTATTAACATAATAGTTAGAGCGCCCAAATTTTAGCTTTTCTAAAATTCCAATTTCAACAAGTGAGTTAAGTAAATTTGCCGCGGTATTCCGATGTACGTTTAATTGATGTTCAATAAATGAAATTTTGGTATAGGGATGAACAAATAGAGCATCGAGTAACTCTTTGCTATATACGCTTGTTTTATTTTGCATTTCAAATTTACAATGGCTCATTAGCCCCTTAATATTTTTCACTACTTTTATCGTTGTTTGCGCCGTCTCTTCAACCCCTTTTAATATCCAAACTATCCACTCTTCATAATTATCGTTATCTCTAACATCTTGGATAAGTCTATAATAATCGCTTTTATTTTCAATAATATAGCGAGAAAGATAAAGCACAGGGAGATCCATCAGGCCTTTAAGCACTAGGTATAAAATATTAATGATCCGCCCACAACGTCCATTGCCATCATAAAAAGGGTGAATTGATTCAAACTGAAAATGAATAATTGCCATTTTAATCAGCGGATCTGCCTCTTGTAATTCATCGTTGTTAATATACTGCTCAAGGTTACGCATCAGAGAGTCCACTTCAACAGCACTTTGTGGCGGACTGTAAACAACCTCACCTTTACCATTTTTTAGCGTTGTGCCTGGCATTTTTCTGAAACCACTTTTATTTGGCTCTAGTATTGCTTGTAATTCCTTAATATTATTTGCACTAAGTCCTCCTTGGTTTTTGATGATGTTGAAACCGAACCGTAACGCTTCAGAATAATGCTGAACCTCTTTCGCATTGAAATTTTTAAACGTATCATCTACCTCGGCTCTAAACAGATCATCTTGCGTGGTCACTATATTCTCAATAGCTGAACTCTCTTTCGCTTCTTGCAGAGTTAACGTGTTAATTACTATATTTTGATTTGGAATAGTGCGTACTTCCCCTTTAAGCTCAGCAAGCGAACGGCTCGCCTTATTTAACGCTTTCAAAATTGGAACCGTTTCAAAATCAAACTTTAAGGGTAAATTTTCCATTTTATTCTCTATAAATATTAATAATACTAACTCGACAGCACGCTTACTCAACTACAGTATCACGGCATAATCAAATTTCACACTTTTTGTATATTCAGTCGAGGTAGTGCCGAGTACTCATAGTTTATTTAAAAAGTTGTAAAAACGATGCATTACCACGTGGAGCGTGGGAACGAGTCAATCCTCCTAAGTTTCCATGAGCTACGAGGGAATTCAGCTCCCCCTAGTTCCCATGCTCCGCGTGGGAATTAAGATGAGCACAATATGTACCTATTTTTGTGCATATCAAAAAAACGTGCACAATATTTACATATTTTTGTGCATGTTAATTATTTTTATTATTTTGCTGTTCTGAAATTAATAAACGCTCACGCAGTAACTCTTGCCGAAGTGCCTCTTCACTTGGCAGATAAGGTAAATATTTAGATGCAAATAGCTGTTTACCATCTGCAAGTACTGAATACTTAGCTACAGCTTCACTTTTTTCACTGCACAAAATTAAACCGATTGTAGGATTATCATCATCCTGTTTTTTAAGCTGATCATACATACGAACATAAGTATCCATTTGTCCGACACCTTGGTGATTAAGTTTGCCAATTTTTAGATCAATGAGTAAAAAACATTTCAGTTTAAAATTATAAAAAACCAGATCAATGTAAAAGTCTTGATCTTCGGTACTAATACGTTGCTGACGCTCAACAAATGCAAAGCCTTTACCTAGCTCTAAAATAAATTTTTGTAGATTGTCAATAATGCCATGTTCAATATCATTTTCTAATACGTTTTGCGCAGGCAAATTTAAGAAATCAAGAATATAAAGATCGCGTAGGTAATCGCTTGCTGATGTCGCTAATACAGACGTTTTGTTTAACGCTTCTTGTTTTACGAGCAAACCATCTTGGCTGGACAATAATCGCTCATAATACAGTACACCTATCTGGCGTTCTAACGCACGAGCAGATCAACCTTGTTCAATCGATTCATTTAAATACCAGTTTCTAGCCGTATCACTTTCAATACGAATTAAAGTTCTATAATGCGTCCAGCTCAATTCGATACGCACTGCGTCTCGAATTGGAAATACAATATAAAACTGACGCATTTTGCGCAAATTTGTTAAGTCAAATCCCTTACCAAATTCAGTGCTCAACGTCGTCGCAAGCACTTTCAATATTTGTTTACCATAAATTGCACGTTTTTCACCTTGCTGCTCATCTTCTACAATTAACTGTCCAACTTGCCAATAGGTTAATACCATTGTGCTATTCACAGACTGCTGCATCACTCGGCGACTACTTTGTAACAATTCACGTAGTGCGATTAATAATGTTGGATTACTCATTGCTGTCATTTATTTGTCCTATTAAAAAATCACACTAATTAAATTGTCAATTGACTCAAAGATAAAATGCAAGGCCATAGCCTATTTCCTAACGAACTTTAACATTTGTATTACCTAAAATATTGAAATTTTTAAACGTATTATCTACCTCGGCTCTAAACAGATCATCTTGCGTGGTCACTATATTCTCAATAGCTGAACTCTCTTTTGCCTCTTGCAGCGTTAACGTGTTAATTAATATATTTTCATTTGGAATAGTGCGCACTTCCCCTTTAAGCTCTGCAAGCGAACGACTCGCCTTATTTAACGCTTTTAAAATTGGAATCGTTTCTAGCTCAATATCTAATGGTAAGTTTTTCATATTATATTTTATCGCTTATTTTTATTGATATTTATCATCAAGGAAACGGGCACAATCTTTCTCGATTTTTGTGCGTGTCAAGCTAGTTTTCATGCTCAGCACGTTAACTAAAATTCCCCTTAGCTCAATTCGGTACGCACTGCGTTCCGAATTGGAAGTGCGTCACTACTAGTTCCCATCTTCGCGTGGGAATTCAGACTTGTTAATGCTTCATCACTCCCCGACTCTATGCATTACCACGCGGAGCGTGGGAACGAGTCAAAAATCACGCAAATCATTTTTAATCAATATTTCACTGGTTGCACGTTGTAAGCAGTTACCATTTAAATGCGGGTAACCTTGCTCTCCTAACAGTTCAATAATCGCTTGCTCTAACTTGCCTTCTGTAAACTTCATTAATCCTCTTTCTTGATTTTTAATTCAGTTTTTATGCAAGGCTGATCTTCCTTTAACGTTATATCTATCCAGTAATCAAATGACAATTTGCCAATATTTTCATTATCTTCGCTTGCTACATAATTCACATCAACAAACTGAGCATCCGAAATCTTAGTGAACTCTACAGATTCAAATAAGTTTTTAGTAGTTAAAATTGAAAATTCTTCGTTGGATAAATAGACGCTATATACTTCAATTTTTCCAATATGGCATAAGTAATAATGGCTATAACCATCAGCGAATGATATTCCATACTTACTCGCGACAGTTGGGTTATATCTAATTTCGCTTAAGGCAGAATCTAGTTCATTATCGTCAATAAATAGAATTGGATTTTGTATATTTTCTGACAATGAGATAAGGTCTTTAAGATACCGTTCGGCATCATCATAAACTCGTATGTCAGTTGTTTTATTCTCGACTAATGCCTGCAATACTTTGCCTTGAATACTGTCGGCAATAAAACCTCTAAAATGAGAAGCCTCATCTTCCACTCTATTTGAGGTAATACCTAAGGCAATCTGCTCTTTTGAATACGGTGTTATGTCGATAGTTTGACGAGTGTTTGACGCACAACTTCCATTTGTGCTAATTAAATTGAATAAATTAATAGGAAAATTTGGCGTACTATTAGCCTGATTAAAAAAATCCGAGCAACTAATCCCATACTGAGTTAACAATGCCCTATCGACTTCGGCTTTAGCTATAAGCTCACTTTGGTGCTTACTTATTTTTTCAGTAATTATATGAATTGAAGTTTTAAAGTTCACAACATTTTCTACAAAATTTTCTTGTGGAATGAGCTGCGGTGAATCTAATTCGTCTGCAATCTTAAGCCAACTATTTAAATCACGAATCAACGACTCTTGATCCAGATGGCAGAATGCATCTGAAAAAATTATATCGAACCATTTATTTTCTAATTGCCATTCATTTCTTGAAAATGAAATGGCAATTTCAACGTAAGCACTATTCATACTTTGAACATCGTCACGCCCCCAGCCAGAATAAATACGTCCTGAAACTCGTCGTTTTTCATTAACTCGCCCAAATGAGTCAAGCACTTTTGATAACCAAGAACCATAACTACCTTCCCCGTAATTAGGATAATCCCTATGTCTAATATAAGCTCCGACTATATCACTCGCTTTATTCACGGACTTGATTCTTCTTCCAATAGAGCCTGTCGAGTGAATAGCTTCACTAGACAATAGCGCTCTTACATATTGTTTTATGTGGTTGTCCTTATTGTAATTAGGCTTTAACAACATGTAACACGCGGAGATAACTCTTAGGTCAAATGCAGCATTCTTTATTGAGATATTAAAAGCCGACATAAGATTAAACTCATTTCCATTCAATATCGTTTGCCATAACGGATCGTCTGGACTTTTAAACAACATATCATAGGTCAACAACTCATAGCGCCAACTATACTCCTCTAAGCCTTGGCCATATTCTTTAACCGAAAGTTTGTCAATCCAGTTGTTCAACATATCCACCCCCCAACCAGCAGCTTCAACATTATTATATCTCAGTGCTGAGATTGATGTATGTGCAGTAAACTCTAGATGAGAAACAAACAACGGGAGCGATTTTGGTAAATTATCAAGTCGTTTATTTCTCGGTTCTATGTAGCCTAACCATGACTCCCACGAGCCAACAAAATCAAAGAGTACATCTTCATATTTATTCGATATACGGATATCTGGTGATGCAGAGCTATACGAACGCCATTCCATTAATAAAGACCAAGTAAAATAGCTCCCTTGGATCAATGAAAAACCTTCCCTTTTGACGAGTTTATCTCGCTTCAGAAATAACCGTGTATGCAAATAAATCACTTCATTATAAAATTCAATGTTCTCGGGGATCAATTCAACAGCTACTTTAGAAATACGATAATACTCGGAAAGTATTTCATTTAAATATGACCTGCTAAAAAAATTGTGGGTTTGTAACATTAACCAGTTATCATTTTCACCTTTATCATTTATAAAACCTAATGCAGAAGATATTTCTGTATGCCATTCGACAATACTGGCGATAGCAACTTTAAATGCACTAATATCCTTGTCTCTAAGTGCATCTTGAGCCTCGCCAATAAAATTTAACATAACGGCTGTTAAGCTAGCCGGTTGTTCCTCTTTAGCATATTTAACTGAAAAACTCATTTTAATAATATTTTCAGTGATCCAACTTAGCTTGTCACCAGAATATTTAACTACAGTATGGCATTTCTGATTAGGGTTCCAAACTGGTTGTACTATAAACTTAACCGGTGTTGGAGTTGGTATTTCTGAATTAGCCCAATCTACAATTTTGCTTTTAAGCCACTTAAGTAGTGATAAATTGGATAACCAATACTTACATCTAGCCTTAAAAATAGTTACGTAAATAAACGTATTTAATAATGCAAAATAAACATTTTTAATGTTTGTTTTTTTGTCACTATTTATTGATATTTCATGAAGTATATCCTCAGAAAAATTGATGTTAGTAACTTTTAAAACATTTTCATTAGGATTAATCAAGAACCCTTGCCCTACAGCATTCCCTAACAGGTTTTCTTTTATCCTATTTCTCGCATCAGACTCACCAAATTCATGAATACTAAACCGAAGAATTAATCGCGTCCGTTTACTTTCATCCAACATTAGAAAGGTAACCGCAAAAAACCAGGAAGTAAGTACTATGTTAAATGATAACCACAGCGCCGAGGTTAGGCATAAGGCTGTATAGGTTGAATCGTTAAAGCTAGCTCTTAAAAAATACCCCAGAATAATAAAAAGAGATAAAGCAAAACCACTAAAACCCGCCAACATAAATCCAGAGTACTTTTGGTACAGAGGTAGCAATGTTTTTTTCGATGATTTATTTTGAAATATAATGCCCCAGGAAATCTAAACAGTAAAATTAAGATTCTTATTCCTGTTTGAGATAATATCTATCAAAATAGGAGAATTACCATGAGCAAAAAAAGAACAACGTATTCTGCTGAGTTTAAAAGTAGACTTGTACTGGAGTTATTGGAAAATGAAAAAACAATAGCTGAGATTGCAAATGAAAATAATATCACCCCTAAGAATCTTCAGAATTGGAAAAAAATATTCCTGGAAAATGCTGTTATTGCAATGGAGCCAGCAAAAGCGGTTAAGGAATATAAGCTAGAGCTTGTTGCTGCTCAAGAAGAAAACGAAATGCTAACAAAAATTGTCGGTAAAATGACTGTTGAAAAGGAGTGGCTTGAAAAAAAGCTAAAAAGCTTGGGCTTATCTCATAAGAAGAAGTTAATTAATCCCAAGCTAGAAAACCTATCTGTATCACAGCAATGTGAGCTATTGAATTTGAATCGAAGTACTTTTTACTACACTGAAAAAGTGAATAATAAAAAGCATGAGATTCAGCAGGAAATAGCCAAAGTATTTGATAAAACACCAATTTACGGCGCTAAAAAGGTGCATCAACAGCTTCTAGAAAATGGAGTCAAGGCATCTTTAAACACGGTAGCAACATATCGAAAGGAGCTGGGTTTAAAGGCTATTTTAGCGGTTAAGCAAGTAACAACCACCGTACCCAATAAGCAACATCAGAAATACAGTTATAAGCTTAGAGGCCTTAATATTTCACATGCTAATCAGGTATGGAGCACAGATATAACCTACATCAAAGTCAAGGGTGGAATGGTTTACCTTGCTGCGGTCATTGATTGGCATTCGAAAGCCGTCCTATCACACAAAATATCGAATACGATGGATTGTGCACTGGTAATGAACGTCTTGGATGCGGCCTTAGATCGCTATGGAAAACCTGAGATATTCAATACAGATCAGGGAAGTCAGTATACAAGTGAGGTGCACACTCAAAAATTAAAACAGAACGGGATCACGATATCAATGGACGGGAAAGGCCGTGCCACTGATAATATTTGCATTGAAAGATTTTGGAGAAGTGCAAAATGCGAGCGTATTTATCTAAATGAATATGAAACTATCAAAGATTTACAAGAAGATGTATCCGATTACATTGAGTTTTATAATCACGAACGATTTCATGAAACATTGAAATATAAAAAACCAATGAATGTTTACCAAGAAGGAATTAAGGCGAGCTTAGCTTTATCAAAGGTATCTTAACTGTGGAATAAGAAATATTAAATAACTGTCTTGACTCTTTGGGTAGGTATAAAATAAAACACTTACCAGACCAATAATCAAAGGATAAACCACAGCAGTAATAGTTAACTGAACAGCTAAAAAAGTATCTTGCCACTTAGTTAGCTCTTTCCAGTGTGGAAAATATCCTCCAAAAAAATCAACAATAC
This sequence comes from Bathymodiolus brooksi, assembly GCA_963680875.1. Lineage (NCBI taxonomy): Eukaryota > Metazoa > Mollusca > Bivalvia > Mytilida > Modiolidae > Bathymodiolus > Bathymodiolus brooksi. Next base: position 1,732,432 of record CAVMGF010000075.1, read on the forward strand.
AGGCTTTCCAAAGAAAAAGGTTATACGAAATGCCACTTGCAAGTACAAATAAACAAAGGGTATATATAACGTAATGATTAGCCCATATAAGTATATTCCTTTCTGCTATATTCCATTTACTCGCTAAAAACACCTTGTTTTGATAAAGCGATTCACTAATATTTTTATCTACATGGTACTGAAGAGTATTAAAAATCTTCCCTATAAAATTAAACACCTAATTTAACCCTCCGAGCCTAATCGGTTACCAGCTAAAGTTAGTTCGCCTGAGATGAGTTTGGGTAACAAAGTATCTCTCAGTTCGATGAGAACATTATTTTCTTGATGTTTTAATGAGATAGCATGATAAAAATCTTGAACTAACATTGAATAATTTTTCTGAATATCACTTGGTGGTAAGACTATTGCCCAATCCATTATTGCTTTTTTATCTCCTCTAGGCATTTTAGAGCCTTTAGAGGTTGCCATCATATAATCAAAAAAAACATCTTGGAAAAGTAAATTAAATCTCAAGTTTCGGAGTTCATATTTACCAATAAAAATACCCTAACATGCTGATATAAAAGAATAAAATACCTACTTGTGTTATAATTCTTGTTAACTAGACAATAAAAAAAACACAAGAGGCATAAAATGAAGTCTGACATAAATGATTTTGGTTTACCATCGCTTACTGCGGATTTACTTAATCAACAAAATCTAAATATAGATAATACGTTTAGTACAACATGGAAAAACATTGGCTTTAAAGATCTCTTAAAACGCGCAAAATTTAACAAACGATCTGGCACTTCAGCTGACAGTGTTGTGTACCTCTTGATGTTGTGGGTTTGGCTAAAAGTAAACTCTGTTTCGATGTTCTCAAGGGATGCGTTATTGAGTTTCTCATCCTCAAAAAAAGATGCCCTCTACGATTTTATTAACCATGAAAACTTGGATTGGCGAAAGCTACAATTATTGACAGCAAAAAAAATACTTAAGCCCCATGAAGGAAATAAATTGAATGCTTTTGTTATCGATGATTCAGTTAAAATCAGACGTGGTAAAAAGATGCCAGGTGTTTCAAAGCACTTCGATCACTTAACCGCTCGATGTGTCAATGGGCAACAAATAGTGACGCTAGGCCTTGCTAATGACGAGTTATTTACGCCGATTGATAATGAAATATTTATCAGTAAAACTGACAGACAGGTTGCTGATTATCAGTTTAAAGATGGTCGTAGTATTGCAGCAAAACGTTACGAAAAGTCAAGAGAGCAAACTAAACCTGATATGGTTTGCGACATGATATCAAGAGCAATACGCAATGGTATTAACGCCGAATATTTTTTAGCAGATGCTTGGTTTGCAACGAAACGAATATTAAAAATGACGGTGGAACAATCACTTGTAGCAATTGTTCGAATGAAGCGAAATAAAATGAAGTATCGCTTTATGGAAAATGGAGAGAGTAAGTTACTGAGTGCTGAAGAGTTATATAAGCAACATATCAAAGGTCAATGGCATAACCTAAAAAATATTCCTTACCAAAGCAAATCAATTATTGTTGAGTTGAATTTAACGACTGAGACTAAAAAAGATCCACAATGGATTAAAGTTAAGCTTCTGTACGTTCGGTCTATGAATGAAGCCAAACAACAAGCGAGCAAAAATGATTGGGCTCTCTTTTTATCAACGGATAGCCTACTTGAAGATGAAAAAATACTTGAAATATATGCACTACGTTGGGGAATTGAAGTTTACTTTAAAGAGGCGAAACAAAAGCTTGGTTTTTTAAAAGAACAAAGCCGCCACTATGGTGCGTACATCGCTTCTATTCATCTAACTGGATTGCGTTTTTGTTTACTATTATTTGCAAAAGAAGAGCAAGTGGGAGCCAAGTTAAGTGAGGTTAGAAATGACTTTGAAGAAAGCCTTACGACGTTGAATTTTGGGTGTAAATTATGGGGTTTATTTAAAGCATTAATTGCAGGCGCTCTCAATGAAATAGGTAATTTAACCGAAAGTAAAAAATCAGAGATCTTAAAAAAGATCGATCAAACTGTTATTGGCTTTTTTACGAAAGCGCTACAAATGGATCAATTCACAATACGGCAAGAGGCACTGATATGATGGAAAATAAAACAGAAAAAGCTATAATTTCAACGAATATGAACTCCGAAACTTGAGTTAAATATATATTCTTTATTTTTAGGTTCAATTGCTTCAAAACCTAAAACGTCATTAGAACGACCGCCACTAGATACTGCAAACCAAATTTTCTTAAAATAAGGTCTTATATTTGAAACTAATATATGACCTGCATGATATGCCGGTGCTGTTTTCATTTCAGGGAGTTTAGATGCTTTGGTTACTCCACTTTTGTTAGCATTCATATTATCCGTAGATATATAGTTATCCAGTGTTAACAAATCTCCTTGTATTCGATCAGAGGTAAACTTTGCAACTGACGATAAACTTCCAGCTCCCCACCCCATCGGTACCCACCCCAGTTGTTCGTTAAATTCAAACTCGCTTGGGAAGTGTTGGTGGATATTGTTATCGAGAACACTACTCGCATCTTTATTTGCGTTTGTGTTATTTGCAAACACACTTGAATTTTGTAGTTTTGCGAGTGTTGCTCTGCCTGTTTCAGTGGAATTAAGGGCATGCAAACGCTTTTCAACACGTTTTTGTAAAAACTCAGGAAAGTCAGTAGGCAGTTTGCTTAGATCGAAATCAATTTTAGCCAACAGATTATCAAACACTGGATCAAAATCCACAAACCAGCTTTTAAACAAAGTCTGCGCCATCTGCTCAAGTGTTTGGTTGGCTTCTTTGTTAAGCTCGATTTTATCACTAATTGAACTTAGCATATCGCAAATTTTAACTTGCTGGCTCTTTGGTGGTTCTGGGATTTGAAATTTGGGTATTTCGCGACACTTTAAACTTTCAAATATAGATCCAGGATTTAAATATTTTGCAACTTCATTCCACCACTCTGTTCCTTGTACCGCCCATCGTAGATACTCAGGGTGCAACCGTTCTCCGGTCGGCCTAAGTAGAACCAAGTTTTGTCCAAGAGCAAATTTAACACCTTGAGGTACGTAAACAGTTTCACCAGAATTACATCTTCTTGATAAAATAACATCTCCAAATTTTGGATTAGCTTTACGAGTCCAAGTTACATAATCTTCCTCCGATATTAAACGAGGTTTTGCTTCAAAGTTAATTGCACCTTTGTCCATTTGAGGAATGCCAATATAAGGAACACCATTTTCAACAGCTTTGGGGGTTTTGTGGTCACAATCAATGAGCTCAACACCCAATTCCGCAAGGGATGTAGTTTTCCACTTATTCTCCATAACCCAGCCTCTCAAAATTTTATTAATCGCTTTACTCTCGTTCCCAAGCTCTGCGTGGTAATGCATATTATTTGTCATTTAACACTTCCCATAAACATCTTTCTAAGGCCAATTCCATATCGATTTATTTGCTTATTCACTATTTTCACCTGCTGTTACATTTCTTAACTGCTCTTGTACGCGCTCGCGCTCTTTTTGTAGTACGGTGCGCAACTCTTCTTCTGTTGGTAGTTGCGTCATATATTGCGATGCAAAAATCTGTTCACTCTCGTTAAGAACTGAATATTTAACCACGGTGTTATTAGTTTCTGAGCATAAAATCAAACCGATAGTTGGGTTATCGGTTGCTTGGCGTTTCTTCTCTTCATACATGCGCACATACATGTCCATTTGTCCGACATCTTGATGGCTTAACTTGTTAAGTTTTAAATCAATAAGCACAAAACATTTGAGGTGGTAATTGTAAAAAACCAAATCAATAAAATAGTCGCCATCATCAGTTATGATGCGTTGCTGTCGTTCAACAAACGCAAAACCCTTTCCTAATTCTAATAAAAAATTTTGTAAATTATTGATGATCCCCTGCTCTAAGTCAGACTCTTGATAGCAACCGCTTTCTAAATTCAGAAAATCAAGAATATAAGGATCGCGTAAATAATCTTTTGCGGTTTCTGCTAAAGGTTGTGTGTTTATTTTAGCTTCTTGCTCAACAGGCGCTTTGTTTTTGCTAGACAACAATCGCTCATAATAAAGTGTACCAATTTGACGTTCTAACGCTCGCACACTCCAATTTTGCAGGGCAGATTCGTGCATATACCAATCTCGTGCCTGTGAATTATCAATCCTTAATAATTTACTGTAATGCGACCAACTCAATTTAGCAGACAGTGTCTGCCAATTTGGAAAAGCAATAAAAAACGCTCTCATATTGGTTAAATTTCTGACTGAAAAACCTTTACCAAAATTCGCTGACAGCTGTTTTGAAAGGTTTTTTAATTGCGCTTTCCCGTATTGCGCGCGAGCCTTTCCTTGTTGGTCATCTTCAACTATTAATTTTCCGATCTGCCAGTACGCTTGCACCATGGAAAAGTTAACACTTTGTTTTACTTGTGATTTAGCTTGGCTGATAACCTGTATGATTTCATTTAACAATACACTCGGAGTTGATCTGTTTAATTCAGTTGTCATTTAAAACCTCCCAGTGACCACCTTTTTTAGCACCAATGCGTTTTATTTTATGATGTTCTTTTAACCATTTTATATGGCGTTCAACGGTGGCACTACCTATATTAAGCTGTTTGGCTAGCTCAGAAGCAGACAATCTAGGACTTTCTTTTATTGTTTCCAGTAATGGTTTAATATTTTCTGGAACATTTATCCCATCATTTATCCCATCATTTATCCCATCATTTATCCCATCATTTATCCCATCATTTATCCCATCATTTATCCCATCATTTATCCCATCATTTATCCCATCATTTATCCCATCATTTATCCCATCATTTATCCCATCATTTATCCCATCATTTATCCCATCATTTATCCCATCATTTATTCCATCATTTATTCCATCATTTATTCCATCATTTATTCCATCATTTATTCCATCATTTATTCCATCATTTATCCCCTCATTTATTCCATCATTTATTCCATCATTTATTCCATCATTTATTCCATCATTTATCCCCTCATTTATTCCATCACTTACTTCATAAGCTTGCTGTTTTCTAGGGAACTCCCAATCGGTAAAATCGCCTGATTCAGTAAAAATGGGAAGGCTTACTTTTGCTTCGGCACAATGATCTTTGATACGTTGAATGCCACTGCCCCATTGTTCAACTAAATCAAGTTGCTTGAATACGCGGGCGATAACGGTATTGCGAATTTCGGAACGACCTTTTTGTACTTCAGCCATTGTTAAACCATTTGGTAGCCCACCAGGAGAAACAATGTTGAGCATATCATCGTAAATACCGATTTTTATATCGCGACCAAAATTGCTGTAATCTCGATGCATCACGGCATTTAATAATGCTTCACGAATGGCCGGAATAGGAATTTCATAGGTATCTGTACGCTGTAATCCAAGCACTTCAGCGTGACGGTGGAGGTGATTTTTTATAAACAATTCTGCTTGTTCTATTTGCTGAAACAAATCTCCGCTATATTCTTTTTTGTCTAAGAATACCGACATGGTTACGCCTTTAAATCGGCTGCATTTAATTTCTACATGTTCATAAAAACCAAGTAAAATAAGCAAACCATGTGTCGGGTAATATTGATCATGATCTTCTTTAATTAACTTCAAACTGATTAGTTTTTCTTGTGTTAATGCCTTTCCTGCTCGAAGAAAATGCGCTTCAAGCGAGGACAAATCAAGATCACAAAGTGCCACTTCGTAATTAATTAAAGAATCAAAACTAATGTGATTACGTTGCCTTTCTAATTCCATGACTTGTGCAAGACTGACCGCTCGATTTGTAGCCCCTAGTCGCTGATAACAGCCAACTTCTTTGCCTTGTTTTTTTAAATAATAAGGCAATAACGCACCCCGTTTAACTTCAAGCACTAATATTTCAATACCATTTATATTTTCAATATAGATATTAGGTAATAAAGTGGGGGCAACTAAATCATGCATTATTGAACTTATTTTATCCATCAAGTCAAATAGATCCGCATTTTGTAAACCGATCAATTCTCTATTATCACTCACACCAATCAATAATTTTCCACCAGCGGAATTAGCAAATGAAATTAAACTTTTAACCCACTCTTTGCTACTAGGTAGCTGTGCTTTAAATTCGAGCGTTTTACTTTTGCCCCTTTTAATTTCAAGCAATAAAGGATGATCACTCCCCATAACCCAAGGCCTCCAAGTTTTGTCGGATCGCTTTGTCAAGTACAGTCGCTTGGCTCATCTGTTTGTAAAGTGTTTGGCTGAGCTGGCTCATTTTGGTCTCGAACGGAATGCCATCATCTTCAATTTCTGCTGCGCCAACATAACGCCCGGGAGTTAGGACGTAATCGTTGGCTTGCATATCAGCGAGGGTTGCTGATTTACAGTAACCGGCAATATCTTGATATTCTTGCTGTGTTTCTGCCAGTTCTTCACCACGCCAAATATGGTAGGTTGCGGTAATTTGTGCGATGTCATCATTGGTTAATTCTTTTAAGGTGCGGTTAACCATTGTGCCCATTTCACGCGCATCAATAAACAGGGTTTCACCTTGGCGGGAGCGGCGTTTTAATCGTCCTTTTTCATCATTATTGGTTTTATCTTTACTAATAAACCATAAACAAACGGGAATTTGTGTGGTGTAAAACAGTTGCCCTGGTAGTGCAATCATACAATCGACAAGATCGTTCTCGATGATCTTTTGGCGAATATCCCCCTCACCGCTAGTGTTTGATGACATTGACCCGTTCGCTAAGACAAAACCTGCGGTGCCATGCTCGCTCAGTTTTGAAATCATGTGCAAAATCCACGCGTAGTTAGCATTACCTGTTGGCGGTGTTGGATAACCTGCCCAACGAGCATCGTCTACTAATTCGTTATCTGCGCGCCATTGTTTTTGGTTAAATGGAGGATTCGCCATAATGTAATCGGCTTTTAAATCAGGGTGCTGATCTTTAAAAAAGCTATCGCCTGCAATATCCCCTAAATTACCTGAAATACCACGCACTGCGAGATTCATCTTCGCTAGTTTATAGGTGGTATTGGTGTATTCCTGACCATAAATAGAGATATTTTTTTGATTGCCGTTATGACTATTGATAAATTTTAGCGATTGCACAAACATACCGCCCGAGCCACAACACGGATCGTATATTTTACCTTGAAAGGGTTCTATCATATCGGCAATCAGGGTAACAATAGACTTGGGCGTATAGAACTCACCACCGCCTTTACCTTCTGATGCGGCAAATTTACCTAAAAAATATTCATAAACGCGCCCAACAAGATCTTCTTCTGTTTTACTGTTGTCATTGCTGATCGTGTCAATATTATTAATAGTATCGATCAAGGCAGAAAGTTTACTGGCATCAAGCCCTAAACGTGAAAAATAGTTATCAGGTAATGCGCCAGCGAGGGCTTTATTGTTCTTTTCAACAGCATGCAAAGCAGAGTCAATTTTAACGGCAATATCATCTTGCTTGGCATTAATTTTGATAACCGACCAACGTGCTTTGCTTGATAAATAGAAGACATTTTCCATGGTGTAAAAATCCACCATATCGACATATTCTGAGCCATATTGTTTTTCTATGGCATTTTTTCGCATTTCAAATTTGTCACTAATAAATTTCAAGAATATAAGGCTCAATACGATATGTTTGTATTCTGAGGATTCAACACTACCACGCAATTTATTAGCGCTATCCCATAACGCTTCTTCAAAGCCGACTGCGGTTTTTTTAGTTGTTTTTGTAGTCGTCACTTTTTTTGCAGATCTAGCCATGAAAGCCTCTTTAAATTATTAATTATTTATAGGGGCATCATACCTTATTTTATCTGTTTTATAAGATTGAATTTCGGGAGGGTTATGCGTTACCACGCAGATTGCGGGAACGATTTTAATGAGATTGGCTTTGCGTGATAAATCAGCTACCTACAAATGGTAAATGAGGTATCCTAGCTCCCAGCTTCGTGTGGTAATTCGAACGAGGTAAACAATTGCATACGTTGAAAGGGTATGCATTACCACGCGGCAACGATTTAGCGGTTAAGTCATGCTGTCGCTTAGCCTATGCATTACCGCGCGGGAACGATTTACGGGTGTCGTGGAAACGAGTTAAGGTAAATGATTTATGCTAAAGATGGCTGTAAAATTTAATCAAGTTAGACTTATTAGCCCATGTCACAGGCGGACCATTTAACACCTTCTGACAAGTCAGCACGGTAAATTTGTAATCTACAGCTGCGAATCCTGAAAAAAAGCCTTGCCGCGATATGGTCGCTGGACCTATGGTTACTGGAATACATTTATTAGCATGGAAGCCCATAACAACTATATTTTTAGCGCCGCGAGCTGGAGATATGCTCCTTAACCACTGAAGTAATGAGGTATCGTTAAATGCATTCTGACCATGCTTATTGAATACTATTGTGTCCATTGGAAGAAGTGCTCTGAGCGGTGTGTGGGTGGCGGTGATACTTCTGGTATCTAAATAAGAATCATGTTTACCATAACGATATCTAGAACGTCCTATTGGTTCATTTATATCATATTGAACAAAAGCAATGGGGCAATTATATGTTTGAGCTAACATCATAACTTTTTGTTGAGCCGCAGTAACATCCCTTACTGCTAAGGAACTAATCCTATTAGAATCAAAAGGCTCCATTGAGCAGTCGAGGTAGCCACATTCATCAAGAACAAGTACAGCTAAAGAAGAACTTAACGTTTGCATTGCTTGTAAAAGACTGCCCGGAACCTCCATGATAACCCTTATTTTATAAAACATTTAATTTAATGTGCGCTTAGTAATATCATTGTAGAAAATTTGCTTTTTATACTTGTGAGTTTGCTGTTTAAATTTGTATAACATGATACACGTAGTGGATGTTACTCTATTTTATTTTAGATGTATATTTATTTGATGCTAAATACGACATTTTTTTGCGGTGTGTTTTAAATAAAAGCAGGAAGGAGTCTATGTAATGATAAGTTAAGTGGCATAATTAATAGCTAAGTCTTCTCTTAATAAAAGAGCAAGTGATTTTCAATCGAGATGGAACGAGTTAGCGGTTAAGGCATGCTGTGTGCTGGGCCTATACATTACCACGCTGCGCGTGGGAACGAGTTAGTCTTCTCTTAAAAAAATAGCCATTTATTTTCAATCGAGAGGGAACGAGTTAGCGGTTAAGTCACGCTGTTCGCTGAGGCTATACATTACCACGCTGCGCGTAGGAACGAGTTAGTCTTCTCTTAAAAAAATAGCCATTTATTTTCAATCGAGAGGGAACGAGTTAGCGGTTAAGTCACGCTGTGTGCTGGGCCTATACATTACCACGCTGCGCGTAGGAACGAATTATAGATGACTATCAATACAAGGGAGTAATTTATGCTAAAGATGGCTGAAAAATGCAAGTTGTTCGCTATATTTAGCCCACCACGCAGGCGGACCATTTAACACCTTCTGACAAGTTAGGACGTTAAACCCGTAACTTAATGCCCCCAACCCATTGAGTTCATTTTCTAGTGGATCTAAGGTTGCTGGAATACATTTATTAGAATGCCAGCCTATAACCACTAAATTGTGAACGTCTCTCATGCTAGCCTGCCACTTTATCCAATCATTTAATGGGGTATCGTGAAATGCATTTGAGGCACGCTTATTTATTACGATTGTATCCATTGGAAGAAGTGCTCTGAGCGGTGTGTGAATGGCTTTAGGACCCCTGGTCTCTAAATACTGATGATACTCATCATAATTAAAATCTTTACCTTGACGATATAGATAAACGCCTGACTCTCGAGATATATCAAATTGAATAAAAATAATGGGACAATTATTTGCTTTAGCTAACATGATAACTCGTTGTTGAGCCCAGGTAACATCATCTCCAGGTAAGAAACTAACTCTCTGTGAAGCAAAAGGATCCATCTGGTCTTCGACGTAGCCTGATTCATCAATAACTAGTACAGCTAAAGACGAACTTAACGTTTGTATTGCTTGTAAAAGACTGCCTGGAACTTCCATGATAACCCTTATTTTATAAAACATTTAATTTAATGTGCGCTTAGTAATATCATTGTAGAAAATTTGCTTTTTATACTTGTGAGTTTGCTGTTTAAATTTGTATAACATGATACACGTAGTGGATGTTACTCTATTTTATTTTAGATGTATATTTATTTAATAATAAATACGCTATTTTTTTGCGGTGTGTTTTAAATAAAAGCTGGAAGTAGTCTATGTAATTATAAGTTAAGTGGCATAATTAAGAGCTAAGTCTTCTCTTAAGAAAAGAGCAAGTGATTTTCAACAGTGTGGGAACTAATTAGTCTTATCTTAAAAAAAGAGCCATTGATTTTCAACAGAGTGGGAACGATTTACCGGTTAAGTAATGCTGTCAGCTGAGGCTATGCATTACCAAGCTGCGCGTGGGAACGATTTACGGGTGTCGTGAGACTGAGTGGTATACACCTAGTTTCCAGACACTAAGCAAGCCTTAGGTCCCATGTTCAGCGTGGGAGAGATTTAAAAAAAGAGCCATTGATTTTCAACAGAGTGGGAACGATTTACCGGTTAAGTAATGCTGTCAGCTGAGGCTATGCATTACCAAGCTGCGCGTGGGAACGATTTACGGGTGTCGTGAGACTGAGTGGTATACACCTAGTTTCCAGACACTAAGCAAGCCTTAGGTCCCATGTTCAGCGTGGGAGAGATTTAAAAAAAGAGCCATTGATTTTCAACAGGGTGGGAAAGATTTACTGGTTAAGGCATGCTGTTTGCTGAGGCTATGCATTAGCAAGCTGCGCGTGGGAAAGATTTACCGGTTAAGGCATGCTGTCCGCTGAGGCTATATATTAGCAAGCTGCGTGTGGGAACGATTTACGGGTGTCGTGGGACTGAGTGGTATACGCTTAGTTTTCAGACTCTAATCAAGGCTTAGTTCTCATGCTCAGCGTGGGAGCTATTTAAAAAAAGAGCCATTGATTTTCAACAGAGTGGGAACGATTTACTGGTTAAGGCATGCTGTTTGCTGAGGCTATGCATTACCAAGCTGCGCGTGGGAAAGATTTACGGGTGTCGTGATACAGAGTGGTATACACCTAGTTTCCAGACACTAAGCAAGCCTTAGTTCCCATGTTCAGCGTGGGAGCTATTTAAAAAAAGAGCCATTGATTTTCAACAGAGTGGGAACGATTTACTGGTTAAGGCATGCTGTTTGCTGAGGCTATATATTACCAAGCTGCGCGTGGGAAAGATTTACGGGTGTCGTGATACAGAGTGGTATACACCTAGTTTCCAGACACTAAGCAAGCCTTAGTTCCCATGTTCAGCGTGGGAGCTATTTAAAAAAAGAGCCATTGATTTTCAACAGAGTGGGAACGATTTACCGGTTGAGTAATGCTGTCCGCTGAGGCTATGCATTACCAAGCTGCGCGTGGGAAAGATTTATGGGTGTCGTGAGACTGAGTGGTATATGCTTAGTTTCCAGACACTAATCAAGCCTTAGTTCCCATGTTCAGCGTGGGAGCTATTTAAAAAAAGAGCCATTGATTTTCAACAGAGTGGGAACGATTTACCGGTTAAGTAATGCTGTCCGCTGAGGCTAAATATTAGCAAGCTGCGCGTGGGAAAGATTTACGGGGGTCGTGGGACTGAGTGGTATACGCTTAGTTTCCAGACTCTAAGCAAGGCTTAGGTCCCATGTTCAGCGTGGGAACTATTTAAAAAAATAGCCATTGATTTTCAACAGAGTGGGGACGATTTACCGGTTAAGTAATGCTGTTCGCTGAGGCTATGCATTAGCAAGCTGGGCGTGGAACGATTTACGGGAGTTGTGGGACTGAGTGGTATACGCTTAGTTTTCAGACTCTAATCAAGGCTTAGTTCTCATGATCAGCGTGGGAACTATTTAAAAAAAGAGCCATTGATTTTCAACAGAGTGGGAACGATTTACTGGTTAAGGCATGCTGTTTGCTGAGGCTATGCATTAGCAAGCTGCGCGTGGGAAAGATTTATGGGTGTCGTGAGACTGAGTGGTATACGCTTAGTTTCCAGACACTAATCAAGCCTTAGTTCCCATGTTCAGCGTGGGAGCTATTTAAAAAAAGAGCCATTGATTTTCAACAGAGTGGGAACGATTTACCGGTTAAGTAATGCTGTTCGCTGAGGCTATATATTACCAAGCTGCGCGTGGGAACGATTTACGGGTGTCGTGGGACTGTGTGGTATACGCTTAGTTTTCAGACTCTAAGCAAGGCTTAGTTCCCATGTTCAGCGTGGGAACGATTTACGGCTGTAGTGGTAACGAGTTAAGGTAAGTGATTTATGCTAAAGGTGGCTGTAAAATTTAATCAAGTCAGAAGAATCACCCCACCGCGCAATCGGACCATTTAACACCTTCTGACAAGTAAGTACGTTATAGTTGTACTCTACAGCGCCAGGTTCTGTATTAAGCCCTTGCCACGATATGGCCTCTGGACCTATGGTTGCTGGAATACATTTACGAGAATGCCAGCCTATAACCACTAAATTTTCAACGCCACGATTTTGATACTGGCACCCTAACCAATAAGGTAATGAGGTATCGTGAAATGCATTTGGGCTATGCTTATTGATTACTTCGGTGTTCCTTGATAGAAGTGCTCTAAGTGGTGTGTGAATGGCGTCATAACTGTTGAGATCTAAAGAAAAACCCTGTTTACCATAACGATATTTATAAGATCCTACCGGTTTCTTTTTATCACATTGAATAAAAGCAATGGGGCAATTATATGCTTTAGCCAACATGATAACTCGTTGTTGAGCCCAGGTCACATCTTTTCCTGGTAAGAAACTAATCCTCTGTTTAGCAAAAGGCTTCATTGAGCCTTCAATGTAGCCAGATTCATCAACAACAAGTACAGCTAAAGAAGAACTTACCTCTTGCATTGCTTGTAAAAGACTGCCAGGAACCTCCATGATAACCCTTATTTTATAAAACATTTAATTTAATGTGCGCTTAGCAATATTAATCTAGAAAATTTGCTTTTTTATATTTGTGAGCTTGCTGTTTAAATTTGTAGCAAACATGATGCGATGGTAGTGTACTTCATGTCATTTCAGACGGCTATTTATTTAAAAATAAATGCGCTATATTTTTGCTTAACGCTTTAAGCAAAGGCAGGAAGGAGCGTGTCTAATGATGGTGAAGTTATAGAATTAACACCTAAGTTTTCTTAAAAAAATAGCCAGTGATTTTCAACAGCTAGGGAATGAGCTAGCGGTTAAGTCACGCTGTTTGCTGAAGCTATGCATTACCACGCGGTGCATGGGAAAGAGTTGCGAGTTTATGTCAAATATTGCTGTAAAATTTAATATTTGGTGATTTATTCGCCCATATCTCGTCCCGACCAGTTAACACATCTTGACAAGTAAGAACGGTAAAACCGTGATCTATTGCGCCAGCTCCTTCGGCATCTGGAGTGAATTTACGCTTTATATTTTCAGGACCTATCGTTGCGTCAATACATATATTAGTTTCGGTGCCCATAACAACTAAAGTCGTAATGGGAGAACCGTTGCCAGCTGTTGCTAGTGTTTCTAGTAATGTTGTATTGCCATGAAAAGCATTAAAAGTATGCTTATTGATCATTATTGTATTTAGTGGAAGAAGTGCTGTGATCGATAGTTTGGTATTAGATCTGTGATCACCAAGGGCAGTATAAGAAGCATATTTTCCTTCTGGATACCTCAGCCTAGATTGAATTAAAAAAATCGGACAATTATATACTTGAGCTAACATGATCACTTTTTTTTGATTCAAGGTAACCTCATAACTAGTCCTCTGCAACTTAAAAGGTATTATGTAATGGGCGCCATCGTAGGAGCCATCATATTCATCAATAACAAGTACCGCTGCCGACGCGATTTCTTCTTGCATTGCTTGTAAAAGACCGCCGTTAATATACATAATGCTCCTAACTTTATACAAAATTTAATTTAATGCACCTTTGGCAATATTATTGTCGAAAATTTCCTTTTTAAATACGTAAGTTCCTTTTTAAATACGTAAGTTCCTTTTTAAATTCGTACAACATATTACGTGTAGTGGATGATACTTTGTTTTATATGACATGTCTATTTATTTTACAATAAATACGACATTTTTTATGGGGATTTAAATGAAGGTAGGAAGGAGTGTGTCTAATGATGAGTAAAGCCACTGAATTAATGGCCAAGTATTCTCTTAAAAAAATAGCCAGTGATTTTTAACAGAGTGGGAATGAATTCCGATAAGGTACGCAATTTATGTCAAAGGTGGTTGTAAAATTTAATCTTTGATGATTTATTAACCCATGACCAGTCCGTTTTAACACCATCTAACACCTGCTTACAACTCAGCACGTTAAATTTGTGATCTATAGCACCAAGCCCCGTTTCACAGCCTTCCGACGATATGAAATTTGGACCTATGGTTGCTGGAATACATATATTAGCATGGTAGCCAACAACAACTAAATTTTTAACACCGCACCCTTGATTAGCTTGTGCTAATAACCCGAGTAAGCCAGTCTTGAGAAATGCATTATCGGTATGCTTATTGATTATTTGTGTATGCATTGGAAGAAGTGCTCTGAGCGGTGGGTGAATGACTCGACTTCTACCAGCATGGTGCAAATACCAAGTATTAACATGGTCATATATAAAAGGCCCTATAGTATAATTCAAATGGTATTGAACTAAAAAAATGGGACAATTATATGCTTGAGCTAACATGATAACTTTTTGTTGAGCAGCAGTTGGATCCTTTATAGAGCCATAATTCCACCTGCCATAATCAAAAACCTCATTCCACCCTTCTCTGTATCCAGCTGTATCAATTACAAGCACTGCTGAACTTGAAATTACCTCTTGCATTGCTTGTAAAAGACTGCCTGGAACCTCCATGATAACCCTTATTTTATAAAACATTTAATTTAATGTGCGCTTAGCAATATTAATAGAAAATTGCCTTTTTATATTTGTGAGTTTGCTGTTTAAATTTGTACAATATAATACACGCAGTGCATGTTACTCTATTTTATTTTAGATGTGTGTTTATTTAACAATAAATATGATATTTTTTGCAGTGTGTTTTAAATAAAAGCAGGAAGGAGTCTATGTAATGATAAGTTAAGTGGCATAATTAATGGCTAAGTCTTCTCTTAAAAAAAGAGCCAGTTATTTTCAATCGAGTGGGAACGAGTTAGCGGTTAAGTCACTCTGTTTGCTGAGGCTATGCATTACCACGCTCCTGTGGGAAGGAGTAAAGGTAAGTAATTTATGCTAAAGAGAGCTGTAAAATTTAAGCGAATCAGAAGACTTAGTCCACGACACAGGCTTACCAAGTAACTGATCACCATTTAACACCTTCTGGCAAGTCAGCACGTTAAATTGGTAATCTATAGCGCCAAGTCCACAATTACGGTTTAGCAATGATATGTAACTTGGGCCTATGGTTGCTGGAATACATATATGAGAATGCCAACCCATAATAACTAAATTTTCAACGCCACGAGTTTGATGCTGGCCATCTAACCAACAAAGTAATGGGGTCTCGAGAAATGCATTTGAGGTATGCTTATTGATTACTTCTGTGTTCATTGGAAGAAGTGCTCTGAGCGGTGTGTGAATGGTTTCAGGACTCCTGGTATCTAAACAAGAATCATGTATACCATAACGATATGTATAACGTCCTATCGGTTTATCTTTATCATAGTGAACAAAAGCAATAGGACAATTATATGCTTGAGCTAACATGATAACTCGTTGTTGAGCCCATGTAACATCATCTCCAGGGAAGAAACTAACTCTCTGTGAAGCAAAAGGCTCCATTTCTCCTTCGACGTAGCCACATTCATCAATAACAAGTACCGCTAAAGAAGAACTTACCTCTTGCATTGCTTGTAAAAGACTGCCTGGAACCTCCATGATAACCCTTATTTTATAAAACATTTAATTTAATGTGCGCTTAGCAATATTAATCTAGAAAATTTGCTTTTTTATATTTGTGAGCTTGCTGTTTAAATTTGTACAAGATATTATACGCAGTGCATGCTACTATATTTTATTTTAGTTGTATATTTATTTAACAATAAATATGATATTTTTTGCAGTGTGTTTTAAATAAAAGCAGGAAGGAGCATGTCTAATGATGGTGAAGTAATAGAATTAATGGCTAAATTTTCTCTTTAAAAATAACAAGTTATTTTTAATCGCAGTCCAACATTTAGGCAATGAACGATGTTTCTAGGGTATTGTTATTAATAAGCAAGCCTCAGCGAGGCAAAATCAATTATTCTAAGATATTTTATTAATCTAAACAATGAATTACTCGTAAAAAGACGCGTTAGACTTTATGCTAAATTCGGCTACAATATGTAATGTCAATATCGCGCTTACAGTGAATAAACCAATCAGCATGACCATTTAACACCGCATGACCAGTTAGCACGGTCAAATTGTGCTGTATTGCTCCAGGCCCTTTGCGATAGTATCGCTTAGTAGGAGTGTTTATACCTATAGTTGCCCTAACACATACATTGGCATGGTAGCCCATAACCACTAAATTCTTAATTCTATCTTGCTCTAATATACCAGCTAGGCCAGTATCGACAAATGCATTTGGATTTTGCTTATTAATTACTCTTGTATTTGTTGGAAGAAGCACTCTGAGCGCTAGTCTGGTATCCATTGCGTACCTGGTAATGTCATCTTCATCAAAATAACATCCAGGATCATTACAAAAACCGTTTTGAACCAAAAAAATAGGACGATTATATGCTTGAGCTAGCATGATAATTTTTTGTTGGGCAGCAGTTGCATCGATTACAGGGCCATAATTCCACCTGTCGGGATCAGTATACACTGGTATGTCACCGTCAATGGCGTTGTCGTTTTCATCAATAACAAGTACCGCTGCATCATAAATTACCTTTTGCATTTCCTTTAAAAGACTGCCGTTAATAAACATAATGATCCTTACTTTATAAAAAAATTAATTGAGTATTCACTTAGCAATATTCTTTTGGGAGTCTTCTTTGAAAAGGCTTAAAAAACCACCTATATGGTACGCTATTGTAAGTTAGCTGCAAAGCATTAAAATACTATGTTGCCTTTTAGCGTTATGTTTTAAGTGAAGATAGTAAAGCGCATATGCAATGCTGAAATTAGTCACACAACTAATACCTTACTATTCTTAAAAAAAGCAGATATTTGATTTTTAACACTATTGCTATGCTTCTTTTACTGTTTATCGGGAGGCTAGAAATAGGCAATGAATGGCTCTCGAGTGTATTGCCATTGTGAGCAATAAATCCGTGACCTATCAAGCTCTAAATTCAGAGTGGAGTGATACTAAAAATTTTGTCTGCAGAAAGCTTACCTCCCAACTGGGTAAATTAAAATTATCTCAATAGGTATAAACACTGGATGATGAGCCAATTTAAGCGTTATAATTTATGCTAAAATTGTTTGTAAAATTTAATCTGCGGAGAGGCCTTAGACCATTCAACAGCATCACCATTTAACACTTTCTGGGAAGTCAGCACGGTAAAGTTTAGATCTACAGCGCCAGCTCCTATAGCAGAAGGTCGACCTAAATAAACTAGTGAAGATACGATTGCTTGTGGACCTATGGTTGCTGGGACACATACATTAGAATGCCCGCCCATAACAACTAAATTATTCACGCCAGCACCGTTATATTGGCTATTTAATAGCCGCTCTAAGTTGGTACCGTGAAATGCATTATAGCTATGCTTATTGATTATTGCTGTTTCCATTGGAATAAGCGATCTAAGCGATATTTGGGTAGTCGATTTGAACAGGCCACGGATATTATTACAATAATAAGTTGCGGCAGGATACATGAACTCGAATTGAACTAAAAAAATCGGACAATTATATGCTTGAGCTAACATGATAACTTTTTGTTGACGCGCGATTGTATCTATTGCTGGGAATAAATTAAACCTGAAAGGATCATTAGGCTCATTAGGATCATCAGGATCCTTTTGGAAGGTGTTTTTATCAGATTCATCAAGAATAATCACCGCTAAAGATGCAATTTTCTCATGCATTGCTTGTAAAAGACTGCTGTTAATAACCATAAAGATCCTTGCGTTATAACAAAATTAATTGAATATTCATTTGGTAATATTATTTTATGGAGTTTTGTTTTGAACGCTCTTAAAAAACTATCGATATGATATTTTATTTTAAGTTAATTGTAAATGACATTAAAATACTATGTAGCCTTTTAGCGTTATGTTTTAAGTGAATATAGTAAAGCGCAGATGTAATGCTCAGTTAAGCGCACAACTAATGCCTTAATCTTCTTAAAAAAAGCAGAGTTGATTTTTGATACTATTACTATGATTCTTTGATTGTTTATCTGGTGGTTAGAAATAGGCAATGAATGGCTCTCGAGTGTATTGCCATTGTGAGCAATAAATGCGTGACCTATCAAGCTCTAAATTGAGCGTGGAGTGATACTAAAAATCTTGTCGGCAGAAAGCTTACCTCCCAACTGGGTAAATTAAAATTCTTTCAATGGATATATGTTTGCTGGGTAGCTTTGTATCGGCAGGCTATAAATAGATGACCAACCGCGTTTTGAGTGCATTTTCATTGTGGGCAGTAAGGCTCATAAAAAAAGCAAAAAGAAATTATTTTTAGATTGTTTATTAACCTAAACAATGGATGACGAGCCAACTTAAGCGTTAGAATTTATGTTAAAGTTCACTGTAAAATTTAATTCGTGAATCCTCCGCCTTAGACCAACCCGCAAAACCATTTAACACCGCCTGACTAGTTAGCACGGTAAAGTTGTTCTGTATTGCTCCATTTCCTTTGGTATGGCAGCTAACCGTGTTAGCGGGTAGACCTATAGTTGCCGGAACACATATATTACCATGCCAGCCCATAACGACTAAATTCTTAACGTTAGGATTTCGATATGTTTGCGTTAATATATCGTCTAAACCGGTACTAAGAAATGCATTTGGGTTATGCTTATTCACGATTGGGGTAGTTGTAGGAAGGAGTGTTCTGAGCGATGGTTTGGTCTTAATTTGGAGAGTGGCGATGTGATGCGGATTTGTAGGAAGTCCAACAGGAATCCATGGTTCGAAGTGCAACAGCACTATCGGACGATTATATGTTTGAGCTAACATGATAACTTTTTGCTGGGCAGCAGTTACATCATTTACAGGTCCATAATTCCACCGGTCATCATCATTATACATTTGTTCGGAACCGTCAGAGCTACTTACTATTTCATCAATAATAAGTACGGTTAGATCCGCAATCACAGCTTGCATTTCCTTTAAAAGACTACCTAGCAGATACATAATGGTTCTTACTTTACAAAAATCTTAATTTAATATGTCTTGGCCACATTATCGTAGAAAGTTTTCTTTTAAAACCCTTAAAAAAATCATCAATATAATATTTCATTTCGAGTCAGTTGTAAACAACATTAAAATACTCTAAAGCCATAAAAAAGATTACTCGAATTGCATGTTATTTTATTCTGGCTGTAAATTTACCTAAATAATGATCAAGATCTTCATTCTTGAATTTGTTTATCATATTTTGTGTTATCTTGGCGATAAACATTTGCTTTTTTACTAAAATAGAGCACTATAAAATGTTTTTATGTTTTATTTATAAAAATGTTTTTATGTTTTATTTATAAAATGTTTTTATGTTTTATTTACAATAATATTTGTATCAATTTTAATATTTAGGAGAAATACACGATGACAGTAAGCAATCTCACTGAATTAAATGCAATGGTCGCACGCGTAAAAATTGCTCAACAGAAATTTGCTACTTTCCCACAAGAAAAGGTAGATACAATTTTTCGCGCAGCGTCACTTGCGGCTTCAACAGCACGCATCGAACTCTCGAAAATGGCGGCCGAAGAAACGGGCATGGGTATTATGGAAGACAAGGTCATTAAAAATCATTTTGCCTCTGAATTTATCTATAACAAATATAAAGATGAAAAAACCTGTGATGAAATTTGTCGGAATGATGAAGGTGGTACCATTACACTTGCTGAGCCACTTGGTATAGTTTGTGCAATAGTGCCAACAACAAACCCAACGTCAACGGCAATATTTAAGGCTTTAATTTGCCTAAAAACACGTAATGCGTGTGTTTTTTCTCCGCACCCACGCGCTAAAAAGTCGACTAACTTTGCAGCTAAAATTGTTTTAGATGCAGCCGTTAAAGCTGGTGCACCGAAAAACATTATCGGCTGGATCGACGCCCCTTCTGTTGAGCTTTCTCATGCCTTGATGAAACATGATGACATCAATATGATCCTTGCAACGGGAGGAAGTGCGATGGTTAAAGCGGCTTACTCTTCCGGTAAACCTGCTATCGGTGTTGGCGCAGGTAACACGCCTGTCGTGATTGATGAAACAGCTGATCTAAAACGCGCGGTTTCTTCAATTTTAATGTCTAAAACGTTTGATCACGGTATGATCTGTGCGTCTGAGCAAGCTGCAATTGTTGTTGAATCTGTTTACGATGCTGTACGTGCGCGTTTTGCACAATACGGCGCGGCAGTATTAAGCAAAAAGAATGCTGATAAGGTTCGTAAAATACTGCTTATTGACGGTGCTATAAATACTAAAATTGTTGGTCAACCAGCATACAAAATTGCTGAAATGGCAGGTGTAAAGGTACCTTCATCTACCAAAATACTTATCGGTGAAGGGCTTAATGTTACTTGGGATGATCCATTTGCGCATGAAAAATTATCGCCAACGCTAGGATTATTTAAAGCAAAAGATTTTGATGACGCTGTGCGTCAAGCAGCTATCGTACTTGATATTGGCGGTGTTGGTCATACCTCTGTTTTATACACAGACCAAGATGAAAATGATGATCGTATCACTGAATTTGGGAACAAGATGAACACCGCGCGGATTTTAATTAATACGCCAGCATCGCAAGGTGGTATCGGTGATTTATACAATTTTGAATTAGCACCTTCTTTAACTCTGGGTTGTGGATCTTGGGGTGGCAATGCAATTTCTGAAAACGTAGGTCCTAAACATTTAATTAACAAAAAAATTATTGCTAAGCGAGCTGAAAATATGTTGTGGCATAAACTTCCTAAGTCAATTTACTTCCGTCGCGGTTGTTTACCAATTGCACTGGAAGATTATTCAGATAGAAAACGTGCATTGATCGTAACTGACCGTTTCTTATTCAACCATGGTTACATTGATGACGTACGCATAGTTTTAAAAGAAAAAGGCATGGAAGTTGAAGTCTTTCATGAAGTAGAAGCGGATCCTACATTAACAATCGTTAATGCAGGTGCTAAGGCTTGCCTTAGCTACCAGCCTGATCTTATTGTTGCGGTTGGTGGTGGTTCACCAATGGATGCAGCAAAAATTATGTGGGTAATGTACGAGCATCCAGACACTGATTTTAAAGATCTTTCAATGCGCTTCATGGATATTCGTAAACGTATTTACAAGTTCCCGAAAATGGGTAAAAAAGCCGATCTAGTTTGTGTTACAACAACCTCCGGCACGGGCTCTGAAGTCACACCTTTTGCTGTGGTGACTGATGATGCCACAGGGGCAAAATACCCACTGGCAGATTATGAATTAACGCCAAACATGGCTATTATCGACGCAAACCTTGTCATGGATATGCCAAAATCACTTTGTGCATTCGGTGGTTATGATGCAGTGGTTCACTCACTCGAATCTTATGTATCTATTCTTGCCAACGAATACTCTGATGGCCACGCGTTAATGGCGCTTAAATTGCTCAAAGAATACTTGCCTAGCTCTTATGCAAATGGTAAGCATGATCCGGTTGCGCGAGAAAAAGTGCATAACGCTGCAACCATTGCTGGAATGTCTTTTGCGCAGGCTTTTCTTGGTGTATGCCATTCAATGGCGCATAAGTTAGGCGCTGAATTCCATATTCCACATGGGCTTGCAAATGCATTGCTCATATCAAATACCCTGCGTTACAACGCCACAAACACACCTACTAAACAGGCTGCCTTTTCACAATATGATCGCCCAAAAGCACGCGCTCGTTATGCTGAAATAGCAGATCATTTGCAACTAGGTGGTAAAAATACAGAGCAAAAAATTGACAAGCTTCTTGGTTGGTTAGAAAAGCTTAAAAAAGATCTCGATATTCCACTATCAATTAAAGATGCTGGTGTTAATGAAGATGAATTCTTATCTAAAGTCGGTAAATTAGCAGAAGATGCATTTGATGATCAATGTACTGGTGCAAACCCTCGTTATCCACTCATTGCGGAGTTAAAAGCAGTACTTATTGCATCTTACTATGGTGAAGCTTACGAAGACGTACACGATATTGGAGAATAAAATACACCCTTAAAATAAGAAAATATACCCATGTTACGCTTGAGATAAGTGAGTAACGTAACCTGGGTATGTGGTGTCTTGAAGGAATAACTTATTTTAACCAGCAAGATTGATGCGTTATTAATCTAATTGATCTTACTGACCTGCCAATGGAAATTCGCCCATCATTTGCGCAAGTATAAATTGAAATCTATTACCGTTCGAATTTTCGATAACTTTATCCATATTAACAAAGCCTTGCATTACTGATCGCCAATACACTATCTTGAGTTTATTATCTAAAACAGTTAAGAAAAAAGTACCTTTTGCATAGCGATTTTTATCAACACCTTTGCTTGATACCCCTGGTAGCAATCCAAATTTAGCTTGAATATTAGCGTCTGCAATATCATTATTTAATGCAAAAAGGAAACCTATGACAACATCTGCTTGGATAGGATCTGGCTGATAAATATAGCCTTTTGTTTTCAAATAGCGAATAATTTGTTTTTTAATGTGATTTTTTACTTGCAATTTATTTTTTACATCTTTCGTCGATAATATTTTACTGTACTCATCACTCCACGCAAACGTTGTAAAAGCAGGCAACACTTTAGAGGGTTTCCCACTACTGACAATAGTTTCCCGTTGCGCCTTTGCATGACTTTGATTTTTAGAAACCACGGTTGTGCAACTACTTATAAAAAACATTGATAGACATACAATGAATAATTTTTTCATGCTTAAACTCCTAAATTAAATTTCAGTAACAAATGAAGCGGCTTTTTGCATTACCTCAATACCAGATCCAACTTTATGCCCATTTTCACTTAAATGACGTCGCCAAGCTCTCGCCCCTGGCATTCCCTGAAAAAGCCCAAGCATGTGCCTAGCGATGTGATTCAAGTATGATCCGTTGCTTAATTGCTGCTCAATATAAATATACATTTTTTCTAAAACTTGGAATCGTGTTAATATTTCCCTGTCACTTGCAAAAAAAGTTTGATCGACTTGGCTTAACAAATAAGGATTGGCATAAACTTCACGCCCTAGCATCACGCCATCTAAGTGATTAAGATGCATTTTGCATTCATCAAAGGTTTTAATACCTCCATTAATAGCAATGATTAAATGCGGAAAATCTTTTTTAAGTTGATAAACTCGATCGTAGTCAAGCGGAGGACGTTCTCGATTCTGTTTCGGGCTCAACCCAGATAGCCATGCTTTTCGTGCATGTATAATAAATGTATTGCACCCTTTATCATTGACTTGTCCAATAAAATCACAAAGAAACTGATAAGAATCTAGCTCATCAATGCCAAGACGTGTTTTCACCGAAATAGGCAATCCCGTGGCATCGGCCATAGCCTTAACCGCATTACCAACACAGTCAGGCTCCGCCATTAAACACGCCCCAAAACGCCCATTTTGGACACGATCTGATGGACAACCAACATTTAAATTGATTTCATCATAACCATGCTCTTTTCCCGCCAAAGCCGCTTTCGCCAAATCAACACTTGCAAAACCTCCAAGTTGCAAACAAACAGGAGCTTCAACATCCTCTTTTTTAAGGTGATCTCTCTTGCCAAACAAAACCGCACCAGTTGTCACCATCTCTGTATACAACAAGGTGTTTTTAGACATAAGCCTATGGAAATAACGGCAATGACGATCTGTCCAATCGAGCATCGGGGCGATGGAGAAGCGATTTGAAACGTATTTTTTATTTTCTTTGCTATTCATCAATGATTTAACCATCTAAAACGACGACTGCCATCAATCGAAGTTGGTTTATTATCTGTTATTTTGCATTAAAAATCACCCTAAATTGATTCTAAAAATAGTATTTATCATCCAATCAAATAGCTCGTAACGGAAAGGATCATACCCATGTTATCTCATCATAAAATAGGTGACTCAAGAAAAAGCAAGCAAAACCAATAAACCTGAGTAATCAGCCGTTACCGTGGAAAATTAGTTGTTTATTTTGACCTCTGATATATCAACATAGATTTTTGCATTAGAGCGCCTCAATATACATTAAAAATAATCAACAAAGTAAAAATTAATATTGGTAAGTGTCAGTCGTATTTTGACAAATGAAAAGTTAAATTAATAAGGTATATACCCATGTTACTTCGAAATATAAAATCCGCAAGGCAAATTGTGCCGATGTGCGAGGCATAAAATTGAAGGTAAGTTATTCTCAATAGAGATTTTATAACAATGCAAATTGGAGCAAGGAGCCGCGCCCGTTGGTGCGCTAACTCGATTTTTATATGATCGGTAGCAGCCTTGCGTTGCAACATTCAAAAAGGGAGTCCCATTACCTCATGCTGCGCCTTACTCTGATTATCGAGTTCGTGGCGACGTTGTATTTTGAAGCCGCATGGGTATATACAATGGAAAGTTTTAATTTAACCAGTTGGGCGGTAAGCTTTTGCCTAGTGCTTTTGAGTATCAGTGCAAGCAGGGTTTAGATCTTGATAGGTCAAGGGTATAAAGAGCTCCTTAATACAGAGCTTTTAGTAAGACTCAAAAAGTTTTAATAGCGCATTGCTATTATCAAGTATTTCTTTATTTTCGATGTCTTTTCCGTAAACATTATCGGCTAATTTTTGTTTCCTTGATTGAAGTTCAAGTACGCGCTCTTCAACTGTGTGTTCACAAATAAGTTTATAAACAAATACGGGTTTATCTTGGCCAATACGATAGGCGCGATCAGTTGCTTGATTTTCAACGGCTGGATTCCACCACGGATCGTAATGAATAACAGTATCGGCAGCGGTTAAATTAAGGCCCACACCACCCGCTTTAAGAGAGATCAAGAAAACAGGTACTTCCATGGATTGAAATCTATCAATAATTTCACTACGTTTTTTTGTTTGCCCTGTGAGTTTTACAAAATCAATATTGGCATCTTTTAATGCATTTCCAATGATCCCTAGCATGGTTGAAAATTGGGAAAAAATAAGAATGCGGCGACCTTCTTCAATCATCTCAGGAACAATTTTCATTAAAAATTCAAGTTTAGCTGAGCTTTTAATGTTTTTCGCATGTTCAAGTTTGACCAGTTGAGGGTCGCAGCAAACTTGTCTTAATTTAAGTAAGGCATCTAAAAATTCAATACGATTGAGAGCCATTCCTTTTTCTTTGAGTAGATAACGCACTTTTTCTTCCATTGTCAGGCGAATGCTTTCATATAATGTGCGCTGCTCATTGGGTAATACAATTTTATGTATTATTTTTGTTTTAGCAGGGAGCTCTTTAACAACCTCGTCTTTTGTTCTGCGCAGTAAAAAGGGGCGTGTTTTTTGAATTAGCCACTGTTGCATCTGAAGATTATCTTCTCCTTCAATTTTTTTTCTGTAAACTCGATTGAATGTGCTGTACGCACCTAAAAAACCTGGCATTAAAAAGTCAAACAAAGACCATAATTCACCAAGATGATTTTCCATTGGCGTGCCTGTTAAACACAGGCGTTGTTGGGCATTTAATTGTTTGATGATTTTGGTCATTTTTGACAGCGGATTTTTAATCATTTGCGCTTCATCAAGGATCAAATCAGAAAAGTGCTGCAATGTAAGTGTTGTAAAATCGCGACTGATGAGAGGGTATGTGGTAATAATTAAATCAAAGGATGCCATACGAGAAAAGTTCTCATGACGAGATGAGCCGTGTAATACTAGAACGTTTAAATCAGGAGTAAATTTATCCGTTTCGTTGATCCAGTTACTAACGAGTGATGTCGGGCAAATAACAATAGCGGGATCTTTGAGCAAGCCTTGTTCTTTTTTATAAAGCAGGTATGCAAGTGCTTGTATGGTTTTACCAAGACCCATATCATCTGCAAGTACGCCTGAAAATCCATAGTTATTTAAAAAAATTAACCAATTGAGGCCGGTTTGTTGGTAGTCTCTGAGGGTCGCATTGAGATTTTTCGGTGGCTCTACATGCTTAATGCCTGTGAAATTGGAAAGTTTTTCAGCTAGTTGATGAATATTTTCACCGCCTATCCAATTGTTTATTTCAGGTAGTTGAGTAAGTAATACGGCTTGGTTTTTTGGTAGTTTCAACATGCCATTATTAACTTTACCTAGCTCTTGTAAAATAGAAAGAATAGACTGTATTGAGGATCGTTTAATACGTAAAGGGCGGCCATTAGCCTGAGCTAGCAAAATATCAAAGTCGTTTTGATGCCACTCTTCATTATTGTTTAGCCATTCGAGCAATAAAGGTAGTAACGCAATATGTGTACCCTCAATTTCAACAGATACGCCTAAATCGAACCAGTTACCTTGCTCTTCAATTTCTATGTCAATGCTTTCAATATTTTCACTTTGTAAATTAAGATTACTATCTATTTGAAATTGCCAGCCTAAAACCTCTAAGCGTGTTTTGTGGGCGGTTAACAGTGATAACCACTGAAATTGCTGAGTTCCACCTGAGTCAGGGGATAAAATGCCAAGCAATTGTTCACTGTAGGCATTTTGTGGATCATAAATATTTGCGTCGAGTAGGCAGAGTTGATCAAATTCACTTAAGGCTAATTTTTCTTGTTCAATTTGGCGTGTGATGGTCACTATCTCGTTATCAAGCATATACTCGGTGCGCGTTGGATTGTCACTAACACTAGGATTTAATAATAAATCACCATAATAAAAACACAGGCGAGCCACGAAAATAGATTGTTTTTTAATTATTTTTTCACTGAGTGTAAACACAACACAAAGTGGGTCATCTATTTTTTTTGACTGGTATTGAACTGGGTTTGGCAAGCTTAATTGCGAGAATTGTAATGATATTTCTTGGGTAAAATGTTCACATTGCTTTTTAGCAAGTGGAGGAGTTTGCAATAAAGATAAAATCCAATCAGCATCAAATTCGCAAGATATGAGGCCAATATTCCCTGATTTTTTATCGAGGTAATAGGGATCTGGTGTTGGTATAAGTAGCCAATCTTTGCTATTTTCAAGTGAGAGGGTGAGTTGTTTTAATTCAGATTCAGATTTAGATTCAGATTTAGATTTAGATAATTGCCAGCGAATGTGTAATTGCTGTTCGCTACCTTCACACAGTGGAAGATCGAGCGTTTCCCAAAAACAGCGTTTTGTTTGCAATATTTTTTGTAATGCGAGTTGATCATGCTCGGTTGAAATAGTTGTTTTTTCAAGTTTTGTTATACGGCCTTCTTTTGCAAGCAAGAGCTGCAAAATAGTGATATCTTCAGGTTCTACCCATTTAAAATTTTCCATCCAAGTTTCATTTTCGATGACTGAGATAAGATCTTTTTTAGAAAAACTATACTGCTGTTCAGTTTTTAAAAAACGGACAGATCCATATTCAATTTTAATGTAATCAAAGGAATGGTTATAAGATGTTTTATCAAAAAAAAGTCGAAAATATCCTTTATACACACTGCTGGTACGTGTTGTTTTTTTTTTGTTGATCAGCCTTTGTAAAGATTCAAACCAGGTTTGATAGTTATTTTCAATATTATAGTTTGGTGTGTTCGCTTGATAGGCCAATAAAATCGCAACGGCATGTTTGCAATTCCAGCCTACTTTACAATTGCAGGTACTATGAATTATAAAGCTACCTTTATTCGATGTTTTAATAGAGGCACTTGTTTGATAGGGATCATCTGCACTGCCTTTTACATTACCTATTAGTATGTTTTTGTCGTTTTGAAACTCACAGTTTATCACGCGACTGGCTTTGAAATAATGTGTTCCTTCCTCAATTATATTGCGGCCGAAACTTGAAAATATATCTTGCTGCGTAATTTTAGGCATGAATTAAACCAACGTTGAAAATTGATCCGCAATAATAACGATAATTCCTTAATAAATAAAGGATTAATCATTTATTTTTAGTTTTTAATCTAAATTAATTATATAATTTACACGAATAATGATTTATTTACCCCCTTAAAATTGATAATTTATATACTGTTATATAGCCATCTGACGATCGAAATGAAAAATCAGCAAGGCAAATAGGCCGCAGATTTGCGGCCTAAAATTGAAGTATAGTTATTATCGATCGATATTTTATAACGATGCAAACTTAAACAAGTACCATTGCCTGTTGGTCCGCGAACTCGAAATACCTGTCTTGCATTGCAACATTCGATGCGATAATAACCATTACCTCATGTTGCGACTTACTCTGATTATCGAGTTCGTACCTGACGTTGCATTTTGAGGTCACATGGGTATAAGTATAATTAACTTATATTTGGGCTTAACCAGCGTTTTGCAGTTAATAGATCCCAATCTTTACGCAATGCATAATTTTCGGTTTGATCTTGCTGGATTTTTGCTACAGCAAAATAACGGCTTTCTGGGTGTGAGAAGATCCAACCAGAAACTGAAGATCCTGGGAACATTGCGTAACTAGAGGTTAGCTGCATGCCAATTTCAGATTCGACATTTAGCAGATCCCAAATGACTTGTTTTTCAGTATGTTCAGGACAAGCTGGGTAACCAGGGGCAGGGCGAATACCTTGATATTTCTCGCGGATAAGTTCGTTATTATTTAAGGTTTCATCGTGTGCAAATCCCCAATATTCTTTTCGGGTTTTTTGATGCAGATATTCAGCAAATGCCTCTGCTAACCGATCGCAAACGGCTTGCACTAAAATTGCATTATAGTCATCGTTATTGTCTTTATAACGTTTAGCAACTTCACGCTCGCCAATGCCTCCTGTGACCGCAAAAACGCCAATATAATCGGCAACACCAGATGATTTAGGTGCAATATAATCAGATAAACAGTGGTTTACAAAGGGCGGTTTTTTTTCGTTTTGCTGGCGTAAATGATGGCTTATAGCTAATATTTCCGAGCGAGTTTTATCTGTATATATTTCAATATCGTCACTAACACTGTTTGCTGGAAAAATACCGACAATACCTGCGGCTGTTATCTCGCCCTGTGTGGCAATGTTGTCAAGCATTTTTAGTGCATCATTAAATAGGTGTGTCGCTTCCAAGCCCACGACGCTATCGGTTAAGATTTGTGGATATTTACCTGTGAGGCCCCAAGTTAGAAAGAAGGGTGTCCAATCAATGTATTCCTGCAACTTTTGGATAGACATTTTTTTTATCACTTGTACACCTAATTGATTTGGTACAGGTGGAACATAGCTCTTCCAATCTATAAGTGCACTATTAGCCCTAGCGCGTGTTAATGATATTAGCTTATTGCGAGGGCTTTTATTCGCATGTTGTGCGCGAACGCGGTCATAATCAAGTGATAGCTTAGCAATAAACTCAGGCTTGGTTTTCGGATTTAATAACTTTTGACAAACACCCACGGCCCGGGAAGCGTTTGACACATAAACAACTGGCTGATCATAGTTTTGTTCGATTTTTACTGCGGTGTGCGCCTTAGACGTTGTAGCGCCACCAATTAAGAGTGGTAATTTCAATCCTTGGCGTTGCATTTCTTTGGCAACATAAACCATTTCCTCAAGGGAGGGAGTAATAAGGCCTGATAAACCAATCATATCGGCTTTTTTTGCAATAGCGGTTTTAATAATAGTTTCAGCGGCGACCATCACGCCTAAATCGATTATTTCGTAGTTATTACATTGTAAAATAACCCCGACGATATTTTTGCCGATATCGTGCACATCTCCTTTTACCGTTGCCATCACGATTTTGCCGTTAGTTGCTCCTTTCTCTTTAGTTTCTTCAATAAAAGGGTTTAAATAAGCAACGGCTTGTTTCATTACGCGCGCTGATTTTACGACTTGCGGCAGGAACATTTTTCCTTCGCCAAATAAATCACCAACGATATTCATACCATCCATTAAAGGTCCCTCAATGACGTCTATAGGCATGTCAGATGCTAATCGTGCTTGCTCAGTATCTTGTTCTATAAATTGTGTAATGCCTTTAACAAGGGCGTGTGCAATACGCTGATTAACGGGTAATGTTCGCCATTCTAATGCTTTACCATCATCTATTTCTTCATGTCCTGCCCCGCTAAATTTATTGGCAATATTGAGTAATTCATTGGTGGCATTTGGGATTTTATTTAAAACTACATTTTCAACTGCATCTTTTAATTCTTTTGGAATATCGTCAAAAATAGTTAATTGTGCTGCATTTACAATGCCCATATCCATGCCGTTTTTACAACAATAATAAAGAAAAACGGCATGAATGGCTTGCCGGACCGGATCATTACCTCTAAATGAGAATGACACATTAGAAACACCACCTGAGACCATGGCATGAGGAAGGTTTTCTTTGATATCTTTGATAGCTTCAATAAAATCTACCGCATAGTTGTTATGCTCTTCAATACCGGTTGCAATAGCAAAAATATTAGGATCAAAAATGATGTCTTCTGGTGGAAATCCGATTTTGTTTACTAAAATAGAGTAGGATTTTTTACAAATTTCATATTTGCGAGTGCGGGTGTCTGCTTGTCCGTTTTCATCAAAAGCCATTATAATAACCGCAAAACCATAACGGCGAATTAATGTGGCTTGGCGAATAAAGTTATCTACTCCTTCTTTCATGCTTATTGAGTTAACAATTCCTTTACCTTGAATGCACTTTAACCCAGCTTCTAATATTTCCCATTTAGAAGAATCAATCATGATCGGCACTTTACAAATATCAGGTTCACCAGCGCAAAGGTTTAAAAAACGTTTCATCACATAAAGTGAATCAAGCATGGCTTCATCCATATTGATGTCGATAATATCAGCTCCAGCTTCAACTTGATGTAAAGCAACATCGAGTGCTTCAGCGTATAATTCATCTTTAATTAAACGTTTAAAACGCGCAGATCCTGTTACATTGGTGCGTTCGCCAATATTTTGAAACAAAGAGCTTTTACTAATAGTAAGTGCTTCTAAACCACTGAGGCGACAGGCTATTTCAATTTTAGGTAATACACGAGGCTTGATACCTTTTATTGCTTGGGACATCGCACGAATATGTGCAGGTGTGGTACCACAGCAACCACCTACTATATTTAAGAATCCGCTTTGCGCCCATTCTTTTACATGTGAGGCCATCTCATCGGCATCTAAATCATATTCACCAAATGCATTGGGTAGACCTGCATTGGGGTGTGCTGAAACATAGGTTTCTGAAATTCGTGACAGCTCCGCAATATATTGACGTAATTCATCTGGTCCTAAAGCACAATTCAAACCAAATGAAATGGGATTTATATGGCGTAGTGAGTTGTAAAATGCTTCTGTTGTTTGTCCTGATAAGGTTCGCCCTGATGAATCTGTTATTGTGCCAGATATCATCACTGGTAATTGATAGCCTAACGTTTCAAATACACCACTAATTGCAAAAACGGCGGCTTTGGCATTTAGCGTATCAAAAATTGTTTCAACTAAAATAAGATCGCTGCCGCCCTCAATTAGCGCAAGTGTCGATTCGCTATAGGCTTCAACTAATTCATCAAAACTTACATTTCTAAAGGCAGGATCATTAACATCAGGAGAAATAGAGCATGTGCGGTTAGTTGGCCCTAATACACCTGCAACAAAGCGTGGTTTTTTGGGGGTTTGAGCGGTTTTTTCATCAGCAATACGCCGAGCGAGTCTTGCTGCTTCTCGGTTGATCTCTGCTGAAAGGGATTGCATTTCATAATCGGCCATTGCAATGGTTGTTGCGTTAAACGTATTGGTTTCGAGAATATCAGCGCCAGCATCTAGATACAGGCGATGAATATCTGCAATGATTTCTGGTTGTGATAAAACTAACAAGTCATTATTACCTTTGACATCGCATTGCCAATTTTTAAAACGAGTGCCTCGGTAATTTTTTTCTTCAAGTTTATAATCTTGAATCATGGTGCCCATTCCGCCATCGAGCAATAGAATGTGTCGCTTTAGTTGTTCTTCAATAACAGCGTACCTGGATTTAATTTTCATCGCTTTTCTTGGCCTTATAATGTTTTTTTATAATTTACCAAAATAGCAGTTATTAGTAAGGAAATAAAATAAAAAAATCTGCTATCATTTGCAAAGTTATTAATTTTTAAATTACAAGGGAACTTATGAAAGATAAATCCATTGAACTCGCTAAAGATCTAATTTCATTTATTGATAATAGTCCTGTTTCATACTTTGCCGCAAAAAATATTATCAGTAATCTTGAAAGTAGTGGGTATAAAGCACTAAATGAAGGTGATAAATGGTCGCTTAAACTAGGTGGGAAATATTACATTGAACGCAATAACAGCGCAGTATTGGCATTTCAATTAGGTAATAAACTGCCCTGGGTATCTGGCTTTAATATTGCCGGTGCACATACAGACAGTCCGCATTTAAAATTGAAAAATGAATCACTTGAAAAGCAAGCTGGTTGTGTCAAGGTAAGTATTGAAACTTATGGCGGAGGGATTAACAGCACTTGGCTTGATCGCGATTTGTCACTTGCAGGACGTATTTCAGTGAAAACTGAAAAAGGGGTAGAAAGCCGTCTTGTTGATTTTAAACGTGCCATTGGAAGCCTGCCTAACCTTGCTATTCACTTAAATCGAGAACTTAATAAAGGAGTTGAATATAATAAGCAAACACAGTTACCTGTTATTTTACTTGCAAATGGGCAAGATGTTGATGAAAAAACATTTTTAAAAGAAATTGTAGGCAAAGAAGCAGGTGTATCTGCAGAGGCTATTTTAGAGATGGATTTGTTTTTTTATGATACCCAAAAAGGGAAATTGATTGGACTAGAAGAAGATATTATCACGGTTGGACGTCTTGATAATTTGGCTATGTGTCATGCGATTTATAAAAGTTTAGTGGCAGTTGAAAACGCAGATGCAACTAATATTGGTGCATTTTTTGATAGTGAAGAAATTGGTAGCCGTACATTAATGGGGGCGGATTCAAATTATTTAGATGGATTGTTAAATCGTATTGTTTTTTCGCTGGGTGGCACACTAGAAGATAGTTTACGCGCAAGGCATCATAGTTTTTTAATCAGCACTGATGGGGCGCATGCATTGCACCCTAATTATATTGATAAACATGATAAAGCTTATGCGCCTTTAATTAATCAGGGCCCTGTGATAAAAATAAGTTCTAATTTTCGTTATGCTACAACGGCAAAAAGTGCTGGTATTTTTATCAACTTATGTAAAAAAGCGGATGTTCCTTATCAGAAAATGGCCAATAGATCTGATCTTCCTTCTGGTAGCACTATCGGGCCAACAGCGTCAGCAGGGCTTGGGATCCAAGCGGTTGATGTAGGAAACTCAATGTTAGCAATGCATAGTATTCGTGAAAGTCAAGGCAGCTTAGACCATTTTTATATGGTGAAGGTACTAAAAACTTTTTATAGGGGGTAAGCTTGGTAATACAATTGCCTAGCAAATGCCTAGCAATTTTGCATTAAAGTACTTCATATTAACAGTCAGCAAGGCAAACTGCGTGGCGGTAGAATTATAATAAAGACTTTCATTTCTATTGTGGTTTGCTCTGATCATTGTGTTCGTGGCTGTCTTTTTATTTGAGTATAAATACTTAAAACAAGCCACTATTTGTTGGCATTTTTATAAATTAAACCAGCAGTTACCATAACTTACACTTTAAATTTACTCATTTTTCTGAGTGATATTTTGACGCTAATGTTATGGTAATGCGCATTAGAATAAGTTGTTGTCAGATTCTGACTCTTTTTGACTTTTTTTATCGCTGCCTTGATCATTGCCTTTGCCGCTGTCTTTGCCGCTGTCTTTGCCGCTGCCTTGGTAATTGGTGTTATAATTTAAGTCAGTATTATTTACATATTTTGTTGGTACTGTTCCCGATTTGAAATATTCGAAGAGCGTTGTGTTATCAGTTTTCCTTGTGAGTAACCCTGTTGCTCGGTCAATACGCGCCGTTGAAATTGTTCGCAACCTTTTTGTAGGGACGATAGGCTGATCCATTGCGCTTTCTAGCATAAACGAATTCCATGCTGGTAGGGCTGTTTTTGCGCCAAACTCAGCTCCGAAAATTTGTGTGGTTTTAATATTTTTATTTCGCTTTGTATGACCTAATTGTCGATTAAAATCATCAAAACCAATCCATGCCGTTGCAACAACATTGCCAACATAACCAGAGAACCAGGCATCTTTTGAGTCGTTAGTCGTACCTGTTTTCCCACCCATGTCTGGGCGTTTAAGTGCTTTTGCTGCACGCCAGCCTGTGCCATTCCAACCTGTATGATATTTCCAAACTCCGCCACCCCAAATAGCGGTCCTTAATAACTCTTGGACTAAGAATGATGTTTCCTCACTGATCGCCGGTTGTGCAATACGATCTTCGGGGATGGGTGAAATCTTACAATATTGCGAATAAGGTCCTTGCCCAGATCTCCCCATTGTTATTTCTTTTTTATTGAAGAGTGCCTGACATCCATGACAAACGGTTTTAGGCGTTGCTTGATAAAGCACATTGCCATTAATATCATCAATTCGTTCAATAATATAAGGATTAATTTTGTAGCCACCATTGCGAATGATAGCATAGCCGACCGCGACGGATAATGGCGTAAAAGCAGGAGAACCGAGTGCTATTGATATCTGTTCAGGTATATCTTTGCGATCAAAACCAAATTGAACGAGCCGATCGACAACGGTAGGTACGCCTAAATCCTTGACTAACCGAACAGAGACTACATTTTTGGATTCTCCAAGTGCTTTACGTAAGCGAATTGGGCCCTCATAAATAGGAGGAGAGTTTTTAGGGCGCCATGCTGAATCGCCATCCCATTGATTAATTGGAGTGTCATTAACCAGTGTTGCAAGCGTGTAGCCGTTATCAAGCGCAGCTGAGTAAATAAAAGGTTTAATATTCGAGCCAACCTGCCTTTTGGCTTGCGTTGCTCGATCAAATTTACTTTGTATGAAATTAAAGCCACCAACCATTGAAGTAATTGCACCATCGTCTGGATCAATTGAAACAAATGCAGATCCTACTTCAGGCACTTGAGAAAGTTTTATCATTTTTTCTTGGTTAATATTTTTATCAACGATTGTTTGCTTTCCTTGTATTGGTATTTTGTTAACGCGTTGGATCCATATTTGTTGCCCAGCTTTTAAAATTTGAGTAGCAGATTGCAATGCATCTCCTTGACGATCATCGTTAATAAACTTTCTCGCCCATTTTAAGCCATCCCAGTTAATTGTTTGGATTTTGTTTTTGCCGTCCTTTGCAATAATGTCCACAGACGTATTTTTTACGTTCATAACAACAGCAGGAATAAGACCTGAAAGGTAAGGGTATTTTTTTAACTCTTTTGTTATTTTTTCAGCATCCCATGGCTTCTCTGGTGCAGTCCAAAAAGAAGTTATAGGCGTTCTAAAACCATGGCGCTGATCATAAGCTAGGATGTTTTCTATCACCGCTTTGTTTGCAGCCATTTGGGATTTTTTATTGATGGTTGTGTAAATCGTTAGTCCTTCGGTAAATAGCCTTTCTGGTATCGTCTCGTTACTTAGCTTTGCCATACAGCTATCAATGTCTTTTAGAGTGGATTTTGCTTGGCATTGTATTTTTTCATTGGCTAAAATGTTCGCTAATGCTAATTTAATCGCAGGGCTTTGTAATGCGTATTTTGCAACATAGTGAGCTGTTAACGTCACATTTGCACCATGGAGTTTACCTGTGATTGGTGCGTTATCTGCTTTTTTAAATTCGGCTTTGCTGATATATCCTTCATCGATCATTCTTGTCAAAACAAGATGGCGACGATTTCGAGTATTTTTATGA
Source organism: Bathymodiolus brooksi (assembly GCA_963680875.1). Taxonomy (NCBI): domain Eukaryota; kingdom Metazoa; phylum Mollusca; class Bivalvia; order Mytilida; family Modiolidae; genus Bathymodiolus; species Bathymodiolus brooksi. The sequence continues at coordinate 1,768,587 of CAVMGF010000075.1, forward strand.
GAATAAACAGGGTTATTTCGTGATGGTGCTTTTGGTAAGCCCGCAAGTACAGCCATTTGTGCCAATGTTAGCTGTGATACGGTTTTTCCATAATAAACTTGCGCTCCTGCGCCAATACCATATGCACGTTGGCCTAATGATATTTTGTTTAAATAAAGCATTAAAATCTCATTTTTTGTTAATATTTTCTCTATTTGTAGCGCGAGGAATATTTCTCGTATTTTGCGAATAATTGTCTTCTCTCTGGTCAAATAAAGATTTCTAGCGACTTGTTGAGTGATTGTACTTGCACCTTGTAGAGCTTTACCACTTGTAATAACGATATAAGCAGCACGCACAATGCCGATTGGGTCAATGCCTATATGAGAATAAAAACGTCTGTCTTCTGTTGCAATAAAAGCTTCTTTTAGATGCTTAGGTACTTCGTCAATCGTAAGAGGGATGCGACGCTTTTCTCCATATTGAGAAATCAGCTCGCCATCAGCACTATAGATCTTAAGAGGAACTTGAAGTTTTGTTTCTTTAATAGCGGCAACGCTTGGTAAGCTACTTTTTATATGTAAATAAATAGCGGTCAAAGAAATTAGACCAAGTAGCCCCATGGCTATGAAAGCAAAAATTAAGCGTTTAAACCATTTTAACATTTATCATTCCTTTTAAATTCAAACTACTGCGATGTTATGGATGTTTTTTTTTCACTATCAAATTATCCATAAACTTCAAGTATATCTCGATATTGACATGTAAAAAAGTAATTTATAAGTTAATAACTTGATGTTATCGCGATCAGTCTTATCCTTTAATAGAGACATTTTTAATATTTGACATGTTTATGGACTTAAAATGGTAGGTACTATGTTTTCATTTTTTAAAAAAAAAATAGCTAACGCATTGATTGGTATAGATTTTGGTTCTAATTATATTAAGGCCATTGCGTTATCAAAAAAAAGAGGAACTTATGTGATTAATGCGGTTGCTGAAATTCCTATTGAAAAGGGGCTTATTGTTGATGGCCACTTTGAAGATATCCCTAAATTAATCTCTATTATTAAACAACTCCAAAAAAACTTCCCAAATTCTTATCATAATGTCGCCATTGCTGTAACAGGAGTCGATGTTATAACAAAAACAGTAAAAATGAATGCAGATTTAGATGATTTAGAACTTGAATCTCAAGTTGAGATTGAAGCAGAGAGGAGTATTCCTTTTCCTGTTGATGAAATATTTTTAGATTTTGAAGTGATAGGTCCTAGTCTTGATGATCCTAATTTTAACGACGTTTTAATGAGTGTCGCCAGAAAAGAAAATGTAATGTCACAGGTTGATTGCATTGAAGATGCTGGATTGAAAACTAAGATTGTTGATGTAGCAAGTCACGCACAGGCAAGGGCGTGTGAACTTCTTTTTGATTCAGAAGATTATGAGAAAGGGATTGTTATTATTGATATTGGAGCATCTAAGACTATGATAAATATACTTTATCAAGGTAATGTCATTTTCTCTAGAATTAAAAATTATGGTGGAAATGCGTGTACTGAGTTAATTGTCGAGCGTTATGGTTTAAGTTTTAGTGACGCTGAAAAAGCCAAGAAAACAAATAAGTTGCCAGCAGGCTGTGAAGATGACGTTATTCCTCTTTTCATTAAGCAAGTTATCGATAACCTTCGATTTGATTTGCGTATGTTCACAAATTCTCCTACGAATATTAAATTAGATAAGATTATTTTAACAGGTGGCAGCCTATTGCTTAATGGTTTCCCGAATAAAATTGAAACAGAATTAAAAATTAAAGTTGACGTGGCCGATCCATTTAGGGCGCTTGAATATACTAATAGTTCAGATGAGTCATTGCTCGAGAGTCAAGGTGTTAGATATATTCTGGCACTTGGTTTAGCGCTTAGGGGGGTTAATTAATGTCAAATATAAATTTACTTCCATGGCGAATTGAGGATAAAAAGAAAAAGAAAAATAGGTTCCTAGTTATATTGGTGGTTTCTTCACTGGTGGTTATAGGGGTCTCCTTTTTAGGAAAAGTATTCATTGATATGAAAATTTCAGCGCAAAATCAGCGTAATCAATTTTTACAAAAACAGACACTTATTATGGATCGAAGACTCGTTGAAATTCGAGCAATAAAAAAACAAAAATCATCACTTGAACGTAGAATTAAAGCAATTAAAACGCTAGAAAAAAAACGTAATTTAGTCACGCGTCTTTTTAATACATTAGTTGATGTCACGCCTAAAGGGGTATATATCAATGGGATTACTTGTTCAGGAGATAAGATCAGCGTTAAGGGATTAAGTGAATCTAATAAAAGATTAGCTAAAATGGTAAGAAATATTGATGGTTCAGGGTGGTTAAATGATGCGCATATTAGCTCCGTTGTTGCAGGACCTACAAAGCCTATGAAATTGAATAAATTTTCAATGAGCTTCGTTGTTAGTAGTGAAAAAAGCGGAGATAAATAATGAATATAAACGATCTTGAGTTTGAAAATATAGGTAGTTGGCCGGCAGTGTATAGAGTGGTGACAATCGTGATTACCTGCGTTTTATTAATCGGAGGTTTCTTTTATTACATAACCCTTTCCCAACTAGATAGTTTAAGTGCTGCTGAAAAAGCAGAGGTGACGTTAAAAAGAAATTTCACAGCAAAAGCGGCTTTATCTTCTAATCTTAAAGTTTATCAAGCCCAAGTGATTGAGATAAACCTAATTTATGAAAGATTGCTAGAAAAATTACCAAGTAAAAAAGAGGTTGCCAGACTACTTGATGATATTAGCTTTATTGGCGAAGATAATGGGTTGCAATTTAAAGCAATTAACTGGGGAGTCCCTAAAGATGTTGGATTGACGGTTGAAGTACCGATTAGCTTGAAAGTTGTAGGCTCATATTCTGAATTAGGAGAATTTGCGGCGGACATAGCGGCACTTCCACGCATTGTGATTTTTGATGATATGCGGCTTATCAAAAATAAAAATGGTGAGTTAGTCTTAAATGTTGTAGCAAAGACGTATCGTTACAATGGAGATGGCAAATGAGACATATTATTTTCTTATTTACAATATTTGGGCTCTTTGCCTGTGTGGATTATGACACCTCAGATTTAAATAAATTTGTCGAAAATGAAAAGAAAAAAACTTACCCGATTAATGACAAAATTCCACATCTTGAGAATATTGAAATTACAAAATTCACACAAAATGCTGGTCGTGATCCATTTTCGATCCCTCGAGCAGAAGTTCTTGAACCTACTAAAAATAAACCAACAAGTTGTCCTCAACCTAATTTTGTAAGAAAAAAAGAAGCACTTGAAATGTATTCTTTAAATAATATTAAAATGAAAGGCACCTTACAAAGTGAAGATCAGCTAATAGCATTAATACAATCTCCTGACGGAAAAATACATCAGTTGAAGCAGGGTGATTATATCGGGTTAAATTATGGAAAAGTGCTAACGATAGTAAAAAATAAAGTTAAGTTATTAGAGCTCGCGTCAGATAAAGATGGTTGTTGGCATGAACGAATGACACAAATCACTTTGCACTTAAAGTAAATCTGCATAAATTAAGAGGGGTACAGTAATAATGGGTATTTTAATTATAAAGCGCTTGAGCAATTTGTTTTGTATATTCTTTGGATTGTTATTTTCTTCGCTTGTATTTGCAGAGGCGCAGCTAATTAAACTTAATGTTAATGAATTAAGTAATGATAAATTTGAAATTCAATTTAAATTTAATGAAAAAGTAGGATCCTATACGGACAAGATAACCTATCGTCCTAATGAATTACTGATTGATATTAATGGAGCAAGCTCTCTTTTGAAACTAAATCCAGTATTAATTGATAAGCATAGAGTTAAGTTAGTAGAGGCCAAACGAACCATTAATGGCTTAAGAATTGTCATTGTGCTTAAAGAGTTAATGCAATACCGAATAACGAAAGATGGCAAGACACTTTATGTTCGCTTTGGAGATGCATCTTCAAGGTCTAATCATGTAAGTAAAAAAGAAAAATCGCTCATTGGGGCTGTTGCTCAACATGGTGGAAAACAGGTTACTGCGGCTTCTTCTGTCCGTCCTCAAGCGGTATCTAAAATTAAAGCAACTGGAAAAACGCCAAAAGGCTATGTGAATAGTGTTAAATCAATTGACTTTAAACGAGGTTCGGAAGGGCAAGGTAAGCTATTGGTTTACCTTGATAATTCCAGCGTAGCCGTAGATTTAAGGCGCAGAGATAATCAGTTAATTGCTGAATTTAAAAGCACTTTTATACCAGATGATTTTTTATATATTATGGATGTGGTTGATTTTGGAACCGTTATAAATACAGTGGAAACATTTAAGGAAAATGGTACGACGCGTTTTGTTTTTTCATTAAAAGATGAATATAATTATCGTTATGATCAACTTGATACGCTTTTTATGATTGAAGTGACAGCAAAACCTAAAAATGAACAAGTTGAAACAGATCAAGGTAAAGCTATTTCATTAAATTTCCAAGATATTCCTGTTCGTACAGTTCTACAATTAATCGCTGATTTTAATGGATTTAACCTTGTGATTACCGACTCTGTTACTGGTAATATAACTTTGCGTTTAGATGATGTACCTTGGGAGCAAGCACTCGATATCATATTAAAAACGAAAGGCCTTGGCAAGCGTATGGATGGCAATGTATTAATGGTTGCACCTGCGGATGAGCTAGCCGCAAAAGAACGCGCTCAACTTGAATCAAAAAAAGATGTTGCTCAACTTTCTCCGTTGTATTCTGAGTTTATTCAAATTAATTACGCAAAAGCCGCTAATATTGCCAGCATGCTTTCTTCTGGGAAAACTAGTTTACTTTCATCGCGTGGCGCGGTAAGTGTTGATGAAAGAACCAATACTTTATTATTGAAAGATACAGCGATTGTAATTGATGCCGTTAAAGATATGATTGAAGTACTAGACATCCCCGTTAGACAGGTTGTTATTGAAGCTCGTATGGTAACGGTGAGTGATTCAGTTGGTGAAGAGCTCGGTGTGAAATGGGGGGCTAGCTCAGCAAATGGAAGAAATGTTGATACCTCTGGGACACTTGAGGGAATTGATGGTTTGAGATCTGGAACATCCACTATTGATGATCGTTTAAATGTAAACTTACCCGTGGTAGCACCTGCGGGTACGATTGCATTTCAAATTGCAAAACTTGCTAATGGGCAAGTTCTAGACTTAGAACTCTCGGCGTTAGAAAAAGAAAATAAAGCCGAAATTATCGCAAGCCCACGTATTACTACCGCAAACCAACAAACAGCGTATATTGAACAAGGTACTGAGATCCCTTATGTTGAATCGTCATCGTCAGGCGCAACTTCTATAGCTTTTAAAAAAGCCGTATTAAGTTTGCAAGTGACTCCACAAATTACGCCAGATAATAAAATAATTTTAGATTTAATTATCACACAAAACTCAAAAGGGGAAATTATTCCAACCGGTACTGGGCAAGCCGTATCCATAGACACTCAAGAAATAGGTACGCAGGTATTGGTTGAAAATGGTGAAACTATTGTTTTGGGTGGTATTTATCAGCAACGAATTACAGAGGCCGTTCAAAAAGTGCCTATTTTAGGCGATATTCCTTATCTTGGTTTTTTCTTTAGAACAACAATTACAGAAAGTAGAAAAGCAGAGTTATTAATTTTTGTGACCCCAAGAATAGTAGTACAAACAAATTATAAATAATTTGAGTTAGGAATTAGCAATATTTTTCACCGCTGATATTTTTTTGCATCTGTTTGCGTTAAAATAGGGAGTATAAAGCTAGCTTTGCAAATACGAGATTGATTTTTTTCGAAAGGGAGTGTTCATAATTCTGTGTCATTTTAGTATAAATAAAATGATTGAGAGAAATAATTATGACAACTTTTAATTTTGAACAAGCGTTGAATGATCTACGAGCAGGAAAAGATATCAATGGTAAAGAGGGGATCTTAACTTCTTTAATAAAACAACTACAGAAACGGCATTATAAAACTGAGTTCGAATAGTATTTAGCTTCTGAAACTAAAAAATAATCGTAAAAATGGCTACATTAGCAAATCAATAAAACAATAAAAAAAGAGCCAAAGCTTTTTTTTTTATTGTGTGCATTTCATATAACTTCTCGCATAGCTTTATTAACATAGGTATAATGCTTGCACTTCTCTTTTACAGGGTACTTCATAATTCATACATGCGAGTAACGACATGATAGAACAACGCAATATTTTCTTAGTAGGTCCTATGGGGGCTGGTAAAAGTACAATTGGTCGCCACATCGCACAGATGCTACACCTTGACTTTCATGATTCAGATGCTACCATCGAAAAAAATACAGGTGCAGATATTGCTTGGATTTTTGATGTTGAAGGCGAAGAAGGCTTTCGAGTCAGAGAGCGTAAAATAATAAATAAATTAACGCAAAAGAAGGGTATTGTTTTAGCAACTGGTGGTGGGGTTATAGCTCAGGATGAAAATCGTAATTGCCTTTCTGCTCGTGGGATTGTTGTTTATTTGAAAACAAGTGTAGAAAAGCAGCTTGATCGTACAAAAAAAGATAAACGCCGACCGTTATTGCAACTGAGTGATCCTAAATCGAAATTAGTTGAATTGTCAGAGATACGTGATCCTTTATACGATGAGATTGCCGATTATATTATTGAGACAGATGAGCAGAGTGCAAAAGTGGTTGCAAGTAAAATTATTACATTATTAAACTTTTAGAAAAATGGATCTTTGATGGAGAAGTTAGTTGTTGAATTAGGAGATCGTAGTTACCCAATTTCGATTGGAGAAAATTTATTATCTTCTGCTGAGCTTTTTGAAAGCGCGATTGTAAATAAGAGAGTCATGATTGTAACAAATAATGTTGTTGCACCACTTTACCTCCAAAAATGTAAAAAAACATTACAAAATTTTCAAGTCGAACACGTTATTTTACCCGACGGTGAACAATATAAAAATTTGAAAACTTTTGAAGACATCCTAAATGTTTTACTTAAAAAAAAGTACGCAAGAGATACTACTATTGTCGCATTAGGTGGTGGTGTTATTGGAGATATAGCAGGTTTTGTGGCGGCTTGTTATCAAAGAGGCATAGCATTTATTCAAGTGCCTACCACAGTGTTAGCACAGGTTGACTCTTCTGTTGGTGGAAAAACAGCTGTCAATCACCCTTTGGGTAAAAATATGATTGGTGCTTTTTATCAGCCACAAGCGGTTATTATTGATATTAACTGCCTAAAAACTTTGCCTGAGCGAGAGTTTGCTGCGGGTATGGCCGAAGTCATTAAATACGGTATTATTTATGACAAAAATTTCTTTGTTTGGCTTAAGGATAATGTCGATGATATTAAAACTCTTAAAGCAGATAAAATCACCTACATGATTAAACGTTGTTGTTCCATTAAGGCTGAAATTGTCGCACAAGATGAAAAGGAGCATGGTATTCGTGCGTTATTGAATCTTGGTCATACATTTGGCCATGCAATTGAAGCTGAACAAAAATATAGCAACTGGCTTCATGGTGAAGCCGTTGCTGCAGGCATGATTATCTCCGCAAAAATAGCTTTAATTAAAGGGTTTATTGAACGTCATGAAGTAGAACAGATCATTTTCTTAATCGAACAATTTAATCTTCCATCAACGCCCCCTGCAGTTATGAAATACAGTCATTTTGCGAAACACATGCTGTTAGATAAAAAAGTATTAGATGGTAAATTAAGATTAATATTGCCAACATCAATTGGAACAAGTGGCATTTTTTCAGATACAAGTGAAGCCACTTTGCAAAGTGTTATTGGGGTCTAAGTGGCAGAGCGTGCTTTAGCAAAGATTGCTTCTCAACTGCAATTAGCCGAGCGCTTACAACACCTTATTTATCTGCGCAGCTCCTTGATTGTTGTTTCAGGAAAAAAGGGCGCTGGGAAAAGTATTGCAGTTGAAAATATATCAAATTTGCTACCAGTAAATACTATTGAAAATATTGTCACGCTTAATTCCACACTTAACGAATCGCAGGTACGAGAGAAAATACTCTCATTGCTGTTTGACAAACCTTTATTTAATCCTGAAGAGCATTTGTTGACGTCTGTATTGCAACTGCAAAAAGATGCCATTGTTGTTGCTTCGCGTGTACTTATTATTGATAATGCACAATTGCTTCCAGATAAAATGATTGTAGAGTTTGCAGAGATAATAAAAAATAAAGATGTGATCATCGAGGGTGAGTTTAATATTCTATTTTTTTGTGAGCAAGCTTATGCGGATAAGTTGTTTGCATTACTCAGTGCACAATTTGATGCTCTAAAGAATTTTTATCAAGAATTTAAAGTGCCACCTCTTTCAAATGAAGAGGTGGAGCAATTATTTCGTCATGAATCACAACAAGTTAAACAGTTGAAAAAAATTGTCTTATCAAAGGAATATGTGGCCTGTTTAGTTGCTTGTAATGGAAACCCTTTAGAAATTATTACCCTTGTCCACAAGCTTCATAATTTAAAAAAGAGCGATGAAAGCGCAACAGAAAATAAAAAAGCAAAGAAAATAATAAACACCTGTGAAGTAAAAAAGAATAAAAACTTACCGAAGATAATATTGTTTGTTACGATTCTGCTAATTATTTGCTGGAGCGTTGTTTTTTATTTTTATCCACAATTTAACATGATTGATAACCCTAAGGGTGAAATTAAGGCTAAAAAGGTTGAAAACACTGTTAAAAAAAGCCATACAAGCAATACAAGCAATACAAGCAATATAAGCAAGCTTCGGCAGGTACGGCAACATCAACAAGATGAATTGAAAAATGAGTTGAATATTGATATGGATAAACTTGTTTTAAATTGGTCTGATATAATTGATAAAAATTTAATCAAAGATGCATCTCATCAAACTAAAATGACTAAACCAGACATAATAGTTAGTTTCATCGCGCAAGGCAATCGACTATCAGAAGATACAAAAGTGCCAATGGATGTTAAGAAAAAACAGCCGATAGAAAATAAAGTGAATGTCGCACTACCTCCTTATGTGTTTAAAAAAGGTTACATAGAAAAATAAAAGGTTAATGATAAAGTTGTGTATTCGTAGCGCAGATCTTCAACGGACATTAACGCATATTGTTTAGAAGTATGCCCGTAACATGCAGGTCATAAATTCACAAAATTTCTGGTTAGGATTGACTTATTTCTTCTGCGTCATATTTTATACCCATGCTACCCTGAAATGCAATATCAGCAAGGCAAATTGTGCCGATATTTGATGCCTAAAATTGAAGTATAGTTATGCTCAATGGAGATTTTATAACAATGCAAATTGGTGCAAGGATCTGCGGCCTTCGGGGCCGGACTCGAAAACCTGCCTTGCGTTGCAACATTCGATCGATAATAACCATTACCTCATGTTGCACCTTACTCTGATTATCGAGTTCGTACCTGACGTTGCATTTTGAGGTAACATGGGTATAGATATTATTATTTAACATGGTATAACCTCTTGCTCTATCCTTGTAAAAAAGAGGTGGTTGGATCTAAAAAGTACCGTTTAATAAATCAAGAATTATGGAAAAATAGTGAAAACTAAACAGAGATCATTTTTAAAATGGGCAGGAGGGAAATATAATCTTGTTGAAAGTATTAATCAATTATTGCCTAATGGGCTGCGTCTTGTCGAGCCATTTGTTGGCGCTGGATCTGTTTTTTTAAACAGTGACTTTGACAACTATTTATTGAATGATATTAATGCGGATCTTATTAATTTATTTAACATTGTAAAAAAGACACCCCAGCAATTTATTCACGATGCACGAAATTATTTTCAACCTACGTTTAATGATGAGGATACTTATTACAGGTTGCGTAATGATTTTAATCAAAGCGAGGATATTTATTTAAGATCTTTAATTTTTTTATACATGAATCGTCATGGATTTAATGGACTGTGTAGGTATAATAAAAAAGGAGTTTTTAATGTGCCTTTTGGTCGTTATAAACAGCCTTATTTTCCTGAACAAGAGATATTATTTTTTTCTGAGAAAGCTAAAAAGGCAACCTTCACCTGTAATTCATATCAAGATCTTTTTAAAAATTTATATGAAGAGGATGTTGTGTATTGTGATCCACCTTATGTCCCATTAAGTAAAAGTGCATACTTTACCGCTTATGCTACATGTGGATTTGATGAAGATGATCAAAAAAAACTTGCAGAGCTTGCTAAACAATCAAATGTGGCTGTGCTTATTAGTAACCACGACACGCCATTGACGAAAAAATTATATCAAGATGCAACGTGTGATTATATATCCGTGGCAAGGGTTATTAGCAGTAAAAGTACTGATAGAACAGCTGTAGCGGAAGTCTTTGCTTTGTTTTCTGCAAAGCAAGTGAAAAAAAGCAAATAAAAAATAGGCTGTTGCGACCCACTTAGGTACTATAAATTTATTTTACCTTAAAATGATTATGCCTCGCAGGGTGATTTGCACTAATCTAGGTATCTAACATTCTGATGTAGAATAACTAATTGATGTTAAGCAGTTCCTAAATAGAATACGGCTTACATCAAGGTATCAAAATGTCACTTATTGATTTATATACCCATGTTACCTCAAAATGCAATGTCAGGTACGAACTAGATAATCAGAGTAAGATGCAACATGAGGTAATGGTTATTATCGCATCGAATGTTGCAACGCAAGGCAGGTATTTCGAGTTCGCGCCCAGAATGGCGCTACTCATGGCTTAAGTTTGCATGGTTATAAAATATCAATCGATAATAACTATACTTCAATTTTATGCCTCGCATATCGGCACAATTTTCCTTGCTGATATTGCATTTCTGGGTAGCATGGGTATAGATAAGTGGTTCGTAATATCAGTATTTGAGAATTAAAATATTTATTTTAATTCACCGCAAATGATTAACTCAGTTAATTATTTTGAGGTTAATTTAATGACTAGGATCTTAGTACAATTTATCTTGCTGATTTTGCACGTTGAAGTAACATAGGTGTAAACATAATTAATTTTTAATAGGACAAACCAATGACTGATTATTTGATTGCCCCTTCTATTTTATCTGCTAATTTTGCTTGTTTAGGTGAAGATGTTGAAAAAGTGTTAAGCGATGGTGCTGATGTTATTCATTTTGATGTAATGGATAATCATTATGTACCTAATTTAACTATTGGACCCATGGTTTGTAAAGCGTTAATAGATTACGGTATTACAGCACCGATTGATGTGCATTTAATGGTAAAGCCAGTTGATAGTATGATTGAGCAATTTGCAGCAGCTGGAGCATCCATCATTACGTTTCACCCTGAAGCATCAATGCATGTTGATCGTTCTTTAGCATTCATCAAATCATTTAATTGCAAAGCAGGGCTAGTGTTAAATCCGGCAACATCGATTGAAATGCTGAAACATGTTATGGATAAATTAGATGTAATTTTATTAATGTCAGTGAATCCAGGTTTTGGTGGGCAATCATTTATTCCACATACGTTTGAAAAATTGCGTCAAGTGAAAGACTTAATCAAAGCAAGTGGTCGTGATATTCGCTTGCAGGTTGATGGAGGTGTAAAAGTTGGTAACATAAAACAAATAGCACAGGCAGGAGCTGATATGTTTGTCGCTGGATCGGCTATTTTCAATAATGCTGATTATAAAGCAGTTATCGATGAAATGCGCAGTGAACTTGCAAATGTTTAAGTTATTATTAGAAAATATTAAGCTATAATAGCCACGATCTAGAAGATGATTTATCAGTCAGTATTGAAGACCATCATTAATCGGAGGTGCATATCGTCTCTTTTAATGATTAACTGCGTTAATAATTTGAATAGTCAAATGGGTATATATTATAAACTTGTTGGCAGTGGCCCTGATTTTTGCTGAGTGTTGGTTTTTGTGGGCAAAAAACTATTGCGATTGGCTATTCATAGAACTATATTTATGCTGAGAAAATGCTGCCTAGTAGTGTGCTGCATTTACTTATGGCTATCGCAATGGTTTGCGAGCTTCATTATTAAATCCAGATTATATTATTGATAATTTCAATGAATTATTAAACTTATTAAACTTATTAAAAAATAAGAGAATAGCATGATAAAACCTATCGTACTAAGTGGTTGCCAGCCATCAGGCTTCTTAACTATCGGAAATTACATGGGCGCACTGCGTCAATGGGTGGCAATGCAAAAAACGCATGATTGTTTGTATTGTATCGTTGATTTGCACTCAATAACAGCACGTCAAGATCCTGTTGCATTACGCTCTGCTATTTATGATGGTTTAGCAATGTATCAAGCGGTTGGCATTGATCCCCAAAAAAGCACCATGTTTATTCAATCTCAAGTCGCAGAGCACGCAGAGCTTTCGTGGATTTTAAATTGCTATACCCAAATGGGTGAGTTAAAGCGCATGACCCAATTTAAAGATAAATCACAAAAAAATACAGCTAATATTAATGTAGGATTGTTTAATTATCCTGTATTAATGGCGGCAGATATTTTATTGTATGGACCCAATCGTGTACCAGTAGGTAGCGATCAAAAACAGCACATTGAGCTTGCGCGTGATATTGCAACGCGTTTTAATAATGCTTATGGGGATACTTTTATTGTCCCAGAGCCTGCTATTCCAATGCATGGTGCGCGTATAATGAGCTTGCAAGAGCCAACAATAAAAATGTCAAAATCTGATGATAATGTGAAGAATTTTATTGGTTTATTAGAAGATCCAAAAGTTATCGCTAAAAAAATAAAAGCGGCGGCAACAGACTCTGATGAGCATGCAAAGATCTATTTTGATATTGCCAAAAAGCCAGGAATTTCCAATTTATTAACCTTGTTATCATGTTCAACAGGCAAATCAATTGAGTGCTTAGCATCTGATTATGAAGGTAAAATGTATGGTCATTTAAAAGTGGATACAGCCGATGCGGTGATTGAGCTTTTACAACCTATTCAATCGCGTTATAAAGAATTACGTACTGATGAGGCAGCCCTAGAGGCCATTGCGCGTATTGGTGCTGAAAAAGCAAGAAAGCGCGCAAAAGTAACGCTTGCAAAGGTGTACAAAAAAGTTGGTTTTTTGGCGAAGTGATTTGAGTTTGACTCACTGAAAGTAAAAATATATTGTATTGCTGAGTACTAAAAACTACTAAGCGACCCTCTTAGCTGAGTTTCCGTTTAGCAATAAGTTCAATCATATAACCATCAGGATCTTTTACAAATGCGATAACGGTTGACCCACCTTTTACCGGTCCAGCTTCACGCGTTATTTCACCACCCATTGCCTTGATCGTTTTGCAGGTCGCATAAATATCATCAGTTTCAATGGCGATATGGCCAAATGCATTACCAATATCGTATTTAGTCACTGACCAATTGTAAGTCAATTCAAGGACAGTCGTATCAGACTCTTGACCATAGCCTAAAAATGCAAGCGTATATTGATATGCTTCATTTTCAGACTGGCGTAGCAATGTCATATCCAAAATCTGAGTGTAGAAGTTGATAGATGCTGTTAAGTCAGTTACGCGTAGCATTGTGTGTAATAAGCGCATAATGTTTCCTATAAAGTTTTACTCATCGCACTACAGACCCATCTGGCCTTGCATTTTGAAGTAGCATGAGGATATTATTACTAACATCTAGTTAGAGCAATTAGTTTAAGTTTGTTATTAAATGTTACGTAGAACAAATGTATCATTTTGAAGCTAATATTGCTGTAAATTATTATTTTTTATAAAATCATGCCGAAACAGTGGCTGATTTTAACTCGTATATTGATAAATTATTGATTGTAATTAGTCTTATTTCTGCTTTAAAGATATTGCCCAGGGAGTGCGTATTAACGTCTTTAATTTAATCCTATTGATAGATGATTATCTTAGTTAATCGCGGCAAAGGTTATAGTTTGCATCTCGGTATTAATTCATTTTATTGCATAATATTTGTAAATAATATTAATGTACCTGTATTATTGAAACAGGTTTAAAATAAACTAAAAATGAATTTGGCATGTGCATCGTGCGCTGTAATGAGCTTTATTTGAGAATAAAGTCAACTGCTGATTTTATTTCAGCATCGCTGCAATCAGCACAAGTTCCGAGAGGCGGCATCGCGTTAAAGCCTACTTTAGCATTCTTATATAATGTTTTTGTTCCTTTAGCAAGACGTGGTTTCCATACCTTTGCATTTCCTTTGATAGGCGCACCTGCAACCCCAGTTGCATGGCATGCCATGCAATAAGTATTATAAATTTGTTTGCCAGTTCGTGGCTCTGTTGATTTTGCGGGAGCTGCCGCCGTGGTTGTTGATTTTATGTCTCCATCGAGATAAACATTGCCAACAGGTGCAATGCGGTTTGCAATTTCAGCTTCTGATTGGGTGCTAGCGAAGCTATTAATGCAAATAAAGCTTAATACGATGGTTGTAATTAAAATGCCATATTTAGATGGATGCACGGTAAACTCCATTTTTCTGATCAGCTAAACTCCATTATCTAATATTAAGTATACCCAAAGGTAGAGGAATAACTCAATATTTTTATTATAATTATCGTCTCCAGTTCACTATTTTTATTTTTTTTTACCAAGACTTGCAAATATTGGCGATATATCGGTTATCATTTCCGATGCAAAATTCAACCAGTTGTAAGATTAATAATGTTGCAGCTATCTTTGTTAAATTAACTTAAAATGCTGCTATTGTTTGGTTAATTTTTTTGATGATCATAAAAATTTCAGTACAGGGTATTAACACGAGTCATATCTATTAATTATACTCAGTTTAACTAAAAATTATGATAACCTTTAACCATGTTAAGTACAAAAAGGATGCGTAATGGACATTGTTTTTATTAAACAGCTTGAAGTGATTACTACGATTGGTGTTTATGATTGGGAAAAAACACTGCAACAAAAATTATATTTTGATTTAGAAATGGCATTTGATAATCTTCCAGCTAGTGGATCAGATGATATTAATTTAGCGTTGGATTACTTTAGTGTTTCAGAAGTAGTCATTAAATTTGTGCAGACCCATCATTTTGGATTAATTGAAACGCTAGCAGAGCGCGTTGCATCGCTTGTTATGACTAAATTTTATGTTCCGTGGATAAAAGTTACTTTACACAAACCTGGCGCATTGCCTAAAGCACAAAGTTTGGGTGTACAAATAGAGAGGGGTTGTAAATAGTGCCAACTGTTTTTATTAGCGTTGGTTCAAATTTTTGTCGCTCAAAAAATATTTCTATTGCACTAAAAGCGTTGAGTTATCTGTTTGGAGAGTTAACACTATCAACTGTTTATGGAAGTGAAGCAGTTGGTTTTATTGGTCATCATTTTTATAATTTAGTGATTTCTTTTGAAACGGCACTTTCACTTAATGTCGTTAGCAAACAGTTAAAGAATATTGAAAAGGCACAAGGTAGATCGCACGTTAAAAACCAGGTAACAATAGATCTAGATGTGCTGTTATATGGTGATTTGATTGATAAATCACGTAATTTACCTCGGGATGACATTACTGAAAATGCTTTTGTGCTGAGGCCGTTGTCTGAAATTGCCGCGCATTTAAAACACCCAAGTTTAGATACTTACTATGATGATTTATGGAAGGCATACCCTAAAAAAAAGCAGCGTCTTTGGCAGGTAAAAAATGTTATTGCATAGACATTTATTTTAGGACTGATCCGTTCAATGATGTTGTCACCAACCAGGTGGTCCAATCGACCTCGTTATAACTTATGCTCAAAAATAAGTAGACCTAGAATAACGAGTAAAGAATTAAAGTTTTTATTTAAATTTACCTTCTGAGATTAACGTAGTTAATGATACGAGTATAAATAATTGACTGAATCAAGCAATAAAAGTTCTCGACAAAACATTGAAAAATAATTAACATTATTTACTTTTGAGTTTAATTTCATAGGAAAAGTTTATTTATGAATGATTATAAACTGAAGCTTGAGTTTGCACATCCTAGGTATTGGCCAATTTGGTTTGGTATTATCGTGTTATTTTTGTCTTCTTTATTACCTTATTCGACATTGCTTTTTATTGGCAAGAAATTTGGTAACATTATTTATTTCATTGCTAAACGAAGGCGTGAAATAGCACGGCGTAATATTGAGCTTTGCTTTTCAAATTTATCAGCCCAAGCAGTAGATAAAATAGTTAAAAAAAATTTTGAAAATGTTGGCATTGCAGTATTTGAAATGGGTATTGGTTGGTTTTGGTCAACTTGGCGTCTCAAAAATATTGTCAAAATAACAGGGCTTGAGCATCTTAATGAAGCGCTTAACGCAAAACAAGGAGTGCTGCTTTTAGGTGCTCATTTTTTATCTATGGAAATATCTGCCCGCGTCGGAGGATTTGCACATCCAAGTTTTGGTGTAAATAGAAAACATACAAACCCTGTTTTAAATTATTGGGCAAATTGGGGGAGAATGCGCAGTAATAAAGGAATGATTGATCGCTCCGATATTAAAGGCATGTTACGTGCACTCAAAAAAGGAGAAGTTATTTGGTACGCACCTGATCATGATTATGGTCGTTACGCGAGCTCTGTTTTTGTGCCCTTTTTTGATGTAAAAAAAACCAATACTGTCTCAGGAGCCTCAACGCTAGCACGTATTAAAAACACTTGTGTTATTCCTGTTTTTATCAAACGACTACCTGGCATTGAAGGTTATGAGCTTACCTATTTGCCTAAATTAGAAAATTTTCCAACGAAAGATATTGTTGCTGATACCATTATTGTAAACCAGCAATTAGAGGCAATGATCAATGAATGTAATGATCAATACATGTGGATGCACCGTCGTTTTAAAACACGTCCTGAAGGTGACGATTCATTTTATTAAATTAAGCAAAGAAAATAATAGTCGAAGATGAGTAGTATTACTTGAACTAGTTATATTTTTAACTTTCTGAGCTGACGATCTCCAGCCCATCAGTTGGTAAATGTTGAATCGTGAATGGTAACGGGTAAAAATGTTTAATTTTACAGCCTCGGCAATTTAGGGTAAATAAATCCCCCCTAATATTGCATTCTTTTTTGCACCTGTGATACTTTTTAGTGAGATGGGCTGCTTGAGTAGCCGTTGCTCTGCGAGCCAGGCGAAGGCAACTGCTTCAACATACATGGGATCAATGTTTAGTGCTTGTGTTGTTGCAATGGAGTGTTGAGTTAATAGTGCTTGCAATCGTGACATTAACAATGGGTTAAGTGCGCCTCCTCCACAAACAAAAACGCGACAGCTTTTATTTTGTCGCTGTATCTGAGAGCAAATAGTCTGCGCGGTAAATTCTAGTAATGTACGCTGTACATTTTCTGCTGAAATATCAGAAAATCCTTTTAATTTATCTTCAAGGTAGAGTAAGTTAAACTTTTCTCTGCCAGTACTTTTAGGAGGTGATAGTGCAAAATAAACGTCATCAAGCAGTTGTTTTAAAAGATTTTTAGAAACTTCACCTTGTTTAGCGAATAGCCCGTGTTTATCAAAATTTTTTCCTTTTATTTTTTCAATCCAAGCATCCATTAATATATTGCCAGGACCTGTATCGTAACCTAAAACATGATCGTCTGAGGTTAGTAAGCTGATATTGGCAATACCGCCAATGTTTAAAATAATGCGTGTTTCATGTTTTTTAGAAAATAAAGCTTGATGAAATGCAGGTACAAGTGGAGCTCCTTGACCACCATAGGCCATGTCCATACGTCTAAAATCAGCAACACAAGGAATTTGTGTTTTCGCTGAGATTAAGTTGGCATCGCCGATTTGTTGGGTGAAAGGGTGCTTACCAGTTGGATCATGGTAAATGGTTTGCCCGTGGCTACCTATTGCAAAAATCATTTTGCTATCGATATGATGCTTTTTGAGTAATTGCTGGACGGCTTGTGCGCAGGCGAGTGAAAATTGATGATCAATTTCTCCTAAGGTTTGTAAATCAACGTGTTTATCTTGGCAAATTTTCAGTAGTTGAGTGCGTAAAAAAGGTGATAAACAAGGTGCGTGACCTGCGACTTGTTCAAATCCTTGCGATGTGCGTTGGGCTATAACAACATCGATCGCATCAAGGCTTGTACCAGACATTATGCCAATATAATATTTTTTTTGCATTGTTTATTTACCTTTTAGCCCGCATATTAATGGTTTGAATACATGATCTTCCCCATTAGGTTTATACCCATGCTTTGTGAAAATGCAACTTCAGCTGCGATGTCGATAATCAGAGCAAGGCGCAACTGATGCAATGGGGACGTGCGCATTGAATGCTGAGCTGCGGCCGTCTTCCTGTCATATAAAAACCGAGTCCAGCCACAACTGGCGCGATCCTTGTTTAAGTTTGCATGGTTATAAAATTTCTCACGATAATAACTATACTTTAATTTTATGGATTGTGTAGCTGCCAATTTGCCTTGCTGATTTTGTATTTCTGGGTAGCATGGGTATATATCCATGTTACTTCAAAATGCAACGTCAGGTACTAACTAGAAAACCAGAGTAAGGCGCAACATGAGGTAATGGTTATTATCGCATCGAATGTAGTAACGCAAGGCTGGTTTTCTAGTTTGCGGACCGAAGGGCGCTCCTCCTTGCACCAATTTGCATGGTTATAAAATTTCTCACGATAATAACTATACTTTAATTTTATGCATTGTGTAGCTGCCAATTTGGCTTGCTGATTTTGTATTTCTGGGTAGCATGGGTATATCTGTACATTGGAATATTCATTTTTGCGAGTGCTACATTTGCCTGGGCGTGCTAAATTCTTCGATAAAGTCCCCCCAATTATCTGCGTTAGACTTTGCCTCGATAGACTTTGAAAGTGCAAGGCTTGCGCAATTTTGCATGCCGAAGGATATGTCTTCTGTGTGCAGTAAGAGGTGGGTTAGTTCGTGAGCTATAATTTGAAACTTGGTATCTGTTATTGGGCCATGACGATAACGAAACAAGAGGGCAGTATGCCACTCTGGGCAAAGTCGAATACAAAATGATTGATTTTGTGAGTTTGTGAGAAAAGCGCATTTGTTTGTATTTTTAGTGAAATTTTGCCAGTCATCGCGTGGTGGCATGGCCTGGGCATATAGATTCTGATACGTATTGAGGGGGGGAGCTGTAATTTTGATTGTCTCAAGATTTATTAGGGAGGCCATGGCGGTAAGCGTTTTTTTGGAGGGTGTAAAAAGAACTGTGTAAATACTTATTATGTATAATCTATAAAAGGACTAAATAATGAGTAATATAATGATCACAGATAAAATGCAGGCCCTCGCTAATGAATTAGCTAAAGATCTAAAAACACCTGAAGATCTCAATCAACTCAGCGCTATGCTCACCAAAATCACAGTTGAAGCAGCGCTCCGTTCTGAAATGAGTTATCACCTCGGTTATGAGAAAGATCAGCCTAAGGAGCATAATGGTGGTAATAATCGCAATGGTTATTCCACCAAGTTTCTTAAAGGTGATCATGGAAATATCGAAATTCAAACACCTCGCGATAGAGAGGGAACCTTTGAGCCACAGCTTGTAAAAAAACGTCAAACTCGTATAACAGGCATGGATGGTCAAATCCTAACGCTTTACGCGAAGGGAATGAGTACGCGTGATATTACAGCGACATTTCAGGAAATGTATGGTGCTGATATATCTGCTGGGCTTGTCTCTCAAGTCACAAATGCGGTTATGGAAGAAGTGATTGACTGGCAAAGCAGGCCTTTAGATGCAACTTACCCGATCGTTTATATGGACTGTATTGTTTTAAAAATACGCCAAGATAAACGAGTCATTAATAAAGCGATTTACCTTGCTTTAGGCGTGAACTTGGAAGGCCACAAAGAATTGTTGGGTATGTGGATATCAGAAAATGAAGGCGCTAAATTCTGGCTTTCAGTGATGACCGACCTTCAAAATAGAGGCATGAAAAATATGCTAATCGCCTGCGTAGATGGCCTAAAAGGCTTCCCTGAAGCCATTAACGCCACCTTCCCAAAAACTAAAATTCAGCTTTGTATCGTCCATATGGTGCGTAATTCGATGAAGTTTGTTCCTTACAAAGACTACAAGGCTGTCGCCTCTGATTTGAAATCAATATATCAATCAGTTACCGAAGATGAAGCCAGGTTGGAATTAGAGCATTTCTCTGAAAAATGGGATGATAAATACCCTCAAATAAGCCGTTCATGGCGGATTCATTGGGAGAATTTAAATACGCTATTTTCTTATCCAGCAGATATTCGCAAAGTGATTTACACCACCAATGCGATTGAATCACTAAACAGCGTGATAAGAAAGTCAGTTAAAACGAGAAAGGTGTTTCCAAATGATACCGCCGCCTTCAAAGTTGTCTACTTGGCAATTAAGGCAGCATCTAAAAAATGGACCATGCCAATTAGAGATTGGAAACCAGCTTTGAATCGGTTTATAATCGAATTTGAGGAGGAGATTGCTCCTCATATCTAAAAGGGTATTTACACAGTTAGGTTTACACCCTCTTTTTTTGAGACCATTGATCCATCCGCTACTACAATCACCGAACCATAATTTGCTGTCGAAGTTGCCAGCTTGGATAGTCTCAGTGGCGTAGTGAATGGCCAGAAGCATCTCTGGCTCTATTTTTGTCATGTCACGTTGAGCATCAGGACCTATGCCTACAGAAAGTAAACCCATATTTCCCACCTGCCTTATGAATGCTCTTGGTGACAGTGCATCTGAAAAGCTTTGCTTTTAATACAAGTATGTAGAATGTTTTCTCATAATTAAGACATATTAAGCAGTTGTATTTACCAGTCAGATATATACTTTGTTTACTTTGTATATTGATAGTCAGATGGATACAATAACCATTGTTGAATTATTCTTCGTTATGTAATTGAGACCATACCAGTGTACATTTTACCGCTCGTTGCTAGCAACAGTAATGTTGATTATGTTTGTCTTCACCTAGGTGAAGTGTAAATATGCGTGTAATGACATCTTTACCAGCTAATTCATCAAAAGCATCCCAAAATTTTACCGCTAGTCATGTAAGATACGTGACATCTAAGAATGTTACTTATGTCATTTTAGTGAGAGTGAACTGAAACATTCAATAAATTAGATTGAAATTGCAATAATGAAGTTATTCTAGGCAGCGAAGTCATCACCCATAGTGTTGTTAATTGAATGCCAGAATCTTCTTGTATTGCATCATGATATCTCGTGTTTTCTAAGCAATGATATCTCGTGTAGCACGAATAATGTGATTCTTATTACTTTACGTGTTAAGCGCACAATAGCACCGCGTGCATAAGGTTCTCAATATGGAGCGCCCCTGTAAATGCTTGAACAGCGTACACAGCATTTGAACTATCAACTTTGATCGCAAGGTGTTCGTAATCTTTTGCATCAGAAAGTAATTTCATTTCATCTCAACCATTGAATTGAAGCGTCTAACATAAATACAGAGCCATTTAAGGCATAAGCGTGCTCTCCATTTGGGCAGCTCGATGGTGGTTAATAAGCAATTTTGTGATGTTATTTTTTCTTTACCTGTATGCATTAACAAGAATGATCCTGTCCCGTGAGTATTTTTTGCTTGCCCTTTTTCAACACACATTTGCCCATAAAGAGTAGCTTGCTGATCATCTGCGATACTTTTAATTGCAACGCGCGTTGCACTTTTACCCACAATGTTCATTTTACCATATATGTTTGAAGACTATTTCACATCACGCATCATTGATAAGGGAATATTTAACGCTTTTAATAATTTTCAGGCCAATTAGGGGTGTTAATGTTAAACAACATTGTCAGAGATGTATTCGTATAACCTACAATATATATATACATTAAGTCATTTACTATAAAAGGCATGTATCAACTGTAGAAAGAGTAATTTTCCAGTTTGCAATTTTACATACTCTAGCGTTTGAGGATGGGATACTTTTACGCTTTTTTTCTATTTATATTTCTCTGTCATTTTTTATTTAATTAATTTAAGCGTATATAAAGCTTCAAAACTCATCAAATAATCATATAACGCGGTGTAATCTCTATTATAATTCCAGTTAACCGCAGAGCGGGTTTAATTGTTATTAGGCCGCCTTTATTGGCGGTAATCACAAAAAAGCCTATACTGTGCTATAAATCACACTATGTGAAGGATAAATATTCTAATTCAACGTTATAGGATACCGAACATTATGACTTATTTAAACAATAAAAACCTTAATCTTAATAACTATAAATCAATGACGGTCAAAGTTGTAGAGCCTTTATTACTGAGTATTAGAAAAAAATTAATCCCTTTATCATTATTATCATTACCATTAGCATTTTCTGTACCTAGCGTTTATGCTTTGTCAGCGACAGATATATACCAACACTTGAATGAAACATACCCTAGTTATAGTGGGATCACGTATACAAAACCAAGTAATAACTATCTATCGAGTCAATGGCTTATACAAACCCCTAATGTATGGGGTAAGAACATGTCTACTTATAATTTAGGAGTTATCCCTTCTTCTGGGAATAGTGTGGATCCTGAGTTTTACATGCCTACGTGTAAAACATCAGATGACTGTAATGGATATAGAGTGTGCTCAACACCAAATTATACTACTGATATTAAAGGGAATAAAAAATCATTATGTACGGTACCTGCTGATACTATACTTTCCTCTGTATATCGAGTGATAACATCAGCGCAGAAATCTGTTGATATATTAACCCTTCAGCCTATGAGCATGGTTCATAGTAGCTTTTCAAGTGAAGCATTTACGGCAACGATAACAAATGCACTAATATCTTTAGCAAAAAAAACCATCAAAACTGGTGATAGTATTCAGATTAGGTTTATGCAAGGATCTTTTGGTCCAATTACGACAAAAGAAACCCAGCCTAATGTGACTGCAGAAAGGCAACGTTTACATGCTCTAAAATGGTCACAACATATCTATCTATCGCATATTGTTGCTGCTCTTCCTAAAGGCAACCACCTAAATATTTCTGTAGGGTCGATGAGATCATGCGAAAATGGTGTTAAGCCATGTGGAAATCATGAGGAACAAAAAGATATTTACCTAAACTTCGCTTGGAATCATGGGAAAATAATTACTGTAGATAACCAAACCGTGATGTTTGGCGGACATAATTTATGGGGAAATGACTATCTGCAAAAAAAACCAGTTAATGACTTAAGTATAGAAATTTCAGGTCCAGTAGCAATTGCAGCTACAAAGTATGCGAATACGATGTGGGACTACACTTGTAAAAATCATGGTCTTATATCAAACTTGTTTTATAGCTATAAAAATGGGGCATATAGTACGGCATGTCTTCCTGATATCTCAACGGAACAAAAGTTCACTTCTCAAAAAAGTGGTGATATCCCAGTATCTGCAATGTCAGTTTCAAAGCTAAATAATGGCGTATTAGGCGATGATGCAGATCAATCTGAAATTGCGAGAGTTTATGCTTTTAATTCAGCAACAAAAAGCATAAAAATAAGTCAACAGGCATTATTTCAAATAGGAATTGGTGATTATATAAGAAGACCTATCCTTCATCCCATCATGACAAAAGATGGAACAGTTATGCAGGCATTGGCAAACGCTATAACAAAAGGTGTATCCGTTTATATAGTAACTAGTAGTTTAGGTGGCACTGAGTATACTTCTTATGTAGATTTAAAATATATTAGGAATTATATGAGTAATTTACTCATAAGCAAGCATAATCTTACTCCAAAACAAGTTGCTCATATTTTAAATAAAAACCTGCATTTAGGAGTTATTTCTTATGATGGTAATGAGATGCATGATCAAAGTCATAATAAAGTTTGGATCGTAGACGACCATATATTCTATAACGGAAGCCATAATATTTATCCATCTTCATTACAGCAATTTGGTGTGATTATTGACAGTAAGGCTGCGACAAAATTACTGGAAGATAAATTATGGAATCCACTATGGGAGAACAGTCTTAAGTACACACCATAGAGTAACAGATTGATAACTGTACTTATGAATTTGATTAAATGTTTTGTTCTACCCCAAGATGCAAACAATTTTTGTTAAATTCTTATTTCTATAAGATTTAAGCAGCCATAAGTGCTAAATGCTCTTTTGGGCTGCTTTGATTTATATACCCATACGACGATCAAAATGCAACGTCGGCATGAACTCGATGATCAGAGATAAAGCGCAACATGAGGTAATGGGGACGTGCGCATCGAATGTTGCAACGCAAGGCTGCTTCCTTTGATATAAAAACTGAGTGCGCGGGGCGAAGGGCGCTACTCTTTGCGCCAATTTGCATCGTTATAAAATATCCCACAATAATAACTATACTTCAATTTTATGCCTCGCACTTTGGCACAATTTGCATTGCTGATATTGCATTTAGGGGTTTATGTGTATAAACATTGATTGGCTTTTTATCAGCCAATGTTTCGGGAAATATCTGATGATTATAAAACTAAATATAGGCTTTAACGTCGTCTTTTAACTTAATCAATGTAGTATATTCATTTAAATATATTTTCTAGCGCTTGGCATTACGGTAAAATATTTCCATACAAATATTATTAGTTGCACGTCCTTTGCCGTCGGTTAAAAGGTGATCTTTATTCACAGTTGAAGCCTTTGTTTACCTCAATTAGCCATTTATTTTTCAAGCGTATAGATAGCTGCAGGATATTTAATAAATTACCCTGCTACAAAATTTTAACCAGCCTCCCTTAAAATAACTTTCGTTCAACAACCGATTGTTGAATTATCTTTCGCTTGTCATTTTTCAACACACATTCGCCCATAAAGAGCAGCTTGCTGATCACCTGTGATACATTTAATCGTAATACGTGTTGCACTTTTAACCACAATGTTAATTTTACCATATATGTTCGATGACGATTTCACTTCGTGAATCATTGATAAGGGAATATTTAACACCTTTAATAATTTTTATACCATTTAACCGTGTTAATATTAAACAATATTGTCCGAAATGTATTGGTATAACAGGTCATATGAACATGCTCTAGAATCATTTGCTATAAAAGGCATGTAGCAACTGTAGTTAAGAGTAATTTTTCAGCTTGCAATTTTGCACACTTTAGCGTTTGAGCATGGGGTACTTTTACGAGATATTTTCGTGGTATATGGATTAGTTATTTTTTATTTAATTAATTTAAGCTTCTATCAAATTTCAAACTTATTAAACGATTAGATGTTGAATATGTTATTTGTTCCATTTTAATTCCAATGTACTATTCCATAAAAGCAAAAGTATTAGGCTTGCACTGTTGACTCGCGTCATAAAAAACGCAATAATGCGGTGCGCGTCACATTACGTAAAGAATAAATCTTTTAATACAATGTTATAGGCATCGACTATTATGACTTATTTAAACGACAAGAAACATAAACTTCAGATGCATAAATCAATGACGATTAAAGTGGGAGGGGCTTTATTACTGAAGATTAGGAAAAAATTAATTCATTTATCATTATTATCATTATCATTAGCATTTTCTGTACCTAGCGTTTATGCTTTGTCAGCGACAGATATATACCAACACTTGAATGAAATATACCCTAGTTATAGTGGGATCACGTACACAAAACCAAGTAATAACTATCTATCGAGTCAATGGCTTATACAAACCCCTAATATCTGGGGTAAGAACATGTCTACTTATAATTTAGGGTTTAATCCTTCTTCTGGCAATAGTGTGGATCCTGAGTTTTACATGCCTACATGTAAAACATCAGATGATTGTAATGGCTATAGCGTGTGCTCAGCACCAAATTATACTACTGATATTAAAGGGAATAAAAAATCATTATGTACGGTACCTGCTGATACTATACTTTCCTCTATATATCGCGTGATAACATCAGCGAATAAATCTGTTGATATATTAACTCTTCAGCCTATGGACGTGCTTCTTAGTAGCTTTTCAAGAGAAGCATTTACGGCAACGATAACAAATGCATTAATATCTTTAGCAAAAAAAACCATTCAAACTGGTGATAGTATTCAGGTTAGGTTTATGCAAGGATCTCTTACTCCAATTACGTCAAAAAAAACCCATCCTAATGCGACTGAAGAAAGTCAACGTTTATATGCACTAAAATTGTCACAACATATCTATTTATGGAATCTTGTTTCTGCTCTTCCTAAAGGCAATCACCTAAATATTTCCGTCGCGTCTATGAGATCATGCGAAAAAGGTTTTATGCCATGTGGCAATAATGACAAACAAAAAGATATTATCCTAAACTTCGCTTATAATCATGGGAAAATAATTACCGTTGATAACAAAACCTTGATGGTTGGCGGACATAATTTATGGGGACAGGACTATCTGCAAAAAAAACCAGTCAATGACTTAAGTATAAAAATTTCAGGTCCAATAGCAATTGGTGCTACAAAGTATGCAAATACGATGTGGGATTACACTTGTAAAAATCATGGGTTTCTATCAAACTTGTTTTATAGCTATAAAAATGGGAAATATAGTACGACATGTCTTCCTGATATATCAACGGAACAAAAATTAACGTCGCAAAAAAGTGGTGATATCCAGGTATCGGCAATGTCAGTTTCAAAGTTAAATAATGGCGTATTAGGAGATGATGCAGATCAATCTGAAATTGCGAGAGTTTATGCTTTTAACTCAGCAACAAAAAGCATAAAAATAAGTCAACAGGGATTATTTCAAGTAGGAATTGGTGATTTTATCAGAAAACCTATCCTTCATTCTGTCATGACCAAAGATGGAACAGTTATGCAGGCATTGGTAAACGCAATAGCAAGAGGTGTGTCAGTTGATATAGTAACTAGTACGGTAGGTGGTTTTACGTATACTTCTTATGTTTATTTAAAATATATTAGGCATTACGTGAATGATTTACTTACAAGTAAGCATATAATGAACCCAAAACAAGTTGTTGATACTTTAAATAAAAACCTGCATTTAGGAAATATTTCTTATAATGGTAAGCCGAATAATGTTAAAAGTCATGATAAACTTTGGATCGTAGACGACCATATATTCTATATCGGAAGCCATAATATCTATCCATCTTCATTACAGCAATTTGGTGTGATTATTGATAGTAAAGCCGCGACAAAATTACTGGAAGAAAAAGTATGGAAACCACTCTGGAAGAACAGAGTGAAGTACGCACGATAGAGTAGCAAATTGATAACTGTACTCATGAATTTTATTAAACGTTTTATTCTACTCCAAGATGTAAACCACTTTTGTTAAATTCTTATTTCTATAATATTTAAGCAGCCATAAGTGCTAAATGCTTTTTTGGGCTGCTTTGATTTATATAGCCATGCGACGATCAAAATGCAACATCGGCATGAACTCTATGATCAGAGATAAAGCGCAACATGAGGTAATGGGGACGTGCGCATCGAATGTTGCAACGCAAGGCTGCTTCCTTTCATATAAAAACCGAGTTAGCGGGGCGAATGGCGCTACTCCTTGCGCCAATTTGCATCGTTATAAAATCTCCCACGATAATAACTATACTTTAATTTTAGGCCTCGCACTTTGGCACAATTTGCATTGCTGATATTGCATTTAGGGGCTTATGTGTATAAACATGGATTGGCTTTTTATCAGCCAATGTTTCGTGAAATATCTGATGATTATAAAACTAAATATAGGCTTTAACGTCGTCTTTTAACTTAATCAATGTAGTATATTCATTTAAATATATTTTCTAGCGCTTGGCATTACGGTAAAATATTTCCATACAAATATTATTAGTTGCACGTCCTTTGCCGTCTGCGAAAAGGTGATCTTTATTCACAGTTGAAGCCTTTATATCTCTCAATTCGCCATTTATTTTTCAAGCGTTTATACCCATGTTATCTCAAAATGCAACGTCAGGTACGAACTAGATGATCAGAGATAAAGCGCAACATGAGGTAATGGGGACGTGCGCATCGAATGTTGCAACGCAAGGCTGCTTCCTTTGATATAAAAACCGAGTTCGCGGGGCGAAGGGCACTACTCCTTGCGGCAATTTGCATCGTTATAAAATCTCCCACGATAATAACTATACTTCAATTTTATGCCTCGCACTTTGGCACAATTTGCATTGCTGATATTGCATTTAGGGGTTTATGTGTATAAACATGGATTGGCTTTTTATCAGCCAATGTTTCGTGAAATATCTGATGATTATAAAACTAAATATAGGCTTTAACGTCGTCTTTTAACTTAATCAATGTAGTATATTCATTTAAATATATTTTCTAGCGCTTGGCATTACGGTAAAATATTTCCATACAAATATTATTAGTTGCACGTCCTTTGCCGTCGGCGAAAAGGTGATCTTTATTCACAGTTGAAGCCTTTGTTTATCTCAATTCGCCATTTATTTTTCAAGTGTATAGATAGCTGTAGGATATTTAATAAATTACCCTGCTACAAAATTTTAACCAGCCTCCCTTAAAACAACTTGAATTCAACAACCGATTGTTGAATTATTTTTCGCTTGTCATTTTTCAACATACATTTGCTCAGAAAGAGCAGCTTGCTGATCACCTGCTATACATTTAATTGGAATACGTGTTGCACTTTTACCCACAATGTTCATTTTATCATATGCTTGAAGACGATTTCACTTCGTGAATCATTGATAAGGGAATATTTAACACCTATAATAATTTTTCATACCATTTGAGGGTGTTAATATTAAACAATATTGTCAGAAATGTATTGGTATAACAGGTCATATGAACATGCTTTAGAATCATTTGCTATATAAGGCATGTAGCAACTGTAGTTAAGAGTAATTTTTCAGCTTGCAATTTTGCATACTTTAGCGTTTGAGCATGGTGTACTTTTACGAGATATTTTCGTGGTATATTGATTAGTTCTTTTTTATTTAATTAATTTAAGCCGTTATCGAGTTTAAAATTTATTAAACGATTAGATGTTGAATATGTTATTTGATCCATTTTAATTCCAATGTACTATTCCATAAAAGCAATAGTTATTAGGCTGGCACTGGTGACTCGCGTCATAAAAAAAGCAATAACGCGGTATACGTCACATTATGTAAAGAATAAATCTTTTAATACAATGTTATAGGCATCGACTATTATGACTTATTTAAACGACAAGAAACATAAACTTCAGATGCATAAATCAATGACGATTAAAGTGGGAGGGGCTTTATTACTGAAGATTAGGAAAAAATTAATCCATTTATCATTATCATTATTATCATTATTATCATTATTATCATTATTATCATTATTATCATTAGCATTTTCTGTACCTAGCGTTTATGCTTTGTCAGCGACAGATATATACCAACACTTGAATGAAATATACCAACACTTGAATGAAATATACCCTAGTTATAGTGGGATCACGTACACAAAACCAACTAATAACTATCTATCGAGTCAATGGCTTATACAAACCCCTAATATCTGGGGTAAGAACATGTCTACTTATAATTTAGGGTTTAATCCTTCTTCTGGCAATAGTGTGGATCCTGAGTTTTACATGCCTACATGTAAAACATCAGATGACTGTAATGGCTATAGCGTGTGCTCAGCACCAAATTATACTACTGATATTAAAGGGAATAAAAAATCATTATGTACGGTACCTGCTGATACTATACTTTCCTCTATATATCGCGTGATAACATCAGCGAATAAATCTGTTGATATATTAACTCTTCAGCCTATGGACGTGCTTCTTAGTAGCTTTTCAAGAGAAGCATTTACGGCAACGATAACAAATGCATTAATATCTTTAGCAAAAAAAACCATTCAAACTGGTGATAGTATTCAGGTTAGGTTTATGCAAGGATCTCTTACTCCAATTACGTCAAAAAAAACCCATCATAATGCTACTGAAGAAAGTCAACGTTTATATGCACTAAAATTGTCACAACATATCTATTTATGGAATCTTGTTTCTGCTCTTCCTAAAGGCAATCACCTAAATATTTCCGTCGCGTCTATGAGATCATGCGAAAAAGGTTTTATGCCATGTGGCAATAATGACAAACAAAAAGATATTATCCTAAACTTCGCTTTTAACCATGGGAAAATAATGACCGTTGATAACAAAACCTTGATGGTTGGCGGACATAATTTATGGGGACAGGACTATCTGCAAAAAAACCCAGTCAATGACTTAAGTATAAAAATTTCAGGTCCAATAGCAATTGGTGCTACAAAGTATGCAAATACGATGTGGGATTACACTTGTAAAAATCATGGGTTTCTATCAAACTTGTTTTATAGCTATAAAAATGGGAAATATAGTACGACATGTCTTCCTGAGATATCAACGGAACAAAAATTAACGTCGCAAAAAAGTGGTGATATCTTGGTATCGGCAATGTCAGTTTCAAAGTTAAATAATGGCGTATTAGGCGATGATGCAGATCAATCTGAAATTGCTAGAGTTTATGCTTTTAACTCAGCAAGAAAAAGCATAAAAATAAGTCAACAGGGATTATTTATAGTAGGAATTGGTGATTTTATCATAAAACCTATCCTTCATCCGGTCATGACAAAAGATGGAACAGTTATGCAGGCATTGGCAAACGCTATAGCAAGAGGTGTGTCAGTTGATATAGTAACTAGTACGGTAGGTGGTTTTACGTATACTTCTTATGTTTATTTAAAATATATTAGGCATTACCTGAGTGATTTACTTACAAATAAGCATATAATGAACCCCAAACAAGTTGTTGATACTTTAAATAAAAACCTGCATTTAGGAAATATTTCTTATAATGGTAAGCCGAATAATGTTAAAAGTCATAATAAAGTTTGGATCGTAGACGACCATATATTCTATATCGGAAGCCATAATATCTATGCATCTTCATTACAGCAATTTGGTGTGATTATTGATAGTAAAGCTGCGACAAAATTACTGGAAGAAAAAGTATGGAAACCACTCTGGAAGAACAGAGTGAAGTACGCACGATAGAGTAGCAAATTGATAACTGTACTCATGAATTTTATTAAACGTTTTATTATACTCCAAGATGTAAACCACTTTTGTTAAATTCTTATTTCTATAATATCTATGGCCATGTGACGATCGAAATGCAAAATCAGATCCGCAAATTGGCTGCGGATTTAATGCTTAAAATTGAAGTATAGTTATTATCTATCGATATTTTATAACGATGCAAGCTTAAGCAAGGAGCCTTGCCCGTTGGTGAGAGAACTCAGTTTTTATATGAAAGCAAGCCAGCCTTGTGCTTAACGTTCGATGCGCACGTCTCCATTACCTCATGTTGCGCTTTATCTTTGATCATCGAAATCGCAGCTGACGGTGCATTTTTACAAAACATGGGTACAGATAGCTGCAAGATATTTAATAAATTACCTTGGCACAAAATTTTAAGCAACCTCTCTTAAAACAACTTGGGTTTAACAAACCATTGTTGAATTATTCTTCGTTATGTAATTGAGACCATGCTTGTGTACATTTTACAGCTCGTTGCCATCCACGGTAATGTTGATGGCGTTTGTCTTCATCTAGGTTAGGTGTAAATATGCGGTTAATGACATCTTTACCAGCTAATTCATTAAAATCATCCCAAAATTTTACAGATAGCCCTGCAAGATACGCGACTCCTAAGGCTGTTACTTCTGTCATTTCAGGCCGTTGAACTGAAACATTCAATAAATCAGATTGAAATTGCAATAAGAAGTTATTCTCGACAGCGGATCCATCCACCCGTAGTGTTGCTAGTTTAATGCTAGAATCTTCTTGCATTGCATCAATGACATCTCGAGTTTGATAAGCAATACTTTCAAGTGTTGCACGAATAATGTGATTTTTATTACTGTCACGTGTTAAGCCCACAATCGTGCCGCGTGCATAGGGATCCCAATATGGAGCGCCTAATCCTGTAAATGCTGGAACAACGTACACACCATTTGAGCTATCAACTTTAGTCGCAAGGTGTTCGGAATCTTTTGCATTAGAAAGTAATTTCATTTCATCGCGCAACCATTGAATTGAAGCGCCTCCCATAAATACAGAGCCCTCTAAGGCATAAGCAGGCTCTCCATTTGGGTCACAGGCGATGGTGGTTAATAAGCCATTTTGTGATGTTATTTTTTCTTTACCTGTATGCATTAACAAGAAGCATCCTGTCCCATAAGTATTTTTCGCTTGTCCTTTTTCAACACACATTTGCCCATAAAGAGCAGCTTGCTGATCACCTGCGATACCTGCAATTGGAATACGAGCTGCACTTTTACCCCCAATGTTCATTTTACCATATATGTTTGAAGACGATTTCACCTCGGGCATCATTGATAAGGGTATATCTAACGCTTTTAATAATTTTTCATCCCATTTAAGTGTGTTAATGTTAAACAACATTGTCCGAGATGCATTCGTATAATCAGTTGCGTGTACATGTTCTTGAGTCATCTTCCATAAAAGCCATGTATCAACTGTACCAAAGAGTAATTTGCCAGCTTGTGCATCAACACGCGCCCCTTCGATATTATCTAAGATCCATTTAATTTTGGTGGCAGAAAAATACGAATCAACAACTAGTCCAGTATGCTCTCGAATATAGTCTTCTAAACCAGCGGCTTTTAACTGTTCGCAAATATTTGCTGTCCGACGACATTGCCATACAATTGCATTGTAGACAGGTTTTCCCGTATCTTTATTCCAGATAATAGTTGTTTCACGCTGGTTTGTAATACCTACTGCTGCTATTTGATCACTGCGAATACCTGATTTGGCTAACACTTCAACTAATGTTGAAGTTTGTGTTGCATAAATTTCTAGCGGATCATGCTCAACCCATCCTGCTTGTGGGTAAATTTGTGTTAACTCCCTGTCCGAAGAGCAAACAATATTTGCATTGTGGTCAAAAATGATTGCTCGGGAGCTAGTGGTTCCTTGATCAAGAGCAACAATGTATTTTTGATCTGGCATGTTGAAGTCCTTATTTATATACTCATGTGATTGAAAAATGGAAAGTCAGCAAGGCAAATTATGCACTGATACTAGAGCTATGTTTCACCATTACCAAATAGAAGACGGTGTACATCAAGGTCTAAAAATCGCAACGTATTGATTTATAAATATGCATACGTAACATCAGTATTGAAGCATTAAAATCTGCTGGATCACCTCAGAAATGTTCAGTAAGAAATTGAAAAATAATGTAATTGAATTTTTTAAATCAAAAACCTAGCATGAGGTAAATGCTATGAAACTATTATCTTATTTATTAAAACCTGTTTCAAGTCTTTTAGACAAGCATATTTCTAGGCATTAGTGAGATGACAACTAGCGTAATTAATGCTCACCTCTTATATTGACTGCTAGTGATGAAAGTCTGTGGCGTTATGTTTTGAAATTTAGAAACACTTAATAAAACTGGCGATCAGTTGCTAAGAAATAAACAAATACAAGATAAAGCGCTTATTCATAGTGTAATAATCTCTAATTTTTTTGTTAATATTAAAAACCCAGTACAGAAATTATGACACTTCGATGTGTCATGGAGATAATTTCCTTAATATTTGTTTAAAAATTTATTTTACTTTTTAAAAGGCTAACGGATCTCACTAAAATTTGTAAAATAGGTGGAAGTCGCGTGTTAGCCATTTTGCATGCTTAAATAACGCGTGAGAATTGTTGCTGTTGTGCTTTTTTTCTTAAATAAACGTCAAAACTCATGCAGATGTTACGGATCAGCAGTCGACCTCTAGGATGTACTGTGATTGCTTGAGAGGTGACGCTTAGCAGTCCATCATCAATGAAACATTGTAATAATTTAATATCGTCACGAAAGTATTTAGTGAAATTTAATGAAAAAGTCTCTTCTATTTCTTTCATATTTAATGTGAAATTACAGATCAATTTTTTGATCACTTCACGGCGGATCAAGTCATCTTGACTGAGCCCGATACCGCGCCATTGCGCGTGGCCTAATTCTGTAATTTGCTTGTAGTAAGTTGATAATTTTTTTTGGTTTTGAGAATAACAGTGCCCAATTTGGCTAATTGCAGAAACGCCCATACCCAGTAAGTCTGTGTTTTCTTGCGTGGTATAACCTTGAAAATTACGGTGTAAAATCTTTTTTTTCTGGGCAATGGCTAATTCATCATTCGGTTTTGCAAAGTGATCCATACCGATAAATTGATAGCCTGATTGTGTTAAAAACTCAATTGTATATTGTAGCATTGCTAATTTTTCCGATGGTTTTGGCATATCATCTTCTTTGATTTTACGTTGTGCAGCAAAGATACTTGGCATGTGTGCATAGTTGAAAACCGATAAACGTGCTGGATCAAGCTCCAACACTTTATTGAGTGTTTGTATAAATGTTTCTTTTGTTTGTAACGGTAATCCATAAATCAGATCAAGGTTTATTGATTGGAAACCTACGGATTTTGCGCGGGCTATCAGTTTAAATATAAAACTTTCATCTTGTTCTCTATTCATAGCTTTTTGAACATTTTTGTTAAAATCTTGTATACCAAGGCTTAAACGATTAAAACCTTCGTTTGCAAGATGATCAATGGTCGTTAATTCTATTTCTCGCGGATCAACTTCAATGCTTATTTCGGCATCTTCGTTAAAAAGAAAATTATCGCGCAACAAGGTCATTAATCGTGAAATTTGTGGAGGTAATAAAAATGTAGGCGACCCACCACCCCAGTGTAACTGGCTTACTTGACGATGCTTAAAATAAATCGCTTGAGCTTTAATTTCTTGCTCTAGGTAATCAAGATATATATCGGCTTTTTCTTGATGACGAGTGATGATTTTATTGCATCCACAAAAATAGCAAAGTTTATGACAAAATGGGATATGGATATAAATTGAAAGAGGACGATTGGGGTAAACATCACCTGCCCGCATTGATGCCTCATAAGTAAAGTTTTCGTTGAATTCTACAGCGGTTGGGTACGAAGTGTAGCGAGGGCCGCTGTAGTTATACTTTTCGATCAATGCTTGATCCCAAACGAACTTTTCCATTTTATTCTCTTTTTTATAGTGTAAATTTGCTCAGTAACGCTGGATCTTTAAAAATGGATCTTCATGTACCTATTCCAAGCGTTGTCTTGGCGTTTTCTTATTCATTATTTTTGCATTGTCATGATGTAATTGTTGATCTCTTCATGATCTCCTGCAATGCAATGGCGTAAATGATGATAACCGAGATAGCGAATATATCGGCTTTAAACTTATGCTGTTTTACTCTAGTATTTGTATTGCTCTAATGAATATGCAGCACTTGCAAATTGCTCAATGAGATCTTCTTCACCAGCATCATCGAGCCATCCAAGCTGCTTCATTAATGCTTGGTGATGATTCATTTGCGTTTCTACCCAGAGATTATCTTCAGCAGATAAAACTTGGTCATTATCAAGCTGCTCAAGTAGATCGTTTAAACGTGGATCATCTTCAAGTTTTGCAATCTCAACTTCAGGAGAAATTTTAGTCGTTTTTGGCAGAGCAGTTTGGTGGGGAACCGTATGACCAACGTGCATTATTGATTGTAAATAAAGTGTAGATTTTTTTTCTTTTTGTAATTGCACCGGTTTATCTGCAGGCAAAAGAGCTACGGATTTTTTGCTACCAATATGCTTACTGAGCTCTATAATTTTTGCATTTTTTTTCTGCGTACGCTTGGATTCAATAGCATTGCGGTTCCCAGCTTTGTTGCCTTTTAGCTTGGTTTTTCGCTTTGCCGATTGTATTTTTGGAGATGTTTCTTTGCGATGTTCAGCATGATCTGCTTGAGAGTTACCAGCATGACGTTTTTTTTTAATTCTAGACATGAAACTCTACCTTTTTTTAGACTAAATTTGCAGTATTAAAGAATAACATAAATTATGTTAGTTTTAAACTTAATAGCAATCAAAATTTACTCACAACAATGACTAACTTATTTTTTATGGCGCGGTGTTAATACCAAGATAACGAGTTAATTTAAGCTAGTTCTTTTTTGAGGTTTCTAAAAAGAACAACCATTAACAAAATAAAGTTTTTAATTTAATTTTCTAGGGCAATAACTAGAATAGCTAAAAACTTTAAAATAAGTAACTTGCAATTTTATTTAGCGTCTTTTTTCTGCATAATATTTATCAGTAATAAGAATGCAGCATTATGCTTAATGAAGTGCTGAAATATACTTAGATAAAAGTGTAATATCTTTATCAGTTAATTTTGCTGCAATATCACCCATCATGTTATTTGGTGCGTTATTACGTGCATCGCTTCGGAAGCTTTCAAGTTGCGCTTTTATATAACCTGGGTGCTGACTTGATATTTTAGGAAAATTAGCTAATTCTAAGCCAACACCTCGAGGGCCATGACATGCAGCACAAGCAGCAATACCACGTGCTTTATCGCCACCCATATAAAGTTTTTGACCAGCTTCAACAATACCTGCAGAGACAGAGTATAGTGTTGCTTCTTGCTTTGAATAATAAGCAGATAAATCAGCGATGTCTTGCTTAGACAGTGGTGTTGCCATTCCTAACATGATTGCATTTTTACGCACGCTTGTTTTGAAATCTTGCATTTGTTTTTCAAGGTAGCCTGCATGTTGCCCCGCTAAGTTAGGATAAAGGTCTGTCGGACTATTACCATCTGTACCATGACAAGCAACACAAGTGCTAGATTTTTCCTTTCCTGCCACCGCATCGCCTTTGGCCTCTGCAAAACTTGCAAAGTTAAGTATTGTGATTGCGATTGCTATGATTAATAATTTATTCATAATATTCCATTTTTTAAGTACAATAAACACATTCTGCTAAGAATGATAGACTCTTAAGCATCCTTAAAATAATATTACTAGAGTGTACATAACTTTAATATAACTACAATTTGACTACATCATAAAAGCGAGGCAGATCTTGAAATTTCCGAAAATACATTTTCAAAAAACACGTTTTTTAATAAGTGCTCCCGATATTAGCCATTTAGATAAACACTTGCCCGTCGAAAATGGTATTGAAATTGCTTTTGCAGGACGCTCTAATGCGGGGAAATCAAGTGCATTAAATCGTTTAACAAAACAAAAAAATTTAGCGAGAACCAGCAAAACGCCAGGAAGAACACAGCTTATTAACGTTTTTGAAATTGAAGAAGGCAAACGTTTAATTGATTTACCTGGCTATGGATTTGCAAAAGTTCCACTCGCAATGAAATTAAAATGGCAAAATTCGCTAAGTGAGTATTTGCAAAAACGAGAGTCATTAAAAGGTTTAGTGGTGCTGATGGATATTCGCCATCCTTTTAAAAATTTAGATCAGCAGCTCATTTACTGGGCGATTGATGCAAATATTCCTGTTTTAGCGTTATTAACAAAAGCGGATAAATTAAAGCCTGGCCTACGTAAACTCACGCTGTTAAAAATGCGTGAAGAAGCAAAACGTTTTGATGGCAATATACAAGTTGAACTATTTTCATCATTACAAGGTTTGGGTGTGGATGTGCTAGAAAAAAAAATAGCAGCTTGGTACGCACTTGATGCTGAAAACGAAGCTTAATAATTAAAGTAACATGGGGATAAATATCATAACTTGGTTGATTGCTGCAAGTTGTCTTTACGCGCAGACGCGCTCTCAAACTGCAGAGTTTGCCTTAGCATTTAAAAAAGTGAATAACAATAACTAACCTGCTCCCTGCTCTGTTACCCGATCAGCTCTGGAATAAATCATCGTGGTGTCTAATGGTAGTGTGATTATTGAAAAACATCTTTTTAGTTAGGGGTATCTTGTAAGAGATTGTCCATTGACATTACTTGAAATTGTATTTATAGCGCATTGAAAACATAAATAATAAAACATTAACTCATTGTTTAATAAGTTATTATTTATTTTTAATAGTATATATATATTTTATATTTTATATTTTATATTTTATATTTTATATTTTATATTTTATATTTTATATTTTATATTTTATATTTTATATTTATAGTTCGTAATGGGCTTTTAACTAAATGCAATTGTCAGGATGACTCGTGGACATGCTCAGGAAGAGAGTTTGATAAAGCAGGATGTTTTATTTTCAGGAAGAAATTACGGAATTAAACTACAAGATGTATAAAGGAACCTTTTTTAGGATAGAAAAAATAGTAACCTGGATTGTTATTATTAGTCTGGATGACAATTAAAGACACCTCTGATAAAGAGAGTGATCGGTTGATGAACTGGATGTTTATCAAATATGGAAATTAAAAGGAAGATCCCAAAGGACTTGGGAAGTGGACGCCTAGAAAGGCATAGTCAAAGAGATGAAATGCAGGGAGCTAAATTATTAAGGATATAGATAATATGACTAACTAAGGGCAGCCTCGGCTGTCCTTTTCTTTTGCCTAAAATAAAATAGGCCTATTGTTAAGCTAGGTTTACACCCTCTATAAATTTTACCATCATGTTAGTAGCATTGGCTATTTTTGCTGATGTTTATTCGTTCCTATTTTTAATATTTTATCTTAATTGCAACTGGCGATCTAAATATTATTGTTTAGCGTTATTGGGATCTTATACCCATGAGACTTGAAGATGCAAAATAACAATTTGCTTTGTGAATTGGCATTTTGATGTAACATGACAATTGAAGGTAAATTATGAGATGGAGAGGCCTCATGCTCGGTAAAGATATGCAGCAATTGTTGCAGCAATATTTCGGATTTTCTGAATTTAGAACAGGACAAGAAAAGGTTATTCAGGCACTGATAAACGGGCATAATGCGGCAGCTATTTTCCCTACTGGATCTGGAAAATCGTTATGTTATCAATTTTCTGCAATTGTTCTTCCACATTTAACGCTAGTGGTTTCCCCTTTACTGGCATTAATTCAAGATCAGTTAAATTTCTTACACAGTAAACATATCTCCGCTGCGAGTATTCAATCAATGCAAACACGTGAAGAAGCTACAGATGTTTATCGGCAATTAAAAAATGCTGAAATTAAGATCTTATTTGTATCGGTTGAACGCTTAAATAATGAACGGTTTCGTTTGTTTTTAAAAGGCATTAAAATTTCTTTATTGGTAATTGATGAGGCGCATTGTATTTCAGAGTGGGGGCATAATTTCAGACCAGATTATTTGAAATTAGTACAGTATCAAAAAGATTTTCACATACCGCAAACCTTACTTTTAACCGCAACAGCAACCGACGCGGTGATCGATGATATGTCTCAAAAATTTAATATACATGCTGAAAATATCAGCTCAACGGGATCATATCGAGCAAACTTAAATTTATCTGTTTTGGGTGCAGCAGAACAAGATAAGTTATCTATTTTATTGGCTTGGTTGCAAACTAGATTAGATCTTTCAGGTATTATTTATGTGACTTTGCAAAAAACAGCAGAAGAAGTTGCCTTACAATTACAGCAACAAGGTTTAAGTGCAATGGCATATCATGCGGGATTAAATAGCGATATTAGACAGTTAATTCAGCGAAAATTTATGTCAGGGAAATTACCCCTGATTGTCGCTACTATTGCATTTGGTATGGGCATTGATAAAAGTGCTATTCGCTATGTTATCCATTATGATTTGCCTAAGTCAATTGAAAATTATGCGCAAGAGATCGGTCGAGCAGGGCGAGATGGAAAAGCCGCTGATTGCTTGGTTTTAGCGAATACAAATAATATTAACGTGATCGAAAATTTTGTTTATAGCGATACGCCTGAAGCCTGCGCAATTGAGTTTGTTTTAAATGAAATAACACAAACAAAAGGCCAGTGGGAAGTATTGCTTAATAGCTTATCTAGAGAGTCTAACATTCGTTTATTAGCACTAAAAACCCTACTTGTTTATTTAGAGCTAGAGGGGGTGTTAACACCTACTTATAGCTATTATGGGGAATATAAATTTAAATTACTAGTTTCACAAGCAGAGTTACTTTCACGTTTTAAAGAAGAGCGTTATCATTTTGTTGATGCCATTTTGCAGAGTGCACAAAAAGCGAAAATATGGTCAACGATGGATTTTGATAAATTAGATGCAGACTATCCAAGTGATCGTCATCGAGTGGTGACGGCTCTTGATTATTTAGATCAGCAAGGACTGATTGAGCTTCAAACGCAACAAATGACCAATGTATACAATGTGTTTCAAGACAAGCTTGATTCAGGTATTAAGTCGCGTTTAGTGAAGCGTTTTGTAGATAAAGAAAACAGCGAAATAAAACGCATTGGGCATTTGCTGTCGTATTTTACAAAGAACCAATGTTTAAGTTTACAGTTAGCTCAATATTTTTCAGACTCGCAGTTATTACAACCATGTGGTCATTGTTGTATTTGCTTGGGGCATGATGTTGTTATGCCCAAGCAAGAAGATCTACCTTCTCTCAAGCAATTCAATGCGCAGGAATTGATGGCTGATATATCAAGTAAACTCCCAGAAAATGTATCGTCAGTCTTATTGGCTCGTTTTTTCTGCGGACTAACAACGCCTATTTTTGCACGCTTACGAGTGTATAAAATAACAGGTTTTGCTTTGTTTAAAAAATATCGTTTTTCAGATGTAAAAAATTGGATTGAAGGAAAATAAAATGGCGAGTGTTCAATGCGTGGAGAAAAAACGCATGATAAATTACTACATACTCATGCACTTCGAAATGCAATTTGCCTTGCTGATATTGAATTTCTGGATAGCATGGGTATCTAACTTGATGAAAATTAAAAGGATAAAAAATGGCAGATAAAAAAAATATATATGTTGCTTATACGGGTGGTACTATTGGTATGAAACCTTCAAAAGATGGTTTTGTGCCTGTTAAGGGGCATCTTTTAGAAACTATTGCCAGCATGCCTGAGTTTTATCATGATGATATGCCTGAATTTGAGATTTTTGAATATGATCCCTTGATTGATTCTGCGAATGTTTCACCTAAAATTTGGCAGGTGTTGGCAATTGATATCCAAACGCGTTACCACGATTTTGATGGATTCATTATTTTGCATGGCACTGATACTATGTCGTATACTGCATCGGCATTATCCTTCGTTTTTGAAAATTTAAGTAAACCAGTTATTATCACAGGATCTCAAATTCCGCTTTCTCAGTTACGTACAGATGCGCGTGTTAATTTGCTTAATGCGCTCTATATTGCGGCTTACCACCCAATCAGTGAAGTTTGTTTATTCTTTAATAACCGTCTGTTTAGGGGTAATAGAACGACTAAACAATCTGCAGATGGCTTTGATGCGTTTGTATCACCAAACTATCCCATATTGTTAGAGGCAGGTATTAAAATTAAAAATATCGCCGGAAAGCAGCAACGAATTAGAAATACACGTTTAAATTTAACGGAAATAAAACCGCAATCAATTGCTATTTTGCATATTTTTCCAGGACTTGATTGGGCGATACTTGATAATTTATTAAAAAGTCCGCTGCAAGCGTTGCTGTTACTGACTTATGGTGTTGGAAATGCACAGCAAGATAAGCGGTTACTGTCGATTTTAAAAGAGGCAACTGATCGCGGTATTTTAATTGTTAATTGCAGCCAATGTTTAAAAGGGAGTGTCAATATGACAGGTTACGCGACAGGTTATGCATTGCAAGAGGCAGGCGTGGTGAGCGGTCTTGATATGACTACGGAAGCCGTTGTCGCCAAACTTTATTACTTATTAAGTCAAAGAATGCCAAAAAAAGTGATAAAAGAATTGTTAAGCGTTGATTTGCGTGGTGAATTAGGCTGATGGCCATTGCACTTTGAAGTTGCATGGGTATATCAAGGTAAAAGAGCTATCCATCGAGGGTTGTTAAACCACTCGTTATGTATTTTATCCATCTCGCCTGTTTTTATCAACTTTTTGATAGTGTTTGAAATTATAGATTGAAGTTCTGGTTCATTCTTATTGGTTGCGATGGCAACATCTTCAATTGAAAGTGGTTTCTTGAGGATAGTTAGCTCATTTCGTGTATCACGAATAATAGCAAGTTCACATATCGGTAAGTCAGCAACTAGTCCATCAGCTGTTCCTGCATCCATCATAATCAATGCTTGTTCGTAATGAGATATTGTGGTTATTTTGGCATGTGGGAGGCGTTTTTTTGCTAAATCGAAACTGGTTGAATTTTCAAGTGCAACTAGGTGAACACTTTTATCATTAAATCCAGTAGAGGCAATGATTGCTTTTAATTTTGCCTTTGTGGTTAATATTGATTTTGCTGTTTTAGCGTAGTGAATACTAAAAGAGAAATTTTTCATACGAGTTTTTGATACTGAAAAGCTTGAAATGATCATGTCAATTTCATGTTTCTTAAGTGCATTTTGCAGGTTTTCAAAAGGTATGATGGAAATTTTAACTTTAGCATTCAAAGCTTTTGCAATAAACTTTGCGACATCGACGTCGTAACCAACCGTATCGGTTTTTGATACAAAAAGGTTAAATGGTGGCTGCTCACCAGTCATGCCTACTCTGAGTTTATGCGACTCCTTAATGCGTTTATAGGTGGTGTTTTTTGGAAAAAATAGTGTATTACTACAAGCATTTAAAAAAATAGCTGCAAAAAATAGTACTAGCCATAATTTAATATTGAGTGTTTTCATTTACTCTCCTAGTCAATATCTTGCTTTATACTAATGGCCCTCAAAATGCAACGTCGGCATGGACTTGATAATCAGAGATAAGGCGCAACATGAGATAATGGTTATTATCGCATCGAATGTTGAGAGCAAAGTTGCTTCCTTTCATATAAAAACCGAGTTAGTGCCCCGTAGGGCGCGG
Source organism: Bathymodiolus brooksi (assembly GCA_963680875.1). NCBI lineage: Eukaryota > Metazoa > Mollusca > Bivalvia > Mytilida > Modiolidae > Bathymodiolus > Bathymodiolus brooksi. The sequence continues at coordinate 1,811,368 of CAVMGF010000075.1, forward strand.
CTTATTGTACCAATTTGCTAAAATACCGAGCGATAATAACTATACTTCAATTTTATGCCTCGCATATAGGCACAATTTGCTACCCTGATATTGCATTTCGGGATAGCATGGTATATACCCATGGCATCTCAAAATGCTCATACCTAGTGCCTGTGCACAATTGGCAGGATGACGTTTCATTTTTAAGTTACTTGGATTTATTTAATCATTCGACAGACTTCAACTCACGACTTACATCATTCTTTGTTTTTTGTGTAATATTACTGCAATAAAATTTTTAGAACGACGTGCGTTTGTAATCACGGTAAACAGGCATCCAGAAATTCTTTTCAATTTTCTTTCTCAATAAATCATCAGCGATAGGGTTAGCATAATGCTGTTCAATAGCTTTTTTTGCAACACAAAATGCAATATGTTTACTGAGTGTTTGGATGTCATCAAATAGTGGCAGTAACGGGCCACTGCCAGTATTGGCAAGCGGAGAGTATTGAGCAAGCGCAGTGCTGGCCGCCATCATCATTTCATTACTAATGTTTGAGGCTTTACAAGATAAAACACCTAAGCCTATCGCAGGGAAAATGTAGACATTATTGCATTGAGAGATAATATGTGTGGTTCCTTTGAATTCAACAGGTTCAAACGGGCTACCCGTCGCCACTAATGCATTGCCTTCAGTCCAATTTAAAATATTAACAGGTGTGGCTTCAGCTTTAGAGGTTGGGTTTGATAAAGGTAATACAATTGGCCTCTTACAATGCTTGTACATTTCACGAATAATGGCTTCACTAAATAAGCCAGGAATTCCTGAAACACCAATTAATACGGTTGGTTTTGTATTATGAACAACATCAAATAAATTAATGCCTTCCCCTTCACATTGCCAATCTTTTACAACTTCATCTGCTTGCACTAGACGGCTTTGAAAGTCGTAAAGATCTTTTGTTGACGTTAAAATAAGTCCGCGACTATTTAATAAGAAAATACGGCTACGCGCTTCTTTATTTGAAAGTCCTTCACACATCATGTGGGCAACAATGGCCTCAGCAATACCGCATGCAGCAGCGCCGGCACCTAAAAAGCCAATCGTTTGTTCGCTGATTTTACTGCCAGCTGCTTTACAAGCGGCAAGTAAAGATCCAACTGCAATAGATGCGGTACCTTGCACATCATCATTAAAACAGCGGAAATCGTTTTGGTAACGCTCAAGTAATGGAATGGCATTTTGTTTTGCAAAATCTTCAAATTGAATGATAGCTTGTGGCCAACGTTTTTTAACAGCGTTCATAAACGCATCAACAAAATCGTTATACGGTCCACCAGTGATGCGAGGGTTTTTCCATCCTAAATAAAGCGGATCATCTAATAGCTCTTGATTATCAGTACCCACATCAAGCACGATTGGTAGTGCGTATGCTGGGCTGATGCCACCACAAGCGGTATAAAGGCTTAATTTACCAATCGGTATCCCCATACCGCCAATACCTTGATCGCCAAGGCCAAGAATGCGTTGACCGTCGGTTACCACGATAACTTTTATATTATGGCGTGTTGCATTATTGAGAATGTCATCAATGCGATGACGTTTAGGATAAGAGATAAATAAGCCGCGTGCACGACAGTAATGGTGAGAAAATTGTTCACAAGCTTGACCAACTGTTGGAGTATAAATAATCGGTAACAGCATGTTGAGATGTTTACCAATTAAATAATAAAAAAGTGTCTCATTAGTATCTTGAATATTACGCAAATAAATATGACGATCAATATCAGACTCCAATACTAAAAATTTTTCATAAGCGCGTGCTGCCTGTTCGTCAATTGTTTCAATGGATGCGGGGATTAGCCCTTCTAAGTTGAAATCTATGCGTTCTTTTTTAGTAAATGCACTGCCTTTATTGAGCAGTGGACTTTCTAATAATGCCGGTCCTGCAAACGGGATATAAATTGGCCTTTTTTCATTTTCCATTGATATTTCCTTTTTTTGGAAGAGTATATTCAAGACGCAAAGTTGGTAATGTCATAGTGCCTAGATCCTCTGCATAAAATTGAAGCAGAGTCCTAGCACGTCAGTGTAGATTAGATTGCTAGGGATGCAATCAAAAAACAGCAGATCGATACAAGCGTTGCAAAGTGAATAACCATTAACAAAGATAAGCCTATGCTCGATAAAACATGTTGTAGTAGCGTGGGGTTATATTTGTTAATTTTTTGTACTAGTTGGCTTAAACGCGCCTAAGTGTCTTTTGTATCGCTTAACTTGTTAATTTGCAATTGTTATTTTTATATAACGTGTCATATCCTATATTTTTTGAAAAGTTTTTCAGTTTTTCTTTACAAAACGTTCGCTTTTATATCTATTTATGGCTAAAAGTGCGCCTTGAAGCTGTATGTCAGTAGCAGCTTCACCATAAACTTTTCACAAACATTCGCTTAACGTATTTATAATGACTTGTTATTAAAGGTGTTTAGCCTTGTACCAGTAACCTATCAATATCTAAACTCAGCCTGCGGAGATACTGAAAAATTCAGATGTTTTTTTAAAAAGGAATATCGTCATCAAAATCCATTGAAGGCTCTGTGTATGCTCCAGATTTTGTTTGAGCCGCTGCCTGATCTTGTTGCTGTGGTTTGCTATAAGCTGGCTGCGGTGGCGTCATTTGTGGTGGTTGCATTGGTTGTGGTGGAGTGCCAAAACTTGTATTTTGCTCACCTTGATACTGCGGTTTATTATCTTGTTGCGCACTTTGGAATTGCCCTGCGCCTTGACTATCATTACGCGAATCTAACATTTGTAACTCAGAAACAATGATTTTCGTTGAGTAACGATCTTGACCTGATGTTTTATCTTGCCATTTTTCAGTTCTTATTTTGCCTTCAACATAAACTTTTGCACCTTTTTTAAGGTACTGTCCACACATTTCGGCAAATTTTCCAAACACAGTTAAGTTGTGCCATTCTGTCTGGTTTTCATATTCACCAGTTTGCTTGTTTTTCCAGCTTTCCGTCGTTGCGAGAGAAAAATTTGCAACAGCATTGCCATTTGGCATGTAACGCACTTCTGGATCTCTCCCGAGATTTCCAACTAATACGACTTTATTTACACTACGGTTAAACATAATTTACTCCAGTTTATCTTTATTTTTATTAAGTATTCGTATGAATTATTTTTTTAGCATCTTCTTCTACAAAATTTTGTTTATTTACTTTGACGTAAATTGTTTGTTCATCACGCATGGTCACAACTTCTATTACCCCTTGTAATTTCACAAGTTGGTTGGTGAGATCTTCGGCGTGTTTTTCATCTTTAATTTCAGTGGTATAGGTGAAAGTGCGAATTTTACTTGGATTATGCATTCCCCAGGTAATAAAAAGCCATAATAAAATTAATGCTGATAAACCAAAGAATAGGCCTGTACTGCCAAGTATTTTAATGGAAAGACCACCCAAGATACCACCACAAAATGCACCTAAAAATTGAAATGTGCTGTATATTCCCATTGCACTACCTTTTGAACCAGCAGGAGAAATCATGGAAATAAAAGCAGGTAATGAGGCTTCTAAAAAGTTAAAGGCGGTGAAGTAAATTAATATGCACAGGAACATAAAAATAATGGAGTGGTTTGCGAGCGCCATCAGCAAAAGTGCGATTGACATTAACAAAATTGAAAACAAAAATAACTGGCGGTTCATATTTTTTCTAGCGGCAATAATCAGCATCGGTATAATCAAAAAGAAAGAGATTAATAAGGCAGGAAAATATAGATGCCAGTGTTCAGCAGCAGGGAGGCCCATTCGTTGTAATCGTAAAGGCAATTCAATAAACATCGCGGTTAATGTCATGTGCAGAATAAAAATGCCTAAATTTAAACGCAGTAACTGAGGATGTTTAACAAGCCCTCCAAGCAGTTTTGGAATGGCAATTGTTTCACCGCGCGGCGCTTTATTGACAACATTTGGAACTAAGAAATAAACAATGGCAATACCACAAAGAGCGCCTACTGCGGTGATAAAAAATAGCCCATGTAAGCCAATGGATGGCGCTAAAACAGGACCGAGTACCATGGCTACTGCAAATGCTACACCGATGCTAATACCAATCATGGCCATTGTTTTAGGGCGTTGCTCTTCACGCGTTACGTCAGCTGCAAGTGCTAATATTGCGCTCGCAATTGCTCCCGCGCCTTGTAATGCCCGGCCTGCGGTGACACCATAAACCGACGTTGACATGCCTGCGACTAAGCTGCCTAAGGCAAATAACAATAAGCCGCCATAAATAATAGGTTTACGGCCAAATTTATCAGACATCATACCCGCTGGAATTTGTAAAAATGCCTGGGTTAAACCGTACGCTCCAATTGCGATTCCGACCCACATTGGTGAATAACCGGTAAGGTGTTGTCCATAAATTGCAAAGACAGGCATTATCATAAATAAGCCGAGCATTCGTAGAGCAAATACTAAAGCGAGTGAGAGAGCGGTGCGTTTTTCTATTGGATATAAAGCATCGGGTTGCATGGTAGGAGCCTCTAAATGATCATGTGCTCATGGTATCATGCCTAAAGTATAATCATTATTATTTTTTTTATTTTTTTTAAGTTGGGAGTCTCTATGCTCAGTTATCGTCATTCTTTTCACGCGGGTAATTTTGCCGATGTGTTAAAACACACTATTGTAGTCGCTATTTTAAATTACCTAGTAAAAAAAGATAAACCATTTTGTTATTTTGATACACATTCAGGTTGTGGCGCTTATTCATTGTATTCAAGTGAAGCATTAAAAACAAAAGAGTTTGCTAATGGTATTATGCGATTATGGGGACGTACTGATTTACCACTACCAATACAAAACTATGTAGATCAAGTCGCGGCATTTAATGATAAGAAATCATTAAGCATTTATCCAGGATCTCCGAGTATTGTAGGTCAAATGAAACGTCAAAAGGATCGAATGTTTTTGTTTGAGCTTCACCCGAATGAATTTATCAATATGCAAGTAAACTTTTCTGGCGAGAGGAACACTCAAATGGCTAAGTCTGATGGATTAAAAGGGTTGATTGCCAATATGCCACCAATTGAGCGTCGTGGGCTTGTATTAATTGATCCGTCATACGAAGATAAATCAGAATATGACGTCGTGGTTGATGCGCTCGAAAAATCAATAAAGCGTTTTGCAACAGGAGTTTATGCTCTATGGTATCCCGTTGTGTATCGCAGCACCATTAAAAAATTAGAAAGAGATTTAGTGAAAACTGGTATTAGAAACATTCAATTGTTTGAATTAGGTGTAGCTGCCGATTCAGGTGAAATAGGGATGACATCAAGCGGAGTAATCGTCATTAATCCACCCTGGAAACTAAAAGAAGAAATGCAGATTGCATTGCCCTTTCTTGCTAAGCAGTTAGGGGTCGATAACAAAGGTTTTTATCGCATCGAAACGTTGGTCGCGCAATAACTACTTGTTATAAATTATATCATTGCATTATGGCTAAGCACTCTGCGTAATGGGCATGCAGTTGGCAGGACTCGAAAAGAAGCCTGCGAACAACGTTTGATGCGCACGTCCCCATTATCTCTTATGAGCCTTAATTCAGCGCATCTGATCGCAGCATCGTTGCATTTTTAGGTAATATGGGTATATAATAACCCTCCATTTTTAAAGAGATATTTTAGTTTATGCGCCCGAGTCAACGCCCCCCAGAACAAAGTCGTGAAATAAAAATTACGCGTCATTATACAAACTATGCCGAAGGCTCTGTTTTAATTGAAATTGGTAATACAAAAGTACTTTGTAATGCCTCGGTTTCTCAATGTGTGCCACGCTGGCTCAAAGGCAATGGCAAAGGTTGGATAACCGCAGAATATGCCATGTTACCGAGGGCAACGCATACACGAAATCAACGTGAAGCGGCAAAAGGAAAGCAAGGCGGACGTACTCTTGAAATTCAACGTTTGATTGCTCGTTCATTACGCGCAGCCGTTGATTTGAATGCCTTTGGCGAAAATATGATAACGGTCGATTGTGATGTTATCCAAGCAGATGGTGGGACGCGTACAGCGTCAATTACAGGTGCTTGTATTGCATTAGTCGATGCGCTTAATTGGATGGTTAAAAAAGGTAAAATAAGTAAAAGCCCGCTAAAACAGATGATAGCTGCTGTTTCTGTGGGTATTTATAAAGATATACCAATTTGCGATCTTGATTATGAAGAGGATTCAAATGCGCAAACAGATATGAACGTGGTGATGAGTGAAACAGGCGGAATGATTGAAATTCAGGGCACAGCTGAAGATGGTGAGTTTAGCCATGAAGAACTATTGTCCATGTTAAGCTTTGCAAAATCAGGTATTGATAACTTGATTACAGCGCAGAAAAAAGCATTATCACAATAAAAATAAGAAAAAATAAATGAAACAGTACCAACGAGACTTTATTGAATTTGCCATCGAAAAAGACGTGTTAAAGTTTGGTGAATTTATTTTAAAATCAGGACGTGTTAGCCCTTATTTTTTCAACACGGGCTTGTTTAATACGGGTCGAGATTTAGCGCGTTTAGGTGAATTTTATGCCGAAGCGCTAACTCATTCAGGCATGGATTATGATTTACTCTTTGGGCCTGCTTATAAGGGGATCCAGATTGTTACGGCAACAGCCATTGCGTTATATAACAACTATCAACGCGATGTTAATTATTGCTTTAACCGCAAAGAGGCGAAAACACACGGCGAGGGCGGAAATATTGTTGGATCGGAATTAAAAGGCAACGTCATGTTAGTGGATGATGTTATCACCGCAGGAACAGCAATTCGCGAATCAATGAATATTATTAATGCGTGTTGTGCGCGTCTTGCTGGCGTGTTAGTGGCGCTTGATCGTCAAGAAAAAACAACAACAACGGGACTTTCAGCAATTCAAGAAGTTGAGCGAGATCACAACACCAAAGTTATTTCAATTGTGAAATTAGGCGATCTGAGCACTTACTTACAAGATAAGATGGAAATGAAAAAATCGTTATTATTATTGAAAGCATACCGTGAAAAATATGGGGTATAGTTAACATCTTATTTAACCTAGTCATTGCGCGTCATATATAGCACGCTGCTGACAATACAGATTGTGTTAAGATGCACGGTATAAAAGTTCCCGATCAAGTGATAACTATTTAGGATTTATTTTGACTCAAAAGACCATATTCTCAGCGTGTATTCATAAAAACATTTTTGCAATTGCGCTGCCTATGATGCTGTCTAATATTAGCGTGCCTTTATTGGGGTTGGTTGATACAGCTGTAATAGGGCATCTTCCACAATCGTATTATCTAGCAGGCGTTGCGGTTGGGTCAATGGTTATTACGCTGACTTTTTGGATGATGGGTTTTTTGCGAATGTCGACCACAGGGTTAGTTGCGCAAGCCATTGGTGAGAATAATAAACAAAGAATAATTCGTTTGTTATTGCAGTCTATTGTTGTAGCCTTAATAATGGCAAGTTTGATTTTACTCTTGCAAAAACCTATTTCCTACATTGTGTTTAGTTTTGTTGAAGGGTCTCAAAAGGCGCTTTATTACGCAAAAATGTATTTTGATATTCGTATTTGGAGTGCGCCAGCGTGCCTAATTAATATGGTGCTCTTTGGCTGGTTACTCGGAATGCAGAATGCAAAAATACCTATGCTTTTATTAATCATTACCAATGTGATTAATATTTTGCTTGATATATTGTTTGTGGTGGTTTTGAAATGGAACGTGGCAGGGGTTGCATTTGCGTCGCTTTGCGCAGATTACATAGCAATGTTTTGTGGGATCTATATCGTCTATAAGATGGTTTTACCATTTTATGAGCGCGGCTCAATTCACAAGCTGTTTAAGCAAGTGGTTAACCCTGCAACCTTAAAGCCTTTTCTTATGTTAAATAGTGATATTTTTATTCGCACACTGTGTTTGCAAATTGCCTTTGCATTTATGACGGTTCAAGGTACTAAATTAGGAGTTAGTATTGTTTCTGCCAACGTTGTTTTGTTGAATTTTTTGATGCTAATTGCATTTTCAATGGATGGACTCGCTTATGCAGCTGAGGCCTTAGTTGGTAAAAATATTGGAGAGCGTAATCTAAACAAGCTAACAATAAACGTCAAAGTGACGCTATTTTGGGCGACGATATTTAGTCTTGTACAATTTGCCATTTTTTATGTGTGGGGCAATGACATTATTGCTCAAATTACCTCAATTAGTGCAGTGCAAGTAGAGGCGAAGCGTTATTTACCATGGTTAATTATTATTCCATTAACGTCAATGTTGGGATTTATATTTGATGGTGTGTTTATTGGTATGACACGAGCAAAAGAAATGCGTAACAGTATGCTTGTTTCATTGTGCGTGATATATTTTCCTGTTTATCTGTTCTTTTCAGACCAAGGTAATCAAGCCCTGTGGATTGCAATGAACGCATTTATGCTTGCAAGAGGAATAAGTTTGTCATGGATTTATTTCAGGCTCAATAAGACCAAGCAATTGATTTTATAAAAACTGAACAATTTATTTGATACCTTCTTATGAGAGCAAGTATTAAATTAACAATATTAAATTGTTAAGTTCCATATTTTTCCGCAACTTTACATAATATTAAAAAAATATGTTATCTTATTACGTAAATTAAATAGTTAAATTTGTAATATAATATGTTAAAAACTTATTGTAGTGAGCGCGACCAATTTATTATAATTTCAGCAGAGCAGGCGAGTACCTTTGCAAAAGAGCAATGCGATGATTTTAACCCGATCCATGATCCAGGCAATAAACGATTTTGCGTTCCTGGAGACTTGTTATTTGCTATTGCATTAAATAAATATGGTATTAGTAAGACGATGACGTTTACATTTACGTCTATGGTGACGGCTGATATGGGGCTTGTTTTTCCTGAATCAGACGAGTTAAAAATTATTATTTGTAATGAAAAAGAAAAAAGCGTTTTAGAGATAGAGAGATCTGGCGAAATTAGTCATGATAACGTATTAATAGGATCCGTGACGAAAAATTATGTAAAATTTTCAGGTAAAAACTTTCCATCACTATTAATGCCATTAATGAAAGAGCATCAGGTCATGTTTAATCCTTCTTGTCCTTTGGTGATGTACCATAGTATTAGTTTTGAGTTAGATACGCTGGAGTTAAAAAATGAACTGCAGTTGCAGCTTTCCAGTACAAATATGGAATTAACTCATAAGCGTGCAAATAGTTTCTTACATTTTGAGATGTTTGATGGTGAAAAAATAATTGGACGAGGTACTAAGAAGGTAATTATTGCTGGATTAAAGCCGTATGATCATGATTCAATTACTGAATTTGCTAAAAAATATACAGCACGTCGTGATGCATTTTTAATTGTAAACTTTTAAAAAACAGGTGTTTTATGCCTATTCGAATTCCAGATGATCTTCCCGCGGCGGGTGTGCTTAAGCTTGAAAATATTTTTATTATGTCTGAGTCAAGAGCTAGTCACCAAAATATTCGTCCTTTAAAAGTATTGATTTTGAATTTAATGCCTAATAAAATTGAAACAGAAACGCAATTAATGCGTTTACTCTCCAACACCCCTTTACAGGTCGATGTTGAATTAATTCGCGTTGATGCGCGCGCGTCACGAAATACACCGAATGAACATCTTGATAAATTTTATGGTGATTTTGATAAAATTAAGCATAAAAAGTGGGATGGATTTATTATCACAGGTGCGCCACTTGCAAAAATTCCCTTTGAAAAAGTTTATTACTGGGATAAATTTACGCAAATAGTCGAATGGTCAAAGACTCATGTAACGTCCACTCTGTTTCTTTGTTGGGCTGCTCAAGCTGCTTTTAAATGCCTTTATGGAGTTGAAAAAACAAGCAAAGATAAAAAAATTTCAGGCATTTATCAGCATACTACTTATCATCATCATCACCCGCTAATGCGTGGATTTGACGATCAATTTTGGGCGCCACTATCACGGTTTGCCGAGTTTGAATATGACTATTTAAATAAGCATAGCGACTTAACTATTTTTGCAGATGCACCAAATGCAGGAGTTTACCTTGCGGCAAGTGCTGAATGTCGACAAGTATTTATTACTGGTCATCCAGAATATGATGCTAATACATTGAATAATGAGTATTTACGCGATTTAGCTGAAGGTCTTGCGCCTGAGCTACCTGTAAATTATTACCCTAATGATGATAAAAATGAAACACCACAAGCAACGTGGCGTAGTCATGGTAATTTGCTTTATAGCAACTGGCTAAATTATTGTGTGTATCAAGTCACGCCGTATGATTTAAATACAATGACTATGAATGATTGATTTTCAGGGTTCTTTTTACCGCCGTTGTTGACGAGTTACCATCCAATTACTTGCCGAAATTAAAATGGCAAAGGTTAATCTTTGTGGCTGGAAAATAAAAAAAATATTTTTATAAAAAATACTGACAAATCTAAAAGTTTGGCTTATACTGAATTTAGCTTAGTAGAAAATTTAATTGAGCTAAGGAAATAAATAATAAACAATCGAGGTTTGATTTTAGCATATTTAAGGAAGTTCACAGTAGCAACTTCAAATACTTTTATAGTAACATTGCTAATATTATTTATGTGTTGTTAATCTTTAAATCTACCAGAGGGTTTTAACAGTAATTCACATTAGTTTTAGTTAGATTTATTTCCAAATATGGAGTTACTTTTGAGTGGCCCATAGTCGATTGACATTAGGGAAGGATCTTTTCGTTTATTAATTAAATTTAATTTAACTTAAAATAGAGGGATATAACTGTTTTTACTTCATGTTGAGCCTTTAGAAAGGCGATAACGATATTTAGGAGTTTATTTTTTAAAATAACTCATTTTGCCAAAATTGGCGCTTTGTTACCGCTTCCTAACAGCGTGATAGCACAAAAAATAATTTTTAATAAAAAAGCGAACTATAACTAAAAGTTCGCTTTTTTATTGTCTGAAATTTATTAGTTCTTCATACTATCTCAAGCAAAATCAGTAAGGCAATTTTATGAATCAAATATGCGGCTAATTTGTCTTTCTGATTTTGCATTTATGAGTACATGAGAATAAAATCTTGCTCACTTTATAAAAAGGTTAATGCACCATAATTGATAAGTTATTAACTGTTATTGGTTGTAGTGCAATTTGTTAGCGAGTACCGAAAACCACAATTGTTTTCCCGTGTGCTGTGATTAAACCTTGATCTTCAAGCATTTTTAGAATTCGTCCAACCGTTTCGCGTGAACAGCCAACGATTTGGCCAATTTCTTGACGTGTAATTTTAATTTGCATGCCATCAGGGTGAGTCATTGCATCTGGCTGTTTTGCAAGATCAAGCAATGTGTTGGCGATGCGACCTGTCACATCTAAAAAGGCCAAGTTACCGACTTTTTGACTGGTAATTTGCAGGCGGGTCGCCATTTGACTGCTTAGGCGCATTAATATTTCAGGATTAATTGTAATAAGCTGTAAAAACTTCTTATAAGATATTTCAGCAACTTCACAAGCGGTTTTCGCTTTGACAGACGCACTTCGTATTGGGTGTTCGGATTTATCAAATAAAGGCAGTTCGCCAATAAAGTCATTTTGGTTAAGATAAGATAAAATCATTTCTTTACCATCGTCATCTTTAATAACAACGACTACAGAGCCTTTGACAATAAAATAAAGGGTATTTGCACTTTCTCCAACATGGATAAGTATGCTTTTCGCTGGATATTTATGAGAATGACAGTGTGATAAGAACCACTCTAGAGTTGGATCTATTTGTGGTTTGGTAATTAGGCCTGGTTTATTTTTTGTTAATAGCATAAATATCCCTTTAAACGTTAATTTACATTAGTTTTCATTGAGTTAGAGGATGATTGTATTTTCTTTTACTGTGTTTTGTAACATTAATTATGCTAAAAATAACTATTACCAAAATAATAAATACAGGTTTGCTGGCGGATTAGACCTTTAGATGATTTTTAAAATACGCAGACATTGGAAATACTGCCTTGTAGATATTCAATCAACTCCTGTCGTGAAGCTATTCATATCATAACTTACTGAGTTTGAATCTTAATTAATAACGGATGCACTAAAAATCATAAATGCTCTAAGCACTTTAATTGATGAAATATTACCCTTAAAAATCAATTAAAGCTACATTTAGCTTCATTAGATATTCGTAATTACTGATTTTTTTATTGTGTCGTTAGTCCAGATAACAAGGCACAATATTTGACCTGCGAATGATTACCGAAGGTGATCATCTTTCAGCAGAAGTTACCAAAAAAACGTTAATTGTCAATTGGTTATTTCATTTTCAAGTATTGTAACGCAAGGCAGATCTCGACCTAGCGAGCATCGGGCAAGATTAAGTTGTAGCAACTTTGGCTGTTATGAAATCTAATCTTTAAGATACTGTCATTTCAGGTTTCACATCTTGGTACAAATTTTCTTGCTAACTTTGTATTTTGAAGCAGTATGAGTATAAAATCAATAGTTCTTTTCTTTGTTATTAAATTTTTTTTAAAACATTATTCTAAAGCATTACTCTAACGCATTATTCTAAAACATTATTCTAAGGAATTATTCAAAAGTATTTTTTAAAAGTATTATTCTAAAAAATTATTCTAAAACATTATTCTAAGGCATTATTCTAAAACATTATTCTAAGGCATTATTTTAAAAAGTTGATCTAGCTTAGTTTTTTTATAATCTGTATCAGGTTAAAATATAAACATTAAAAGTAATTGTATTACTACCAACACATGGGTATAGATCTTCTGCTAAAAAAATGACCAAATTCCTCGGTGGATTGGTATTACTCATGTTGAGTAATCTCACCTTAATATGGAGCTGTTTATGAAAAGATGCATAGTTTTATTACTTGTTTTAATTTGTTGGGCTGATTTTTCCAGTGCATCTGATCAGGCTAAACAGATGATGCCAACGACTAAAACAGATAAAAGCCGTGCAACAATGACAGCAGATCACTCGAAATTTAAGCAGCTCAAACAAGATTTTGACTATGCACCTGATGTTACCGAAGCTTGTCTTGGATGCCATACTGAAGCGGCAAAACAGGTTCAGAAAACCTTTCACTGGAAATGGTCTGGTAAAGTTGATGGGGTTGATGTGGGTGATGGAGAGACCCTTGATGGTTTAGCTGTTGGTAAAGGTGAAAATGGTTTTAATAATTACTGTGTTGTAGCAAAAGGCAATGAAAGTTGTTCACAATGCCATATCGGCTATGGTTGGAGAAATGAAAGTTTCGACAAAAGTGAAGAAACCAATGTTGACTGTTTAGTTTGTCACGATGGCACGGGAACTTATAAAAAATCGGAGGCAATGTCTGGGCACCCTTACTATGAAGACACCAAGGTAGGCAACGTAATGCACCCTAAGGTTGATTTAAGCGCGGTTGCACAAAGCGTTGGCCCACCAAAACGTTTAAACTGTTTAGAATGTCATGCAAATGGTGGTGGCGATAATGGTGTGAAACACGGTGATACTGATATGTCCTTAGTTAATCCTTCTTTTGAGCTTGATGTTCACATGGGCCCTAAATTAAACTTTACCTGTCAAACATGTCATCGCACCAGTGGGCATGAAATATCTGGCCGTTATAACGGTAAAAAAGCATTTTTAGATCATAAGAAGAATATGGGCAGAAAAGGGCGTGAAGGTAAAAATGTTTCTTGTGAATCTTGTCATGGGAGTACGCCGCATAACGATCGAGAAATGAATAATCACACGGTTAAAGTTGCTTGTGCTGCTTGTCACATACCTAAAATGGCGCGTGGCGGAGTATTAACCAAGTTAAGTTGGGACTGGTCTACCGCGACTAAGGTTGATAAAAACGGCAAACCTTATACGATTGATAAAATGTTTGATGGCATCAAAAATCACTCCTATATGAGTATTAAAGGTACTTTTACTTGGGGCGCGAATGTCGTTCCTCAATATCGTTGGTATAAAGGTGAGCTTATTCAAAAAACATTATTGACTGTTATTGATCCCACCAAGGCTCCAATTGATATTAACCCACCAACAGGTAATTATAACGATCCTGACGCACGTATATGGCCATTTAAAATTCATCGAGGAAATCAACCTTACGACACAGATAATAACCGTATGCTCCCGATAAAACTCTACGGTAAAAAAGGATCCGGTGCGTTATGGACGGAGCTTAACTGGGCAAAAGCCCTTGCTGCAGGAGCGAAATTAAATCACCTTGATGCTTACAAAGGTCACTTCGCTTTTATTAAGACCAATGGTTATTGGCCAATTAAACACATGGTTGCACCAGCTAAAGATGCGGTTAGGTGTGTTGAATGTCATTCAAAAGATAGCCGTTTAAAAGGTCTGAATGATTTCTATCTTCTTGGTCGAGATTCTAATTTTTGGATTGAGTTATTTGGTTTCATTGCCGTGCTAGGCGGCCTATTGGGTGTTATAGGACATGGCACATTACGTTATATCACAACGCGCAGAAGAAAAACAAAATTGCAAAATAACAAGCAAGCGAATGGAGAATAACTATGAGCAATCAATTTAAAAGTAAAATAGTGGTGCTCTTTAAACGCTTTGAGAGGTTTTGGCATTGGGCACAAGCTATCATTATCATTTTGTTATTATTCACAGGACTTGAAATGCATGGTTTTTTTAGGTTATTTGGCTTTGCTAAAGCAGTTAACCTGCATAATTATACAGGTTTTATATGGACGGTATTGGTTGTGCTTATCTACACTTGGATTTTGACAACAAATGAGTGGCAACAATATTTCCCAAGCTCTAAAACGTTTAAAGACTTTAAAGGTATTTATAAAACAATACGCTTTTATCTATACGGTGTATTTGTAGGAGAAGATCATCCGCACCATATGACCCTTGATGACAAGTTCAATCCGCTGCAGCGTTTAGGGTATATTGGCATTTTATTTGGGCTGGTGCCGCTGCAATTAATAACTGGTCTTTTGTATTTCTTTTTTCCTGAATTACGAGCGGCAGGAATTATTAGCCATGTTGAAGTGATTGCCATGCTCCATACTATTAGCAGCTACGCATTGTTAAGTTTTATAGTTATTCATATATATATGACCACGTTTGGTAAAAAATTGACAACGCACATTAAAGCTATGATCACAGGTAAAGAAAAAGTCGATGATCATAGTGAGAATAAATAAGTTTATGTTGTCATGCAAAAATGCAACGTATAAAGGTCAAGTGGTATCAACCATCAACTGGAGAACATATAAAATGAAGAAAATAATACTATTAATATTGGGCATTGCGTTAACATTTAATGTATTTGCTGATGTGGCTAAAGGTCAGAGATATTACCTTAAATATCTGCGACCATATTTTCAAATTACTGGTAATAAATTTGCAGGTCAAAATCTTAAAATTGAATGGAAACAATTATTTAAGAAAAAGGCGAAAAAATTCATCAAGAAATATTCTAAAAAATATCCAGAAGCATCTGAATTTTTACACGGGGACAAGTTCCAAAAAATTGCACCAGATGTGGGCGATTTTGTAAAAAAATATGCGGCAGATAGTGGCGAAATAGCAAGTTGTAGCTAATTTACCACGATACTTCAAAGCGGCTTTAGCTTTGTTCTTGAACTCGTTTTTATGAAAATAAAGTAGCCCTGCTTCGCCATGAGGTTGCTCAAAAGCCAGTTAATGGTGGTAACTGAGAATAAAGCCCGCATTGCAATGGCTCATTAATATTTTAAAACTTATTCATTTAACAGATAAGGAACAACGTCATGACCAAAATAACTACGATTGTAGCAGGTGTGCTGCTGGTATTTTGTGCGCCTGTTTTTGCAGATCAAGCGCAAGATATTGCCACGCTTAAAAAGCAAGTGCGTGATTTGAGTAAAAAAGCAGGTGGCGCACACCTTAAATTTAAAGTAGATTATCGCGTTACTATGGACAGTCTGGAATATAAATTCTCTGATGGGGCAAACCAACCAAATCCAGCAAAGCAATCAAATAGTAATTTGTTTGCCAACCGTTTAGAAATTGGTATGGGGTATCAGCCATTTAGGAATTTAGTTTTCAATGGTTTATTGTCATATAACAAGGCGTTTGGTGAAAATAACTTCAATGATGATGGTACGGGTCAATTTGACTGGGTTGTCAATGAAAACCCTAACGAGAATGTGCTAAGGGTAAAAGAGGTCAATATTTTATATCTGGGTAAGGACTTTTTAGGCAGTAATTTAGAATGGAGCGGCAGTATCGGGCGCAGACCGTCTACCAATGGCTTTCTTGCCAATAACCGCGAGGGTTATGATAATGCTAAATCGCCTTTAGGACATTCCATCAACGTTGAATTTGATGGTTTTAGTTTAGGGGTGGATCTAGAAAATGCAACTAATGTATCAGGAATGGCCGCCAAACTTTGTGCAGGTCGTGGGCTAAGTGCCTATGGCAAGGGTCGGTTTTCACAGGCTGGCAGTGATTACGCAAAAACCGAGCTGTTACAAAATGTCGATATGGCAGGTTTAATCTTCACGCCTTATAACAACGGTCAATATGATATTCAAACGCAATATTATTATGCAGTGAACATGCTCGATTATAATTATTCGACCGTTCCTTTCCCAAGGCCCCCAACTAAGATGACAGAAGTTGGCGATCTACAAAATTTAACAGTTTCTATGCAGGTTAATGGTGTTGGCGAGTTTATCAATGATTTTCTAGATGACACTGTGTTATTTGCTTCAGCCTCAGGATCGCAAACATTACCTGATAACAATAATACCGGGTATGGTAATACCCCTCAAGGGATGCTTGGCTCACCTGATAAAAAAGTAGGCTACTCTTTATGGGCAGGCGCTACATTTCCAGCCTTTATAGCCAACGATCGCTTTGGCTTAGAATATAACTACGGCAGCAAATATTGGCGCTCATTTACCTATGGTGAAGATACAGTGATCGGCTCTAAAATTGCCGCCCGTGGTAGTGCTTATGAAGCTTATTATAATATGCCCATTATTGGTAAAATCTTATACTTCCAGTTACGTTATACCTACATTAATTACAATCACGCAGGCAGTAATAGCTTTTTTGGTAACTCAGGAGCCCCATCTAGTCAGATGGCTTACGTACAAAGCGCCCAAGATTTACGTGCTATGATACGCTATAAATACTAATATTGGAGCAATGAGTATCGAGAGAACATTGGCTGCGCGTTTAAGGGCGTAAATCCGCGAGCAATTTTCTTTGCTAATGTTATAAACATGAGGTAACTTGAGTATATCTTACTGGTATAACAAAGGCTGTAAATATGAAGGCGGATTGTAAATTACAAAAACAACAGGATCTTACTGTCGATGCTAATTCTAAGATAGATGCAAGAAACCCTAAGCAAGCTGGTATGAGTCGACTCAGATTGGTGATTTCGCTTTTGCTGGTTTGTGTTGTAGCTGTGCTCGGTTATTATTTGATCGATGCGACTGTTAATAAAAAAGCGCCTGCAATAGAGGGCATTTCTTCTATAAAAAACACTACAGCACAAGGTGCTACAACTAAAGGGTCAGAAGGCTCTGGGAACCTAAAAAAAATGGCGATTAAAGATGGTCAAGCCACAGATGTTGCTGATCAAGATAAATCAGCATTAAACCCGAAAAAACTAATTGGTGGCGATAAAGATGAGCACGGGTGTTATCTAAGTGCGGGTTACGCATGGTGTCAGAAAACCAACCAATGTGAGCGCCCATGGATCCTCGCTCAAAAAGAGGGCTTCGAAAATACTGCGGCCGCGTTTAAAAAATATTGTCACAATGACAAGTAAGCGCTGTTATTTAATTGAGCAATGAGTCTAAATAAGTTTAAATTTATGCTCTTGTAAATCTTGAGTAACTACCCGAGTAACTAGAAGGAAAGTTTCCTGATTTGCTCTTCTTCATAATTCATAAATTTATTTAACAGTTTGCTTTTAATTCTATTGACATATTAAAGGAAAATAGTAGTTTTAAATTAAACGGAAACTTTTTGAGGAATTATAAGGAAAGTTTCCTACTAATAATACTGTTAGCTTTTCTGGATGGCTCAATTAAGGATCAAAGTAGATAATGGCATCAGAAATTATAAAATTAATACCCATGGGTATCTCTGCAGTTGCGGCGTGTATTTCTGTGGCTTTTGCTTATAAATCTAAAGTTTCTCAAACTAAGTTAATTGAAAATAAAGCAGATATTGAGACTTTGAATGAGTTAATTGAACAA
Source organism: Bathymodiolus brooksi (assembly GCA_963680875.1). NCBI lineage: Eukaryota > Metazoa > Mollusca > Bivalvia > Mytilida > Modiolidae > Bathymodiolus > Bathymodiolus brooksi. The sequence goes on from CAVMGF010000075.1 coordinate 1,829,623, forward strand.
TTAAAAATAGCAAATGCCATAGAACTTCACCTTGATGATTTTAGTGATGATGAATTTGAATCAGGTTCCAATTTGAATGAAGTGCCTGCAAAGATAGCAAAGCTAATCCAGAACTCGAACATTGCTCCTCAGATAATGAAAGATGAGTGGGTGTTAGCAATTACTAATCTAAAAAATAAAATTAATCAGCTTTGTTTGATTCGCAAGTCACTATTTTGAATCGTAAGTCAAAGCTAACAAGCGCCAGTTTGCTGCGCAGTTGAGGCGGGCGTTGAGGCTGTAGAATTTATCCAAAAAGACACTTTTCAGTGTATTTTCTTATTTTAGTGAATTGTTTAATGATTAACCTTGCCTGTAGTTCATCGATGCTATCTAATAGATATTATTCACTCATCGAAAACTTTTATGGCAAATTATAAACCCGACTTGTCCTGCCAAAGTAAGTTCATTCCTATTGATTTCTCATCACAAATATTAGCTGGTACTTTTGAGTATGCTTTATCTCATATTGTTGATAATAAACTTGATTTAACATCGTTTGATAAATGGTATAACAATGATAAAAAGGCAGCCGCAGCATATCCTCCATCAGTGATGTTAAAGATAATTTTGTTAGGCGAAGCTGATGGTTTAGTATCGAGTCGTAAAATTGCAACGGCTTGTGAAACGAACATCTTATTTATGAGTTTATCGGGATATGTGCAACCTCACTACACTTCTGTCGCTTCTTTTGTTGCTCGTATGAGCGAACAAATAGCGCCTCTATTTACGCAAGTGTTGATGATATGTGATGAAGAAGGATTAATTGCTCGCAATATGTTTGCCAGCGATGGCTGTAAAATAAAGTCTAATGCAAGTAAAGAGTGGAGTGGTACTTTTGCAGAGTTAGAGCGCAAGCAACTTAAGTTAGAAAAAGCGAGTCAACGTATTCTTGAGAGGCATCAATCACAAGATGATTGTGGTGAAGAGCAGATAGAGCATGACTTAAAACAAAAAGCTAAACTTGATAGAAGTGCTGCTAAAATTGCTGATTATCTCGCAACAAAAGAACAAAAATATGGCAGTAAAGGTAAGCCGGTTAAAAGTAATATTACCGATCCTGACAGTGCCAAAATGACGACATCGAAAGGTACTATTCAAGGCTACAATGGTATTGCTATTAATGATGATAAACACCAAGTCATTCTACAAGCCCAAACATGGGGCTCTGTGGGAGAGCAACAAACGTTAGCACCTGCCATCAAACAACTCGATGCTGAATTTTTGAGACTAGGTACTTCGGATAGTTTATCCAAAGCAAAGTTTACCGCAGACAGTGGTTTTCACAGTGAAGCTAATATGAAATATCTTGCGGGTACAGGACTTGATAGCTATGTTGCAGACACTCAATTTAGAAGTCGAAATCCGTTATTTAAAGTGAGTGAAACGTATCACACAGAACAAGAGAAACGACGATTAAAACGTAGTAAAGGTAAACCAAGACGCTTTAGCTCAGCCGACTTCCATTATGATGAGAAAGATAAATCTTGTCGTTGTCCTGCTGGTAATATTATGTGGTGTAGTGGTGATTACTTCAAAAGTGGAGAGCGACTATATATTAGGTTCGTTGGTTACTTAAAAGATTGTAAGGCTTGCCCATTACAAAGCCAATGCATGGGTAAAGCACCTTTAAAAATAGGTAGGCAAGTGCAATTCAAAAAGAATTGTAAAGAAGAAAAACTATCGTATACCGATAAGATGCGCATAAAGATAGATAGTCCAATGGGTAGAAGGCAATACAGTAAAAGATTAGGCACAATTGAGCCGGTATTTGCTAATATTAGCGTAAATAAAGGCATGAATAAATTTACGCTTAGAGGCCAAGAAAAAGTAAATAGTCAATGGCAGATGTACTGTCTTGTTCATAATATAGAAAAGCTCAGAATAGCACTTCACTAGACCCACGTTACCCACTTATAGCCAGTAGTATTCTCTCGAGACAGCCTAAATAGTCATGATAAGCCAAGTGATCTCTATTTATCCTGAATAATATTAACAATAAAACTTATTTTGGATAATTGAATGTTTCTAATTGTTAAAGTAGTAACTTATCGTTAAAGTATAAATATTAATCAAAAACAATAAATAGAGGTTAATTCTACAGCCTCGTTATATTTTTTAAATTAGTTTTATCTGAATCGCCATATTGAAAACCACAAGGAAAAAGAAAATGCATGCAGTCGCACCTTATTTGTTTAGATGTTTTAATAACAATTTAGAAGGAAGAAGGGAAGAACGTTATAGCACTTTAGATAAGCTTGGTGATAACGATCTATTCTATATTTTACGAGATTTTTTGGTAGCTAGGACTGGTGCATATGAAATGATTGATGAATCCAAACAAGTCTATCAATTTGAGGATCTACAAGTAGACGAGAATAAAAGAGAAATATACGGATGGTTTAATGTTGGCAGTTATGGAATGAAAACAGACATTATTAATGTAGCTACTGGTAAAGTTGACTTTGAAAAAGCAAAAAATAATGCTGAAATAATAAAACATTATGTACATTACTTTATTCCTCGAGGGTTTAATGAAGGTATGGCATTTATGCACTCATATCGAGGCATCGGTGTAAAAACTCTATTCTATACACTGTTTTCTCAGTATTTTAAAAATTTGACAAAGTTATCGATTCAAATGAATCCATTAGCTTATGATAAGGCGATTAATGCATGGCTCGATGCAACGGCCAAAGAAGTTAAGTTAACAAAATTTGTTGGTTTGACTGATATCGCAGATCAAGTCCGACTACTTGGACATGGTGAACAGGAATTAATTATAAAACCTCCGAGACGAGGAGGACTGGGGAAGTTGAGAGACTATTTGAATGAAGATAGCCACCATAGAAAGGCAGTAGAAGTTCTGGGGGAGTTCGGTTCTCAAGTAAAAACTGTGGTTGAAATAGATGGAAAAAGAAGAACTTTCAATGTAGGTAGAAATAAAACAAGTGCCTTATGTGAAATTGAAGTTGAAGAAGATATTATCGGTGAAGATGGAGTACCAGATTTGATTAAGATTAATGGCTGGGTCCGAGAGATCGTTGCAGAATATGCTCAAACAATGTATCCAGGATTACAAATTGAGGTAGCTTAAAATGAGTTCTAAAATTAATATATGGTCAATTGTTACTGGCCACATAAAAACTTTCCGCAATGCATCTGATAATAAAGTTAGTGTTTCTGACTACGTTACTTTTTATATTGCACCTGCGGCAATAGCTGTACTTTTTGCATATTTCGGTATTAAAGTGACTAGCGATGCAAATTCTTTGCTTGTAAATTTTGGAGCTATATTTACAGCTCTGTTATTAAGTGTTTTGGTTTTAGTTTACGAGCAAGGTGAAAAATTAAGAGGGGTTGTTAACGACTCAAAAAAAGACAATATAACCTTGAAAAAAAACTTACTAGAACAATTATATTTTAATATTTGTTATGCCATTGTAGTGTCGGTTTTTCTAGTTTTCCTTTGCCTTGTATATACGTTTTTACCTGATAAGGCTTGTGTAATTTCAATGAGTAATTTTACAGTAAACTTTGATTTAAAGCTGTTTATAGTTTCACCTCTAATTTTGGTAGTAGTGCTCAATTTACTTTTAACCATCCTCATGGTTGTAAAAAGGATGCATACGCTTTTAACCATAAAAATATAATAAACAAGGATAGGTGTCGCGTAGCCGACACCTTATCTGGTTGTTGAACAAGCCCGTCAAGGATCGCTTCTTATATAGTAAATAGTGAAATCAGAGGGAAGTTTAGGTGTTTTCTTGAGGTGAGTTTTATCTACATACGATCATTACTCAATCATATCAAAGGCTTATTGTATTTTTATTTCTTTATCGGCATCCCCTTAATGGTTTCGATCTCGGTCAAAAACTAACAATTCACAAGCCAGTCTCAGAAAGCTTCAGTCGATGAAATCCGACTAATTTCATACTGTGTTGACAGCATGGGCAAATATGAACGGCGTGACCTTTTGCTTCATTTTCAACAGATGGCGGCTTGACGAACAAGCCTAATATTAATTGAATTTGTAAGTGCAACTTTTTTAATTTTCCAATAACTTCAATACAAGCGGACTTTTAAATGTCGCTGAATATGTTGTTCTTTTCTTGTTCATTTTAATTCTCCTATTTTTGGAAATGTTAATTAAATAGGAATAAGAGTGTTAATTTTATTGTTTAAATTCCTTGGAGTATTATATTAGATGCTAAATTAATCCTCCTAGTCTATTGACTAATTCTTACTAGTGGCGTACTATTACTGTCAATAGCGCCTAGACCACTGAAACTAAATAATGTTTAGTTTCATGTCTGGGCCTTCTTATTTCTGGAGATTAGTAAATTGCCTATCGAAGGTGCTAAACCATTCAAAGAGTACAAGGAACTAATTGCTACCTTAGAACAACGAGGTATGATTGTTGTTGATTCTGAAAGGGCTACAAGAAAAATTTCTCAGGTAGGATATTATCGATTAAGCGGGTTTTGGTATCCATGTAGAGAAATGGAATTTGATACAAAAGGCAATGCAGTCAAACAATATGGGAAACCGAAACGGTTAAATAAGTTTTTACCTACAACATATTTTGATGAAATTTTTAAGTTATACACTTTAGATAAAAGGTTACGGTTTTTATTGTTAGATGGTATTGAGCGGATAGAAATTAACTTAAAAACTGTTCTTGTACATGAGCTTGGTAAAATTAATAAGTTAGCTTATAAAGATGAACACTTCATTAATCCAACTCAGCTCAAAGATTACGAACAAAAAGGTAAGAGTAGAAACTCATGGAAGGAATGGAGTAAACGCCAACAGGCGGAGCTGTCTCGAAGTAAGGAAGATGCTATTGTTTGGCATACAAAATCGAAGAAAGCAATTCCAATCTGGGTTATCGTGGAAGCTTGGTCTTTTGGAACATTATCTAAATATTTTGAGTTACTAAAGCGATCTCATCAAAATAATATTGCGGCTAGACTTGGTGTAAGCAACTCTGCTTTACTTGTTAGTTGGTTACGAGAAATAAATATCTTAAGAAATAGGTGTGCTCACCATACGCGAGTTTGGAATCAAACGCATAATAATGCAATTGGTATCCCCAGCAGTAATAGTGAAGACTCTTTATATTTCGCTAACTTCAATTTATCCACTGAAAGTAAAAAGAAACTCTATAGCCTAATCGTTATTATTTGGTATTTAGTTCAAAAGATAGGCCCTAATTCCGATTGGATTCAACATGTCATTGATGAAATTGATAACTTTCCTGACTTACCAATCAACTTTATGAAAGCTATGGGCATTCCAGAAGCTGGATTGTCAATCGATCTTTTTTTGCTGACCACAGAAAAAGCATATAATAAACAATGATAGGTGTCGCGTAGCAGGCACCTTACTGGGCGCGGAACAACCCCGTTCAAGAAGTGCTTCTTATAGAGTAAATAGTTGAATGAGTATACCGACCCACAGAGTCAATACAACTATTTGAGTCGATATAACAGTAAGGTGAGCCTTATTAGTGATCCCTTGTATAAATAAGATTAAGAGTTTATTTTTAAGTCAAATCTAAGCAAAATTCAATGCTCACTTATGAAAAATAAAATTTCAAAGGACGTAAACGTTTTGAATTGTTAAAAGAAAACAACTCAGTTAAAGTGTTCTTTATAATAAAAAATTAATAAAACGAGTAATTCTACAGGCTCGTTATATACCTTATTCATAACAATTTAGATGTGTTGAAACTAAATGATAGATGCTCCAGAAAAAACAAAGTCTCTTATGAGCACAATGGAAGAATATCTTCCTATACCTGTGATCACAACCCTAGAAATTATTGATTATTTACGTGGGAAAGGCATGATATTATCAAAGGGTTTTATTTGTAAAATTAAAAAATTGCATTACCTTGGTGATGACGGTGGTATATGTTGTGCACTTAGTCTGCCAACTGCAACGGATGAGTTTTTAATTGTTTCACTTACACACTTACGAATTAGTAAACAACATAAGCTTGCTAGAAAAATTATTAGTTATCAAAATAAACGAGTTAAAAAACTAGCACGATAACTGTCTGGGGCATATACCAAGCTCTGCAAACGGGAAAAATACAGTTGCTTGTTTTTACGGAGCTTAACATTTTAACTAACAATATTGCCCGTATAAACTGGCGTTATATTTTAGAAGTAAAATAAACTACAAATAAAAGGATCTTCATCATTTGTAATATAAAGTCAATAATAAATAATGCTAATGAAGCGGCCTTTGTTGTTTTGTCGCAAGCAATGATAGCTGCTGATCAAGGCACTTTTGCCGTAGGTGGGTGTATTGTCGAGAATAGTAGTGGGCGGGTACTCCAGGCTATGGCTAATAATGTATTAAAACCTCTATCTACTACTGGTGCGGTTTTCACTTACGATCCAACTGGCCATGGAGAGCGCCAATTGGTTTCTTGGTACTATGCCAATAAAGTGTCAATGAAGCTCCCAGAGCCAGAAGATCTAACGGTTGTGACGACCCTTGACCCATGTGCGATGTGTGCAGGAACATTATTGACTGCTGGCTTCAATGTTGCCGTCGTAGCTATTGATGATTTTGCTGGAATCAATTATGACAAGTCATTCTCTTTTGCTGATTTACCGATTAATCTTCGCTCTTTAGCCAAAGCTAAATTCGGTTATTATGCATGTGGAAACAAAGATCTAGATCCAAGTATTTATGTTAGAGGATACGTAGGTGGATCTGATGTAGTGTTTAACAGTTCCATTGTCAATGCAGAGGCTCTAGTGGGCTGCGCTGATATTTTTCAGGCTAGTGTAAATACCGTCCGTGATAATAGCTCAGATTCTGGGTTAGAGCCTAGTATGCTTTCTAATCCTGCAGATCTTGCCAATGATTCAGCGATTAAAATGTCATTTAGAAAAGTTTATCCTAATGCATTTAAGTTGAGCGTACCCAATAGCCGCCTCCCAGATACAAACTTATATAATCTTCTGGTAGATGTTAGGGATTCAGTAGCAGGTGCAAAAAATTCCGTAGCATTTCTTGATCCGTTTGGAAATGTTGTTCTCTGTTTTGCTGACAGCTTCGAAGTGAGTCCGGTGCAAACTGCCTTCATGAACGTGACTCAATACTACGCGACAATACGTTATGAATTAATGAATGATAAAGAAATATACGCAGAGGCAACAAAGACGTTAACTCACCCTAAATATGGAACTTTTGTATTTCTAAATGCGCCTAATCCATCTGATCCAGCCACTGTCATGATGTTAGGTGCATATGGCTCGACTATGGAAGGGCCAGTGCCGCAGGTATTTCCTGCAAATCTTCAGTACTATAATTGCCCTCAAGAAGGTACAGTGGAAGAACTTGCGTCTTTAATTATGAATTTGCCACCTTTTTATACTCAATTAGCACAGTTATCAATTATGCAGACAGCAGTTAGCCCAGCATGACAAATCGTTACATTGAGGCAAACTAATATGAGCTGGACTTTAGGATATCTGGACTAGGTGTGCGCGGTAATGCTCGCCAAAAAATACAAAGAAAGGTTTTTATGAAAGACATTGAGATCAAAAATAGTGAATACTTTTCGCAGGTTTTCCATGGCCTGGATTTATCTTATAAAAAAATAGAATTGACAATATTTGAGGATTGCACGTTTAATAAGTGTAATTTTTCAGAAGCTGTTTTCAATAAAAGTAAGTTTATTGATTGTCAGTTTTCACAATGTAATCTAAGTATTGTAAAAATAGAATTTAGCAAATTTTCAGATGTGGTTTTCGATGAATGTAAAATAATTGGGGTAGATTGGACTACAGCTTCTTGGGCAAATATAAAATTGTGTTCACCAATCAAGTTTTATACATGCATTATTAACGATTCAATTTTTTTTGGTCTTAATTTGGCTGAGATTGTTATTGAAAAATGCAAGGCGCATAATGTAGATTTTAGGGATGGTGATTTTAGTGATTCAGAGTTTTCTCATACCGACTTTCAAGAAAGTATATTTAATAAAACAAATCTTTCAGGAGCCAATTTTATTGGAGCCATAAATTACAATATAGATATTAACTTTAATAATATTAGCAAAGCAAAATTTAGTCGTTATGAGGCGATAACGTTGCTTGATAGCCTTGATATAGAGTTAGTTGACTAGCAAGTTGTAAGATAATAGCCTAACAAACACATAAACTCTAAAATTTGCTACGGTGTCACTTCGTAAATTCTGGTTATGAAGGCGGTGGGTGATGTTTTTTTAGTATGATGTCTGGTTATGCGTTATGCTTCATCAGTCATGTTATTTAGTTGTATTGTGTTTGGTTATTAATTGCTTTATGGTATTTTTTAACGCGAGCTGCGCTTGTTTTTTACCGCTATATCCGAGTTGTTTGCAGATTTGCGACCAACTGTGATTTTGTAACACTTTGGCAATGCACAGTTTTTGTTGCCCCTCTGAGAGCGTTAGTAAGTTTTGCGTGACGAGCAAGCCCGCAAGGTCAAATTCGACAGATTGATAAGGACGTTCACCCTCAAGGTAACTGTGCAATGTGGCTGTTTTAATGATATCACAGCTTAATTTATTTTTAAGTAACAGCAGTGCCAACAAGGGGTCAAGGGATTGTAAATGCCGGCTTAATTGAAAAGGAAACTGTGTTGCAAATTGCCCCGAAATCTTTTTATTAAGTGCTTTGCCTTTGCGACTAAGGGGCAAGCTCATGATCAAAGAATATGCACCGCTACTTTTATCTTTTGTTGCCCCGATGCGTAAGGGTGAAAAATCAAGCTGTTGCCAAAATCGCGTAAGCTGCTCTGTGGCGCCAAAAGAGCTGCAAAGATCATCAAATTTATTTTTAATTGCCCACTGTTTAAGATGCTCTATAAAGCGGCTGCCTAAGCCGTTATTTTGTTGACTTGGGTAAATTGCAATGCGTTGGATCCGCGCAAAGCTGAGTGAACTTGCTTTTTTAAATCCACTATGAAATGTCAATGATTGCGGTACTAAATTTCCTTTGATGCGCCGTTTACCTTTATATATATCATCAGATAATAGCTCATTAATTTGACCTTCACGATTGATGAGAGCGACCCCTAAAATCTGCTTTGATTGTTGCAATACAAAAATAGAAATATTAGTTTCATTTAATAGCATTGTCAGATCAGAAGGCTTTGTTTGATAGTGCGCGTTAACTAATAAAGCAAAAATAGTTTGCAATAATTTTTTGTCGTGTACAAGCAGTTGCGCTGGAATTTGTTGAAACTCAAGAGCTTGATGGTGATTATAACATGGCGCTACGCTGTTAAATTGGGTGAGGCAAATACTAGTTAGGGTAAAAGATTCTAAAGGATCATGTTCTGCCCAGCGAATTGCCTGGGTTAAATGATACTGCCTGTATTGTGGTGATAATTGTTTGAGTCTTGCTTGAAAACGCAAAGCAAAACCACGGCCAGATCCCTCATAACCGTGTAATGTACTGGAAAATATCAAACGAGTGTAGTGTGTGCTTAGCGTTTCGAGGAGCGGGACAGGCAAGGCCGCTGCTTCGTCTATGATCAATAAATCAGTGTTTGGTTTCTCAGTGAGTAGGACATCGGGTGCAATAAATTGTAGCGATTGCGATAGGTCAAGCGAGTGTAATGCATAGTTAACTAATTGAAAATCAGCTAATAATTCCGTGGCATGTTTAAAAGCTATGCTAACTGCTTGTTTGTTTGGCGCGCAAATTAAAATATGTTTGCAACGCTTGGCAAGTAATAACTGTGCGCAAGCAATCCCTAAGGCGGCTGATTTTCCGCGACCTCTATTAGCAGTTAAAAGAAGTGGCCGGCGTGAGTGACCGGTGACGGTTTTTTTTATCGCTACAATAGCATCGTTTTGATCGTCTAAATTAAGAGCATGAATCGTTTGTTTGTCAATTTTTGCAGCAAGCGGTGTGAATTCAATGGGGTTATTTTGTGCAAAAAAAACAAAGCAGGATTGCGCTAATTGTTTACTAATATACTGATAAAAAAAATCATTTTTATTAATGCATTGTGGTGTAAGTAATATCAGCAAGCCACCGCCTTTTAACGTGCCCTCTGCTCCAGCGAACTGATTTGCGTCAAAATTAAGTAGGGCATTAATGATCAGTAAGTCGGTTTCTTGCCCCAAGATATTGTTAAACGAAATAGAGGTTATTTCAGTTGGAGCACTTCCGAGCCAAAAGTAAGTTGTATTGAAGGTCTTGATAATTAACTGCGCGCGATCAAAACACCATTGGGTTTCCCCTTCAAGGCGAATAACTTGGCGATGGTTATTAAGCATAGCAAGCTTGCGATGGGCGATAATGGCTTGAATAAATGAGGACAATAGGATCTCCAATGGTAATAGTAGTATACCCCCATCTGACCGGAAGATGCAAAGCTCGCAGGGTAACGCTGCAAAAGACAGTGTAATTTGGGTATTTGAGGATAATTAAAGCATGCAATTTAATAAGGAGCGGAGGTCAATTAATGGGCCTAGTTTATTTATTTTCACAAAATATTTAAAAAGAGTTGCGCTCGATAAATTTTGGTGTATTATACGCCCTCTTACCGAAGAGGTAAGTGGGCGATATGCCCCATAATTAAACTAGTCAGTGAATGAATGCTGATGTGAAGGTTTATTATAAAAAGCTCTCGATTAGAGAGCATTATAGTTTGAATGTGCACTTAAGGTTTACCTCCGGTATATCATTAGGTGCATGTTTGTATGTTGTATTTTTAACTTATTGGAGCTTGGGTCTATGCAGAACCAAAGAATCCGTATCCGTCTCAAAGCATTTGATCACAGGCTGATTGACCAGTCAACAGCGGAAATCGTTGAAACTGCAAAGCGCACAGGTGCTCAGGTACGTGGTCCTATCCCACTACCTACTCGGAAAGAGCGTTTCACAATACTGATATCACCGCATGTTAATAAAGATGCGCGTGACCAGTATGAGATCCGTACGCACAAACGCTTAATCGATATCGTAGAACCAACTGAAAAAACTGTTGACGCACTTATGAAGTTGGATCTAGCTGCTGGCGTTGATGTTCAAATCAGGCTGGGTTAATAGAAATAGAGGTATTACAATGTCAATCAGTTTAGTAGGTCGTAAAATTGGAATGACTCGTATCTTCACAGAAGGTGGTGTTTCTATTCCAGTCACAGTTCTTGAATGTACGCCAAATCGTGTTACTCAAGTAAAAACACTTGATACTGATGGCTATCAAGCTATTCAGGTAACAGCGGGCTCTAAAAAAGCAAGCAGTGTAAGTAAACCAGAAGCTGGACACTTTGCAAAAGCAGGGGTTGAAGCTGGTCGCGGTCTTTGGGAATTTCGCCTAAAAGAAGGCGAAGGTGCAGATATCAAAGTGGGTGCAGAGCTAAGCGTTGAGCTTTTCAATGATATAAAGAAAGTAGATATTACAGGGCAGTCTAAAGGTAAAGGTTTCCAAGGCGGCATTAAACGCTGGAACTTTTCGATGCAAGACGCGACTCACGGTAACTCATTATCTCATCGATCCAACGGGTCGATTGGTATGTGTCAAACGCCAGGTCGTGTCTTTAAAGGCAAAAAAATGTCTGGCCACATGGGTGCTGAGCGTGTTACGACTCAAAACCTTGAAGTTGTTCGCGTAGACCTTAAACGCAACTTACTGCTCATTAAAGGTGCAGTACCTGGCGCGAAAAACGGTAATGTGTTCATTAAATCTGCTGTTAAAGCATAACCAAGGATTCAGTAATGGAATTGGTATTGAAAGATGCACAAAGTGCACTTGAAGTTTCTGACGCTACCTTTGGACGCGAATTCAACGAAGCCTTAGTACATCAGGTTATCGTTGCGTATGCAGCTGGCGCTCGTCAAGGAACTCGTGCTCAAAAAAATCGTTCTGATGTTCGCGGTGGTGGTAAGAAGCCATGGCGTCAAAAAGGAACAGGTCGGGCGCGTGCTGGTACAATCCGTAGTCCAATTTGGGCTGGTGGTGGTGTAACATTTGCTGCGCGTCCACAGGATCACAGTCAAAAAGTAAATCGTAAAATGTACCGAGGAGCTGTGAAGAGTATTTTGTCTGAACTTGTTCGTCAGCAGCGTCTAATCGTTGTCGAAAACTTTGTTGTTAAAACACCAAAGACAAAAGAGTTAAAAGCGAAGTTAAAAGAAATGGATCTTAAAGATGTTTTGATCATCACTGAAGCATTAGATGATAATTTATTTTTAGCATCGCGCAACTTGTATAAAGTTGATGCGCGAGATGTGCAAGGAATTGATCCTGTCAGTCTCATCGCTTTTGATAAAGTCGTGATGACTGCCGATGCAGTTAAAAAACTTCAGGAGGATCTCGCATGATAAGTGAAGAGCGTTTATTGCAAGTCATCCTAGGGCCACACATCTCAGAAAAAGGTACTTTAGCTGCTGAAAAAGATAATACTATCGTTTTCAAAGTTGCAAACTCTGCCACTAAGGCCGAAATTAAAATGGCAATTAAAAAGCTGTTTGAAGTTGAAGTGACTGGTGTTCGCACACTTAACGTGAAGGGTAAAACCAAGCGTACAGGGCAACGTATGGGTCGTCGTAAAGACTGGAAAAAAGCATATGTCACTCTGGTTAAAGGTGCTGACATTGATTTCACTGCTGTTGAGCCGAGGAATTAATTATGGCTATTGTAAAATGTAAACCTACCTCGCCAGGTCGTCGCCACCTCGTTAAAGTGGTTAATCACGAACTGCACAAAGGTAAGCCATACGCTCCGCTGTTAGAGTCAAAATCTAAATCAGGTGGTCGTAATAATGGTGGTCGTATTACGGTGCGTCATATCGGTGGTGGTCATAAACACCATTACCGGATTATTGACTTGAAGCGTAATAAAGATGGTATCCCTGCAAAAGTTGAGCGTTTGGAATATGATCCAAATCGCAGTGCAAACATTGCACTTGTACTTTATGCAGATGGTGAACGTCGCTATATTTTAGCACCGAAAGGGCTGACAGTTGGCGATGAAATAAATTCTGGTGATGATGCAGCAATCCAAGTAGGTAACTGCTTACCATTGCGTAACATCCCAGTAGGTACAACAGTTCACGCGGTTGAGATGAAACCTGCTAAAGGTGCGCAAATTGCACGTTCAGCTGGAGCATACAGCCAAATTGTAGCGCGTGATGGCGCGTATGTGACACTGCGTTTACGTAGTGGTGAAATGCGTAAAATTCCAGTTGATTGCCGTGCAACAATCGGTGAAGTTGGTAATGCAGAACATATGCTGCGCCAATTAGGTAAAGCAGGTGCTACGCGTTGGCGTGGTATTCGCCCTACCGTCCGGGGTGTTGTAATGAACCCAGTTGATCACCCACATGGTGGTGGTGAAGGAAAAACATCGGGTGGTCGACATCCTGTTTCTCCGTGGGGAGTGCCAACTAAAGGTTACAAAACTCGTAAGAATAAGAGTACGGATCAGTACATTGTTCGTCGTCGTAAATAAGAAATAAGTAGAGGTATCGCCATGCCACGTTCTCTCAAGAAGGGTCCATTTATCGACCTACACTTGCTGAAGAAGGTAGAGAAAGCGATGGAAAGTGGGGAGAAAAAACCAATTAAGACTTGGTCTCGTCGCTCAATGATCGTTCCAGATATGATTGGTCTAACCATCGCTGTCCATAACGGGCGTCAACACGTGCCAGTATTTGTAACTGATGAAATGGTCGGTCAAAAACTGGGTGAATTTGCACCAACTCGTACTTACCGTGGCCATGTCGCGGATAAGAAAGCGCAGAAATAGGAATAATTATGGAAGCTTTAGCTAAACATTTATTTGCCCAGTCTTCTGCTCAGAAAACGCGTTTGGTTGCGGATCAAATTCGTGGTCTTCCAATTGACAAAGCACTAGAACTTTTAACATACAGCCCGAAGAAAGCCGCTGTTTTGGTTAAAAAAGTTGTAGATTCAGCAATAGCAAACGCCGAGAATAATGAAGGCGCAGATATTGATGACCTTTCAATTACAAAAATATTTGTAAATGAAGGACCAACAATGAAGCGTGTCATGCCGCGTGCGAAAGGTCGTGCAGATCGTATAAAGAAACGTTCTTGTCACATCACAGTAGTCGTATCAGATAGGGGTTAAGCAATGGGACAGAAAGTTCATCCTAACGGTATTCGCCTAGGTATCACTAAAGCTTTTAGCTCTAATTGGTATGCTGGCACAAAAGAATTTGCTGATAATTTATACAGTGATTTCGAAATTCGTAACTTTTTAACAAAACAATTGAAAAATGCTTCTTTGTCTAAAGTTGCTATTGAGCGCCATGCAAAAAGTGTTCGCGTGACGATTAGCACAGCGCGACCTGGAGTTGTCATAGGCAAAAAAGGCGAAGATGTTGAAAAACTGCGCATAAAAATTGCTGAAATGGCAGGTGTTCCAGCGCAGATTAATATTTTAGAAGTTCGTAAACCTGAAGTTGATGCAAAACTAGTCGCTGATTCTATCGCTTCTCAGTTAGAACGTCGTGTTATGTTTAGGCGTGCAATGAAGCGCGCAGTACAAAATGCAATGCGTCTTGGTGCAAAAGGCATAAAAGTTCAGGTAAGCGGTCGTTTAGGTGGTGCAGAAATCGCACGCGCTGAATGGTATCGTGAAGGTCGCGTACCTTTACATACCCTTCGTGCGGACATCGATTATTCAACATCTGAGGCTGCAACTGTATACGGAATTGTCGGTGTTAAGGTGTGGATATTTAAAGGCGAGATCCTTGGTAGTTTACCCCTTGAGGTTGAGCCGCCATCTAAACCAAGGCGTAAAGGTCGTGGTAAGTAGGAGTAACATCGAATGATGCAACCAAAACGTACAAAGTTTCGTAAAATGATGAAAGGCCGAAATCGAGGTCTTTCTAAAGGTACGGAAGTAAGCTTTGGCGAGTTCGGACTAAAGGCTGTTGGTCGTGGTCGAATTACAGCTCGTCAAATTGAAGCGGCTCGTCGTGCAATGAC
Source organism: Bathymodiolus brooksi (assembly GCA_963680875.1). NCBI lineage: Eukaryota > Metazoa > Mollusca > Bivalvia > Mytilida > Modiolidae > Bathymodiolus > Bathymodiolus brooksi. Next base: position 1,844,642 of record CAVMGF010000075.1, read on the forward strand.
TAGGCATGTTAAGCGTCAAGGTAAAATTTGGATCCGTGCGTTTCCTGATAAACCAATTACTGGGAAACCGTTAGAAGTTCGTCAAGGTAAAGGTAAAGGCAATGTAGAATATTGGGTTAGCCAAACTCAGCCAGGTAAAGTCCTTTATGAAATGGAAGGCGTGCCTGAAAAGTTAGCGCGAGAAGCATTTGCGCTGGCGGCTGCTAAATTGCCAGTGAAAACAACTTTCGTAAAGCGTAAGGTGATGTAATGAAATCGAACGAACTTAAAAATAAAAGTGTTGAAGATCTTAATACTGAACTTCTAAGCTTATTACGTATGCAATTTAGTTATCGCATGCAATTAAGTAGTGATCAGCTGGAGAAGCCGCACGTTATTAAAAAAGTGCGTCGTGACATCGCACGAGTTAAGACAATATTAACCCAGAAGGTAGGTGTATAATGAGCGAAAAAAACACTCGAGCTCTTCAAGGTAAAGTAATCAGCGCAAAGATGAATAAATCTATCGTTGTTTCTTTCGAGCGTAAAGTGAAGCATCCGTTATACGGAAAATTTATGAGACGTACAACGAAGATACATGCGCACGATGAAACAAACCAATGTAGTGAAGGTGACATTGTACTCATAAGTGAATGTCGGCCGCTTTCTAAGACTAAATCTTGGACATTGGTAGAAGTAGTAAGAAAAGCTTAAAGTATTAATTTTTTCTTACATTTGATTAAAACGGTAATCATTTTTGATATTGCCGTTTTTAGGCTATCTTTTTGATGAAGTTAGTGGTATATTCCGCCCCTAATTATGCAATTACATTAATATTGCTTACAAATAGTACTCAGAAAAATGAGTTAGTTGAAGGTATAAGTTGCAGTACATGGTGACGGCTTTGATACAAATTTTTCGCAGATTTACTTATTTTAAGCAATAAAATTGATGAGTTTACTTTTGTGCAATTGGTATTAATAAATGCTATTAATACTGGCAGCATTGATATTGCTTACAAATATTATGCAGGAAATGAGTTAATTTAAGACAAACAAGCTCATTTTGACCCGTAAGATTGATAAGCTTATTTTAGTAAAATTGGTAAAATTGGTATAATTGGGCTAATACAACTCTATTAAAAAGTATTTAAAATAAAAAAGCGGAGCACTGTAATGATCCAAATGCAAAGTGTGCTTGATGTTGCCGATAACTCTGGCGCAAGACGAGTAATGTGTATTAAAGTCCTTGGTGGCTCGCATCGTCGATATGCAGCAATCGGAGACATCATCAAAGTATCGATAAAGGAAGCAATTCCTCGCGGTAAAGTTAAAAAAGGTGAGGTGTACTCAGCGGTGGTTGTGCGTACCAGAAAAGGTGTGCGTCGCCCTGATGGCTCTGTTATTCGTTTTGACCATAATGCTGCGGTTATGTTGAATGCAAGTAATCAGCCCATTGGAACGCGTATCTTTGGTCCGGTCACTCGTGAACTTCGTAACGATAATTTTATGAAGATAGTTTCACTGGCACCAGAAGTATTATAGGATCTTATATGGCATCTAAAATTAAGCGTGATGATGAGGTAATTGTTATTGCTGGGAAAGATAAAGGTAAAACAGGTAAAATTTCTACTGTGTTACCCAATGGCAAAGTGATCATCAAAGGTGTAAATCTTGTAAAAAAACATATCAAACCAAATCCGCAAGCTGGAATTGAAGGTGGTATTGTTAAGCAAGAAGCATCGTTAGAAATATCAAATGTTGCGATCTACAATTCGGAAACGAGTAAGGCAGATCGTGTTGGATTTAGAGTAGAAGACGGCAAAAAAGTTCGTTTCTTCAAGTCTAATAATGAACTTGTAAGTTAATTGGAGTTTACGATGGCGAAACTGCATAATCTTTATAACAAGAGCGTGGTGTTTGATTTGCAAAAGCAATTCGGCTATACGTCTGTTATGCAAGTCCCTCGATTAGAGAAAATCACCCTTAATATGGGTGTTGGTGAAGCACTATCGGATAAAAAAATCCTTGAGCATGCAACATCTGACATGGCGCTTATTTCAGGTCAAAAACCTGTGATCACTAAAGCGCGTCGGTCTGTGGCAGGTTTCAAAATTCGTGAAGGCTACCCGATTGGTTGTAAAGTAACATTACGTGGTTCACGTATGTGGGATTTCTTTGAGCGGCTGGTCATGATCGCAATCCCGCGTGTCCGTGATTTCCGTGGCCTCAATGTTAAGTCATTTGATGGTCGAGGTAATTATTCGATGGGTGTTCGTGAGCAAATCATTTTCCCTGAAATCGATTATGATAAAATTGATAAAATTCGTGGATTAGATATCACTATTACTACATCTGCTAAGTCTGATGAAGAAGGACGCGCATTACTTGCTGCGTTTAACTTTCCTTTTCGGAAGTAAGGTATAAAAAATGGCTAAACAATCAATGAAAGCGCGTGAAGTAAAACGTAAGAAGTTAGTTGCTAAGTTCGGTGAAAAACGTGCTGCATTAAAAGCGACGATTAGTAGTGTTCACTCTAGCGATAAAGATCGTTGGGATGCAGTTCTAAAACTTCAAACGTTGCCTCGTGATTCAAGCTCATCGCGTCAACGTAATCGTTGTAACGTGACGGGACGTCCACATGGTTATCTTCGTAAATTTGGCATGAGCCGTATTAAGGTTCGTGAGCATATGATGCGCGGGGAAATCCCTGGCTTGAAAAAAGCTAGCTGGTAATCAATTTAATCACGGAGTAAAAAGTTATGAGCATGCAAGATCCTATTTCGGATATGCTAACGCGTATTCGTAACGGTCAAGCAGCAAGCAAAGTATCTGTTAATATGCCGTCTTCAAAGCAAAAAGTTGCAATAGCAGCAGTGCTTAAAAAAGAAGGCTATGTATCGGATTACCTTGTTTCTGATGGCACAAAGCCTCAATTAGAAGTTACATTAAAGTATTTTGAAGGCAAAAAAGTTATTGATACACTAAAACGAGTTTCTCGTCCAGGGTTACGTATCTACAAGGGTGCATCTGATTTGCCAAAAGTTATGGCAGGTTTAGGTATCGCAATCGTTTCAACTTCTCAGGGTGTTATGACCGATCGTGCAGCGCGTAAAGCGTCTATCGGTGGTGAAATCATCTGTTACGTATCATAAGGAGTAGTATATGTCTCGCATAGCTAAGGCACCTATTACTGTTCCTGCAGGCGTAGAAGTTAAAGTAAACGGTCAAGAAATTATTGTGAAAGGTGGCAAAGGTGAACTGGTTCGTTCTCTTAACGATGCTGTTGTTGTTAAATTTGAAGATGGCATTTTGGGTTTTACACCAGTGCAAGGTGTTAAGGACGGATGGGCACAGGCAGGTACTGCGCGTGCTAACGTTAATAACATGATATGTGGCGTGGCAGAAGGTTTTAAGAAAACTCTTCTTCTTCAAGGTGTTGGTTATCGTGGACAAGTTAAAGGCCAAGAGGTACACCTAACATTAGGTTTCTCACACCCAGTGGTTTACAAGTTACCTAAAGGTATTACTGGAAAGGCGGTTAGTCAAACAGAAATAATGGTCGAAGGTGTTGATAAACAAGCGGTAGGTCAAGTCGCTGCAGAAATTCGCGCATTTCGTCCGCCAGAGCCTTATAAAGGTAAGGGCGTTCGTTATGCTGATGAAAACGTGCGTCGTAAAGAAGCGAAGAAAAAATAAGGTAACACTATGGATAAGAAAATATCTCGCCTACGCCGTGCGACTAGAACACGTAGAAAATTACGTGATCTAGGTGCTACGCGTCTAGTGGTAAATCGTACACCGCGCCATACTTACGCGCAGGTAATAACAAAAGATGCAAAAGTCATAGCAAGTGCTTCTACGCTTGAAAAAGAAGTCCGCTCACAATTAAGTAACGGTGGTAATGTTGATGCTGCTAAACTCATTGGAAAATTAGTCGCTGAGCGCACGGTTGCTAAAGGAATTACTAAAATTTCTTTTGACCGTAGCGGTTTTCAATATCACGGTCGCGTAGCTGCACTAGCTGAATCAGCTCGTGAAGCTGGCCTACAGTTCTAAGGGTAAGATGATGTCAAAAGAAGAATCGCAAACTGGTGATCTGAACGAAAAGCTAATCGCAGTAAACCGTGTTTCAAAAGTAGTTAAAGGTGGTCGTATATTTAGCTTTACTGCTCTAACAGTTGTTGGTGACGGGAAAGGTCGCGTCGGTTGTGGTTATGGTAAAGCACGCGAAGTGCCTGCAGCTATTCAAAAAGCGATGGAAAAAGCCCGCCGCAATATGAGCTCAGTCGAATTAAAAGGGAATACGTTACAGCATCCTATCAAGGGACGTCATTCAGGATCTAAAGTCTACATGCAACCAGCATCGGAAGGTACTGGTATTATTGCAGGTGGAGCTATGCGTGCGGTATTAGAAGTTGTTGGTGTACATAATGTATTATCAAAAGCTTATGGTTCAACCAACCCAATTAATGTTGTTCGCGCAACGCTTAACGCACTAGGGAATATGAATTCTCCAGAGCAGATTGCAGCAAAGCGTGGGCTAACTGTCGCTGAGATTGAGGGGTAATATCATGGCTACTAAAACGATTAAAGTAACGCAAACTAAAAGTACCATTGGCCGTTTACCGAGGCATCGTGCAACAATAAAAGGTCTCGGTCTACGACGTATTGGTCAGACAGTTGAGTTGGAAGATACTCCTTGTATTCGTGGTATGGTTAATAAAGTTTACTATATGGTTAAGGTTGAGGGGGAATTATGAAACTCAATACGCTATCTCCTGCAGAGGGCGCAAAGACAGCTGCTAAACGTGTGGGACGCGGTATCGGATCTGGATTTGGAAAAACTTGTGGCCGTGGTCATAAAGGTTTAAAATCTAGGTCAGGTGGTAAAGTACGTGTAGGTTTTGAAGGTGGTCAAATGCCGTTGAAACAACGTTTACCTAAATTTGGTTTTACATCACGTAAATCACAGGTGAGCTGTGAAGTTCGTTTAAACGAAATCGCCAAAGTAGAGGGTGATCTCGTCACTGTGCAAACGTTAAAGCAAGCTGGGCTACTTGCGAATACTGTTAAGTTTTCAAAAGTTGTTCTATCAGGTAAAATATCACGTCCAGTCACAGTGGAAGGCATTCGTGTAACCAAAGGTGCGCGTGCTGCAATTGAAGCTGCGGGCGGAAAAATCAAGGAATGATAGACAATGGCTAAAAAAGCTGGATTGTCTCCTAAGGCAATCAAGAGCAATAATTTAAGCGAACTTAAAAGACGTCTTTGGTTTGTTTTAGGCGCTGTGTTGGTGTTTAGGTTGGGATCATTTATTCCTATTCCTGGTATTAATTCCGTTGCTTTATCTGCTCTGTTTAACCAGCAGAAAGGTACTATCATTGAGATGTTTAACATGTTCTCTGGTGGAGCGCTTTCTCGTGCATCTATTTTTGCATTGGGTATTATGCCGTATATTTCGTCGTCTATTATTATCCAATTGCTAACAGTTGTGCATTCTCCTTTAGCCGAATTAAAAAAGGAAGGTGAGGCAGGTCGTCGGAAGATAAATCAATATACGCGCTACGGTACGTTAGTGTTAGGTACGTTTCAAGCAATTGGTATTTCAACAGGTTTACCTGCAATGGTGCCAGGTTTGGTCGAACATCCAGGCATAGCATTCTACATGATAGCAGTGGTAAGCTTAGTGACAGGAACTATGTTCCTAATGTGGCTAGGTGAACAAATAACTGAACGTGGAATCGGTAATGGTATTTCTATTATTATATTTGTCGGTATTATTGCTGGATTGCCAAAAGCAATTGGTAAAACAGCTGAACAAGCGCGTCAAGGTGAAATTCATCTTTTTATATTATTAGCGTTAGTGGTTATTGTTTTTACCACAATAGCATTTGTTGTGTTTATTGAGCGTGGTCAACGTAGAATTGTGGTAAACTACGCAAAACGACAACAAGGGCGCAAAGTTTTTGCAGCTCAAAGTACTCACTTGCCATTGAAATTAAATATGTCGGGTGTTATTCCTGCAATTTTTGCATCAAGTGTAATTTTATTTCCTGGTACAATCGCGCAGTGGTTTGGACGGTCTGAAGGTTTAAGTTGGTTAACGGATATTTCTTTGGCGCTTCAGCCAGGGCAACCGTTACATATGATGTTATATGCAGCAGCTATTATCTTCTTCTGTTTCTTCTATACAGCACTTACGTTTAATCCACGTGAAACTGCTGATAATTTGAAAAAAAGCGGCGCTTTTATTCCAGGTATTCGTCCGGGAGAACAAACATCACGTTACATTGATAAAGTAATGACACGCCTAACTTTAGCTGGCGCGTTATATATTACCTTTATTTGTTTGATCCCAGAGTTCATGATGATTGCAATGCATACGCAGTTCTACTTCGGTGGAACATCGTTATTAATCATTGTTGTCGTTATTATGGACTTTATGGCACAGGTTCAGACTCATTTGATGTCAAATCAATATGATTCTGTCTTGAAAAAAGCTAACTTAACGGATTACGGTAAATGATCGTATCTGGCAAGTTATACTAACTACGGAGTGTTGCAATGAAGGTTCGTGCATCCGTTAAAAAAATATGTCGTAACTGCAAAGTTATCAAGCGCAACGGTGTTGTGCGTGTTATCTGTGTAGAGCCGAAGCATAAACAACGCCAAGGCTGATCTGTATTTTGGATCTAATCGCTTAGATATATTAATTATAGTAAATAGCCTAAAAATTTTACAAGGTTAAATGTGCAATTCCTTTGGAGGATGTGTTGTCAAATAAAAAATCATTTACAGCGACGTTTATTTTGAATTGTTTTGTTTTTTTAGTAAATATTTGTAGGCTTTCTTATATCCATTTATTCGTTTAACGAAATGTTATTTTTATATTGTTGGATAAATCATTATTTGTAGAGTATCCTAACGGGCTTTTCACAAATTTATATTAATCATTAAGGAGTGCATAGTGGCCCGTATCGCTGGCATTAACGTTCCTGATCATAAGCATATCGTGATTGCATTAACTGCAATCTTTGGTATCGGTAAAGCAAATGCACGAAAAATTTGTGCTAAAACTGGTTTTGCTGAATCCACGAAGCTACAGGATCTGGAAGAAAAACAACTCGAAGCTATTCGAACTGAAGTCGCAAATTTTACCGTTGAAGGTGATTTACGTCGTTCTGAATCGATGAGCATTAAGCGTCTTATGGATCTTGGTTGTTATCGTGGTCTTAGACATCGCCGCAACTTGCCTGTGCGTGGACAGCGTTCTAAAACGAATGCGCGTACACGTAAAGGTCCGCGTAAAGCAATTAGAAAATAAGGGTAAGAGAAAATGGCTAAAACTGCAACTCGTGCTCGTAAGCGCGTTAAAAAGCAAGTGGCAGATGGTATGGCGCACATTCATGCTTCTTTCAACAATACAATCGTGACTATAACCGATCGGCAAGGTAATGCGCTGTCTTGGGCTACTGCTGGTGGATCTGGTTTTCGTGGCTCTCGTAAATCTACTCCTTTTGCAGCACAGGTGGCTGCTGAACGTGCAGCTGAAGCGGCAAAAGAATTTGGTCTTAAAAATGTAGATGTTTATGTAAATGGGCCAGGACCTGGTCGTGAATCATCGATTCGTGCACTAAACGCGGCGGGGTTTCGTGTGACAAGTATTACTGATGTCACTCCCATTCCGCATAATGGTTGTCGCCCATCGAAGAGGCGTCGAGTTTAATTGCACTGTTTTCTAGGTAATTGGAGAAAGAAAAATGGCTAGATATTTAGGTCCTAAGCTTAAACTTTGTCGTCGTGAAGGAACTGACCTGTTTTTAAAATCAGGTGTTCGAGCGATTGATTCTAAGTGTAAAATTGATAACGCGCCAGGGATTCATGGTGTGCGTAAATCGCGTCTATCAGACTACGGTTTACAATTGCGTGAAAAGCAAAAAGTACGCAGAATGTACGGAGTGCTAGAAAAGCAATTCCGTAATTATTACAAAGAAGCCGCACGTATACAAGGTAATACAGGTGAAAATCTTCTTCAACTTCTTGAAGGTCGTTTAGATAATGTTGTATATCGTATGGGCTTTGGCGCTACACGTGCTGAATCACGTCAACTTGTTAGCCACAAGGCTATTTCGGTTAATGGGAAGGCTGTGAATATTCCTTCTTTTAATGTTAAAATTGGCGATATTATAGCAATTCGTGAAAAAGCTAAAAAGCAAGACCGTATTAGCGCATCACTTGAAATTGCAGGCCAACGTGAAGTCATTGATTGGATTGAAGTTGATACAACAAAGATGGAAGGAGAATTTAAACGTCAACCTGAGCGGTCAGATTTATCTGCTGAGGTTAATGAACAATTAATCATCGAACTTTACTCTAAGTAAAGCTAACATTGCGTAGGAGAGGATATAAATGCAGGGTTCTGTAATAGATTTTCTAAAACCAAAACTCGTTGAAATTGAACAAATCAATCCAACTAGGGCAAAGGTGACTTTAGAGCCATTGGAGCGTGGGTTTGGCCACACGTTAGGTAATGCACTTCGTCGTATTCTTTTATCGTCTATGCCAGGTACAGCGGCAACTGAAGTTGAAATTGATGGCGTGCAGCACGAATATTGCACTAAGGAAGGTGTTCAAGAAGATATCCTTGAGATCCTTTTAAACTTGAAAGGTTTAGCTGTGAAGCTTGAGGGAAAAAATGAAGTCATTGTGACGATCAACAAAGTTGGTGTTGGTCCGGTAACTGCTAGTGACATTATTCATGATGGTAATGTAGAGATTGTTAACCCAGATCATGTGATCTGTCATTTAACAGGTGATACTGAAATCAGCATGCGTATTAAAATTGAGTCAGGACGTGGTTATGAGCCAGCTTCATCGCGTGTTCATAATGAAGAAGAAGAGCGTCCAATTGGCCGTTTATTAATAGACGCGACTTATAGTCCTGTAGAGCGAATAGCTTATAGTGTTGAATCAGCTCGTGTAGAACAGCGTACCGATTTAGATAAACTTGTTATTGATATGGAAACAGATGGCACACTGGAGCCTGAAGAAGCAATTCGTCGAGCATCAACAATTTTATCTGAGCAATTAGAGGCCTTTGTTGATTTACGCCCAGACAGTGAACCAGTTGTGGAAGAAAAAGAACCTCAGTTTGATCCTGTCCTCTTGAGGCCAGTGGATGATCTTGAGTTAACGGTTCGTTCTGCTAATTGTTTGAAAGCAGAAACTATTCAGTATATCGGTGATCTGGTACAAAGAACAGAAGTTGAACTTCTGAAAACACCCAATTTAGGTAAAAAGTCTCTCACTGAAATTAAAGATGTACTTGCAGCACGTGGAATGTCTCTCGGTATGCGGTTAGAAAATTGGGAATCAGCAAGTCTTGATGACAATTTGTCAGGTACTTAAATTTAACGAATATAAGGATTAGGTTATGCGTCATCGCCATAGCGGGCGTCAACTTAACAGAAACAGTAGTCATCGGTTGGCTATGTTTCGTAATATGGCAAGTTCAATTGTAGAGCATGAAGTCATTAAAACGACTGTCCCTAAAGCAAAAGAACTTCGCCGTGTAGTTGAGCCTTTAATTACATTAGCTAAAACGGATAGCGTTGCTAACCGTCGTCTAGCATTTGCTCGCACGCGTGATAGTGCTGTTGTAGCGAAACTATTTACAGAATTAGGTCCACGTTATGAAAGTCGCCTTGGAGGGTATACACGTATTATAAGATGTGGTTACCGTACTGGCGACAAAGCACCAATGGCATACATTGAGCTCGTTGATCGACCTGTAATTGCAGACGAAGAAGAGTAAATTTTTTTTTAAAGAAAAATTAAAAAATCCGAACATATGTTCGGATTTTTTTTGCAGCAAAGCTTAATATATGACTGCATAATGTTAATGAAATACAAAATTATGAGCAGAAAATCCTCCATTTTTTAATGAAAATTAGGAGCACTAAATGCCTAACATACGCTTAACACAATACAGTCATGGTGCTGGTTGTGGTTGCAAAATATCCCCTAAAGTATTAGAAAATATTTTAAAGTCTGATTTACCTAAATTTAATGATGCCAATTTATTGGTTGGTAATCAAACTAAAGATGATGCCGCTGTCTATAATATTGGCGGTGGCAAAAGTATTATAAGTACCACAGACTTCTTTATGCCCATTGTTGATGATCCTTTTGATTTTGGTCGTATTGCCGCAACTAATGCAATCAGTGATATTTATGCTATGGGTGGCAAGCCCATCATGGCAATTGCGATTTTAGGCTGGCCAATTAATAAACTCGATGCAGATGTTGCCGCAAAAGTGATAGATGGTGGGCGCTTCGTTTGTCATCAAGTCGGTATTTCCCTTGCTGGAGGACACAGTATTGATTCACCAGAGCCTATTTTTGGATTGGCCGTTACAGGCATTATTGATACAAAAAAAGTCAAGCAGAATAATCAAGCACAAGAAGGCGATTTATTGTTTTTATCCAAACCACTTGGTATTGGTATTTTAACAACTGCTCAAAAGAAAGGTTTATTAAAATCAAGTCATAAAAATATTGCCCGAGATACAATGTGTGAGTTAAATAAAATCGGCATTTCACTCGCTGAGCAAACCTGTGTACATGCGATGACGGATGTCACAGGATTTGGATTATTAGGGCATTTATCTGAGATTTGCGAGGGAAGTAATTTATCTGCAGTGATTGCTTTTTCTGATATTCCACTGCTTGATGGAATTAAAGAATATATTGAACTTGGCGCAATACCTGGTGGTTCACAGCGAAATTTTGCAAGTTATGGCGCTAAGATCTCAAAACTCAGTGATTTACAACGTACTATTTTATGTGATCCACAAACATCAGGTGGTTTACTGATAAGCGCTGCTCGCGATCAAGTTGATATCATTAAATTAGTGGCACGACAGCATGATGTTAATTTAACCATGATAGGCCATATGCAGGCTAAATCTGCTGATGTTCCAATGATTGTTGTTAAATAATATGGAAAATAATCAGGATCTGTATAAATCATTATTATTAGCAGATACGCCTTTAATTGATTTAAGATCTCCTGGAGAGTTCGCGCAAGGCAGCTTCCCAAGCAGTAAAAACATGCCATTAATGAGCGATGAAGAGCGAACTCTAGTTGGTACTTGCTATAAACAAAAAGGGCAAGATGCCGCGATTGAGGTAGGGCATAAGCTAGTTGAACATGATATTGCGCTACGCGTTGAACGCTGGGCGTTATTTAAAAAAAATAATCCTGGCGCATGGTTATATTGTTTTCGTGGCGGATTACGATCGCGGATCGTGGTCGAATTTTTAAAAGAAGTTGGCGTTGATATTGAGCCTGTGCCAGGTGGTTATAAAGCCATGAGACGCTATTTGATCGATCAGCTAGCAGTTGCACCATCACAAAAAAACCTTGTACTCGGAGGTTATACGGGTTGTGGAAAAACTCAGTTGATCCAATTACTTGAGAATGGACTTGATATTGAAGGACGAGCTAATCATCGAGGTTCAAGTTTTGGTAAAAAAGTGCAACAACAACCAACGCAAATTGCTTATGAAAATCAACTTAGTATTGACTTATTACGCATCCGCGAAACACAAAAATCATTTGTAATGGAAGATGAAAGTAAGTCTATTGGGCGAATTTTAGTGCCTTTAGGACTTTTTAAAACACTTAAAACATCTCCAATTGTGGTTATTAAAGATCCTTTTGAATTACGGTTAGCACGAGTACAAAGAGAATATTGCGATTTGATGAAACAACAGTATCAAGTGACTTTAGGCGAACAGCAAGGCTGGATAGCTTATAAAGAGTATTTGCATAATGGCTTATTTGGTATTCGTAAGCGATTAGGCTTGGAACGCTTTACTAAACTCACTAAGGTGTTAAATAATGCGTTGAAAGAGCAGATAAATACAGGGAATACTGAAGCGCATCAAAATTGGATCGTACCTATTTTAAAAAAATATTACGATCCTATGTATGAGTATCAACTTAAAAAGAAAGCGCATCGCATTGTTTTTACAGGTGATCATGAAAGCGTAAAAGACTGGTTAATATCAAAAAAATAGAGTGCATGTTTATATACTCATTGCCTGCGCTTGAAATGCTTGTGTGTGCTAAAGGAGAATAGCGTGACATGTCGGGATTGCGAAAATAATATTTGGAAACAAAAATTAGGTCGTTGTAAAGCGTGTATGTGGGTGAATTTTATAATATTGCTAGTGAGTGCTATGTCTTGCTATTATACTATGCAGGTAAACCCTAAATCAGTTGCTAGCATTGCGCTGCTAATGGCGTTGTTTTTAAGTTCTGTTTTGATGTTATTGCACTGTGTTGCTTTTATTTATTATTACTTTTATCCTCCTGTAAATGATACCAATTAATAGTGTTGCTCTAGCTCATTAAAGAAGCTAACCAATTTACTTTAGGGCTATTTTTACATCAATCGAGGATATTTAGCTACAAAATGAGGCTCTTCTTCGTAACTATTTTATATACAAAACAATCAGTTATGCATCTAATTACGCGTCTTTTCTGATTATCTAGTTCGTACCTGACGTTGCATTTTGAGGTAACATGGGTATAAAAACCGAGTTCGATCCAGAGCAGGCAAGGCTCATTGTTTAAGTATGCATCGTTATAAAATATCTATGATAATAACTTCCCTTCAATGTTAGGAATTAAGCACGCAACTAATTTGCCGATGTTATTTTGCATTTCCAGATAACATGGGCATATAACTGGTATTATTGTTATTATTGTTTTTTCGGCTTCAAGGATATTCTTTATGTCATTATTTTCACCTGCGGATACATTACAAGCATCGTATATCGATAAACCACTATCTGATTTATGGAATACTATTTCTCCCTTGTATATGGTTGATGAAGATGTTCTTTTGAAGCAGCTGATCCCACTTGCAAAACCATCTGATCAAGAGCTAGCATTGATTGAAAAAAAAACCACAGAGCTTGTTAATTGTGTGCGGCTTGATAAAAATGCTATTCATCTTATTGATGCGCTTTTACTTGAATATAGCCTTGATACGAAAGAAGGCATTTTACTGATGTGTTTAGCAGAAGCGTTAATGCGCATTCCTGATACAGCGACTGTTGATGCGTTAATTAAAGATAAACTGAGTGCTGCTAATTGGCAAGCGCATTTAAAAAATTCTGAGTCAGTTTTTGTTAATGCCTCTACTTGGGGATTATTGTTAACGGGAAAAGTAGTTAGTCTTGATGGTAATAAGCAAGAGAAATCAACGCATGTCATTAAACGCCTTGTCAATAAAATATCAGAGCCAATTATTCGTAAAGTGATGAGTAAAGCGATGAAAATTATGGGACATCAATTTGTCCTTGGTAGAAACATCAATGAAGCAAAAAAAAATGGACAGGTATTTTCTCAAAAAGGTTTTTTATATTCCTATGATATGTTGGGTGAGTCAGCGTTGACCAAGAGGGACGCCAATAAATACTTGCAGTCGTATCTTGATGCAATTGAAACGTTAGGTGCAATTGCAAATAATAAGGATGATTCAAGCGTTTCAATCAAGCTTTCTGCATTACACCCTCGCTATGAACAGGCAAATAAAGATCGCATTTTAAATGAAATGTTTGCAAGTGTTAGCGGGCTTATTAAGCGTGCAAGAGCGCTTAATGTCGCGATAACCATTGATGCAGAGGAAGCTGATCGTCTTGAGCTTTCGCTGATATTATTTGAAAAGCTATATCGCTGCGATGTTGCAAAAGGATGGGGGAAATTAGGATTGGTTGTGCAAGCATATTCGAAGCGGGCTTTAGCTGTTTTGACATGGCTTGCAGGGCTTGCTAAAGAGCAAGGTGATTGTATTGCTTTACGTTTGGTAAAAGGTGCTTATTGGGACAGTGAAATAAAACTATCTCAACAAAATGGCTATTTAAATTACCCTGTTTATACGCGTAAAGAGTCAACAGATGTTGCTTATTTAGCTTGTGCACGATTCTTGTTAAGTGCACATATGCAAGGGCTGATTTATCCGCAATTTGCAAGTCACAATGCGCATTCTATTTCTGCTATTGTCGCAATGGCAAGTCATGCAAATTATGAATTTCAGCGATTGCACGGCATGGGCGAAGCTTTGTATAAGCATGTTGTTTTAATGTATGGGTCAAAAGTGCGCATTTACGCACCGGTTGGCAGTCATAAAGATTTGCTGCCGTATTTAGTGCGCCGATTACTTGAAAATGGGGCAAATAGCTCGTTTGTAAATAGATTAATCGATGCTAAGTGCCCAATTTCTCAATTAATTAAGCACCCAGTGGATGCATTGCAAAGTCGTCCAACATTGCACAATGGTTTAATTTGTTTACCGACTGATATTTTTACGGATCGAAAAAACGCGTGTAGTGTAAATATTGATATTGAAAGTGAGGCATTGCCTTTTCAAGAAAAAATTGACATCCAGATGCAAAAACAATGGCTAGGTGGATCTCTGCTCAATGGAGAAAAAACATTAATTAACAAAAATAAAGCGCATGATCAACATCAGATAACCGCACCTTATGATCGCGCTATTAATGTTGGTGAAGTGATTTATGCTAGTGATAAAGACGTTGAAAAGGCGCTTGAAAATGCGTTTGGTTTTTATCCTACATGGTCAAATATAGCCGTTGAAGTTCGCGCCAGCTATTTACAAAAACTCGCTGATTTATTGGAAGACAATATGCCCGAGTTAATTACACTTTGTCATAAAGAGGCAGGTAAAACAATTCACGATAGTATTGATGAAGTGCGTGAAGCGGTTGATTTTTGCAGGTATTATGCGCAGCAAGCGATTGACAATTTTAGCGTGGCAAAAGATCTTGTGGGGTTTGATGGTGTAACGCGTAAAATTATTAGACAAGGTAAAGGCGTTTTTGTTTGTATTAGCCCGTGGAATTTTCCATTGGCTATTTTTTTAGGGCAGGTTTCAGCTGCATTAGTCAGTGGTAATACCGTTATTGCAAAACCTGCTGAATCAACGTCATTAATTGCTTATCGTGCGATTGAATTATTACTTGAAACAGGCATTGATAAAGAAGCTATTCAATTATTAGTTGGAACAGGAGCGCATATCGGCGCTCAACTAACATCTGATAAGCGCGTGACTGGGGTTGTTTTTACGGGATCAACGGCGACTGCGCAATGTATTAACAAAACACTTGCACAAAGAGAAGTCACGCCTGCAACGCTGATTGCTGAAACTGGTGGGCAAAATGTGATGATAGTTGACAGCACTGCGTTGCCTGAGCAAGTTGTACGTGATGTTATCCGCTCGGCATTTGCCTCGGCAGGACAACGTTGTTCGGCTTTGCGTGTTTTATTTATTCAAACTGATATTGCCGAGCGTGTGATTGAATTAATCCAAGGCGCGATGGACGAATTACAAGTTGGTTTGCCGTATTTACATTGCACGGATGTCGGGCCTGTTATTGATAAAAATGCCAAAAAACAATTATTAAATCATATTGATGCATTGATCAAAGATAACATATTGGTTAAGAAATTAAGCTTATCGATTGATTGTGATAATGGCGACTTTGTGCCGCCGACAGCGATAGAAATAAAAAATTTAAGCCAATTAAGCAAAGAAAATTTTGGCCCTATTTTGCATATTATTCGTTATAAAGCTACTCAATTAACTGCGGTTATTGATCAGGTGAATGCGGCAGGCTTTGGTTTAACTATGGGTATCCATAGTCGAAATGAATTAAATTACTTGAATATTGAAAAGTATAGTCGAGTTGGCAACTGTTATATTAATCGAGATCAAGTTGGCGCAGTTGTTGGCGTACAGCCTTTTGGTGGACAAGGGCTCTCTGGGACTGGGCCAAAAGCAGGTGGGCCTCGTTATTTATTGCGCTTTACAAAGAACGTTATGATTAAAAACTCACAAATAGTTTAGGGGGTAAATATGCAGTCAATGAAACAAGTTGAACTGGCAAACCAAGAGTGGGTTGCATGGAATAATGTAGGCGCAAATAAACGCGCAGAGTGTTTATTAGATTGGGCGAATATACTTTTAAAAGATCAGTCATTAGGTTCAATGCCGTCGAAAATGATCAACTATCAAATACAAGAAGCTTTACCTCTGATAGCGAAAGTTCAGGTAATGCCAGGTCCAACAGGAGAGAGTAATGAGCTCTATTGCAGTGGGCGTGGTACTTTTGTGATAACGTCTTGCGAAAGTGTGCCTGTGGTTGCCGTTGCAGGATTGATCGCTGGTGCGCTTATCGCTGGCAATTGTATTCTTTTGTGTTTGCCTAATAGTGAAAGCGCACTTGCCCATAAATTGGTGACGACGCTTAACTCAGTTGGCATCAAGGGTCATATTATCCAAATAGTTGATTTTAAGCATATTGATTATCTTATCGAAAATCAGAGCACGGCAGGCGTTGGATATGCAGGGGAGGAAGCACAAGCGCTACAAATAAATAAACAGTTAGCTTCTCGTGATGGTTTTATCGCGCAATTAATTGTGGAGAGTGATTTTAAACAATTTACTACCTTGGCTGATTGTTTTTTTGTTTATCGTTTCATTACTGAACGCACACGAACAATTAACGTAACCGCAGTGGGCGGGAATGCTAGATTATTGGCCCTTGGCAGTGGCGATAAATAGTAGTGATAAATAGTAGTGATTGTATTTAATCGTAATGTAGATAAAAACCTAGCGAATAACGGGCATGATCCAGGGGATGATTTATTAGGTGGCAGAGGAGGTAGCATCAAATGGCGGGGGATATTTACTCTCTCAATGATTAACTGCCGTCATCATTTACAAAAAAATAAAACACAAGCATTTTATCTATTTAGAGACTGTTCAATATTCTGTGTAAGTGAATCAGATATCTAAAACTATAATGTCCCAAAGAATTTAAACAGTAAAATTAATACTCTTATTCCTATTTGAGATAGTATATATCAAAATAGGAGAATCAACATGAGCAAAAAAAGAACAACTTACTCTGCAGAGTTTAAAAGTAAGCTTGTACTGGAGTTATTGGAAAATGAAAAAACAATAGCTGAGATTGCAAATGAAAATAATATCACCCCTAAGAATCTTCAGAATTGGAAAAAAATATTTCTTGGAAAACGCTGTTATTGCAATGGAGCCTGCTAAAGCTGTTAAAGAATATAAGCTGGAGCTTGTTGCAGCTTTAGACAAAAATTAAATGCTCACAAAAATTGTCGGTAAAATGACATCCTCGAAGGAATATACCTACCCAAAGAGTCAAGACAGTTATTTAATACTTCTTATTCCACAGTTAAGATACCTTTGATAAAGCTAAGTTAGCTTTAATTCCTTCTTGATAAACATTCATTTGTTTTTTATATTTCAATGTTTCATGAAATCGTGCGTGATTATAAAACTCAATGTAATCGGATACATCTTCTTGTAAATCTTGGATCGTTTCATATTCATTTAGATAAATACGGGAGCATTTTGTGCGTCGTAAAATATTTCAATACAAATATTATAAGTAGCTAGGCCTTTTCTATCCATTGAAATAGTGATCCCATTATTTTTTAATTTTTGAGTGTGCACCTCACTTGTATACTGACTTCCCTGATCTATATTGAAGATCTCAGGTTTGCCGTAAAGATCCAATGCGCCGTCCAAGAAGTTAATGCTCAGCTCACAATCCATCGTATTCGATATTTTGTGTGACAGGACGGCTTCGAATGCCAATCAATAACCCCAGCAAGCTAAACCATTGCACTTTTGACTTTTATGTAGGTTATATCTGTACGGCACACTTGATTAGCATGGGTATAGCTGTATTTCTCGTGTTGTTTATTGGGTACGGTGGTTGTTACTTGATTAACCGCTAAAATAGCCTTTAAACCCAGCTCCTTTCGATAGGTTGCTACCGTGTTTAAAGATGACTTGACTCCATTTTCTAGAAGCTGTTGATGCACCTTTTTAGCGCCGTAAATTGGTGTTTTATCAAACACTTTGGCTATTTCCGGCTGAATCTCATGCTTTTTATTATTCACTTTTGCAGTCTAGTAAAAAGTACTCCGATTCAAATTCAATAGCTCACATTGCTGTGATACAGGTAGGTTTTCTAGCTTGGGATTAATTAATTTCTTCTTATCAGATAAGCCCAAGCTTTTTAGCTTTTTTTCAAGCCACTCCTTTTCAACAGTCATTTTACCGACAATTTTTGTTAGCCTTTCGTTTTCTTCTTGAGCAGCAACAAGCTCTAGCTTATATTCCTTTACCGCTTTTGCTGGCTCCATTGCAATAACAGCATTTTCCAGGAATATTTTTTTCCAATTCTGAAGGATCAATGGTGATATTATTTTCATTTGCAATCTCAGCTATTGTTTTTTCATTTTTTAATAACTAACAATGCAATCGGGCTTTTAAATGTCGCTGGATATGTTGTTCTTTTTTTGCTCATTTTGGATCGGTTATTTTTAGAAATATTAACTCAAATAGGAGTAAGGGTGTTAATGTTATAGTTAAAAATTAGTTGGTAAATCATACAGTTTTAAGTATATTTGTAGTATCAAGTTATAAAGAGAGTAGATTTTTTTATATTTTTAGATAACTAAGAGGTATATTATTATACAATGAAATACTGGTGCTAACGGAACAATTATATATAATGATGCAAAATATTGTTAAAATGCAATCGCGACAGATTGCCGCACTCAGTGCGCTGAAATTCTTTACGGACATAAAAGATATTAAACTAGGTGCTATGTCAGACTTTGACTCTAAGGAGGTGCTGACGATTATAGACGATTATAGGAACGCAGATACCATATCTATAATGGGCTCATTTGATAATGCAGCAAGGACAGGTTTCGGCAATTGTTTGGAACACACAGCAATAGTTTACGCATCTTTAGTTGGTAATCCAAGAATTAGTCATAATTCAGTTGTAGCGTGCTGCGAGCTAATGTCTGATCATTCGTTTGTTATCGTAACAGACAAAGATACGCCTTGCTCTCTTGTGGGGTGGACTAAGTTTAATAAGTTGAGTAAAAATACAATGGTGGTTGATGGTTGGACGCGCGATTTTTATTTTCCTAATATAAATACAATGACTGCATCTGCATTTGGTCTTGGTCTACCAGCAACCCAGACGCCGATGCAGCGTCATTTCAGAGCTAAATGCAAACACTCGAAATGTAGAGCTTATTATGACATACCGATACTACCACAATCAGAACCTCCCTTGGTATGGCAAATGAGTGAATTATTTGAAATATAAAATATGATAGCAATAAATAATTTTTACAGTTTTCATCTACTGTATCGCCTCAATATAAAAGCAACCTAAAATATCTTCACAGTTTTATCAATAAGTAATAGTTGCGGCTTGTGTTTAATCTAAATTTTTTTAATGATTTTTTTATATGCAATAAAGCTTAAGGAAATCTTTGTGCTTTCAAATTAATGATCACCAATGCAGTTTCTAATTTTTTATATTCTCGCTGAAAAATCATTGTCTTTGTAGATTTGTCGTCATCAATCTTTGCCAATACTTATCAAGCGCGTATGTATACTCGTGCTACTCCAAAATGCAACGTCAGGCACGAACTAGATAAGCAGAGTAAGGCGCAGCATGAAGTAATGGGGACGTACGCATCGAATGTTGCAACTCAAGGCTGGTTTCTTTCATATAAAAACCGAGTTAGCGCACCAACGAGCAAGACAACTTGCATCAATTTGTATTGTTATAAAATCTCTCACGATAATAACTATACTTCAATTTTAGGGCCTACATATCGGCACAATTTGCCGATCTAATTTTGCATTTTGAGGTAGCATGGGGAATGATAAGGCCCTCGCCAGCATTGAGTCATCCACGGGGAGTTTATTACGCATGCGATAGCGAGGCGATCATTTATCGTTTGTGATTACGATGATAATTATCTTTGCGATTATTTGGGTGCGTTTTATATTTTCTTATTTTCATAACAGGCAGAGGAGTAAGTAATGCGCTTTTGTCGTATTCACTCACAGGAATCGAATGTTTAATATATTTTTCGATCGAGGGTAAGTTAAAGACATATTTTTCACATGCAAGGCTAATTGCTGAGCCTTTTTCGCCAGCTCTGGCCGTTCGACCAATACGGTGAACATAATCTTCACAATCATCAGGCAAATCAAAGTTAAAAACATGCGATACTTTTGGAATGTGCAAGCCACGAGCGGCAACATCTGTTGCAACAAGTACATCAAGTTCACTGTTTGTAAATTGCCTGAGTATGCTTTCCCGTTTTTTTTGCGGCACATCGCCAGTTAATAAGCCTACACGATGACCATCGCCTGCTAAATAACCCCATACTTTTTCACAAACGTGTTTTGTATTGGCAAAAACAATTGCTTTTTCAGGCCATTCATCTTCCATTAATGTTAGCAATAATACCATTTTATCTTCATTTGAGGGATAGAATAGCTCTTCGCTAACGTTTGCAGAAGTAACTTGTTCAGGCTCGATACGAATTTGTTCAGGGTTGTTCATGTAATCAAAAGCAAGCTCTTGTACTTTATGAGAAAGTGTCGCAGAAAAAATCATATTCAAGCGATTTTCAGCATTGGGCATCCGCTCTAAAATATAGCGAATATCATTAATAAAGCCAAGATCAAACATGCGATCAGCTTCATCAAGGACGATAGTTTGGATCCCGCCAAGGTTAATGACACCTTGTTTGACGAAATCAATTACGCGACCGGTGGTACCTATTAAGATATCAATGCCTTTTTCTAGCTTTTTGGCTTGAATTTCTACTTTTTCACCACCATATGCTAATCCAAGTTGAAGCTTTGAGGTTTTAGTTAGTGCGACTGCATCCTTGTGGATCTGGATGGCAAGTTCCCTTGTCGGCGCTAAAATTAAAGCACGAGGCTGATTTTTACGGCGATCTTTAAGTGCATCATTGGTTAATAAATGATGAAAAACAGCCGCTAAAAACGCAAGTGTTTTCCCTGTGCCTGTTTGAGCTTGCCCAGCAATGTCTTTTCCTTGAAGTGTTATAGGCAAAGAGAGAGCTTGGATCGGCGTGCAAAATTTAAAACCTTGCGCGGTTAAGTCTGTAATGAGACTCTTCGCTAGTGGAAGGTCTGCAAATTTAGTTTGATGTAGGTTTATTGGTTTCATTTTCAAATTATAACATTTAAAAGAGATAATAAGTATTACCTCTGCTAAATATTACAATTAATTTTACAGTAATTAATTTGTGTTTTATAATGTGCTATAGTATTTTAGGTCTTAAAGTCTTAAAGTCTTAAAGTCTTAAAGTCTTAAAGTCTTAAAGTCTTAAAGTCTTAAAATCTTAAAATCTTAAAATATTGAGAAATTAAGTTAACTAGTTAGTAGCCATAATCTTTTGGAGAAAAAAATGAGCAATATTGTAACATTAAGTGATGCAAGCTTTGATGAGGATGTAATCTCCGCAACAGGGCCTGTTTTAGTTGATTTTTGGGCTGAATGGTGTGGTCCTTGTAAAATAATTGGGCCGATGTTAAAAGAAATTTCTGTAGAATACTCAGGGAAAGTGACTATCGGCAAATTAAACATTGAGGAAAACAGTGATACGCCACCAAAATTTGGAATACGTGGTATTCCAACGTTATTATTATTTAAAGATGGCAAAGTTATAGCAACTAAAGTTGGGGCACTTTCCAAAACGCAACTTGTTGAGTTTTTAGATACAAATATATAAATTAATTTAGCAAAGACTGGATTAAAAAATAATTATATCTTTGCTAGACATACAACTTATTTAATGTTACTCTTATTCGTTAGTATGTAAGAAGAACTTATATATGTAAGAAAAACTTACATTATAACACCCACTCACTTCCAACCTGTACACCTATATAATCTATGAATTTAACAGAATTAAAGAACACATCAGTATCACAACTCGTCAAACTTGGGGAGTCAAAAGGTCTCGAAAGCTTAGCTCGCTTGAGAAAACAAGATATTATTTTTGCTATTCTAAAAGCGCATGCAAAAAGCGGAGAAGATATTTTTGGTGCTGGTGTACTAGAAATATTACAAGATGGTTTTGGCTTCTTGCGTAGCTCAGATAGCTCGTATCTAGCGGGGCCAGATGATATTTATATTTCACCGAGTCAAATCCGTCGTTTTAATTTACGTACGGGTGACAGTGTTGAAGGTAAAATTCGTCCGCCAAAAGATGGTGAACGTTATTTTGCGCTATTGAAAATTAATCAGGTTAACTCAGATAAACCTGAAAATTCGCGCAATAAAATTTTATTTGAAAACTTAACTCCTATTCATCCGAATGAGCGATTTCGTTTAGAAAGCGGCTCTGGTAGCACAGAAGACATTACCGCGCGCATTCTTGATTTGGTTTCGCCTATTGGTCGCGGTCAGCGAGGTTTAATTGTTGCGCCGCCAAAAGCTGGTAAAACAATGCTGCTGCAGAATATCGCGCAAAGCATAAGTGTTAATTTCCCAGAGGTTGTTCTCATTGTTTTATTAATTGATGAACGCCCTGAGGAAGTCACTGAAATGCATCGTTTAGTGCGAGGTGAGGTTGTTGCTTCTACCTTTGATGAGCCTGCGAGTCGTCACGTTCAAGTTGCTGAAATGGTTATTGAAAAAGCCAAGCGGTTAGTTGAGCATAAAAAAGACGTGGTTATTTTACTAGACTCCATTACACGCTTAGCGCGAGCTTATAACACGGTTATCCCAAGTTCAGGTAAAGTGTTAACTGGTGGTGTTGATGCAAATGCACTGCAGCGTCCAAAACGATTTTTTGGTGCAGCACGTAATGTGGAAGAAGGCGGAAGTTTAACTATATTAGCAACGGCTTTGATCGATACTGGTTCTAAAATGGATGAAGTTATCTATGAAGAATTTAAAGGAACAGGTAACTCTGAAATTCATCTAAATCGTAAACTTTCAGAAAAATGTATCTATCCAGCTATTGATATTATACGCAGCGGTACACGTCGTGAAGAGTTGTTGACAACCGCAGATGAATTACAGCGAATGTGGATTTTACGTCAAATTACACATCCAATGGGAGAGATTGAGGCAACTGAATTCATGATTTCTAAACTTGGTTTAACAAAATCTAATGAAGATTTCTTTGCGTCAATGAGAAACCACAAAAAATAATAGATGATCAAGTTACTTTATACCAATGTGACCTAAGGTGAAAAAGAAGAAGGTCAAGTGGCCGCGACACTAGGCATAACATTGTCTTTCAATGATTAACGCAATTAATCATTGAAAGATACGATTTGCCACGTCGTTTGATGATGTTCTTCACTGATGGCTGATAAATCATCTTCTGGCTCATGGGTATTAATAAGTTTATTTAGTGTGATTGATATTACCTAACGCAATCTTATAAGATAGCGTTTTTTTTGCTTTTTTTTTTAGAGAGTCCGATTTATATAATGAAGTTTAATGATTTACGTGACTTTATCGATCAGCTTGAAACAAAAGGTCTTTTAAAACGGATCTCGCAAGAAATTGATCCTAATTTAGAAATGACTGAAATTTCTGTTCGAACTTTGCGGGCTTCTGGGCCAGCTTTATTGTTTGAAAATCCGAAAGGGTTTGATTATCCGGTGTTGACCAATCTTTTTGGCACGACAGAGCGTGTTGCTTTGGCAATGGGCAAAGAAAATGTCGACGCCTTAAAAGAAGTTGGGCAGTGGCTTGCGTACTTAAAAGAGCCTGAGCCACCAAAAGGAATCAAAAGCTTACTGGAAAAATTGTCAATATTGAAGCAAGTGCTAAATATGCCTACTAAGAAAGTTCGCAAGCCGGTTTGTCAAGAAATTATAATGGAAGATGATGAGATTGATCTTACTAAACTTCCCGTCATGACATGTTGGCCAGGCGATGTTGCCCCTTTACTTACTTGGGGATTAACTATTACCAAAGGGCCTTACAAAAAACGTCAAAATCTCGGTATTTATCGTCAGCAACTGCTTGGCAAAAATAAGGTGATTATGCGCTGGCTTTCACATCGAGGTGGTGCGATTGATTTTCGAGAATGGCAAGAGGTCAATCCAGGGAAACCTTTTCCTGTTTCGGTTGCGTTAGGAGCTGATCCTGCAACGATATTAGGTGCGGTTACTCCTATACCAGATACACTTTCTGAATATGCGTTTGCTGGATTATTACGAGGCGAGCGCACAAAGGTCGCGAAAAGTATTAGTAATGATTTAGATGTCCCAGCGAATGCTGAAATTATATTGGAAGGGTATCTACAACCTGGTGATGAAGCGCTTGAAGGACCTTATGGCGATCATACTGGGTATTACAATGAAGCTGATACTTTTCAGGTAATGACAGTGACCTGTGTGACGATGCGAAAAAATGCGATTTATCATAGTACCTATACAGGTCGTCCACCAGATGAGCCAGCTATTTTAGGCGTTGCACTTAATGAAATCTTTGTGCCGATTGTGCAAAAACAGTTTCCTGAAATTGTGGACTTTTATTTGCCTCCTGAGGGCTGCTCGTATCGTATCGCCGTTGTATCAATTAAAAAAAGTTACCCTGGGCACGCTAAACGTGTAATGCTGGGAATTTGGTCTTTTTTGCGCCAATTTATGTATACTAAATTTATTATTGTTTGTGATGCTGACGTGAACGTTCGAGACTGGGCTGATGTGATGTGGGCAATTACTACCCGCATGGATCCAGCCAGAGATACGACCATAATTGAACACACTCCAATTGATTATTTAGATTTTGCATCGCCTGTCTCTGGGCTTGGATCTAAAATGGGCATGGATGCAACCAGTAAATGGTCTGGCGAAACAGATAGGGAATGGGGAACACCTATTGCTATGGATGAGCATACGAAAAATAAAATAGATACTCTTTGGGATGATTTAAACATATTAAACTAAATGGAAAAGACAATGCAATCTACTAGTTGTAAAATAAAAAGTATTGAAAAAATAAATGGCTTTTTATTTCGTATTTTTTTAACACCATCAAGCGTAGTATCATATAAAGCTGGACAATATTTGTTGGTGGAGATGGGCGAAAATGATAAGCGACCATTTTCAATAGCGAATGCACCTTTAAATAGCACTGATATTGAATTACATATTGGTGCGCTACCTGAAAACACTTATGCAATGCAAGTTATTGAGAAGATGCAATCAGGGGAAGATATTTACGTGGATGTAGGTAATGGAGATGCCTTTTTACAAGAAGCATCAGTTAGGCCTATTATTATTGTGGCTGGTGGTACTGGCTTTGCGTATGCAAAATCGCTTGTAGAGCAGGCTATCAGATTAAAATTAAATGTGCCTATTCATTTGTTTTGGGGAGTGAGGGTGCGTTCATATTTGTATTTTGAAGAAGAAATGAGACAACTGGTGGCAAAAAATACTAATGTATATTTTACACCAGTTGTGGAAATATTGGAAAATAACTGGGATGGGCAAACTGGTTATGTTGGTCAAGTTATTTTAAATGAGTTTGATGATTTAAGTACTTTTGATATTTATATTGCGGGTCGTTTTGACATGGCAAAAATTGCGCGAAATGACTTCATAAAACACAAGGCGCTAGCGGATCATATTTTTGGTGATGCATTTTCTTTTCTTTAATTGATGTTGCGTTAGTTGGAAATAAAATATTTCTTATATCAAGATATATAAATCATAATTTATTGATTTATAAATATACGGCAAGTCCATCAGTGATTTAGTTTTAAATATATACCCATCCTAAATAGGAAGACATTAACGCGTTGCAACGTAAGTACATTCGCAGATAATGAGGTTGTTGCTCATTTTAAAATTAGCTTTGCCACAGAAGAGCGTTATTTTGCTTTAAAATAGTGTACTCATTTTGTTTATCTATGAGATTTTGCAATGTAAAGCTATTTTGCCAATATGACGTTGCAGGTTGAAGTAACTTGAGTATTAAGATTATAAAATTCTCGTAGTTGTATTTAAAAAAAGATAACATACAGACGTACAATTAGGAGACTAAATAAATGCCTTGCTCTGCCAATAAATTTGATAATATCCGAGCTTATAATGACGACGAAATTAATCCAGCTATATTGCGAGTGATAAATAGTAATGAATTTATGTATGCAATTGTTAGCTTTCGCTTTAAAAAATTGCCTAAATTTATTGCTCGATTATTAAAACCTTTGTTACGATACTATTTTTTATATCAATGGGGATCAATTAACAGTATTGATGAATTTCAGCAACTAGTTGGCAAATATATGGTGCGCATGATTGCATTGACGACAACTAAATTTACGTATTCAGGGCTTGATAATTTAGAGCGCAATAAAAATTACCTTTTTGTCTCGAATCATCGTGATATATCGATGGATGCTGCGTTTGCTAATTGGGCACTGCACCTAGAAAATTTTAAAACAGCCCGCGTTGCTATTGGTGATAACTTATTAAAAAAACCTTTCATATCTGATATTATGCGTATGAATAAGAGCTTTATTGTCATGCGTGGACTAACAGCGCCACGTAAAGTGATGAAAGCGTTATTAAATCTTTCCCAGTATATTGGCTCTTCTTTAAAAAATAATAGTAGTATTTGGATAGCGCAGCGAGAAGGTCGTGCTAAAGACGGTATTGATAAAACAGAGCCGGCAATACTAAAGATGTTTTATATGGCAGGCAAACAACAAGAAATAAGCTTTCCTGAATATATAAAATCACTCAATATTGTTCCGGTGGCTATTTCCTATGAGCTTGATGCTTGTGATCAACTAAAAGCGCAAGAATTGTACGAGAAAGCCAAAACTGGAGAGTATGAAAAATCAGAATTTGAAGATATAGACAGCATTGTGGCTGGTATTATCGGACAAAAAGGTGCTGTTCATGTCGCTTTTGGGCAACCTTTACAGGTGGAGCACGAAACCCCAGAAGATGTAGCCTCTGTAATAGACTCGCAAATTTATAAAAACTATAAATTACATCCAACGAACTTTATTGCTGCAGAAAAAAATCTAACTGAAATTTCACAAAATGACAAAGATGCATTTGAAGAGCGGTTACAAAGGATCCCATCGGTATTAAGAAAAATAGTTATCGGTATATACGCAAGTCCAGTTAAAAATAAAGGTGTGCATTAAATATTTTGAGGAAGTGGTGCCTATACCCATGCTACCCAGAAATGCAATATCAGCAAGGCAAATTGTGCCGATATGCGCTGCATAAAATTGAAGTATAGTTATGCTCAATGGAGATTTTATAACAATGTAAATTGGTGCAAGGAGTAGCTCCATTAGGGGCCGGACTCGGTTTTTATATGATCGGTAGCAGCCTTGCGTTGCAACATTCGATGCGATAATAACCATTACCTCATGTTGCGCCTTATCTGATAATCGAGTCCATGCCGACGTTGCATTTTTAGGTAACATGGGCCTATAGCCAACTTATTTATTTTCTCTTGCTATGGCTCGGTAAGCAATATCATTGCGGTAGATCATGCCATCCCAAGTAATTTTGTTAACCAGTTGATAAGCATTTTGTTGTGCTTGAGTCACGTTGTTACCCAGTGCGGTTACACATAAAACACGTCCGCCACTGGTTATTATTTTTCCGTCATGTTTTGTCGTGCCAGCATGAAATACTTTGCTATTATTTGTTTCAGTGGGAATATCGGCAATCTCTAAGCCTTTTATGTAATGACCAGGGTAGCCAGCCGAGGCAAGCACAACACCGACAGCCGCACGATCATCAAATTCAGCGGTCATATCATTGAGCAGACCATTTACGCCAGCAAGGCATAATGTCACTATATCTGATTTCATGCGCATCATGATAGGCTGTGTTTCAGGATCACCTAAACGGCAGTTATATTCGATGACTTTAGGGGTGCCATCGTTCATTATCATCAGTCCTGCGTATAAAAAACCAATATAAGGATTGCCTTCATTTGCCATGCCTTGCACGGTTGGGCGAATAATTATCTCCATAATGCGATCATGTATTTCTTGGGTGATGACGGGTGCAGGAGAATAAGCTCCCATGCCGCCAGTGTTTGGCCCTGTATCATGATCACCGACACGTTTGTGATCTTGACTGGTTGCTAGTGGAACGATATTTTCACCATCGACCATGACGATAAATGATGCTTCTTCACCGTCTAAAAACTCTTCAATAACAACGCGATGTCCTGCTTCACCGAAGGCATTTCCTGCGAGCATATCCTCAATAGCACTTTCTGCTTGCTGTAATGTCATGGCAACAATCACACCTTTACCTGCGGCAAGACCATCGGCTTTTATGACAATTGGCGCTCCTTTTGCACGCACATAGGCGAGAGCAAGCTCAACCTCAGTGAAATTTTTATAGCTTGCAGTTGGTATTTTATGACGTGTTAAAAAGTCTTTGGTGAATGCTTTTGATCCCTCTAATTGCGCCGCCGCTTTGCTCGGACCAAAACAGGCAAGTCCTGCGTTTTTAAAGGCATCAACGAGTCCAATAACAAGTGGCGCTTCAGGACCTATGATAGTTAATTCAATGTTATTTTTCTTAGCAAAAGCAACTAAGGCATTAATATCTTGTACATCTATATCTACATTTGTGACTTTATTTTCGAGTTCGCTTCCAGCATTGCCAGGAGCCACAAATATATTTTTAACTTGTTTATTTTGAGCAGCTTTCCATGCTAAAGCATGTTCACGGCCAGCATTTCCGATAATTAATACGTTCATTTTAACCTTCTTTATTTTGCAGTAGATATCTTAACAGGTAAGCTATTTAGAGCCTATAACAATGACATTAAATTAGCTTACATAATATTACTTTGGGAAAGAGTCACAATTTGAGACGAAAGTTACTGTCAATTGCGACTGTTTTACAGTATTTTTAACTAAACAGTGACTCATTTTAAGCTGTAAGGATAAATTATTTTTGACTGATCTTGTTGTTAATGACGGAAGTGACGCATTTCGGTGAACACCATGACCATGTTATATTCATCTACGGCTTCAATTACTTCATTATCACGCACTGATCCGCCTGGTTGAATAACGCAAGTGATACCAGCTTTTGCCGCGGCATCAATCCCATCACGAAATGGGAAAAATGCGTCAGATGACATGACGGATCCTGCGATAGCTAAGTTTTCATCAGACGCTTTAATGCCAGCTACTTTTGCGCTGTAAACACGGCTCATTTGACCTGCTCCTATACCAAGAGTTGAGCAATCTTTAACGTAAACAATGGCATTTGATTTAACAAATTTAGCTACTTTCCAGCTAAATAATAAATCTTTTAATTGAGCTTTTGTTGGCGTACGCTTTGAAACAACGTGGAGATCATCAAGTGTTATCATGCCCTGATCGCGAGATTGAACAAGTAAACCACCATTAACGCGTTTAACATCAAATTGCGTTGTTTTAGTTGACCATTGGCCACATTCTAGTAGGCGCAAATTTTTTTTAGTCGCAATGATTTGCTTTGCTTGTGTTGAAATTTCTGGTGCAATGATCACTTCTACGAATTGACGAGAAACAATAGCCTCAGCTGTATCGGCATCTAATGTTTTGTTAAAAGCAATTATTCCACCAAACGCAGAAGTTGGATCTGTTTTATAAGCACCTTCATAAGCGCTTAAAATATCTTTGCCTAATGCGACACCACAGGGGTTTGCATGTTTAACGATAACACATGCAGGCTCATCAAATTCTTTAACACATTCAAGTGCGGCATCTGTATCGGCAATGTTGTTATACGAAAGTGCTTTGCCTTGAAGCTGTATTGCTGAGGCGACAGAAATTTCTTGAATGTTTTCTTCGACATAAAATGCGGCTTCTTGGTGAGGGTTTTCACCATAACGTAGATCTTGTTTTTTCAAAAAGTGTTGGTTAAAAGTGCATGGAAATTTAGGGTCTTTAGAGCTTTGTTTATCTGCGTCAGGATTTGCCACTAAAGTCGCAAAGTAATTTGCAATCATGGCATCGTATTGCGCGGTATGTTCAAAAGCCGCAATAGCCAGATCAAAGCGACTTTTATAATCAAGGGTGCCGTTATTTTTAGCCATTTCAGAAAGCACGCGGTTGTAATCAATCACGTTGACAATAATAGTTACATCAATATAGTTTTTTGCGGCTGCGCGGATCATTGTGGGGCCACCGATATCAATGTTTTCGATTGCATCTTCTAATGAGCAGTTTGGGCGAGCAGTGGTTTTTTCAAAAGGATAAAGGTTAACAACAACCATATCAATGGCTTGAATTTCATTTTCTGCCATTACCGTTTCATCAATACCACGGCGGCCTAAAATACCGCCATGAATTTTCGGGTGCAGTGTTTTGACTCGGCCATCCATCATTTCAGGGAACTGTGTATAATCAGATGTTTCGGTTACTGTTATGCCATGTTCTAAGAGTAGTTTACATGTGCCACCAGTTGATAAAATTTCAACGCCTTGTGCGGTTAATTCACGTGAAAATTCGACAATACCAGTTTTATCTGAAACACTGATTAATGCTCTTTTTATTGGCCTGTTATTTTGCATTTTATTACTATTTCCTAGGTAAAGTAGTTATCGTGCATTATTCTAGCGTAAAACGCTAATAATGTCAGTTCATTAATCTTTATTTGCCTACTTAATTCAATTGTTAGCAATCACGCTAAATCAAAGCATTTGAGTGTTGCGTCATGTTGTTATTTTTTGAGGAAACTTGAAGCAAATTTGCATGCTCAGAGGTTAATTTTTTTATTTTTTGTGATATTTTGCACTTAAATCATGGACACCATCAATAAATACTTTTACGTTTTCAGGCGGTATATCTAAATGAAGACCGTGGCCTAAGTTAAATACGTGGCCATTACCTTGACCAAATCCTTCAAGAATGGTGCTAATTTCTTGGCGTATACGCTCAGGTGATGCATATAACATTGATGGATCCATGTTGCCTTGTAATGCAACACGATCGCCAACGCGTATTTTTGCCGTTGCTATATCAATTGTCCAATCAAGACCGATGCAATCACATCCGGTATCTGCAATTTGCTCTAACCATTGACTGCCATTTTTAGTAAAGAGGGTCACGGGAATCTTTTGTCCTGCAAATGAACGATGTAAGCTATCAACAATTTTAGCCATATATTGTAGCGAAAAATCATTATAATCTCGTGGAGATAGTACCCCACCCCAAGTATCAAAGATCATAACAGACTGAACACCAGCTTCAATTTGAGCGTTGAGGTAGTTAATGACTGTATTTGCAAGTTTATCTAATAAAGCGTGTAAAATTTGTGGATCACAAAATGCCATTTTTTTGATTTTGGTAAATGCTTTTGAAGTTCCACCTTCAATCATATAGGTGGCAAGTGTCCAAGGGCTGCCTGCGAAACCGATTAATGGTACTTTGTTTTTTAATTCACGACGGATAGTACGCACTGCATTCATTACATATTGAAGCTCAGATTCGGGATCGGGTGTAATGAGGTTATCAACGTCTTTTTTACATTTAATCGGGCGTTCAAAGCGTGGGCCATGATCTGGCGTGAAATATAAACCAAGGCCCATTGCATCTGGAATTGTTAAAATATCAGAAAATAAGATAGCAGCATCAAGATCAAAACGGCGAAGTGGCTGTAAGGTAACTTCACAAGCAAGATCAGCACTGCGACAAAGTGACATAAAATCACCTGCTTTTGCGCGTGTAGCTTGGTATTCTGGTAGGTATCGACCTGCTTGGCGCATTATCCAAACAGGTGTTTTATCAACATCTTGTTTGAATAAAGCGCGAATGTAGCTATCATTTTTGAGTGGCTGCATATTATGTTGTCATCCTAGGAAAAATTATTGCATATTAGCAAAATTATACACTGCTAACGACTTTATTAATCAGTTTTCTGGCGATTGTGCCAATATTTGGTAAGGGAGGAAGATCATTAAAGTCATACCACTGTGCGCTAATCAATTCGGTGGGATCTACTTTTATATCACCTGATGCATAATCGGCAATAAACCCCATCATTAATGAATGTGGAAATGGCCAAGGCTGGCTGGCAACGTATTGAATGTTTTTGACTTTAATATTGCTCTCTTCAAAGATTTCGCGCTCAATACATTGCTCTAACGTTTCCCCAGCTTCTACAAAGCCTGCCAGGTTAGTCAAAATTTTTGTATCGAGACTATGGCGTTTGTGAAGAGCGAGTAAAATTTGTTTACCTTTACAAATAGCCACGATCACACAAGGTGAAATACGTGGATAGCAGAGGTGTTTACATTTATTGTTAGCGCATTGCATGGCAAACTCACAATTACTAGGATGCATTTTATGACCACATTGTCCGCAAAATTGATGTGTTTTATAAAATAAGTCAAGTTGTAACGCGCGGCCAGCAATTGCAAAAAGAGGATCATCCACCTTACCTAAAATAGCGCGTAGCTGAGTATATTCTCCTATTCCAATATCTATTTTATTCTCAAGGGAAATAAGGTAACAAGGACTATATTCAAATATGCCAATGTTAATTTTGTTTTTAACAAGTAAATTTGAAAAAGAAAGATCTTTTATAGAGCCATAAGGGATAAAACGTGCTTGTGGTTCCAATACAATCTCATTATTAGCAATAATAAACCACCAAGATTTTTTTTGATCACTATTCATCAGCTCTGTTGACATTTTATTCTCATTTTTTAAGTGTTACTCTATAGTTATACAGGAAAATGATATCTATTTTCAAATTGTTGTTGACGTTTATTAAAATTTTATCTACTTTAATCATATTGGAGATAGTCAAGGAGTAACTCATGCTAGTGAAAGGTGAACATGCGAAAGATATTTGGGATGGTTCACTCTCAATTATTGATAACTGGTTAAATACGCGGCAAAAGATAATGGTTTTATTTTGTGATATTGCAGGTATTGCAGGTATTGCAGGTATTGCAGGTGTTGCAGGTATTGCAGGTGTTGCTGGTGATTCAGGGCAGCCTACTCACCGCGAATTACCAGATCATATTAAATTGAATCAATATTGTGGGTTAATACTCGATTATACCTCGAAAGGTCATTTTGAAATTTATGAACAAATTATTAGTTACTGTAAAGCTGATGACGAAGAACATTTAAAGCTTGCCCAAGAATTATATTCGAGCATCAAGAGATCAACAGATATGGTACTTAATTTTAATGATAAATATGCTGAAAAGACAACAGATAAAGCATTGAAACATTTTGATGCAGATCTATCAGAACTCGGTGAGGTAATGGAATCCCGTTTTAAGTGTGAAGATAAACTATTGAAAGTCGTGGATTTATACCATACGATAAATTAATATTGGCAGGTATTTGCTTAATATATAAGGCAAAGTTTTACGAAAAATATGGCTAAGAAATAATAAGCCAGCAATAAATGATTGCTTACTAAATTTGCGAGTCTAAGCTATTTTTGAGGAGTAAAAAGTATTCGTCTAGAAACTCAATTTGAGTTTGTGTGGCTGGTTTTTTCCATAAGCGTCCCAGAATATGTTCAAGCTCCTCAATGAGTTTATCCCCTTCTACGATGACACTGTTTCGAGTTAATTTATCAAGGTTAGGCTGTTGCTTGCAAAATGACATTAGCATATTTGCTGTATTTTTGATGACAATGTCAGCAATTAAATCAGTGTTTGCCGATTCATCATCGTTGTCAAAAATAAAGAGATTGTCAACAAAATAGTCAATACAGGCTTTATAAGCTTCACTTTTAAGTAACATTTTAAAGTGCCATTTGTTTTAGGTACGAGTTTCTGAGACGATTAAAAGCGCGTATATGTTTTCTGGGCACGCTTGATGATAGCGGTAGATCAACCTTCATGGCATCAACAGGCCGGTTGTCAATACGAAATTCATAATGTAAATGAGGCCCTGTTGAACGCCCTGTATTACCACTTAAAGCAATCACCTGGCCCATTTTTACGTGTTGCCCTTTTTTAACATAGCTTTTTGAAAGATGCAAAAAACGCGTAGAATAATGGCGACTATTTTTAATGACAATGTAGTTACCTGCCGCATAATGATTTTTTTCTGACTTTAATACAACACCATCTCCTGTAGCGTAAACTCTCGTGCCAGTTGGTACGGCAAAATCAGTTCCGTAATGTGGCGTGATTTTATGAGTAATCGGGTGTAATCGTCGGAGATTAAAAGGAGAACTAATACGATAACGATTTGCAACAGGTCTGCGGCGATATGCTTTACTTAATCCTTTACCTTTTTTATCATAGTATCGTCCATCTTTATTTAAAAAAGCTGTATAGGTTTGATTACGTGTTTTTAAAATAATGGCGAGTACATCGCTATCGCCTGTGTATTTACCGTCTATATATTGTTTTGAAATGAGTATTCTAAATGTATCATTTTGGTGAATATCTCGGATGAAGTTTACTTTGTCGTTGAGTACGTGTGCTATTTTATAGGCTTGTGCTGCAGTTAAGCCAGCCTTCATCGCACTAAATGCAAAGGTATCATTTATTGTTCCGGCATAATTTCTATTTTGCCAAATACTCTTTTTGGTTTTTTCTATGGCAATATATTCGTTATTTTTCCATAGATAGGTAATGGAAGAATCTTTATCTAGGGTTAAATCAAGTGAAAGTAGTTTATTTTTTGGTGAAATAGTTAAAGTAAGTTGTTGACCAGGCTGCACATTGCCTAAGTGTAAATATGAAATATCAATATCAAGTAACGCTTGAAGTTGGCCTGTGGATAATCCTTCTCGTTGAAATATTTTACTTAAGCTATCGCCATTTTTTATTTTAATATGAATGACGCGATCACGAGATTTGGCAGGCGATGTGTTTTCTTCACTATTAGTTTTGGTTTGATAGCTATTATTGGGCTTTAGCTGATTAATAGTAACTAACTTATGAACCGTTGGAGTGTGCACAGATGGTCTTTTGGGGACAAAGATAAAGACCAAAACAGCAATACAAAGTATAATGAGCGCAAAAAAATGTTTTCTTGGAAAATCATTGAGAAATAAGATCATTCTTTCAACTATATTTTGGATAGCAAGTTTTGACAACATAAACAAATGCACTTTGAAAATAAAAAATAAATGACAAGTATAACCTTGGTACTTGAAAATAAAAAGAGACTTATAACATGGGAAGGTTAAATAATGCCAATCACACTAGATTAATCTTCTTAAATCATGCGTTGTATCAATGTTATTGTTTTAAATCAATTTTTTCGTGAAATATCTATTGTCATTGGCGTTGGTAATCACTGAAAAGTTGGTCTTAACCGCATTTATTTCCCTGTGTAAATTTTAGATCTCAGTTTTGTAATGGCTTTTATTGTAAAATAAGTATCCAAAGTTGTAAGCTTAAATTATTAGTTTACTCATTGCAAATAAAAATGCACTATGGGAGTTTATAGAGTGCTGCTTCATTCTCATAATTGAGAAGATGATTTATCAGGCGTGCGCGACGGGCATAATCAAACGCAAAGATATAGCGTCTCTTTCAATGATTAACTGCGTTAAGTATTTCATATATTATTGTCTTTGCTTGCCAACTGGCAACCCTATTGCGTAAATCAACGAGGTTAATCTCAAAAGGGCAACGTTATACCGAGTGTCAGTGGGCAATTTGCTTGCTGATTTTTCACCTTGAGGTATCATGGGTATAAAATTCAAAGTCCAATCGGCAAATTGGCCGCGGATGCAAGGTATAAAATTCACTTAAATATGCATTAAAATTAGGAAATATAATGACACGAAATCTTTTTACGTCTGAATCAGTTTCAGAAGGTCACCCAGATAAAATAGCCGATCAAATTTCAGATGCAGTGCTAGATGCTATTTTAAAACAAGATAAAAAAGCGCGCGTCGCGTGTGAAACGTATGTAAAAACAGGCATGGTGATGGTGGGTGGTGAAATCACGACTAGCGCATGGGTTGATATCGAAGATATCACACGTAAAACGGTGCGTAATATTGGTTATACCAGTTCTGAAATGGGTTTTGATGCAGATTCGTGTGCTATTTTAAATGTTGTGGGTAAGCAATCTCCTGATATTAATCAAGGAGTAGATCGTGGTGATCCTCGCGAGCAAGGTGCGGGAGATCAAGGATTAATGTTTGGTTATGCAACTAATGAAACCGATGTATTTATGCCCGCTCCTATTACCTATGCACATCGCCTAGTAAAACAACAAGCAAAAATACGCAAAAGTGGCAAATTAAAGTGGTTGCGACCTGATGCGAAAAGCCAAGTAACTTTTGCTTATGAAGATGGGAAGGCTGTTGCTATTGACTCAATTGTGCTTTCCACTCAGCATGCAGAAGGTGTTAAGCAGGATGATCTTATTGAAGCTGTCATGGAGGAAATTATTAAACCTGTCTTGCCTGCGCACTTGTTAACAAAAGATACGAAATATTTCATCAACCCGACAGGTCGATTTGTGATTGGTGGTCCGGTAGGTGATTGTGGTTTGACTGGACGTAAAATTATCGTTGATACATACGGTGGAATAGCGCGCCATGGTGGTGGAGCATTTTCTGGCAAGGATCCATCAAAAGTGGATCGTAGTGCGGCTTATGCTGCGCGTTATGTTGCAAAAAACATTGTCGCAGCAGAGCTTGCTGATCGTTGTGAAATTCAAGTGTCTTATGCTATTGGTGTTGCAGAGCCGACGTCAATTAGTGTTGAAACCTTTGGCACAGAAAAGGTTGAAAAAGGTTTAATAGTTGATTTAATTCGCAAACATTTTGATTTGCGCCCCTATGGCTTAATCGAAATGCTAGATTTAATCCAGCCTATTTATCAAGCAACAGCAAGTTATGGGCACTTTGGTCGTGACGAGTTTCCTTGGGAATCGTTAGACAAAGTTGAAGCTCTCAAGTCTGATGCATTTTAGTGAGCACTTTGTTAATAGATACCGATAAAAATGCGCTTATTGCCAAAAGTGAAGTGTATTTCACTTTAGCAGAACGCTTTTTTGATCGCACGTTTAAACGGGCAGAATACCTTTTTAATCAACGAGGAAAGGCGGCTGGTAGTGCGCATTTACAACGTAACTTGATCAAATTTAACCCTATTCTTTTTCAGCAAAATCAATGCGTATTTTTTGATCAAGTCATCCCGCACGAAGTTGCGCATTTAGTGGTTTTTCAAACGTATGGGAAAGTGCGCCCTCACGGAATGGAGTGGCAAAGCATAATGAAAACGATCTTTAAGATCCCCGCATTAACAACGCATAATTTAAATATAGATGATGTTGTTGGTCAACAGTTTGCTTATGCTTGTGATTGTCAGCAACATAAGCTCACTATTCGTTGCCATAATAAGATATTAAAAGGGGAGAGCTATTTCTGTAAGCGTTGCCAAGGTTTATTGAAAATGTGTTGAAATAATAGCAACTCGATTAAGTTTGTTTACAATGGGTATAGTGTCCAACCACTTTGCTATTTTGTATATTTTCTTTTAAATTTTCTGTATCATTTACTAACAGTTGAACGAATGCTTGAAAACGCCATGGAATTATTAAAAAGTATTGTTTTATCAGCGGAGTTAGAAATTGGTTCGTTAGGGATGTATGGCAAATGAGATAAGCCACTCATTGAATCATATAATTATATCAAATTATCCTTGTTAGCGTTTTTATTTAAAATATTTATTTCCTATGGTCATACTCGTTCAGGACATTAAAAAAAGTAAATGCATCGTTCGCTTTGATTGCAATATAAATTATAGCCCCTTTAGCTCTTCATTATTGCATTCGTTCAATTCATTGAGTAGGTGCATTTTTAGAAAAAGAAGCAACAAAGTAACTCCAACAATCGGCAGTAATAAGTGCCATTGCAGGATCTTCTAGTGCCTCCTGTTGGGCCGCTTTTGCACCGAAGATAGGCATTACCCCTCTCTGTTCCGTACTGAGAAACTCAAATCCTCGATGCCTAGTGTTTAATAGCCTATGCGTCATTTCATGATAAATAATTAATGCTCTGTTTTCGACCGTTTGAGTAGGTTGAAGCATGTGTTCACCAATTAATATACGTATTCCATCTGCTGGTAAATGTCCTGGAACTTCTAGCCCATCTGGCATATTTGGATTAGGGGGATATTTCTCACTGATAAAATCCATACTTGATTTCCCATAACAAGTTGATAAACCAACCGCAGGTTCGAGTAGAGGACTATAGAAGATGTGATGATCTCTTTGATGCCTCATATCAACATAGGTTAATATTCGATTGCTATCACTTAACACCTTGTTCATTATATATATGCCATTTAGTATTTGTTTGATGGTTTCAGGTTCAGTTGATCCGAACCATAATTTTACTTGATCAAGATGATGCTCGAAAAGAGTTGTAGAAGAGTCAAATGCTTTATTTGAATTTAAAACACAACATTGTAACTCTGCTCGTAGGGATACTTTTTCTGAAGCATTAAATCCATCGTGTATAGGAGGAGGTGGCGGAGTGCTAGTAAATAGACCACTAATACTTTGCAAGAATGAATTACGTGCAGGTGGCGCATATCTAGCCAAATGCAGGGGCTTACGTGGTGGTGCTTTCTTTTTGTACCTGACATATTTAACAGTTATTAGGCTCTCTGGTATTTCCATTGCATCGGTAACTAGCATTCTTTTTTCAAGAACTTTATCTCTGAAGATATCATATATCACTTTTTTTTCTTTTTCCTGGGAGGCTCAGGCTCAAATAGTGGTCTTAATGCAAATTCATCAATTTTTCTTGTAGGATTTTTATCATCTTCTTCTGGATTTAACAAAAACATTTGCCCGTTTATCATTTTTGGAATTTTCACCATTACATTTCCTATAATTTTTTGACGTAAGATAAGAGGCTATCTTATATCCATGATAACTGGTAATCTCCACATTTTAATGGAGATCAGTTATATATGCTTCTCTATAGTTTAGTTTATTTTAATAATTTCTCTGTTTTACATCAATAATATTTGGTTGCTATTTCCTGTGGTTTTTAATGTATGGTATATAAGCTTTAATTGCAATAAAGGAAATAATATTTTCGTCCTTACTCTTTAGCTATCCCCATTTACTAATTGAATTTAGGAGCATCTTGAAAAGAAAATTCGCTGCCATCTTTAGCTGAGACTTGTGCTAATTAAGCGACACATAATGTCCATTGAATCGCTAAATTTATACCTACCCAAATAGTCAAGACAGTTATTTAACATTTCTTATTCCACAGTTAAGATACCTTTGATAAAGCTAAGCTCGCCTTGATCCATTTCTCATAAACATCCATTGGTTTTTTATATTTCAGTGTTTCATGAAATTGTTCATGGTTATAAAATTCAATGTAATCGGATACGTCTTCTGGTAACTCTTTAACCGTTTCATATTCATTTAGATAAATACGCACGCATTTTACGCGTCGTAAAATATTTCAATGCAAATATTATCAGTGGCACGGCCTTTCCCATCCATTGAAATAGTCATCCCATTGTTTTTTAATTTTTGAGTGTGTACTTCGCTTGTATACTGACTTCCATGACCGATATTGAAGATCTCAGGTTTGCCGTAACGATCCAATGCGCCGTCCAAGACGTTAATGCTCAGCGCACAATCCATCGTATTCGATATTTTGTGTGACAGGACGGCTTTCAAATGGCAATGAATAACCGCAGCAAGCTAAACCATTCCATTTTTGACTTTTATGTAGGTAATATCTGTGCTCCATACTTGATTAGGATGAGATATCTCAAGCCATCTAAGCTTATAGCTGTATTTCTTGTGTTGTTTATTGGGCATTGTTGTTGTGACTTGCTTAACCGCTAAAATAGCCTTTAAACCCAGCTCCTTTCAATATGTTGCAACTGTGTATAAGCCAAGCATTGACACCATTTTGGAGAAGCTGTTGATGTATCTTTTTAGCAGCGTATATTGGTGTTTTATCAAATATTTTAGCTATTTCCATCTTAATCTCGTATTTTTTATTATTCACTTTTGCAGTGTAATAAAAAGAACTTCTATTCAAGTTTAATAGGTCGCCAGTTGCGAGACTGGAAGGTTTTCAAGCTTAGGCTCAATTAATTGCTTTTTATCAGATCTTCCCAAGCTTTTTAGCTTTTTAGCTTTTTTAGTTTTTTTTCGGAACACTTCTTCGGGGATGTCATTTCACCGACAATTTTTTGGGGGGAATTTTATTTTTGTCTAAAGCTGCAACAAGCTCCAGCTTATATTCTTTAACAGCTTTAGCAGGCTCCATTGCAATGCAGGCATTATCCAATAATATTTTTTTCCAATTCTGAAGGATCAATGGTGTTATGTTATTCTAACTTGCAATGTAAGTTATTGTTTTTTCATTTTTCATTTTTCATTAACTTCAATACAAGCGAGCTTTTAAATGTCGCTGAATATGTTATTCTTTTTTTGCTCATTTTAATTCTCCTATTTTGGTTGATATTATTTTATAGAGAAATAAGAATGTTAGTTTTATTGTTTAGATCTCCTGGGGCATTATATTTATTGGATCTGCATCATCTTTGTCAATTTGCAGTACTCTCGTTGGGAATGCAAATTGAGCTTGGTGAGCAAAAACAACTTCGGATATTTTTAATAATACATCTTGCTTAACCTGATGAAATTCAATCCAATTGGTTGTTTTGGTAAATGTATAAATGAAGAAATCTAATGAACTATGATTAAATGTAGTAAAATTTACCATCAAAGTTTGGCGCTGATCAATATCTTTATGTACTTCTAACATATCGCGTACGCCTGCAATAATGGCCTCTATTTTATCAATATCTTTATAGCGAATTCCAAAGGTTTCCTTAATACGCCGGTTGCTCATTCGCGTTGCATTTTCTAATACTATTTGTGTAAATAAACCATTTGGGACATATAAAGGTCGTTTATCAAAGGTTCTTATTTTAGTGAGTCTCCAGCCTATTTTTTCAACTGTTCCTTCAATTTGGCGATCTGGGCTACGGATCCACTCGCCAATTTTAAACGGTTTATCTAAATAAATCATTAAAGCCCCAAAGAAGTTGCTTAATAGATCTTTTGCCGCCATACCAACAATTAAACCACCCATACCACCAAAAGCAAGCAATCCAGATAAACTTATCCCAAAAGATTGCACAATAGATAGCGACGTAATGATAGTGATAGTAAGCTTTCCAAGTTTCGCCATCGCATGCGCTGTGGTCAGATCGCGTTTATCTGATTCAATCGCAGTGAGTTCTATTTTATACACCAATCGCCAAAGGATCCAAGCAATTAGCAGTAAGAATATTGCTTTTTGAAAAGAATCGAATGCAATAGGCAGTGCAAAAGATTTACTCGTTGAGCTTACATCAAGCACAATAGCGGTTGCGCCAATCCAAGCAATAACCACAGAAACAGGTTTTGATAAAGCAAACCAAATAACATCATCAAATTTATAATTGGTTTTATGAACCAGTATTTTTCCTTTTTTTGCCACAAAATGCCAGATTAGCATTGCCAAAATTGTAATGGCAATAATCACTAAAATATAATTTAACTCATCATTACTATTTACTGAATTCAAAAATTTGTTAACATAGGCACTTATTTTATCCATAATTATTTCCTTTTACTGCGTTTTGCATCTTTATTGGTAATGGGTATATATTCAAGTGACTTATTTTATCTGGGTAATGTTAATGCAATGGGGCAACAAGCTCAATCAAAACTTCGCATTTTAAAGTATCATGAGTATACTTGGTCTTAAATTAATTCTCCTATTTTTATTCAAGGTATTGTTATGGCCAATAGCTCTGTTTATAGCAAGCAAAAGACCAAAAGTGTTCCTTCCATAAAATCAGTGCCGCATTCTTTTGAAGCGGAACAAGCTGTAATTGGCGGACTATTACTTAAAAATGATGTTTGGAATGATGTTGCAGAGCGTGTTGTTGAACAAGATTTTTACCATCGCGCTCACCGCACCATTTTTGCGACTATTGAGAAGTTAAGTAGTGAAGATATTCCTGTTGATTTAGTTACTCTTTCAGAAAGTTTAGAGAACAAGCAAGAACTTGATAGTGTTGGCGGGTTTGCCTACCTTGCTGATTTATTACAAAATACGCCAAGTGCTGCCAATATCAATAACTATGCAGATATTGTGCGGGAACGTGCGATTGTGCGCGAGTTAATTGCGGTCGCGAATGAGATAGGTGAAGCTGGATATGAAACAGAAGGGCGAAACAGTGCAGAATTACTTGATTTTGCGGAAACAAAAGTGTTTCAAATAGCAGAATCACGCACTGATAAAAATGCAGGACCTAAAGCGCTCAAAGATATTTTAAAAGATACGGTGGCACGTATTGATGAGCTGTGTAAAAATCCCAAAGATGGTATTACAGGGCTGTCATCTGGCTATGCTGATTTAGATCAAAAAACCACAGGCTTCCAGCCAGGAGATTTAATCATTGTTGCGGCGCGTCCTTCAATGGGGAAAACCACTTTTGCGATGAATCTCGCCGAACACGCGGCATTAAATGCGGACAAACCAACGGTCATTTTCTCTTTAGAAATGCCAGCGGATCAGATAATGAATCGTATGCTGTCATCACTCGGGCGCATAGATCAAGGCCATATAAGAACAGGGCAACTTGATGAAAATGATTGGGCCTCCTTGTCATCTACGATGTCTATTTTACTTGAAAAAGG
This sequence comes from Bathymodiolus brooksi, assembly GCA_963680875.1. Classification (NCBI taxonomy): domain Eukaryota; kingdom Metazoa; phylum Mollusca; class Bivalvia; order Mytilida; family Modiolidae; genus Bathymodiolus; species Bathymodiolus brooksi. Next base: position 1,887,253 of record CAVMGF010000075.1, read on the forward strand.
CAATATGTTTATCGATGATAGTGCCGCATTAACACCGACAGAGTTACGTTCTCGTGCGCGTCGTATTGCCCGTGATCATGGTGGAGTAAGCATGATAATGGTCGATTATCTGCAATTGATGCGTGTCCCTTCACTCTCGGAAAACAGAACCCTTGAAATATCAGAAATATCGCGTTCATTAAAAGCATTAGCTAAAGATTTAAAATGTCCAGTTATTGCGCTGTCACAATTAAATCGAGGACTCGAGCAACGGGCGGATAAACGTCCAATTAATTCTGATTTGCGTGAATCGGGCGCAATTGAGCAAGATGCTGATCTAATTATGTTTATCTATCGAGATGAAGTTTACCATGAAAACAGCGATCATAAGGGTATTGCAGAAATTATTATCGGTAAGCAGCGTAATGGACCGATAGGTAAAATTCGTTTAACATTTCAAGGAAAATATGCGCGTTTTGATGATTATACTGGTACTCATTATAATGATGAGCATTAATTTATGAATATTGTTCGAGCCATTATCAATTTAAAAGCATTAAAATATAATTTATCAGTATTACAAAAAACCGCACCAAAGAGTAAAATACTTGCGGTTATCAAGGCCAATGCTTATGGTCATGGAATGCTAAAGGTGGCGCAAACGCTTGGCAATGTTTATGCACTCGGCGTTGCACGAATAGGTGAAGCCACTTACTTGCGTGACAAAGGGATAACCAAAGATATAGTGCTGTTAGAAGGTTTTTTTAGCTCGCTAGATCTACCTTTGTTAGTTGATTATAATTTGCAAACGGTAATTCATTGCGTAGAGCAAGTTGACGTTTTACTCAACACATCGTTAAAAAAACCATTAAAAATTTGGTTGAAACTAGATATAGGCATGCATCGTTTAGGTTTTCATCCTGACGAGTTTAATGCGGTATTAAAAACATTAATTACTTGTCCAAATGTTGAAAAGCCTATCAATATTGTAAGTCATTTTGACTGTGCAGATGAATTAGAAAACCCAAAAACTGAGCAACAAATAAGGCTATTTAAAAAATATATCAGCGAAGATATTGGCCTTGCATCACTTGCTAATTCAGCAGGTGTTTTAGCTTGGCCAGAAGCTCACCATGATATTATTCGCCCAGGTATTTCGCTTTATGGTGTGTCCCCTTTTGTTGATAAAACAGTGAAAGTTCCACAATTAAAACCTGTGATGACTCTCAAATCAAAACTCATTGCGGTGCGCCAGCATTTAAAAGGTGAAACTGTCGGTTACGGTGCGAATTGGATGGCAGGAAGTGATACAACAGTGGGCGTTGTTGCTATGGGTTATGGCGATGGATACCCACGTATGGCTCCTCAAGACACTCCTATTTTGATCAATTCCCGAATAGTCCCTATCATTGGCAGAGTTTCTATGGATATGCTGACTGTAGATTTAGGATTAAATTGCACAGACAAAGTAGGTGATGATGTTATTTTATGGGGTGATGGGCTACTGGTTAATGATGTGGCAAAACACATTGGTACTATTGGATATGAACTGATAACTAAATTAACCAGTCGCGTTGATTTACACTACCGTGATTGATTTATCTTCAAAACATATCGATATGTTTGATTTTTTAATCATTCCAGGACAAGTTTACTGTTAAATTCGGCGGAATAAGCTGTTCTTTTTTGGTTTATGTTGACGCATTTGCAGATCTATCTATCTATTTATTTATCTATTGTTGCTTAAATTTGTTGGGATATTATATTGTTACATCTGTGACAATTTAACTTGCTGAGGTTGCATTTTTAAGTAACATGGAAATATACCAATTAATATTTTTATTTTATGAGCTTTATTTTATGTTTAAACGTTTTATTTTATTAATTATTAGTATTTGTTTTTTTATTTCAAGTAATGCGTGGGCAGATAAGTGGGGTGAATTAAAGACTTTATTGCCTACAGGCACGCAGGTTTCGTATATAGTACAGGATGTTAAGAGCAATAAAATAATTGTTGAAGACCAAGCAAAAATACTACGATTACCTGCGAGTACTCAAAAAGTCTTAACGGCAACGGCGGCAAAATTATATTTAGGTGATAATTTTAAATATAAAACCAAAATAGAAGGTAAAAAGTCGAATATTGTGCATGGTGTTTATCATGGGGATTTACGTTTTCAGTTTGTTGGTGATCCAATACTTTTGCGCAGGGATATTAAAAATATGCTGCTGACATTAAGAAAACAAGGTATCAAAAAAATTAAGGGTAATGTTTACCTAAATTCGTCTCATTTTGATGGTTATCAGTGGAGTAATGGGGAAGCTTGGAATGATTTAGGTATCTGTTTTGCCTCTCCGAGTAATGCGATAATTGTTAACAAAAATTGCGTGAAGGGAAATTTAAGTTTAGCAAGTAAAAAGGCTAAAAAAGCAAGATTGTATATTCCCAGTTATGATCCAGTTAATATAACGTCTGATGTTGATGTTGTGAGTAAAAAACAACGTTTAAAGCGTTTTTGTGACCTAGAGCTGACGCGAAATAGCCATAATAATTATCATTTGCATGGCTGTATTGTACTTAAAAATAAACCGCTTGGATTGTCTTTTGCGGTGAATGATCCCTTTGTCTACACGAAAAAAATAATCGCTGCAGAGCTGGGCAATGTAGGTATTAAATTAAAAGGTAAAATCAAGTTAGAAAAAACTCCTTTTAGCGCAAATGGTATGTCAGTACTCGCCTCACACGAGTCTCCTTCACTTAAAAAATTATTACACCTAATGCTTAAAGAGTCTGATAATTTAGTCGCCGATAGTTTATTTAAAACATTAGGTAGTGCGTATTATAAGCGTCCAGGTAATTTTAGAAATGGTGCAAAGGCTCTCAAGAAAATTTTAAAAGATCATGGGATTGATGTTGAAAATTCTTACATAGCAGATGGCTCAGGGCTATCAAGGCACAATCTAATCAGTGCTAAAGTATTAATGTCAGTACTTCATTATGATTATCAGCACGATGATAAATTAAAGCTATTAGAAGACTTTCCTATCGCAGTTGTTGATGGCACTCTTAAAGATCTTGGTGGAGTACAAAGACCTGAATTTAAAGGTAAAATAATTGCTAAAACTGGCGGAATGGATGGGGTCGCAAACATATTGGGTATTGCGAAGACGCCATATGGAGTGCGTTTTTTTGTGGTTATTATCAATGGGTGTAATTTAGCTGGTGATCAAAATAAATTAATAGATAACAGTAAAGTCGCGATAGCTAACTTTCAGAAAGCATTCTTTAAACAGGTATTTAATACTCATGGTAGTAAATAATTTGAATTGTGGATGATCAACATTTTCTAAAGCTGTTATTTTTGTAGCTCTCTGCGTTAAATTGACTAACAAGAGCTAGAGATTGTCAGTAAATTTGTTTTAATCTTAGGCAAAAGTTCAGTATTGGCTATAAATAACAAATGTATTGTAATTGGTATTACTTTTTAATTAAAAATTACTGCTTTGGCAATCCAATACTAAATAAAATCGTTTTGCTTGCAAGCGGCGCTTTATGCGCAGCGTAATTTATCTAACATATCTGCAACACCATGCTCGTTGTTACATAAATGAGTTGTGTCGAAATTTGGTAGCGCTGCTATGAGTGCTGGCTGTGAATTTTTCATTAAGATTGGCTTTCCAACGAGTGTTAGTAATTCAAGATCATTCATCCCATCTCCAAAAGCAACTGCATTGTTGCGATGGATGCCAAGTTCTTTCAATACCATTGCAGTAGCTGCGCCTTTGTCCACATGACCTGGCATTACTTCTAAACAGTTCTTCAAAGAGAATGTAAGGTTAACGCGATTTCCAAATTTAGCCTTCAATTGCGCGTAAATAGGCAGTAACTTATTACGTTCAGCCCAAAAAATCATTTTTATAACCTGACTGGTATCTGATTTTTTTAAATTTGTTAGCACAGGAACAAAATCATCGTCTATATTCATGACGGCGTGATCAGGATGGATAAAATTTGTATACCAGTGATGATCTGTGAATAGGCTTTTTTGTATTTCTTCTGGGTAGTCATGCTGACAAATATAATTGGCGATATCCTCAGGAAGGTTATCTTGAAAAATAATTTTACCAGATGGGCAGTGAATTCGACCACCATTTGAGCTAATAATATAGATTGGTTTGTTAAGCGATTTTTGAATACATTCTGACTCGCGATGGCTTCGACCAGTTGCGATAACAAATTTTCGATCATCTGACATCCATTGCTCTATGCTAGTTTTAGTTATCAATGAAATTTTATGATGTTTATCGAGCAGTGTACCATCAAGATCGCTAATAGCTATTTTGTACATAAAATTTTCCCCTGTTTACTTTCGTGTAAAAAGTTAAGTATAGCTGTTAATGCAGGGATCCGATATTTATCTTTTTCTTCTAATAATTCGTGCTTTGCTTTTTTGATAAGTAAAAATTGATTGCTTGTGCATTTTGTTGCATTACTAAAGAAAGTATCTTGGCCTTCACTTGTGACCACTTGGTCACCTCCAGATTGCAACAGTAAAAATGGTATGGTTATTTTATTGGCGTTATTAATTGCAACACTCATGGCACTTATACTCTGTGATATCCACGTCATAGTTGGGCCGCCAAGTTGTGTTTCTGGAAAATCTTTATACCCTTGCTGGCCATTTATAAAACGTATTCGGCTGGATGTGATTAGATTATTTTTAAATTTTTGCGGCTTATATGGTCCTTCGCCAAGTGTATAACAAGCCTTTTTACTAAATAAAGCACAAATCTTACTACTGGTGTAACTTATTGTTTTAGCTACAAACACTGGGTACCATCCGAGATTAATCGAGAACATTGGACTGGAAAAAACAGCTGCTTGAAAAGGCGTCTGATATTGTTCTAAATATAATGCGCTGATTGGCCCTCCCATAGAATGGGAGAGTATATAGCGAAATTTATATTTATCTTTTAAGTCTAACTGAGTAATAAATGTATGTAAATCTGTCACGTAGTTTTGAAAATCTTTAACATTTCCTCGGTAAGGATCTCCACCTAGACGTTGTGAAAAACCCTGCCCACGATGATCAATTAAGTAAATGTCATACCCTTGTTTGGCGAAATTAAAAGATATTTCTTTGTATTTCAACACACTTTCTGATCGTCCTTGTACGATAACAATTACTTTATTATTATTATTGCGTATGCTCACGGTATTGATTTTTACTCCATCAACCCCTTTAAAGGAAGAGAATTTAGCCTCTTTATCCCAAAACAAATTAATTTTTTTAGTCGCATTTTCCGCAAGCTCTTTTTCCGTTGTTAAGTTATACGGGTTTTTCAGTGTTTGTTGCAAAAGTGCGTGAGCGTTCGCAGATAAAACTAAGAAAAAATAGAGTATGTTTCTCATATGTTTAAGTTCCTTTTTTATATACCGATGTGGTTTTCAAGGCGCACAATTTACCTTATGTATTTTTCACTTCGCAGTTATACGGGTGTAGTTAACTTATCGTTAATTACAGGCATTTAATTCTTTGTCAGTAAGTATTACTTAATAAATATAATTATACAAAAATAGTTTATCGCCTAATGGCATTAAGTGAGTTTTTGTTTTATAAAATCAATCACGGATTCAATATTAACGTCTTGTTTTAAACCTGATTGGCGTTCCTTATATTCAATCACACCGTTATCAATGCTGCGATCACCAATAATAAGCATATGCGGAATACCAATTAGCTCTGCATCTGCGAACATTATACCAGGGCGCTCTTGACGGTCGTCAAAGAGCACATCGATATTCATGCCTTTGAGCTGTGTGTAATATTTTTGCGAGAGCTCGGCAACGCGTATTGATTTTTTCATATTCATTGGCACAATAACAACGCTAAATGGGGCAAGTACATCATTCCAGATAATGCCATTTTTGTCATTGTTTTGTTCAATAGCGGCTGCGACAATACGCGAGATACCTATACCGTAACAGCCCATTGTCAAGATTTGACTTTTACCTTGTTGATTTAATACCCCAGCATTTAATGCTTTAGAATAAGTATCACCAAGTTGAAATATATGGCCAACTTCAATGCCGCGAGCAATCTCTAGGCGGCCTTTTCCACATGGACTCGGATCGCCTTCAAGCACATCCCTTAGATCAGCAATTTCATAATTATTAATATCACGATCCCAGTTAACACCAGTTAAATGTTTGCCACTCTCGTTTGCACCACAAACAAAATCAGCTAATTTTTCGGCACTACGATCAACAATAATGCGCGTATCTAATCCTTTAGGGCCAATTGAACCAGCTTCACAATTAGCCACGCTTTTAATTTGTTCTTTATCTGCAAATACTAATGGGGTTGCAACACCTTCAATTTGTTGGGCTTTGATTTCATTTAGGTTATGATCTCCACGTAAAATAAGCGCAATAATTGGTGTACTTTCGCCTTTTTTACCGTTACCTTCAACGAGTAGTGTTTTGACCACTTGTGTGGTCTTAATCTTTAAGAATTTAGCTACATCTTCAATAGAATGAACATTTGGTGTCTCAATAGTTGTGACATCAGCATTTGCAGGAGGGCGCTTAACGTTTGGAGCAAGTGCTTCTGCTTTTTCAATATTTGCCGCAAAATCACTTTCAGTTGAAAAGACGATGGCATCTTCTCCATTTTTTGCCAGGACATGAAATTCGTGGGACATATTGCCACCAATACTACCAGTATCAGCAAGCACAGCGCGATATTCAAGGCCCATGCGTTCAAAAATACAACAGTATGCAGCAAACATTTTTTGATATGTATTTTCTAAACATGATTTTTCAATATGAAATGAATAGGCATCTTTCATGGTAAATTCACGCGCGCGCATTATACCGAAACGAGGCCGTGTTTCATCGCGGAATTTAGTTTGAATTTGGAAAAAGTTAAGTGGTAGCTGTTTGTAACTATTGACGTTTTTCTGAACAAGATCAGTGATCACTTCTTCGTGAGTAGGACCAAGGACAAAATCACGATCGTGTCGATCTTTAACGCGTAATAACTCACCACCATACTTGTCCCAGCGACCTGTTTCCATCCAAAGGTCAGCAGGTTGCACAACAGGCATTAATATCTCCAGCGCTCCTGCATTTTCCATTTCTTCTCGAACAATGCGTTCAACCTTGCGTAATACACGTAAACCTGTAGGTAGCCAAGTGTATAAACCAGACGCAAGCTTCCGGATCATACCAGCACGAAGCATTAGTTGATGGCTAATAATAACAGCGTCACTTGGCGCTTCTTTTTGAGTTGATAGTAAATAGTTGCTTGTACGCATGATCTTCCTCAATGTATAGTGGTATTTGAAAATAGATTTTAACGTAAATGATTAATAGGTTGAATTACTTTTTACAAAAATTTATAGTGTGCTAGGTAGTGATGTATGATCCCAAGTCATCTTACTATACTTTGGCATCCGAGTTTATGCCCGATAAAGCATTTTTACGTAACTTGGAGCGAAAATAGAGAGATGATGAAAATGAAACGTTATTTTCAATCGGTAAAATACAGCTTTTATATTATGTTGGTATGTGTGTTCATTGAGTTGATCAATAGCCTTTTTCAACTAAATTTAAATCAATTTGGCATATTGCCACGATCAACTGACCATTTGTCAGGTATTATTTTTTCACCGTTCTTGCATGGAAGTTGGCAACATTTGATGAGCAACTTTATGGCTTTCATCGTCTTAGGTGGGTTAATTGGTTTGCAAAGTACAACGCGCTTGTTGTGGGTGTTTTCTACTCAAGTTGTCATTACAGGCTCGTTAGTGTGGCTTTTTGCAAGAGGTGGCGCTGTGCATATCGGTATGTCAGGCGTGATCTACTCTTTCTGGGGACTGCTTCTCATCTATGGGGTTGTTCGCCGCCACTTTATTCACTTATTGATATCCATCATCGTTTTCATCGTCTATGGTGGGCTTATTTATGGCGTATTGCCAAATCAACCGAGCATATCATTTGAAAGTCATCTGTTAGGGGCAATCTCTGGCGGTGTGATGGGCTATTACCTAGCAATGTTTGATCTAAAATCATCCAATCATTTGTAATGCTGGTTGTTTTCTGCAAAACATTAACATCTCGCAGAGATACCCATATTAACCTTGCATATTGGGTATATTATCCTTTAGGGGTAACATCAAGCGCACGGCCATAGCAAATTATATTGCTAAGACAAGTTTTGTCGGGTTTAATTGCTAGACAAGTTTGAAAAACAATGGCATTAGCATGCATATTCGCGGCATTAATCCTAGCCTTAGTGCGTGCTTCTCTCGCACTGGCTGGTAGGTCGTTTGCTTTTTGTTGGCAGCTACTGCCATCAACAGCAGCAATGACTTCATAATCAAGATTTTTTAAATCAGATTTTTGATATACGGTAATTTGAGATGGTTTGAAGTACTGCACGAAATTTTTTTTATCCACATTGGTGGAATAATTAAAATCGCTACATGCGCTAATGAAAAACAAAAATAAGCTGATAAATAGAAAACGCATCATAAAAGAAACTCGTTGATATAGTAAAAATGAGATAATAGCATGAAAGGAATAAAAAAATGCGAGATAAACAGCGGAATAAAGCTATTTTCTTAGATAGAGATGGTGTGATAAATGTCGATGTTGGATATGTTGCTACTGTCGATGACTTTAAATTTATTGATGGTGTGATTGAAGCGTTAGCCAAAGCAAAGCAAAAAGGTTACTTATTAGTTATTATTACCAATCAATCAGGTATTGCGCGCGGTTATTTCTCTCAAGAGCAATTTGATACATTAACCCAATGGATGGATTGGTCACTTGCTGATCGCGGCGTTGATTTAGACGGTATTTATTATTGTCCTCATCACGAAACAAAAGGGATAGGCGCCTATAAGCTCGCATGTAATTGTAGGAAACCAAAAGCGGGCATGTTACTTGATGCAATCGATGAGCTTGCGATAGATGTTAGTCAATCAATATTAATCGGAGATAAAATATCTGATTTACAAGCTGGGATTGCGGCTGGAGTTAAAGCAAATTATTTGGTGTGCACAGGTAAAGCTATAACAGAAGAAGGACGTGCATTAGCAACTGCTGTTTTTGATGATCTTGCGGCTATTATTGATAAGCTTTAATTATTTGCTTGATAACTATTGAGTAAATAGAGAGTAACTTACCTTTATTATTTTTTACTTTGCCGTAGCATTAGTATCTCCCAATAATACCATGGTATTAATATTTTTTCATAAACTTAATAAACATGGTCAGGGCAAACGGGTTATAAATAATCGATTTCCCCTATAACCCTAGAGTTAGTACTTTCATTAAGTACTTTTCATCCCAACCAGCCCTTAAACGTTTTGATTTAATGCCCATTTTTTCTGTGGTCTCTTTTTTGAGGAGCGCTAAAGCAATCTTATTTAAAAAAGAGAAGTTCGCGGCTGCGTTGCCACTTCTTAAGCGGCAATGATCTTCATCAAAGCTGACATCTAACTGCCAATGTAAATTATTTTCAACTCCCCAATGAGAGCGTACTGTTTCATTAATAAATTCAGCATTTTTTTCAGAATCGCTTGTAATATAATACCTTCGCTCAATTGAGTTTTTTTCACCAATTAGCCGTTCGGATTCAATCACGGCAACGCCTTTTACTGAACTCCATTGCGGATGACGCCTTATTAACCAGTCAATATCAGTGCATAACCAAGATTTTCTTGTTTCTATTCGACCATGATCTCCGCTAACCATTTTATTAAAATTAGAGCTTGATAAACTATCAATATTTGAGTCTAAATAAAGTTTTACATCATCATGAAACTCACCTTGATTACCTTTCAAAGCAAGTACAAAATCCCCACCATGTTCAATGATTTTATCTGCAATTTTTACTTGGCATCCCATTGCATCAATTGTGATAGTTGCCCCTTTAATATCGAGCAATTCAAGTAGTTTAGGTATAGCTGTTATTTCATTGGATTTTTCATCAACTTGGATTTGCCCAAAGCACATATTATTTGCAACAGACCATGCGTTAACGAGCCATATTGCTTTACCGTCTTTTATTTTATCTATAGTTCTTCTCAACACTTTGCCATCAATTGCGATCACACTTTCTGTTTTAGTTGCGAGTTGTTTTATCCATTTCGTGAAGCAAAAAGCAAAAGTATCTTGATCCAGTCTATTGATAACATCATTAAATGTATCATGACTTGGGATGCCATTTGGGAGATCTAAAAATGTTTCAAACCAATCTTTTTTAGCTCTTCCGAATGAAGATATTGTGACAAAGTTATCGGCACCACAAATGACTGCGCACATTGCAATTGTAATGATACTAATAAGCGAGTGTCGCTTTGCGCGATCAAAACGAGGGTCTTTTAAGGTGATAAATGATTCTGACAAAGTGGTTGCTTCCATATTCTAACTTCCAAAGGTTAGAATAGATCAAATTTACAGCTGTACGTCAATGATTTCTTTCCAAAATGTTATAAATAGAAGTTATTGTTCATTTATAACCCGTTTGCCCTGTAAACATGGTATTATTTATTGCGATTGGTCGAGTTTCATTGGATAAAACATAAAAGGAAGTAAAGTAAAGTGAAGAAACAAAAAAAAGGAGTTATGGGCTGGTTAAAAGATATAATGCTAATATTGTTTTTCGTGATTGTGGTCAATTTTGCTATTGATATATATCACGCTAAGTCCACTCTTTCTGGTGTTGTTCCTGAGTTGGTTACACGCTCTATTCAAGGTGATAACATTGATATAATCAAGATGAGTAAAAATAAGCCTGTGCTGATTTATTTTTGGGGTACTTGGTGCCCAGTATGTAGTCGTGTTTCTCCCTATGTCAACTTTATGGCTCATTATTATCCAGTGGTGAGTGTTGCACTGACATCAGGAAATGATTCTCGAGTGCAAGAATATTTGCATGGGAAAAAATATAATATGGTCACGATCAATGATCCAAAAGGGCTTATTAGCAAGCAATGGTCAGTGTATGTCACACCCACTATTTTTGTTGTTAATAAAGGGAAAATAACGTCGGTAACCACTGGATTTACAACACCGATTGGGATGTGGATTAGATTGTTTTTTAGTAGCTGAATTCGATATAAGCAGCACTTGCCAAACTGGCGGCTTGAGCTGGTGCGTTATAAGCAATCTGGACGTGCAATATAAAAAAATGGTTGGGCAGCCTTTCTTTTGGTTCCGTTATCGGTGGCTGTTCAAAGAATCTTGCTATTTTATACCCATGCGACGATCAAGATGCAACGTCGGCTGCGAACTCGATGATCGATGATAATGCGCAACATGAGGTAATGGTTATTATCGCATCGAATGGCAAGCTTTGGCTGCGCCCGATCATATAAAAACAGAGTCTGGCCCAGAATGGCGCTACTTCTTGCACCAATTTGCATTGTTATAAAATATCAATCGATAATAACTATACTTCAATTTGAGGCCAGGCATATCGGCACAATTTGCCTTGCTGATTTTGCATTTCGGGGGAGCATGGGTATATATTATGCAACACGTTACATAATATAAAAGCGCTACTCGCCAAAGGCGAAATATCCACGTTAAAATACAAATATCTCTTTTTGAATTGTTTTTCGGCGACTCAAATGAAGTGCATCCATAAATATTACGGGTCAAACTTAGGATCAGTACTCTAATTTTCGGATATAAGAAGAGACTGTCTTGTTAAAATATTTCCACAGAAGCAAGTAGCAAATATAAATAAAAAAAACCACCCATTTCTGCGCATTAACACCGTGATCTAAACTACTAAAAGAAAATGGCTGAAAATATTTATTAATAAAATAAATATAAATAAACATGATGATTGGAAAGATATATACAGTTGATAACCTCCATAAAAGAAGTAGTAATCTGCTTAAGCGGTAACGTAACATAAATACTCCTTTCAATAATTACAACTACTTTAAACAAAAATGCATTTGAGGTGAATAGATTAACTTCAAACAACAAAAATAAATAGTTAATTTTAAAGCAAATGAATTAAGATCACTGTAAAGTTATACTATTAGCTATCGATGATTTTGGTAGGTAACTGGGTAATTTTTCAGAAAGCTTAAAGGATCATAATATGTGCGGAATTGTAGGTGCTGTAGCACAAAGAGATGTTGCGCAAATCTTACTACAAGGACTAAAACGGCTTGAATATAGAGGATACGATTCTTCTGGGATAGTTATTTTATCAAATAATGGCGAATTACAACGCCTGCGACGAGTAGGGAAAGTGCATGAGCTATCACGGGCAGTTGCAGGATCTCCTTTCCTGGGTGGTACGGGTATTGCGCATACGCGCTGGGCAACACACGGGCGGCCAACTGAAAAAAATGCGCATCCACATATTTCATCCGAAGCGATTGCTGTTGTGCATAACGGTATCATAGAAAACCATTCGAGTTTACGTAAAAAACTGCAAGAAAAAGGTTATATTTTTACATCTGAAACAGATACCGAAGTAATTATTCACTTAATACACTTCTATTTAAAAACGAATGACTCCCTTTTAAGTGCAGTTCAAAAAACAGTAAAAGATCTTGAAGGTGCTTACGGGACTGTTGTGATTGATAAAAACACCCCTGAGACAATGATTGCTGCACGTTCAGGTAGTCCACTTGTTATTGGTTATGGGCTAGGGGAAAACTTTGTCGCATCAGATCAAATTGCTTTATTACCTGTAACACGTAGATTTGCTTTTCTTGAAGAAGATGATGTTGCCGAAATTACGCGTCACAAAGTATCAATTTTTGATGCAAATGGTTGTGCAGTTGTGCGTGAAATAAGTGAGTCTCAAGTAAGTCATGATGCAGGTGATAAAGGCCAATACAAGCATTATATGATCAAAGAAATTTATGAACAGCCTATTGCATTAAATCAAACATTAGCAGGTCGTTTGGCATCTGGAAAAGTGTTAGATAGCGCATTTGGTAAAAAATCGACCAGCATTTTTAAAAAAGTAAAGCACATTCAAATTATTGCCTGTGGTACCAGTTATAATTCAGCGATGACTGCACGTTATTGGTTTGAGTCACTTGCGGGAGTCGCTTGTACTGTGGAAATCGCCTCAGAGTTTCGTTACAGAAAGTCAGTTGTCAGTGCAAATAGTTTATTTGTGACCCTATCCCAATCAGGTGAAACGGCGGATACATTGGCTGCGTTGAGAATGGCCAAAGAGATGGGTTATATGAATAGTTTAGCCATCTGTAATGTTGAAGGCTCATCATTAGTGCGTGAATCAGATTTAGTCTATATGATGAAAGCAGGTACTGAAATTGGTGTTGCATCAACAAAAGCGTTTACTGTACAGCTAGCTGGATTACTGATGTTGGTTGCGGCTATTGGGCGTCATCATGCTCTTTCAGTTGAGCAAGAAGCGAACATTGTCAGTGCTTTGCAACGGTTACCTGCAAAAGTCGAACAAGTATTGACAATGGAGCCTGCGATTAAATTATTAGCAGAAGATTTTGCAGATAAACATCATAGTCTTTTTTTAGGTCGGGCAGAGCAATATCCTATTGCTATGGAGGGGGCGTTAAAGCTCAAAGAAATCTCGTATATTCATGCCGAAGCCTATGCAGCTGGAGAGTTGAAACATGGTCCACTCGCATTAGTTGATGCAGATATGCCCGTGATTGTCGTGGCGCCAGATAATGAGTTGCTTGAAAAACTAAAATCAAATATTGAAGAAGTGCGCGCACGCGGTGGTTTAATGTATGTTTTCGCGGATAAAAATGCGCATTTTAAGAGCGATGAAACAATGAAAGTGCTTGAAGTTCCTGCATGTGACACTCTGCTAGCGCCGATTATTTATACCATACCACTACAATTGCTTAGTTATTATGTTGCATTAATTAAAGGAACTGATATTGATCAACCGAGAAATTTAGCAAAATCAGTAACGGTAGAATAATTTGCTAACAAACTGATTGTAATGGCTATAAACAGAATGCATATTTAATCATAAGTCCTTATTCCATATGGACTTATGATTAAAAACTGCTTATATACTCATGATCTGGAAGATGATTACTTAGGTGTTAAGAAAGGATATCATTGTCAAAGTCTTCCTCTGACTGGGAAAAACTGGCCATAAAATAGCCCCAGGCAGTGGCAAGATTAACTGCTTCCCCAAATTGCATCATATGCGACTCTCTTCGGAGAGCGGCTTTTTCCATTAGAATAGCACCGCTAGAGTTGGTATCAATAGTCCCAAATAGTTGATGACTTAGTTCATGAAAGATCATTGCCATTTTCATTTGGTCGTCTGAAGGGTGAAACATGCTTTTTCCAATAAACATGGTTATGCTAGTAGATTGATTCTCACATATAGCAGAACTAGGTACATGGAGATTTTGCAAAGAACATGACATATAGCTTAATCCAGACGAAGGGGCTACTTTGCGTATATCGCGTACATCCATAAATTTTACCATGCTGTCTTTAGAGTTCATAAATCTTCTCATCAGATATACGTTCTTAATTATTTCTTGTATGGCAGTAATTTCTAACTCTTGTCCGAACCATATCTCTACTATATCCATATATTCTTCAAATGCGACTGTAGAAGCCTGGTATGCTATTTCAGCAGCTTCAGCGCAATCTAGCATAACTTTTGTTATGCATATTTTATCGCCAGGAGTAAACCCTGTTGGAATTGCGTAAGGTTTATTGCTATCGCTATCGCTATCGCTATCGCTATCGTCTGTAATAACCCAATCATCTCCAAGAATCAGATCGTCTCCAGGCATAGGTGTGCCTTTCTCCTCATAGATTAGTGTCGGTATCTTTAGCATCGCGTACTCTAGTCCAGTCAAATTCTTCTTCCTGGTTAGCCTTGTCTCTAGAACCATGGAAGGGCAATTGAATGCTGCAGTTGTAAGCCCACCTTCGGGCATGACATGTGCTGTTGGTTTTGGTTTTGGTGGCTTTTTGCTAAATAATCCCATGTGTTTTCTCCTAAAATTATGACATAAGAATTACAACATAGTGCTAAAAAAAACATATACTGTGTTTAAATATCTTTGCGCACTTGCTTGTAAAATGAATTGTTATTTGTTTTATATTTAAAGCTTAGCTGGAAAATGCAATTTTACAAATTTTTAAGTATATTGCCGATTTGAGCCGAAATTTTTCATATAAAAATTTCCATATAAATTATTAATTGCGTAAATCATTTATTATTGCTATTACCTTTTTGATAGTTAAGGAAAGAGAAACTACCTAATTTTAGATCAACGTTCTGGCCATTTTATGCAGCATATCCGTGCATATATCTCTTATGGGCGTTGCATTTTGGAGTGACTTGGGTATACTAAAAACTTTAATTTTTTTCGTTGTACCGTTTGAAATTTATATAAAAAAATATTATTAGGATGCTATTATGAGATTTTTATTACTATTTGTAGCAAGTTTTAGGCAGTTTTGTATTTCTTAATGCGCATGATAACTCTTGTATAAATAACACAATAAAAGGCAACAAGTATGAAAACAATTTTAGTGGTATGTGGGAACGGTTTAGGCACATCTTTAATGATGGAAATTGCAGTTAAAGAAGTAGCGAAAAAAATTGCTATGGAAGTTGATGTTTCACATACTGATCTTTCTTCCGCCGCATCAAAAACGGCAGATATTTACGTTGCAGCAAAAGACATCGCAGAGCATTTGGAAATAAGTGGCAAGAAAAATATTATTAGCCTTATTAACATTTTTGATAAAGTTGCTATCGAAGCACAATTAACAGCATTGGAATAGGCGATTAAAATGAACTTTTTCCATTTTATGTTGAGTCTGCTAAAAGAGCCTGCAATCATGGTTGGTTTAATTGCTTTTATCGGGCTTATTGCTCAAAAAGCATCTGTCTCAGATATTTTAAAAGGCACAATTAAAACAACAATGGGATTTTTAATATTGGCATTTGGGGCAAGCGCACTTATTGGTTCGCTAAATAATTTTTCGAGCATTTTTATACACGCGTTTCACGTCCACGGTGTTATCCCAAATAATGAAGCAATTATTGCGATTGCAAATAAACAATTCGGTAGTGAAATGGCCTTGATTATGTTCTTTGCATTTTTGGTTAACATTGTATTAGCACGCTTTACACCACTAAAATATATTTTTTTGACAGGTCATCACACCATGTTTATGTCAATGATGGTTGCTGTTATTTTATCAACGGCAGGGTTATCAAACTTGACGATAGTGATCAGTGGATCGTTAATTGTTGGTTCAATGATGGTGCTTATGCCAGCGCTTGCTCAAAAGTATACCGAAAAAGTCACAGGAACCGATCAATTAGCAATCGGGCATTTTAGTACATTATCTTATATTTTGGCTGGTTGGATTGGTGAGAAATTTGGCAATAAAGAACATTGCACAGAACATGTTAACGTACCTAAAAGCCTAATGTTTTTACGAGACACACCAACAGCCATTGGTGTCACTATGGGCGTTTTCTTTATTATTTCATCGCTGGTTGCTGGCAGTAAATTTGTCGATACGGTTTCAGGAGGGCAAAACTGGTTGGTATTCTCTATCATGCAATCACTTATATTTGCGGGCGGTGTTTATATCGTTTTGCAAGGAGTGTCAATGCTAATTGGTGAAATCATTCCAGCGTTTAAAGGTATTTCAGATAAATTAGTACCAGGTGCTAAACCTGCGATCGATTGCCCTATGGTATTTTCATTTTATCCAAACGCAGTCATTATCGGTTTTCTTTCTTCGTTTTCAATTGGCCTTGTTGTCATGGTTATTCAATATGCATTCGGTTGGACAATTATTGTACCAGGGGTTGTTCCTCACTTCTTTGTAGGAGCCGCTGCAGGCTGTTATGGCGCGGCAACTGGTGGACTTCGCGGTTCTGTCCTTGGAGCCGGTGCAAGTGGCGTATTAATTTCTATTTTACCAATGTTATTATTACCGTTATTGGGTGAACTGGGACTCCAAGCAACAACATTCTCAGACAGTGATTTTGGTGTAATTGGCTTACTTATTGGTTGGATTGTTCATTAACGCTGTTAAAGGGTAGATATTTTTCCTTATTATCTTAGAAAGGTTTACATGATAAAAGATTTAATTAAAGCAAAAGATATCTTAATTGTTGAAAACAACCCTAAAAATGTGGACGATGCAATTAATTTAACAACAAGCTTACTTTTACAACAAGGGAAGATCAACCCGTCTTACCCTGAGGCCATAATTGCTTTACATCACAACATTGGTCCATATTATGTGCTTGCCCCTAAAATTGCGATGCCGCATGCGCGACCTGAGGATGGTGTAAATGAATTGTGTTTACAACTGACTGTTTTTCGACAAGGAATGGATTTCGGATCAAAAGATAACGGGCTTGTTTATTTTTCAATTAGCCTAGCTGCGCTTGATGGCGATTCACACATACAAACCATAATGATATTATCAGAGTTTTTTCAAAATGATGAAGATATTGAGGGTATTATTAATGGCTCAGCCGCTGAAATTTTACAAATTATTCAAAAATATTGATATTTATTAAATAATTTATGACGTTTATTATGAACTAATTTTTAATTAAATTGGGTTTATCTAACAAGAGAATAAAAGTATGAAAATTATGCGTGGAGCATCAGCTCTATCGACGTTTCGTGTTAATCAGTTACTTAAAAAGTGTTCGACTTTAAATTTACCTATTGTACACATTTATGCACAATACATACATGTAGTAGATTTAACAGATGAGCTAAATGAGCAACAACAAGTTGTACTCGAGCAACTACTCACCTATGGATCTAAAATTGCGGAAGATCTCCCAGTTGGATCATTATTTTTTGTCACCCCAAGACCAGGTACTATTTCGCCTTGGTCAACAAAAGCCACCGACATTGCACATAACTGTGGATTAGACAAAGTTAAGCGACTTGAACGTGGCATTGCTTATTATGTTGAAACAAGCAAACAGTTATCGGCTTTGCAATTAAAATTATTAAACTCCATGTTACACGATAAAATGATGGAAGTGGTGTTTAGCTCGCTTGATGATGGCGCTAAATTATTTGTCCATGACGGCACGAAAAAAATGCGCAGTGTTGATATTATTGGTCGTGGTCGAGCGGCGCTTGAAGATGCTAATATTGAACTTGGTTTAGCATTGGCGAGTGATGAAATTGATTATTTAGTTGAAAACTTTATCAAGTTAGGGCGCTCCCCCAATGACATTGAACTTATGATGTTTGCTCAAGCGAACTCAGAGCATTGTCGTCATAAAATATTTAATGCCCAGTGGATAATTGATGGTAAAAAACAACCCAAATCATTATTTAAGATGATCCGTAACACCCATGAACAACATCCAGAGCATGTGCTTGTCGCTTATAAGGACAATGCGGCTGTGATGGAAGGTTATAAAGCTGGGCGCTTCTTTGCAAATAGTAACTCGCGCGAATTCGATTATCATCACGAAGATATTGACATTCTAATGAAAGTCGAAACACATAATCACCCCACGGCAATTTCTCCTTTTCCAGGAGCGGCCACCGGATCAGGTGGTGAAATTAGAGATGAAGGCGCAACAGGTGTTGGTTCAAAACCTAAAGCTGGTTTGGCTGGTTTCTCGGTTTCTAATTTACGAATTCCTTCTTTTTTGCAGCCGTGGGAAACTGATTTTGGAAAACCTGAACGTATTGTTTCAGCTCTGGATATTATGCTAGAGGCACCATTAGGCTGCGCGGCGTTTAACAATGAATTTGGCCGGCCAAATATTTTAGGTTATTTTCGAACATTTGAAGAAAAAGTCAACAGTCATAATGGTCAAGAAATTCGCGGTTACCATAAACCAATTATGCTTGCTGGGGGATTGGGTAATATTCGTCGTGATCATGTGAAGAAAAAAAATATTACGGTTGGTGCTAAATTAATCGTACTTGGTGGTCCAGCGATGAACATCGGGCTAGGTGGCGGCGCGGCATCTTCAATGGATTCAGGCGCATCTACTGAACATTTAGACTTTGCCTCTGTACAACGTGAAAATCCAGAAATGCAACGTCGCTGCCAAGAAGTGATTGATAGATGTTGGCAAATGGGGGATGAAAACCCAATTCAATTTATACATGACGTTGGTGCCGGTGGTCTATCAAACGCAATGCCTGAACTTGTTAATGATGGTGGGCGCGGAGGAACGTTTGAATTACGCTTAATTCCCAACGATGAAAAGAGCATGGCTCCGCATGAAATTTGGTGTAATGAATCACAAGAGCGTTATGTGTTAGCGGTTAAGCCTGAGAATATAGCAACATTTGCCGCCATTTGTAAACGCGAACGCGCACCTTATGCGGTTATCGGTGAGGCTACTAAAGAGCAACATTTAAGAGTGCATGATGATGAGTTTGCTAATGATCCGATTGATATGTCGCTTGACTTATTACTTGGAAAAGCACCTAAAATGCATCGTGATGTAAAATCAAAAACAGCAGTAGGGAGCGCATTAGATTTAACTGGTATCAGCCTTAAAGATGCGGCAGAGCGATTACTCTGCTTGCCTTGTATTGCAGAAAAAACATTCTTAATTAGCATTGGAGATCGCAGCGTAACCGGCTTGGTTGCACGCGATCAAATGGTTGGCCCTTGGCAAGTACCTGTTGCAAATTGTGCGGTGACAGCGGCGAGTTATGATACCTACTTTGGTGAAGCAATGGCAATTGGTGAGCGAGCACCTGTTGCTCTATTAAACTTTGCGGCTTCTGCGCGTCTTAGTGTTGGTGAAGCTATTACTAACATCGCCTGCAGTGATATTGGCGACTTTCAACGAATTAAACTATCAGCAAATTGGATGTCAGCAACAGGACATCCTGGTGAAGATGCAGGCTTATATGAAGCGGTAAAAGCAATTGGTGAAGAATTATGCCCAGAGCTTGAACTTGCTATCCCTGTGGGTAAAGATTCAATGTCAATGAAAACTCGCTGGCAAGAAGCAGGTGGCGATGAAAAAGAAGTTACCTCACCTTTATCAGTTATTATTAGCGCATTTGGCGCGGTACAAGATGTACGTAATACCGTCACACCACAACTGCGCACTGATAAAGGCGACTCAATATTAATTTTAATTGATTTGGGGCAAGGTAAAAATCGTTTAGGCGGATCGGCACTTGCTCAAGTCTACAAACAACTTGGTGATGAGACACCTGATGTAGATGATTCTGCGCAATTAAAAGGTTTTTTCTATGCAATACAAAGGTTATTACAAGATAAAAAACTATTGGCCTATCATGATCGCAGTGATGGAGGCTTATTCTCAACAGTAACTGAAATGGCATTTGCTGGACATTGCGGCGTTAGTATTGAACTCTCTCAAGTCGATAGCGATAATTTCAAGGCTCTTTATAGTGAAGAATTAGGCGCGGTCATTCAAGTGAAAGAAAATGATAAAGAAACAGTATTAACCACACTCGCAGGGCACGGATTAAGCAATGATTTTATTGTGATTGGTCAGCTAAATCATAGTGATAATATTGAATTTACCCGCAATGGCAAAAGTGTATTAAGTGCACCTCGTGGGGAATTCCGTGCGATTTGGGCCAAAACGACGCTTCAAATGCAAGCATTACGTGATAATTTAGAATGTGCTCAGCAAGAGTATTCTCTTAAATTAGATGATAAAGATCCAGGACTCAATAGCAAATTAACCTTTGATATTAATGAAGATGTCGCCGCGCCGTTTATTATCAAAGGTATTAAACCCCGTATAGCAATTTTGCGTGAGCAAGGCGTTAACTCTCAACAAGAAATGGCCGCTGCATTTAATCGGGCAGGTTTTTCTGCCATCGATGTTCACATGAGCGATATTCTGTTAGGTGAGACAAAATTATCAGCATTTGCAGGTGTTGCTGCTTGTGGTGGTTTCTCTTATGGAGATGTGCTTGGTGCTGGTGAAGGTTGGGCGAAATCGATTTTGTTTAACCAGCAAGCACGCGATCAATTTCAAGGTTTTTTTGAGAGAAAAAATTCGTTTGCACTAGGCGTGTGTAATGGTTGTCAGATGTTATCTAATTTAAGTGAATTGATTCCAGGATCTGAGTTATGGCCACGTTTTGTGCGCAATTATTCAGAGCGATTTGAAGCGCGTGTGAGCTTAGTTAAAGTGCAAAATAATAACTCGCTATTCTTAAATGACATGGCAGGATCACATATGCCGATCGCTGTTTCTCATGGAGAAGGGCGAGTTGAAGTAAAAGACGATCAGCATTTAGAGCTTATTGAAGCAAGTGGAAATATTGCGCTACGTTTTATTAATAACTACACAGAAAACACAACGCAATATCCAGCAAATCCAAACGGATCTGTAAATGGTATTACGGGATTAACCTCAAAAGATGGTCGGGTTACTATTATGATGCCACACCCAGAGCGCGTATTTAGAACCGTTGCAAACTCATGGCATCCTGATGAATGGCGAGAAGATAGCCCTTGGATGCGCATGTTCAGAAATGCACGTAGAGAGCTTGGTTAAGATTGCCTATTCACACTTGAGGTTATTTAATATGATGGCTATTATCTTTAATATGATGGCTATTATTTTTAATATGGCTCTTCTGGTTAAGCCGCTCTTAAAGGAAACTCCCATTGGGTAAATGTATTATTTGTACATTGGTATCTTATCTCAAGTTGCCTTGCCCGTTGGTGCTAGGCTCAGTTTTTATATGCAAGGAAGCCGCCTTGCGTTGCAATGTTTGATGCTCACGTCCCTATTACATCGGTTGCGCCTTATCTATGATCATCGAGTCCATGCCGACGTTGCATTTTGATCGTCGCATGGGTATAGATCTTTGTTTAAAGAATAAAGGCTAGTTGTCCGTGTTTTTTTCCAAATCCTAAATAGGTAACGTTGCTAAATACATGCATTGTTTGTAGCGGTATTATTTCTCGCGAATCAAGGACGAGGTGGCTGGAATGTCAAGATATTTTCGGCCTCATGCGATATCTGCCAACGAGCGATCTTATGAACAACAACATCATATAAGGCGTAGCTAGAAATGAGTTGTCTGAGTGAAGTCATTTAGTGGGTTAAATTTTTGGTTTAGTGGATTAAATTCTTCGACAAAATAAGCCCAGTTGTCCGCGTTTTCCTTTGCTAGCTGAGGATACTTATTTGCCAGCCTTTGGCATTTTATGAAGGAGATCCTTCTTATTAAGTCTTCGGTTTGAATGAGTAAATGGCTGATTTCGTGAATGAGTGTTTGGAACTTGCTGGTTTTGTCAGTGCGACAACGATACGTAGGCGCGTTATTCCACATTGTATCCAGCACAATTCGGAAATTTTGCGTGTTTGAGCGGGTGATAAAACCGACCCTCTTACATTTAAGGTGTAGTTTTGCCAACCATCTCTTGGTGCGTAGCAGCTAGCGAGGGCTTTAGGAATACGTTCAGAGAGTTTCGTGTTTTGGATCTCGATAGGGCAAATGTTTATAATATCTGCCATGGAGTAAAGATGTCTTATAAGGTGTGCTATCCATGGTGCATTTGAATCTCTGAACCATCTCTTGCTATAGTAATAGCTCTCCCTTGGTGCCGTCACTTAGTCACAAAGTGGCGTGCCTAAGAGCTTGAATAATATGCGGCTCCAAAGTTTTGATGATCCCTTGATCGTAAGGTCCTAGGTTGGTTGTGATTAATCCCATATTTTTGTCCCAGTATTTTTATGTATTTTGTTAGTGCATAAATTTAGCACTACCAGCAGGGTGAACATTAACTGATGTCAGTGTTGCTTTATTTTGTTAGACGGATGTTTGTATGTGTGGCGAGACAGACATGGACTAATAAAAAGAAAGTTTTCTGGGAGAACTTCATATTTTAGTATATTTGTGACATCAAAGGTTAATTGTTCACCAATAGCAAGAAATTTTTCGTGGGCATGTGGTTTGCTAAAGCTCCTGCCAATGCTCTGCCTGTTAATAATAACATCATATAAGCCATAGGCTAGAGGTGAGTTACGCAATTAATGAGCCATTAGTTTGTGCAACCTAAATTCTTCAAGGAAGTAACCCCAGTTGTCTGCGTTTTTCCAGGCCTTATGTTTAGTTACCTCTGCTAAATCTAGGCATGCTTGGTATTGGGTTTCGTGGTCTTGTGAGTGAATTAGGAGGTGGGTGAGTTCATGAATCATAGCTTGGAACTGACTAAAATGGTTACCAGTACAGGGGGGAGTACGATAAGAATTGAAGGGCCCCTTGATGAAAGTTTTTCCACAGTTGTGGTGATGGCGCTTAGTGCAGATAGTATACTTGGGGGTAAAGTACCATTTCTGGTCTAGCAATATGTAGAACATTTCATTTTCTGAGCGAGTGATAAAAGCACCTGCGTCTATAGCACCTGTTTTTCTATTTTTGGTGTTGTTTCGCCAACCACTAAGTGGTTTTATGGTTGCAGCGATTCTGTCTGGATCCGTAAAACCTGGCCAGATCGCGCTAATATGAAAAGGGTGCAGATTGATGATAGTAGCCATGCGGTCAAGTGTTTTTTTAACCTTAATGATCATTTGTGGATCATACGATCCGAACCAGAAATAGCAATGATAGTTCCATCGATGCCTTAAGCCTAAGTTAGTGTCTACATCCAAGCACGCAGATGCTCTCCTCATGGTCTGAATAATCTCAGTGCTTAAATTTCTGATAACCTTCTGAGTATCAAGGTTTAGTGATCTAGAAATTAATCCCATATTTTTGTCCCAGTATTTTTATTTATTTTGCAGTGCATAAATTTAACATAGCTCGTGACATGAAAGCTAAGTGATGCAAGTGTAGCTTTATTTTGTTAGGCGTATATTTGTATGTGTGGCGAGACAGATATGGACTAATAAAAAGAAAGTTTGCTGGGCGAACTTCATATTTTAGTATATTTGTGACATCAAAGGTTAATTGTTCACCAATAGCAAGAAATTTTCCAGAGCAATGGTTTAGAGTAAACCTGCAAGGTTTTCAACAAGAAAATCATAGAAGGATCTCAAGAGATGAGTTACGCAATTAATGAGCCATTAGTTTGTGCAACCTAAATTCTTCGAGGAAGTAACCCCAGTTGTCAGCATTTTTCCACGCCAGGTCTGTACTTTCCAGTGCTAAATCAAGGCATTCTTGGTAGCCGTATACGTGGTCTTTCGTGTTAAGGATGAGGTGGGTGAGTTCATGAACGATAGTTTGGAACTGACTATCATGGATACCAGTACAGGCATCACTCGAGATGCCGAAACCTTCGATGGGATCGCTTCCACAGCCTTGGTGATGGCGCTCAGCGCAGATAGTGTACTTGGGGGTAAAGATCCATTTGTGGTCTAGGAATATGTAGAACATTTCATTTTCTGAACGAGTGATAAAAGTACCTGCGTCTATAGCACCGGTTCTTATATTTTCGGTGTTGTCTCGCCAACTACTAAGTGGTTTTATGGACGAAGCGATGCTGTTTTCGTCACTATAATTTGGCCATATGTAGCCAACATGAACAGGGTGAAGGTTTATGATACTGGCCATGCGGTTAAGTGTAATTTTAAGCTTAGTGATCAATCTTGGACACAGCAATCCGAACCAGAACCAGCAAAGGTAGTTCCATGGATGGCTGAAGTCCATGCTAATGTCTGTATCTAAGCACTCAGATGCCCTTCTCATGGTCTGAACAATCTCAGTGCTTAAATCTCTTATAATAGCCTGATCATCAAGGCTTAGTGAGTCAGATATTAATCCCATATTTTTGTCCCTGTATTTTTATTTATTTTGCAGTGCATAAATTTAACATCATTCGTTACATAAAAGATAAGTGATGCAAGTGTTGCTTTATTTTGTTAGGCGGTATGTTTGGCGAGACATATTTGGGATAATAAAAAGTTTACTGATTGAACGTCATATTTTTAGTATATTTGTTACATTAGACATTAATTATTCACCAATAGCAAGATATTTTCCAGAGCAATGATTTAGAGCAAACCTGCAAGGTTTTCAACAAGAAAATCATAGAAGGCTCTCAAGAGGTGAGTTACGCAATTAATGAGTCATTAGTTTGTGCAACCTAAATTCTTCGAGAAAGTAACCCCAGTTATCTGCATTTTTCCACGCAGCCGGTTCACTTATCTGTGCTAATTTTAGGGATTCTTGGTAGCCGTATCTGTGGTCTTCCGTGTGAAGGATGAGGTGGGTGAGTTCATGAACTATAGTTTGGAACTGACTATGATGGACACCAATACAGGGTTGATGAGATATGCTGGTACCTTTGATATGATCTCTTCCACAGTTGGTGTGATGGCGCTCAGTGCAGAGAGTATACTTGGGGGTAAAGATCCATTGGTGGTCTAGCAAGATGTTGAACATTTCATTTTCTGAACGGGTGATAAAAGCACCTGCGTCTATAGCACCAGTTATTATACTTTTGGTGTTGTTTCGCCAACCACTAAGTGGTTTTTTGGACGTCGCGCGGCGGTTCTTGTTACTTAAAGATGGGCGGATGTTGCCAATATGAACAGGGTGAAGGTTTATGATAGTGGCCATGCGGTCAAGTGTAATTTTAAGCTTAGTGATGAATATTGGGGACAGTGTTCCGAACCAGAACCAGCAAAGATAGTTCCATGGATGGTTGAAGCTCAAGTAAGAGTCTGGATCCAAGTACTCAGAGGCCATTCTCATGGTCTGAACAATCTCAGTGCTTAAACTTTTGATGATTCCTCGATCGTAAGGCGCTAGGTTGGTTGAGATTAAGCCCATATTTTTTTTTTATAATTTTTATGCATTTGGGTAACGTTGAACATTATTAGGTAGAATATTTGTATGCATACTAGCAATTAATGACTGATAAAGCAAAAGTTTTTATTAGTAAGAAGAGACACTTAACTGCTGGAAGTAATAAGAAATTATTGAGTAGCGAATAGCAAGAAATTTTTCGTGGGCATGTGGTTTGCTAAATCTCCTGCCAATGCTCTGCCTGTTAATAATAACATCATATAAACCATAGGCTAGAGGTGAGTTGCGCAATTAATTAAGACATGAGTTTGTGCAACCTAAATTCTTCGAGAAAGTAACCCCAGTTGTCTGCATTTTTCCACGCAGCAGGTTTACTTGCCTGTACTAAATTTAGGGATTCTTGGTAGCCGTATATGTAGTCCTTCGTGTGCATGATGAGGTGGGTGAGTTCATGAACGATAGCTTGGAACTGACTATCATGGACACCAGTACAGGCTTGATGAGATATTCTGGTACCTTTGATATGATCTCTTCCACAGTTGGGGTGATGGCGCTCAGTGCAGACAGTCTACTTGGGGGTAAAGATCCATTGGTGGTCTAGGAAGATGTAGAACATTTCATTTTCTGAACTGGTGATAAAAGCACCTGCGTCTATAGCATCGGTTATTATATTTTCGCTGTTGTCTCAAAAACCACTAAGTGGTTTTTGAGACGCCGCGCTGCGGTTCTTGTTACTAAAAGCTGGCCAGATGTTGCCAATATGAATAGGGTGAAGGTTTATGATAGTGGTCATGCTCAAGTGTTATTTTAAGGTTAGTGATCCTTTTTGGGGACAGTATTCCGAATCAGTAATAGCAAAGATAGTTCCAGGGATGGCTGAAGTACATGCTAATATCTGTATCTAAGCACGCAGATGCCCTTCTCATGGTCTGAACAATCTCAGTGCTTAAATCTCTTATAATAGCCTGATCATCAAGGCTTAGTGAGTCAGATATTAATCCCATATTTTTGTCTTAGTATTTTTATTTATTTTGTAGTGCATAAATTTAATATCACTCGCAAGCTGAAATTTAAGAGGGCACGCTGCGTTTTATTTTGTTAGCCAGCATGTTTTACGTGCTAAAAACGACAAAATTAATATTGATTTACTTTTTGGAAGGCTATATTTTAACTGGCCTAGTAATTAAACACTAAATAGCGTTAATTGCAAGTAATTTTCAGGCGCAATAGTGTAGAGCAAACCTGCAAGGTTTTCAACAAGAAAATCATAGAAGGATCTCAAGAGATGAGTTACGCAATTAATTAGGACATGATCTTGTGCAACCTAAATTCTTCTAGAAAGTAAGCCCAGTTGTCTGCGTTTCCCCACGCGTTAGTGTCAGAGTCCTCTGCTAACTGTAGGCATTCTTGGTAGCCGGATTTGTGGTCTTCCGTGTGAATGAGGAGGTGGGTGATTTCATGAACCATAGTATGGAATTTACTATTATGGAGACCATTACAGTGGGGCAAACGATAACCAGCGTAGATCCTCCCTCCATCGTGAGTCGCCCGGAGATATCTTCCCTCTTCGAGCAAATGGCGCTCAGTGCAGCGAGTACGCTGTGGAGTAAAGTGCCATTGCCGGCCTAGCATGATGTTGAATATTTCATTTTCTGAGCGAGTGATAAAAGCACCTGCGTCTATAGCACCGGTTATTATATTTTCGGTGTTGTCTCGCCAACGACTAAGTGGTCTTATAGCTTGAGCTATGTTATCTGGTTTATAGTAATATGGCAAGACCTTGTAGACATAAATAGGGTGTATGTTTATGATGCTGGCCATGCGGTAAAGTGTTCTTTTAACATTAATGATAATTTGTGGATCGGTTGTTCCGAACCAGTAATAGAAAAGATAGTTCCAAGGATGGCTGAAGCGCAAGTCAGTGTCTTGATCCAAGCACGCAGCGGCTCTTCTCATGGTCTGAACAATCTCGGTGCTTAAACTTATGATGATCCCTTGATCGTAAGGTGCTAGGTTGGTTGAGATTAAGCCCATATTTTTTTCTTCTAATTTTTATTTATTTGGGTAATGTTGAACATTATTAGCGGATAAAATTGGGCAATCGCGAGTGACGCTTTATTTTATTCGGCAGAATATTTGTATGCATACTAGCAATTAATGACTGATAAAGCAAAAGTTTTATTAGCAATAAAAGATACTTAACTGGTGTAGGTAATAAGAAATTATTGAGTAGCTAATAGCAAGGAGTTTTTCGTGGGCATGTGGTTTGCTAAAGCTCCTGCCAATGCTCTGCCTGTTAATAATAACATCATATAAACCATAGGCTAGAGATGAGTTACGCAATTAATTAGGACATGATCTTGTGCAACCTAAATTCTTCGAGGAAGTAAGCCCAGTTGTCTGCGTTTCCCCACGCGTTAGTGTCAGAGTCCTCTGCTAACTTTAGGGATGCTAGGTAGCCGGATTTGTGGTCTTCCGTGTGAATGAGGAGGTGGGTGATTTCATGAACCATAATTTGGAATTTACTCTCATGGAGACCATTACAGTGGGGCAAACGATAACTAGCGAAGAACCGCCCTCCATCGGGAGTCGCCCGGAGATATCTTCCCTTTTTGAGGAAATGGCGCTCAGTGCAGCGGGTACGCTGTGGATTAAAGTGCCATCGCGGGGCTAGCATGATGTTGAATATTTCATTTTCTGAGCGAGTGATAAAAGCACCTGCGTCTATAGCACCGGTTATTATATTTTCGGTGTTGTCTCGCCAACCACTAAGTGGTATTATAGCTTGAGCTATGTTATTTGGTATATAGAAATATGGCAAGATCTTGCTAACATAAATAGGGTGCAGGTTTATGATACTGGCCATGCGGTAAAGTGCTCTTTGAACATTAATGATAATTTGTGGATCGGTTGTTCCGAACCAGTAATAGAAAAGATAGTTCCAAGGATGGCTGAAGCCCAAGTCAGTGTCTGGATCCAAGCACGCAGCTGCCCTTCTCATGGTCTGAACAATCTCGGTGCTTAAACTTATGATGATCCCTTGATCGTAAGGCGCTTGGTTGGTTGAGATTAAGCCCATATTTTCTTCTTCTAATTTTTATTTATTTGGGTAATGTTGAACATTATTAGCGGATAAAATTTGGCAATAGCGAGTGACTCTTTATTTTATTAGGCATAATATTTGTATGCATACTAGCAATTAATGACTGGTAAAGCAAAAGTTTTTATTAGCAATAAAAGATACTTAACTGGTGTAGGTAATAAGAAATTATTGAGTAGCTAATAGCAAGGAGTTTTTCGTGGGCATGTGGTTTGCTAAAGCTCCTGCCAATGCTCTGGCTGTTAATAATAACATCATATAAACCATAGGCTAGAGATGAGTTACGCAATTAATTAGGACATGATCTTGTGCAACCTAAATTCTCCTAGGAAATAAGCCCAGTTGTCTGCGTTTTCCCACGCCAACTCTGTACTGTCCAGTGCTAAATTAAGGCATGCTAGGTAGCCTGATTCGTGGTCGTACGTGGCAAGGAGGAGATGGGTGATTTCATGAACCATAGTTTGGAACTTACTCTCATGCTGACCACTACAGTGGGGCAAACGATAACCAGCGAAGTACCTCCCCCCATAGTGACTTACCTGGCGATATCTTCCCTTTTTGAGGAAATGGCGCTCAGTGCAGCTAGTATGCTGTGGAGTAAAGTGCCATTGCGGGCCTAGCATGATGTTGAACATTTCATTTTCTGAGCGAGTGATAAAAGCACCTGCGTCTATAGCATCGGTTATTATATTTTCGGTGTTGTCTCGCCAACCACTAAGTGGCATGCGAGTCCTAGCTATGCTAGTTGGTTTATAGAAACATGGCAAGAGCTTGCTAACATAAATAGGGTGCAGGTTTATGATACTGGCCATGCGGTAAAGTGCTATTTGAACATTAATGATAATTTGTGGATCGGTTGTTCAGAACCAGTAATTGAAAAGATAGTTCCATGGATTGCTCTGGCCCCAGTTAGTGTCTTGATCCAAGCACGTAGATGCTCTTCTCATGGTCTGAACAATCTCGGTGCTTAAACTTGTGATGATCCCTTGATCGTAAGGTGCTAGGTTGGTTGAGATTAAGCCCATATTTTCTTCTTATAATTTTTATTTATTTGGGTAACGTTGAACATTATTAGGGGATAAAATTTGGCAATCGCGAGTGACTCTTTATTTTATTAGGCATAATATTTGTATGCATACTAGCAATTAATGACTGATAAAGCAAAAGTTTTTATTGGCAATAAAAAACACTTAACTGGTGTAGGTAATAAGAAATTATTGAGTAGCTAATAGCAAGGAGTTTTTCGTGGGAATGTGGTTTGCTAAAGCTCCTGCCAATGCTCTGCCTGTTAATAATAACATCATATAAACCATAGGCTAGAGATGAGTTACGCAATTAATGAGCCATTAGTTTGTGCAACCTAAATTCTTCGAGGAAGTAACCCCAGTTGTCTGCGTTTTCCCACGCTTCAATGTCACAGTTCTGTGCTAACTTTCGTGATGCTAGGTAGCCGTATTTGTGGTCGTACGTGGCAAGGAGGAGGTGGGTGATTTCATGAACAATAATTTGGAATTTACTCTCATGGAGACCATTACAGTGGGGCAAACGATAACCAGCGAAGAGCCTCCCTCCATCTGGAGTCGCCTGGAGATATCTTGCATACTCGAGGAAATGGCACTTAGTGCAGCGAGTACGCTGTGGAGTAAAGTGCCATCGCGGGCCTAGCATGATGTTGAATATTTCATTTTCTGAGCGAGTGATAAAAGCACCTGCGTCTATAGCACCGGTTATTATATTTTCGGTGTTGTCTCGCCAACCACTAAGTGGCATGAGAGTCCTAGCTATGCTAGTTGGTTTATAGAAACATGGCAAGAGCTTGCTAACATAAATAGGGTGCAGGTTTATGATACTGGCCATGCGGTAAAGTGTTTTTTTAACATTAATGATAATTTGTGGATTGGTTATTCCGAACCAGTAATAGCAAAGATAGTTCCATGGATGGCTCAGGTCCAAGCTAGGGTCTGGATCCAAGCACGCAGCTGCCCTTCTCATGGTCTGAACAATCTCGGTGCTTAAACTTGTGATGATCCCTTGATCGTAAGGCGCTAGGTTGGTTGAGATTAAGCCCATATTTTCTTCTTATAATTTTTATTTATTTGGGTAACGTTGAACATTATTAGGGGATAAAATTGGGCAATCGCGAGTGACTCTTTATTTTATTAGGCAGAATATTTGTATGCATACTAGCAATTAATGACTGGTAAAGCAAAAGTTTTTATTAGCAATAAAAGATACTTAACTGGTGGAAATAATAAGAAATTATTGAGTAGCTAATAGCAAGGAGTTTTTCGTGGGCATGTGGTTTGCTAAAGCTTCTGCCAATGCTCTGTTGTTAATAATAACATCATATAAACCATAGGCTAGAGATGAGTTACGCAATTAATGAGCCATTAGTTTGTGCAACCTAAATTCTCCGAGGAAGTAAGCCCAGTTGTCAGCGTTTTCCCACGCGTCATCTTCACAGTCCTCTGCTAACTTTAGGGATGCTAGGTAGCCGTATTTGTGGTCGTACGTGGCAAGGAGGAGGTGGGTTATTTCATGAACCATAGCGTGGAACTTACTATAATGGTTACCACTACAGTAGGGCAAATGATAACCAGCGAAGAGCCTCCCTCCATCGTGACTTACCCGGCGATATCTTGCATACTCGAGGAAATGGTGCTCAGTGCAGCTAGTATACTGTGGGATAAAGTGCCATTGCGGGCCTAGCAGGATGTTGAACATTTCATTTTCTGAACGAGTGATAAAAGCACCTGCGTCTATAGCACCGGTTATTACACTTTCGGTGTTGTCGCGCATACCACTAAGTGGTATGCGAGCCTTAGCTATGGTAGTTGGTTTATAGAAACATGGCAAGAGCTTGCTAACATAAATAGGGTGCAGGTTTATGATACTGGCCATGCTGTAAAGTGCTCTTTTAACATCAATGATTATTTGTGGATCGGTTGTTCCGAACCAGTAATAGCAAAGATAGTTCCATGGATGGCTGAGGCCGCAGTTAGTGTCTGGATCCAAGCACGCAGCTGCCCTTCTCATGGTCTGAACAATCTCGGTGCTTAAACTTGTGATGATCCCTTGATCGTAAGGCGCTAGGTTGGTTGAGATTAAGCCCATATTTTCTTCTTATAATTTTTATTTATTTGGGTAACGTTGAACATTATTAGGGGATAAAATTGGGCAATCGCGAGTGACGCTTTATTTTATTAGGCAGAATATTTGTATGCATACTAGCAATTAATGACTGGTAAAGCAAAAGTTTTTATTAGCAATAAAAGATACTTAACTGGTGGAAGTAATAAGAAATTATTGAGTAGCTAATAGCAAGGAGTTTTTCGTGGGCATGTGGTTTGCTAAAGCTCCTGCCAATGCTCTTTCTGTTAATAATAACATCATATAAACCATAGGCTAGAGATGAGTTACGCAATTAATGAGCCATTAGTTTGTGCAACCTAAATTCTTCGAGGAAGTAAGCCCAGTTGTCTGCGTTTTCCCACGCCCACTCTTTACTTACATCTGCTAAATCTAGGCATCTTTGGAATGCGCATTCGTGGTCTTCCGTGTTAAGGAGGAGGTGGGTGATTTCATGAACCATAGTATGGAACTGACTAGAATGGTTACCAGTACAGGGTGGAGAACGATAAGAATTGAAGGGCCTCTCGATGAAAGTTTTTCCACAGTCTTGGTGATGGCGCTTAGTGCAGAGAGTATACTTTGGGGTAAAGTACCATTGCTGGTCTAGCAATATGTAGAACATTTCATTTTCTGAACGAGTGATAAAAGCACCTGAGTCTATAGCACCGGTTTTTATATTTTTGGTGTTGTCTCAAAAACCACTAAGTGGTTTTATGGCTGCGGCGATTCTGTCTGGATCCGTAAAGCCTGGCCAGATCGCGCTAATATGAAAAGGGTGCAGATTTATGAGAGTCGCCATGCGGTCAAGTGCTTTTTTAACCTTAAGGATCATTTGTGGATCATACGATCCGAACCAGAAATAGCAATGATAGTTCCATCGATGGCTCAGGCCCAAGCTAGTGTCTAC
Organism: Bathymodiolus brooksi; assembly: GCA_963680875.1. Lineage (NCBI taxonomy): Eukaryota > Metazoa > Mollusca > Bivalvia > Mytilida > Modiolidae > Bathymodiolus > Bathymodiolus brooksi. Next base: position 1,920,114 of record CAVMGF010000075.1, read on the forward strand.
ATCCAAGCACGCAGATGCCCTTCTCATGGTCTGAACAATCTCAGTGCTTAAATTCCTGATAACCTTCTGAATATCAAGGTTTAGTGAGCTAGAAATTAATCCCATATTTTTGTCTCAGTATTTTTATTTATTTTGCAGTGTATAAAATTTAATATCACTCGTGACATGAAAGATAAGTGCTGAAAGTGTTGCTTTATTTTTTCAGGCGGTATGATTATCCGCATTAAATAAAACCTAAATAAGGATAATTTATTTTTTGGAACACAATCATTTAACTGACTTGGAATTAATAAATAAACTTAAAGGGGTGTAAGATATTTTACGCGCGGCATGCAAAAGTTAAAAGCTTGCCAATGTGTGTCTTATGACCAAGGCGTAGGCTAGAGGCGAGTAGTTTCCTCGCGTGTACAGGCATCGATGAAGAAAGCCCAGCTGTCCGAGTTTACCTTTGCATTTGCAGTAGAGGATAACACTAACTGCTGGCAATTTCTGTAGCCGTATTGGTGGTCTTTTGTTTGAATGAGCAGGTGGGTGAGTCCGTGAGTGAGGATATGCAACTTGGTGTACTGTTTAGTACAGTCGTAAGTATACGGGAGTGCATAGTACCACCCAGGGTTTAAGCGTATCGAGTATTGGTTGTCTTCTATGTCTGTGTCTTGAACGTTAGGATGTAGATGGTAACGTTGGTGATCATCTAGTGTAGTATCGTGGCAGTGATATTCTAAGTAACGAAGAGGTGCATAGTCCGTTAGAATACGTCCAGAGTCTGTCAGTTTGTGTGGTCCGAAGATTTCGATAGATTGGGCATCGGGATCGATTAAGGCATTAGCCATGAGGAGAAGCTTGCTTCGAAGTGTCATCAGCCATTGTGTACTTGAATCTCCGAACCAGATCTCGCTATTGTTGCTCCCAGGAATGTATAAGCTCCCAGGGACGCCTTGATTGAGTTTCGTTGTGGCCATGGTAAGGTTAGTATGGATACGAAGTTTCAAGTCACTGATCATCTTTTGATCATCTGTGCAAAGGTTATTAGTGATGAAGTTCATTTTTTTCCAGATTATTTTTATTTATTTTGCAGTGCATAAATTTAACATCACTAGTGACATGAAAGTTAAGTTATTTCAGTGTTGCTTTATTTTGTCAGGCGCATGTTTTTATGAGTTAAACTAGCTAATAAAGGAGACGTTATTTGTACTCAAGTTATTACTTAACTGACGAGTATATTAAACACTAATTAGCTACAAATGGCAAGAGTTTTTCCGCGAGCAATGGCTAAGAGTAAAGCACGAGCCAACTTGCGTGCTGGTTATAATGGTTGACTAAAGGCGAGTTGCATCGTTGATTAGTTCAACAACTATAGAGTGCAGCGTCTTCGACGAAGAAAGCCCAGTTGTCCGAATTTATCTTCGCATTCGCCATAGATGACACGGCTAAAGACGCGCAATTAGAGTAGTTATCCATAATGTCATACGTATCAAGGATGAGGTGGGTAAGTCCATGAATGAGGATATGGAACTTACTGTACCTGGTGTGGGGAGGATATCGGAGTGCGGTGGGACTAACCGTAGGTGCAGTGTTGTGACGAGTCATGGGTGCATAGTACCACCCAGGGCTTAGCATGATCATGTATGGTTTACCTGGCACATGTCTGTGATAATATCTGTCACATTGACCATGTATGGGGTTGCGTATCTCATCAGGTAGCTCAGCTCTGTTGCAGTGATATTCTAAGTAACGAAGAGGTGAATAGTCCGTCAGAATACGTCCAGAGTCTGTTAGTTGGTGTGGTCCGAAGATTTCGATAGAGTGCTCCTTGTCGGTTATGGCATTCCTCAGGGAGTAAAGTTTTTGCTGCAGCTGTGTTATCCAAGCTGGAGATGTATCACCGAACCAGATCTCGCTGCATTTATTGTCTATCATCATTTTCGCTGCAGCCATATTAAGGTAATTAATAATCTTAGGCTCTAAGGTTTTGATATCCTCTTGATCATTTATGCAAAGTGTGGCGGTGGTAAATCCCATATTTTTTCCTAGTTATTATTATTGTTATCGTTTAGCATCAGAAGTCATAAAATGTGTGAAGTTATTCGGTGCTTTATTTTGTAGATAGCAAATTTTTGTATTAAAGACGACCAAAATAAGTACAAGTCATTTGTGGTAATGTTGTTTTTAACTGACAATGAAATTAAACACTAATCAGGTGCGAATAGCAAGGTTTTTTCGTGTGGCTGTTTTGGCGTTAGCTGGCTTTCAAGGTGCGAGTGGATATAATGTGTAAGCAAAACTTGCGGGCTTGGTATGGGTGTATGCTATAGGTGAGTTTACTACAATAAGTAATTCATCAGCCTAAATTCCTCGACAAAGTAACCCCAGTTGTCCGCGTTGCCCTTCGCAAATTGACAATTGTTCACTGCATATGTCAGGCAGGTGTTGTAGCCCTCCACAAAGTCGATCGTGTTCATTAGGAGGTGGGAGAGTTCATGAACCATAGTTTGGAACTGGCTATCCATTTGACTTATATTTTTAAATAGGGGTCTCTCATGCCAACCACCGCCTAGGGTAATCTTGAATGGTGTAGTTTCTGTCGAAATGCCGGAGATTGTCATTCCTGGCTGGAAAAGATCCGCGTAGTTATAACTTATTGTGTTGTCTCGCCAGCCACTTTCTGGTTTGTAGGCCAGGGCATCATATTTTTCATAATTGCTCTCGTTAGTTTCCCAAGAAACATTGAATGGATAAGTTTCTATAATAGTGGCCATGCGTATAAGTTTACGTTTAAGCTCAAATATCCAGCATATATCGTTATCACCGAACCATTGCATGCTTAGGTATTGATCGGCACGGATGTAATTCGCGGCGCTCCTCATAGCACGAGGAATAGCATTTGCTAAGCTTACGATAACATCTTGATCTTCACGATCGAGACCAGTAGTAGTGAATGCCATTTTTTATCCTGGTAATTTTTGTTTATTTTGGTAACGTTCAACATTATTAGGGCATAAAATTGAGCTATCTCCAGTGAATATTTATTTTATTCGCCAGAATATTTTTATGTATACTAGCAGTTAATGACCTATAAAGCAAAGGTTTTATTAAGAGGTGAGACATGTTTAACTGGTGGAAGTAATAAAAAATTAAGCAGTCGTGAATAGCAAGGAATTTTTTGCGGGAATGCGGTTTGTTAAAGCTTTTGTCAAGGTGCTGTTTATCACAAGCAGTAGGCTACATGTGAGCGGCCTACGAGATGTGCAACTAAGGCAGCCTAAATGACTCGACGAAGAACGCCCAGTTGTCCGCGTTTTTTTTCGCTTTTATACTATTTGATACTGCAAGTTCCTGGCATTTGTATTGGTACATATGGTCTCTCGCGTCAAGGAAAATGTGGGATAGTTCGTGAACTAGGATACTGAATTTGCCATGGGAATAAGTGTTCAGACTATACATGGGCATATCATACCAGAGAATGCCTAGACCAATGTGGAACTCTGCATATGGTGTGGGTGTGTTAAAAACGTTGTAGTGGCTATCTTTGGTGTAGTTTTCCCAACCATCGAGTGGTTGGTAGGTTTCGGCGGTGGTGGTCATATAATTGTCGTTGTTCTCAATCTTGTGAACATCGATAGGCTGAATTTCTATTAGATTGGCAAAGCGGTTAAGTGTGGTTCATAGATCAGCGAGCCATAGTGCACTTTCATCGCCGAACCATTCCTTGCTAAGGTGGGTGTATTCCATAAGGATCAGTGATGCGCGCCTAAGAGTATAAACAATCTCAGGTCCCAAGTTTGTGATGATAGCCTTTTGGCTAATATCTAGACCAGTCGTGGTTAATCCCATTTTTTCTCCGAGTAATTTTTGTTTATCTTGGTAATGTTCAACATTATCAGGGTATAAAATTTAGCTATTTCTAGCAGGTTTTATTTTATTAGCGTCATGTTTTTATGTGTTAAAAGTAACCTAATTAAGAACAAAGTAGTTGTATGGAAACGCTATTTTGCTGACGTAATAATCATACATAGACGACGTTGAATAGTAAAGGATTTTTGGTGCGCAGAGCAGGCTAAAGGATCGCCCTGTTAATAACATCATCATATAAAGCCGTAGGCTAGAGAGTAGTTGCCTCAAATGAGGAGCAATTTGGTTATCTAAATGACTCTATGAAAAAACCCCAGCTGTCCGCGTTTTTCTTTGCAAAGTTACTATTGTTATTTGCATATTTCTGACATCTGTTGTAGCCACTGGTAATGTCGTCCGTGCCAACTAGGAGGTGGGAGAGTTCATGAACGATAGTTTGGAACTGGCTACAGCTGTTGGCTGGATTTCTAAACATGGGTCTCTCATGCCAACCACTACCTAGGGCAATCTTGAAGGTTGTAGTTTCTGGCTGTTGGTTAAGATCCCAGTAGTTATCATCTCTTGTATTGTCTCGCCAGCCATACGGTGGTGGTAAGGACATGGCAACATAATTTTCATAATGCCCAGCGTTAGTTATCCAAATAATATTAATAGTATGAATTTCTATGATAGTGGCAAAGCGGTTAAGTTTACGTTGAAGCTCAAATATCCAGCATATATCGTTATCGCCGAACCATCTCTTGCTCAGGTCGGTGTTATCACGGATGTGCACCGCGGCGCTCCTCATAGCACGGGGAATAGCATTTCCTAAGCTTACGATAACATCGTGATCTTCAGACTCGAGGCCAGTAGTAGTGAATCCCATTTTTTATCCTGGTAATTTTTGTTTATCTTGGTAACGTTCAACATTATCAGGGAATAAAATTTAGCTATATGGAGTGAATATTTATTTTATTCGCCAGAATATTTTTATGTATACTAGCAATTAATGACCTATAAAGCAAATATTTTATTAAGGGTGAGACATGTTTAACTGGTGGAAGTAATAAAAAATTAAGCAGTCGTGAATAGCAAGAAATTTTTTGTGAGCATGCGCTTTGTTAAAGCGCTTGTCAATGAATCATATCATTATAATCAAATAGGCTAGTGTGGCGTTCGATAAGTTGCATAGTTTATGATTGAGGCCATGCGATTAAGCTTGATTTTAAGCTCAGATAACCATTTTGGAGCTATATCTGCGAACCAGATCTCGCTGTAGTTGCTGTTTTCACTGAGCGTTGCAGTGGCCTTCCTAAGAGTACTAATAATTTGCTGCTCTAATGCTTTGATAATATCTTGATTGTCTGGGCCGAGTTGGCCTGTGGTGGATCCCATTTCTTATCCTGGTAATTTTTATTTATGTTGGTAATGTTAACATTATTAGGGCATAAAATTGAAGTATAGTTATTATCGATCGATATTTTATAACGATGCAAACTTAAACAAGGAGCCGCTCCCGTTGGAGCGCGAACTCGGTTTTTATATGATCGGTAGCAGCCTTGCGCTCAACATTTGAGGCGTGCTCCCCATTACATCGGTTGAGCCTTATCTCTGATCATCGAGTCCGAGGCGACGTTGCATTTTGATCGTCGCATGGGTATGTACCCATAGGTATAAAAAAATTAAGGAGATTTTTCAGCACTATCTTGGAATGTCTGCTCAGGTGCTTTGTATGCCAATATTTGTGGGTTTTGTGTAGCTACCAGATCGAATATGCGTCCTATTGGAATGTAAAACATATCAAAATAGGCTAGTCTTAAATCTAATTTAGAATAGATTTTGTCAACGTAATCCTTGTTTTGTCCGCATGGCGTAAAGAAATTATCATCAATACATATGGTGCTCTTGTAAGAGCCTTGTGAATTTTGAATGTATTTGATCTCTTTTTGCCATACCATAGGAATGTTATATCCAGGAGCAAGTTTAGCTTGCCATTTAGAAGCATTGAAAACAAATTTTTGGGATGCATCTACTTATACCTACCCAAAGAGTCAAGACAGTTATTTAATATTTCTTATTCCACAGTTAAGATACCTTTGATAAAACTAAGTTAGCCTTAATTCCTTCCTGGTAAACATTCATTGGTTGTTTATATTTCAATGTTTCATGAAATCGTTGGTGATTATAAAACTCAATGTAATCGGATACATCTTCTTGTAAATATTTGATCGTTTCATATTCATTTAAATAAATACGGGAACATTTTGCGCGTCGTAAAATCTTTCAATACAAATATTATCAGTAGCTCGGCCTTTCCCGTCCATTGATATCGTGATCCCGTTCTGTTTTAATTTTTGAGTATGCACATCACTTGTATACTGACTTCCTTGATCTGTATTGAATATATCAGGTTTTCCATAGCGATCTAAGGCCGCATCCAAGACGTTAATGCTCAGAGCACAATCCATCGTATTCGATATTTTGTGTGATAGGACGGCTTTCGAATGCCAATCAATGACAGCAAGCAAGGTAAACCATTCCACCCTTGACTTTGATGTAGGTTATATCTGTGCTCCATACCTGATTAGCATGTGAAATATTAAGGCCTCTAAGCTTATAACTGTATTTCTGATGTTGCTTATTGGGTACGGTGGTTGTTATTTGCTTAACCGCTAAAATAGCCTTTAAACCCAGCTCCTTTCGATATGTTGCTACCGTGTTTAAAGATGCCTTGACTCCATTTTCTAGAAGCTGTTGATGCACCTTTTTAGCACCGTAAATTGGAGTTTTATCAAACACTTTGGCTATTTCCTGCTGAATCTCATGCTTTTTATTATTCACTTTTTCAGTGTAGTAAAAAGTACTCCGATTCAAATTCAATAGCTCACATTGCTGTGATACAGATAGGTTTTCTAGCTTGGGATTAATTAACTTCTTCTTATCAGATCCTCCCAAGCTTTTTAGCTTTTTAGCTTTTTAGCTTTTTAGTTTTTTTCTGGCCATTCATTCGAGGATGTCATTTTACCGACAATTTTTGTGAGCATTTAATTTTTGTCTAAAGCTGCAACAAGCTCCAGCTTATATTCTTTAACCGCCTTTGCTGGCTCCATTGCAATGACAGCGTTCTCCAAGAATATTTTTTCCAATTCCCAACGATCAATGGGGTGATATTATTTTTATTTGCAATCTCAGCTCAAGTTTTTTCATTTTCCAATAACTCCAGTACAAGTCTACTTTTAAACTCAGCAGAATAAGTTGTTCTTTTTTTGCTCATGGTAATTCTCCTATTTTGATAGATACTATCTCAAACAGGAATAAGAATCTTAATTTTACTGTTTAGATTTCCTGGGGCATTATATTAGGCTCATGATACCGAGTGTCAAACAGTCTCGTTTTGAATGTTAAAAGCTTTAATTTATCATTTATCTGTTATTTCTTTTTTAATAGAGTATAAAAAAATTAAAGAGATTTTTCAGCACTATCTTGGAATGTCTGCTCAGGTGCTTTGTATGCCCATATTTGTGGGTTTTGTGTAGCTACCAGATCGAATATGCATCCTATTGGAATGTAAGGCGGGTCAAACTCGCACAATCTTAAATCTAACATACGATAGATTTCGTCAACGTAATTATGTTTTTGATTGAATGGTGTAAAGAAGTGATCATCAATACACATGGTGGTTTTGTAAAAGCCGTAGTGATTTTTAGTATGTTTGATCTGTTTTTGCCATATCATAGGAATGTCATATCCAGGAGCAAGTTTCACTAGCCATTTATAAGCATCGAAAACAAATTTTTGGGATGGATCTGCTTGGTATTGTTCTATTCTTGTCTCAATTTGTGCGTCAGTAGGCGTTTTGTTATAGGAAGTTTTGAGTTCTTGAAATGCGTGATTAGCTTGAATTCTATGGAGTTCCTTCATCAGCCTTACACGCCGAGTGTCAAGAAAACATATTATTTGAGTATCATAGACGATTCTTTTATATCTGTTGCGTGCTTCTGCTTTTAATTTAGCCTGCTTTGTCTGGTCGCATTGCGCGAAGTATTCCAGTGCCTCGGTATTACAATAGGGAGATGTGTGTGCTATGCCACAGCATGTATCGACAGTTATTTCTGCAATCTTAGTCGTGGCTGCTACAACTCCTCTTAGTATAACTTTTTCGTGAGGCGAGAAGCCAACATTTAAATCATCAATTGTGTCATACATAACAGAAGAATGATTCTTATCAAGCGTTTCAAACATTACCAGTGCGTGATCTCCATTGAGATTTTCAGTATCAGCGAAGTTCCAGTCGTGGAGATTGTCCTTATTTTCGGGGAATGGCTTATCAATGTGAGTATTTCCATCAATTATTTGCTTATATATTTCAAGTTGATGGTATGTAGGGTCAGGTATAGGAACGTTGTTAGGAGCTACTGATTTGTTTGTTTTACTAAATAAATTCCACGGCATGGTTAAATCTCTCTGTATTTAAATATAAAAGATAGTACTTTATCATGTCAGTAAAGTTGTTGCAAGCACATTTAATGTTACATAATAAATATCCTTAAAATTACTGTTTTAACGAACAGTAGAGCCATTCCAAACTAATGGGTAAGTAGAAGGAAGATTTCCTGATGTGATCATAGTCACAATTGATAAATTTAGCTAATAGTTTATTTTTAATACTATTGACATCCAAAAGGGAAAGAGTAGTTTGCAATTAGACGAATACTTTTCGAGGGATGAGAAGGAAAGTTTGCTACTAAATAATGCTGTTAAGTTTCTATGAGCTACGAGAATAATATGAATATGGCTGAAGAGATAGCGACACTAGTAATTGATAAGTCTTACTGGGGAGACCAATGGTTTTTATTCTTTTGCCTTCTTGTAGTTGGCTTGGTTGCATCAATAAGTGCTTGGGGTGGCTCGTACTTAAGTGCCAGAGCTCAAAACTCTGCAATTCGTGCAGACTTCAAGAAAGCACTAGCAAATCTTGAAGAACAAACAAATGTAGTAAGACGGATAGAAGAAGATATTTCTCATAATTATCTCGAGACCAGAGAAATCACTCGAATAAAGAGGGAAAAAATTGAATTTCTTTATTTGGCTCTAGCAAATGATGTTAAGCAAAATACCCATAATTTAAAAGTGGCGGCCAGCAACTCATCTGAAGATCTTGTCGACACTCCGCGCACCGTAGAAATGCTTCTATCCCTTTACTTTAAAAATGAACTGAGTAAAGAGCTTGAGGACTATCGAAATCAACGAAATGTTCTTCTAACAAGAATTGAACATCTTGTCGAAGAAAACAGCCATGACTCGGGCCTTGGAAATATCGGCAGGCTAAAGCAGAATCGGGTTTATATCACCAACTACAACCAATCGAGGGTCAATATTGCAATTGGTCTCGAGGAAATGATGCAAAACTTAACAAGTCAAGGCAGTCGGACGGCTTCGCCGCCCGCTGCTTGAGGCGTTAGAATTACACAAAACAATCATTGTCGTTGATTTTAAAACTATAGGAGTATTACTAATGATAAATAAGTTATTACCCATTTTATTGATATTGAGCAGCCTATTTTTAACAGCATGTGGAAATGATAGTTCAATCAATATTTCAAGCATCAAAAGTGTTTCTCCCAGCTCCGCACAGTTACCTGCTACGGTAAATGATGCATCTTTACCAGAAGCTAGCACCGTACAGTTACCGACTGCAGTACAAAGTGCTATAGACGGTAAAAAATATACTTTGAGTCAAGAGGTAAAAAATACACTTTCTTTGATGGGAAATGAAGAAAGGTTAGCTTATGATCTTTATAATGCTTTTTATAAACAATTTCCAAAGCTAAAACAATTTAAGAACATTGCAACTAAATCAGAATATAAACATATTATTGCAGTTCAGCGATTAGTTCGGAAATATAATTATGATGAAAATAGTTTTACTAACCTTGATTTATCACCGCTAGGTTATAAAGATACTGGTATTTCAGATATGCAACCAGGAGTCTATGACATACAAAAAATTCAATCATTATACAATAAACTATATAATAAAGGAATAAATTCAGAGCAAGATGCGTTAGAGGTTGGCTGCATTGTTGAAGTAACCGATATTAATGATTTAGATGAAGTAATTAAGATTGCAGAGAGCAGCAAAGCCGAGGATGTTGTAGCGGTATTTGATTTTTTACGCACGGCTAGTTTTAAGCATTATTGGTCCTTTAACCGCGGGTTAACAAAGAAGGGCATAACAAATGGGTGCTGTTCCGTAGGTACAGTTGATGGTGTCAACTATTGCCATGATGAATACCCTAATGACAATACTAATGGCTATGACTGACGCTCTAATGAGCTCAATCAGGATATAAAAATACTAAATTCTGTCGCAACCTAGTTGACATCTTCAGTTCATGTGATACAGGCAATGGTATGTACCCATGCGACAATCAAGATGCAAAATCGAAGTTTTGAAAGTTGTCATTAATCGACTCGCCATTTACAGCCGCATACTGTTTAGTTATTGCATCTTCTATGTGCCCTTGTATGTTAGCGCCCACTATGTTCAATATGCTACGACTGGCTGTATTTCTCAGCTATGAAATTCACGTTATTGATTGCAAAACACTACAAGGCTTAACTCAAGCTAGCCAAGGATCTGCTATTTTTATGGCCGCATTTTTAAAAGCTGTGAGGCTGATTGATAATTAAGTTGTTAAATTAGCCGGGAGCTAAATTAGCAAGTGATAAGAATAATTAATTTGCGTCAAAAAGTTTTTTGCTTTATAGTGTCAGATCGTTGAAAAAATTAACAAAATAGTTAACGATAACTTATAAAATAAAGGTTTTTTATGCACAAGACAATGCTTACAGGCAAGCTACACCAAGCACGTGTTACACATGCGGAATTAAATTACGAAGGTTCATGCTCAATCGATCAAGATTTTCTTGATGCATCAGGCATTATCGAATATCAAAAAATCGATATTTACAATATTGAAACAGGTGGTCGTTTTTCTACCTACGCAATTTTAGGTGAGCGTGGCTCTAAAATCATCTCTGTAAATGGCGCAGCAGCACGCCAAGCTGCAGTAGGGGATCGCGTTATCATCTGTGCTTACGCATCACTTAGTGAAGAAGAGATCGCAACACACAAGCCTAAGCTTGTATATTTAGATGCTGACAACAACATTGCTCGCACAAGTAAAGGTATCCCAGTACAAGTAGCTTAATCGGCTGAGCTTAGCTACATATTTTAGCAAGCTATTTCTCGGCGCTTATTGGCTAGTTAGCAATTGCAAACTTAAACTAAAGTAGTGCAAGCATCTACGACTGATTTCCATTAAAAATGGGTGGCTCGGCAAGCAACTTGATATTTAGTTAAAGTACAATGGCCAGATCATACAAAAAGATCTAGTATTGGCGGATTTGTGCAGACTAAAAGATTGAAATTACTTTTTTAAAAAGGCAGTGTTACTGGAATTAACTCAATGCCGAGGACAAAGCTAAAGGCTGTAATGACTAATAATGAACCTTTAAATACCGATTTAGACCATTGAACATAGTTAGTCTCATCTATTTTCCTAAATGTCACTTTAGCCCAGCCATAGCAACACAGAGAAACGACGAGTAAATATTCATAGCCTGTCGTATCGCAAAAAGCATACAAGGCAAACGCGACCATAAAAAAAGCTGCGACATAAGCCATCATGTGTAGGCGTGCTTTTTGGATGCCTTTTTCCACTGGTAAGACTGGAATATTAGCTTGCTGGTAATCTTTCATTCTAAACATGGCAATAGCATAAGAATGGGGCATTTGCCATAAGAAGAATAAAGTAAACAATAAAACAGCTTCTAAATTGATATAGTTAGTTACTGCTAAATAACCAGCCAATGGAGGGATCGCCCCAGATACCCCCCCAACAAGCGTTCCATAGATCGAAGATCGTTTGTACCACATGGTGTAAAAAAACACGTAGAATATATAGCCTAACAATACGACAACCACTGATAAAGGATTGGCTACGTTATAGAGTAAAATAGTTCCCACTAAGAGGAGCACAATTGCAAAGAAGAAAGCCAGATCAATATTGACTGAGCCCTTTACAATGGCCCGCTGACAAGTGCGTGACATTTTAGCATCGATATCTCGATCAAAAATATTATTCATCACGCATCCTGATGCTATAACCAAAGAAATACTTATCATGGTATACACAAGCAATGACAGAGTAACAGGCTCTGATTTAGCTGCCAGAAAATAACCCGCTAATATCGAGATTAAATTCCCAAAAATAATGCCTGGTTTAGTGAGTGATATGTATTCCTTTAACATTAGCGTTCTACATCAGCATCATATTGTGGTTAAGGTTCCACATGATCCACACAGAGCCACCAATGACGATAAAGACAATTAGGACTATAAACACAAAAGACAGCATATAAAAACGACCTCTTTCTGAGCTATCCATATGTAAGAAATAAAATAAATGTACACCTAATTGTATGATTGCTGAAAGAATTAACACAACAATCGTTTGCTCAGTTGAAAGCTTGCCAGTGTATGCAAAGTAGAATGGAATAATGGTTAAAATTACCGAAAAAATAAAACCGAGAATATAACCTTTTTCTCCAAAATCTTTTTGTCCACTGCCTTGCTGAACATTGTCCGCTACGGAATTATTATCCATTAACCACCCCCAATAAATACACAATCGTAAATACACAAATCCAGACAATATCTAAGAAATGCCAGAATAAACTCAAGCAGTATAAACGGCCTTTCATTAAGTCATTTAAACCTTTAGTACCTAATTGGAAGTAACATACAGTCATCCAAATCAAGCCGAAGGTCACATGTAGACCGTGAGTCGCAACCAAGAAAAAGAAAGCGGATAAAAAGGCACTGCGCTGAGGCCCAAAACCTTCTTCAATTAAGTGGTGAAATTCATACACTTCCATGCTAATAAAACCTAAACCAAGCACGGCTGTAATTAATAACCAACGTTTTAATGCGGCTATGTTTTCTCGTTTAACCGCAATAATACCGAAACCAAATGTGATACTACTTATTAATAAGAGCATGGTTTCCACGAACACAAAGGGTAATTCAAAAATATCCCTCCCAGTAGGTCCCCCCGCTGTCGCATGAACAAGTACTGCATAAGTGGCAAATAAAGAGCCAAACAAAATGCAGTCACACATTATGTAAATCCAAAAGCCATACAGCTTCAATCCATGGGCATCAAGATGCTCATCATGTACTTTTATACTAGCATCCATAACCTACCTCTTTATCAGTATCTGTACTCGACTGTTGTAGCTTTGCTTTGCGTAATTTATCCTTATTGGCATCCTCAATGGCTTTAATTTCTTCAACCGTGACGTAATAATCACGATCTTCATTGAAACTATGAATAATTACAGTCGTAAATACTCCGAGTAAGCTAATAATCGCTAACCACCAAATATACCAGATCATAGCGAAACCAAAAACGAGCGCGAAAGCTGAGATATAAATACCAGTTGCTGTATTTTTGGGCATATGGATGGGTGAATAGTCATCTTTGGCGTTTAATGTTGCTTCAACACCAGCTTCGCCACGTTGCTTTTGATACCAAAAAGCATCAATTTCATTTCCGTCTGGAATTTTTGCAAAGTTATAAAACGGTGGTGGTGACGACGTTGACCATTCGAGCGTACGTCCATTCCAAGGGTCGCCTGTTACATCAATATTTTGTTTGCGGTCTCGAATACTGACAATGTACTGAATTGCCTGACACACTACACCACATAAGATCACAAACGTACCGAATGCAGCAACTGCAAGCAGTGGGAAGTATTCATGATCTATGTGTTGACTTAAACGACGTGTCATACCCATAAAGCCCAAAATATAAAGTGGCATAAAGGCAAGGAAAAATCCTATTATCCAGCACCAAAATGAGCGGTGGCCCCAAGTCTCATTTAACTTAAAACCAGTCGCTTTTGGAAACCAATAATTAACACCAGCGAAACTACCAAACACTACACCACCGATAATGACATTGTGGAAATGTGCAATCAAAAATAAGCTATTATGTAAAACATAATCAACACCAGGCACAGCGAGTAATACGCCTGTCATGCCGCCAATGGTAAAGGTGATTAAAAAGCCGATTGTCCATAACATTGGAGTAGAGAACACCACGCGTCCATGGTACATGGTAAATAACCAGTTAAAGATCTTAACCCCAGTTGGCACCGCGATAATCATCGTTGAAATGCCAAAGAAAGCATTGACATCTGCCCCCGAGCCCATGGTAAAGAAGTGATGTAACCACACGACAAACGAAAGAAAAGTAATCACGGCTGTTGCCCAGACCAAAGATGTGTAGCCAAACAATTTTTTTCCTGAAAAGGTGGCGACAACTTCTGAATAGACGCCAAATAATGGCAGCATTAGAATATAAACTTCTGGATGCCCCCATGCCCAGATCAAATTAATGTACATCATCATGTTACCACCCATACCATTAGTAAAGAAATGAGTGCCTAGATAACGATCCAATGTGAGTAGTGCGATAGTGACAGTTAAAATTGGGAATGATATAATAATCAAAATGTTAGCGCACAATGAAGCCCAAGTAAATATTGGCATCTTCATTAAAGGCATAGACTTTGTACGCATACGCATAATAGTTACAAAGAAATTAATACCTGTAAATGTGGTACCGATCCCCGCGAGCTGAAGAGCCCAAATCCAATAATCAACGCCAGGTCCAGGGCTTGCTTTAATACCAGAAAGAGGAGGGTATGAAAGCCAACCGGTACGAGCAAATTCACCCACGCCTAAAGATAAATTTGTTAATATCACGCCCACTATAAATAACCAAAAACTTAAGCTATTTAAATATGGAAATGCAACATCACGCGCCCCAATTTGCAACGGCACTACAATATTCATCAAACCAATAATCAATGGCATGGCGACGAAAAAAATCATAATAACGCCATGTGCGCTAAAAATTTGATCATAATGCTCAGGCGGTAAATATCCAGCGTAACCAGCAGAGGATAATAATTGCTGACTTCGCATCATAATAGCATCAGAGAAACCTCTGATAAGCATGACTAACGCTACAGCAATATACATGAAACCTATTTTCTTATGGTCAACTGAAGTGAACCACTCCGACCATAAGTATTTCCATTTACCATAATAAGTGATTGCCGCAACAATACCTATACCTATCACGGCTATTCCTATCAAAGTGCCCATCACAATTGGCACATTGAACGGTATGCTTTCGAGGGAAAGCCTTCCTAACATAAACATAATAATTTTCCTATTTTTTTAATGTTTTTTCATGTCCATATGTTGCTTTTTATTCATGCTGTTATCACTTGAATTTAAAGCTCCTTTATATTGTTTCACCACATCGGAAAACAAATGCTTTGGGACGCTAGAGTAATAAGCAACTGCCACGTTTTTACTCGGCTTAGCTAGATCTAGGTATCCTTGGAAATTTGTCATCACTCGCGCACCTTGTTTGTGTTGCACACTCTTAGCCCAGCGCAAAAAGTCCGCACGCGTTTTTGTTACATGCGCAGTAAACTTCATACCTGAGAAGCCATCACCACTATAACTCGCAGAGATACCTTTATAATCACGCGCTTCATTGGCGATTAAATGAACTTGACTCATCATTCCAGGCATTGCATACATTTGACTGCCTAAACGAGGAATAAAAAAGGAGTTCATGAGATCATCAGATGTGATTTTAAACTGAATGGGAACATCTTTGGGGAACACTAGATAGTTTATCGTTGCAATATGTTGCTCAGGGTAGATAAATAACCATTTCCAATCAAGCGATACCACTTGAATAACCATGGGCTTTTGATTACTAGCAATAGGTTTGGTCTGATCAAGCTCATGCGTTGAGCGCCATGTAATGACACTTAAAATAACAATAATAATAATGGGAATGCTCCAAACCAAGATTTCGATTTTGGTGGAATGTGCCCAGTCTGGTTCATATTTTGCGTCCGCATTAGCAGAATGATATTTATATGAAAAATAAATAGTCATTAATATAACCGGAATCACGACTATCAACATTAATAAGACTGAATTTATAATCAGCTCTTTTTCTCGAATACCGATAAACCCTTTAGGATCAAGTATACTAGAGGTGCATCCAGACAAAGTAAGCATTGCACTAAACAATCCTACTTGTGAGAAGATGTTTTTATATTTTGAAATTTTCATTCTATCTATATCTCAATATTAATGGGGGAAACAAATATCTTTATTAATTAATGCGACAAGTAATAAGCCGATTGTTAATAAGGACGAGTACCCCAGTTAAAAAATTGTAGCAATAAAGAGCATATTTTTCATTGTGGATCCTGCAAGGAGTGTGGATCTTTTCCAGATTATGGATCCTTCCAAGTCTAGGCCATCAATAATGCCTGAGCTATTTTAACTGTTTATACGTTTTCCGCAAGTATTTTAAGTGTACTACTAGTAATCATTCAAAATTTTCCACTCAGATCGACTCTTGAAGATCAAATCAAGGAGTAACCATTACATCGATCGCGCCTTACTCTAATTATCGAGCTCGCAGCTGGCTCTGCATTTTTACAAAACATGGGTATAAGCTTCGGCTAGAGACGATTAGCACAGTTAATTAGTACGAGTTTTCCACTATCTAAATTCCTCGATGAAGAAAGCCCAGTTGTCCGCGTTGTGTCGCGCGAGTTTAGGAGTGTACTTTGCTAAATCCAGGGATTCTTGGTAGCCGTATATGTGGTCTTTCGTGCCAATGACGAGGTGGGAGAGTTCGTGAGCGATGGTGTTGAACTGGCTCGAATGGATAGCAGTGCAGTCATCATGACGGCAGCCTTTGTTGATACCATGGCCAGAGCATGTTCGATACTTAGGCAGGTATAGCCATGCGTTGTCTAGCAGAATTTGGAATAATTCATTTTCTGAGCGCGTGATAAAACCGTACCCTTGCAAAGGAAATCCGCTCACATTGCATATGTTTAGTCGCCAACCACTAAGTGGTGGTCGAGCCAGGGCGCTCCGGCTATACTCATTACGATGGCAAAGTGGCATGGCTCCAACATTGAACTTGTGAAGGTTTATGATAGAGGCCATGCGGTTAAGCATAAGTGCAAGAACACTAAGCCATTCCGGATCCATAATTCCGAACCAATAATAACTATGGCTAGCGGCCTCGGTAGTGTTTGTACTGAGTTCGTACGAGGCTCTTCTTATGGAATGAACAATCTCAGGTCCAATACTTCTAATCATATTCTGGTCAACAACGTTGAGGGTGTCGCCGAATAACCCCATATTTTTCTCCAGTTATTTTTATTTATTTGGCTTGTGTAATTAAAGCATAAAATAGAGCTATCTGATATGCGCTTTATTTTATCAGGTGGAATATGCAGATCATTAAAAGTAGCATAAATAATAGCAAGTTATATTAAATAAGGTCGCGACTTTAATTGGCGAGTTCTGTATACATTGAGTTGGTGTAAATAACAATTAATTTTTCGCGCGGCATGCAAAGGTAAAAGGTTTGCCAATGCACGCCTATGAATAATAACAGCATGGTTATAAGCCGTAGGTTAGAAGTGAGTTGACTCTGACACTAGCGCACTACTTTTTTGTTTTTTGAGTTCTCGTTCTCGTTCTCGTTCTAGCTTTCGCGCTTCGCTCCGAGCTTTAAGCTTTGCTTCAAACTCTGGATCTCGATCTCCCGCGAGCTTGAGCTCTATCCCTGGCACTTGATCTGCAGTTGGCCAGTAATAGGCATTCCTAAATGCCTCAAGGTAGTAACCCCAGTTGTTCGCATTTCTCTTCGCCTGTGCATTATTGGTCTTTGCAAGTATTATGCATTCGTCGTAGAGGGACGTATGGTTTTCCGTGGCAAGTAAAACTCGGGTTATCTGAAAAAAGAGTGCCTGGAATTGGCTCTCTGTGTTACGGTGGTCACAATATAGTGGTTCAGCGCACCACATCCTACCTACATTAATGTGGAATAATTCAGGTCGTGGGCGTGGGAATGATATAATCTCGTTGTAGCTCTCATCTAATGTGTAGTCTTTTGTGCTTATTTGTTGGGATCGGGCTACTAGTCTGCTATCTTCAGCTTCGCGGAATACTGGAGAAATATGGATATCATGATATTGTATGAGCTTGGGCAAGCGTTCAAGTTTGGTGCTAAGCTCAGCTAACCATATGCCACTATCATCGCCGAACCATTTGTTGCTTAGGTCGCTGTGCTTACGCAGGTGAATCGCGGCGCTATTAAGAGTACGAATAATTTCATATTCGAGTACTTTGATGGTATCTTCATTGGTCTTTTCGCGACCAAAGGTAGGTATTAATGGCATATTTTCTCCAGTTATTTTTATTTATTTTGCTAACATTCAGTGCATTGCGCCTAAGTGAGGTCATGCTGTTTTATTTTGCTTGGCGTAATATTCAGCGTATTAAAAGCAACCTAAATAATAGCAAGTTATATTAAATAAGGTCGCGACTTTAAGTGACGGGCGTAGTGTGTATTAAGTTGGCGTAAATAGCAAGGGTTTGTGCGCAGCATGCAAAGGTAAAAGGCTTGCCAATGCACACTTTGGGAGCACACTTGCCAATATACGCATTAGGAACAAGCTGTAGGCTAGAAGTGAGTTGACTATGACTATGACTATGACTCTGAATCGAACGCTAACGCACGACGCACGACGCACACGCGCAGCTTAGCGCTGGTTAGCGCTGGTTAGTTAAATATTGAACAAATGATGGCCCAGCTTCGCCGCACGCATAGCTCCAGCGCCTTATTATTTTGAGTAATACCTTATAGCCGCATTAGTAGCCTCATGCACTGCATTTTTTGAATCGCGTACCGCATCTGTCCGTTTAACCGTACGCGTATTGTTAAGCCCCTGCTGTGTGGATTGCGGTGGGGATGGCGGTGAGTATGGCGGTGGACAGTGCGATCGCGTAACCGCACCCACAAGGTCGAGCTGCCACTGGCTTAGAGTCGGATCTTGACCCTGTATGCTCCATCTGTAATATTCGTCTTCATGCTGCGTAATGTCGAGCGCAGCTGCAACCTCCCAAAGTGAGTTTGCCGGTGTGATTTGATACTGCGTCATGTCGCGCTCAGCTGCAACCCCATGAACATCGATGCCGTTTGCATGAATAGCCGGCGCAATGCTGCACGCACCTTCAAGATTTGGAGCTAGATCTGGCGCTGACGTCTGGTATTGCGAGTAATAGGCTATCCTACATGACTGAAGGAAGTAACCCCAGTTGTCCGCATTTCTCTTCGCCTGTGCATTATTGACCTCTGCAAGGCTCACGCATCTGGCGTACTGGTACTTATTGTCTAACGCGCCAAGTAAGACGTGGATTATCTCCTTAAATAGTGTCTTGAACTTGCTCGCTGGGTTAAAGCCGTGACAATATAGTGGTTCAGTTAACCAAATATTACCTACATCAATGTAGAAGGATTTAGGTTGTGGTAATGACATAATATCGCAGTAGTTATCATTTGATGTGTAGTCTTTTTTTGCTTGGAGATAAGCTGTGACGGCTTCGGATAGTGTTCTGCTATCTTGAGCTTGGTCTAATATATGAGAAATATAGATATTATGATATCTTATGAGATGAGTCAAGCGCTCAAGTTTGGTGCGAAGCTCAGCTAACCATATGCCCCTATCATCACCGAACCATTTTTTGCTTAGGTCGCGGTAGTTATGCGGGAGAAGCGCTGCGATATCAAGAATACGAATAATTTCATGCTCGAGTACTTCGATTAACTGCGTATTGGTATTTTCGATACCAGCTGTAGGTATTAATGGCATTTTTTCTCCAGTTATTTTTATTTATTTTGCTAACATTAATCAGTGCATTGCGGCTAAGTGAGTCCATATTGGATTTTATTTTGCCTGTAGTAATATTTAGAACATTAAAAGTAGCATAAACGATAGTAAGTTATATTAAATAAGGTGGCGACTTTAATTGACGAGTGTAGTGTGCATTAATGTAGCGCAAATTACAATGCATTTTTTGCGCAGCATGCAAAGGCTAAAGGCTTGACAATGCACACTTTGGGAGCACACTTGTCAACGTACGCATTAGGAACAAGCTGTAGGCTAGAAGTGGGTTGACTCTGACTCTGAATCTAACGCTAAAGCACGACGCACGACGCACACGCGCACCCGAGCAGCTTAGCGCTGGTTAGTTAACTATTTGGGCCACTGATATTCCAGCGAATGCAAAGGCATATACATATTCAGTGTATTGTTTGTCTCGCGGGTCATCTCATCTGTCCGCGTAGCGTAGCTCTCCGACTCGTGCAGCGCCTCAGCTTCACTGTGTCTGCGCCATCTGTTATATTCGGTTTCATGCAGCGCAATGCCGCGCGCAATTTCATGCCCTTGAGATAGATCTGGCGCTGACGTCTGGTATTGCTCAGGGTGCGAGTAATAGGCTATCCTACATGACTGAAGGAAGTAAGCCCAGTTGTCCGCATTTCTCTTCGCCTGTGCATTATTGACCTGTGCAAGGCTCACGCATTTGTTGTACATGTACTTATCGTCTAACGCGCCAAGTAAAACGTGGATTATCTCCTTAAAGAGTGTCTTGAACTTGCTCGCTGGGTTAAAGCAGTTACAATATAATTGTTCAGTTAACCAAATCTTACCTACATCAATGTAGAAGGATTTAGGTTGTTGTGATGGCATAATATCGTAGTAGTTCTCATCTAATGTGTAGTCTTTTTTTGCTGGGATATAAGCTTTGAAGGCTTCGGCTAGTGTTCTGCTATCTTGAGCTTGGTCTAATACATGAGAAATATAGATATTATGATGTCTTATGAGATGAGCCAAGCGCTCAAGTTTGGTGCGAAGCTCAGCTAACCATATGCCACTATCATCACCGAACCATTTTTTGCTTAGGTCGCGGTAGTTATGCGGGTGAAGCGCGGCGATATTAAGAATACGAGTAATTTCATTGTCGAGTACTGCGATTAACTGCGCATTGGTATTTTCGAGACCAGTTGTAGGTATTAATGGCATTTTTTCTCCAGTTATTTTTATTTATTTTGCTAACATTAATCAGTGCATTGCGGCTAAGTGAGGCTATATTGGGTTTTATTTTGCCTGTAGTAATATTTAGAACATTAAAAGTAGCATAAATTATAGTAAGTTATCTTAAATAAGGTAGCGACTTTAATTGACGGGGCAGTATGCATTAATGTAGCGCAAATCACAATGAATTTTTTGCGCGGCATGCAAAGGCTAAAGTCTTGCCAATGTACGGCTATCAACAAGACGTTGGAGCTACATGCGAGTTGACTCCAGCCCGTCATCATCGATTATCGTGTGGTGCTGCAGCCGACATTCAGAAGCGAAGTAACCCCAGTTGTCCGCGTTTCTCTTCGCATCTGTACTATTGGTTCTTGCAAAGGACTTGCATCTGTCGAATTTGAGCCTATGGTCTTTCGTAGCCATTAAGAGGTGGCTGAGTTCATGAACCAGAGTTTGAAACTTACTCTCATAAAAGCAGGGGCTATCATATATGGGCATGTGAAACCATTGGTACCCTATGCCAATGCGGATGTTTACAGGCTTTGTCTGCGCCATAATCGCGTCGTAGTGCTCATTTGATGTGAAGTCATTCCAGCCATTTTCTGGTTTGTATGCTATGGCATTATTTTGCAGATATTCATCAGTTGGTATTATCATAAAAATATAGATATTATGCCGTGCGATGAGAGTAGCAAGGCGCTCAAGTTTGATGCGAAGTTCAGTTATCCATGTGGCACTTTGATCGCCAAACCATTTCTTGCTTATGGATGTGTTGTCTAGGAGATGCAGCGCGGTGCTCCTAAGAGATCGAGGGATTTCATTGTCTAAGGTTTTGATGATATCCGTCTGGCAAAAGTTGAGGTTGTGAGGGATTAATGGCATATTTTCTTCAGTTATTTTTACAATGGCATTAATGTGGAGTAATTAAGCCTGCTAGTTGGGGTTTTATTTTGTTAGGCGTAATATTCAGCGCATTAAAAGTAACCTAATAATAGCAAGTTATCTTAAATAAGGTCGCGACTTTAAGTGACGGGCATAGAGTGCATTAAGTTGGCGTAAATAGCAAGAGTTTTGTGCGCGGCATGCAAAGGCTAAAGGCTAAAGTCTTGCCAATGAACTCCTATGAATAATAACAACATGGTTATAAGCTGTAGGCTAGAAGTGAGTTGATTCATCAAATTCATTAGCTAGCGGGTTTTTCTGCATCCGATATGCAGAAGCGAAGAAAGCCCAGTTGGCAGCGTTGGTCTTCGTGATTGGACTATTGTATACAGCATCGATAGCGCACATTGAATATCCGTACGAATGGTCGTGCGTGTCCATGAAGAGGTGGGAGAGTTCATGAACGAGGTTCTGGAACTTGCTTAGGCCATGATCGAGATCACTATGCATGGGCGAATCAAACCATCTGCAACCTAGGCGAATTACGAAATAGCGTGGGTTTGCCATAATCGCGTCGTAGTGTTCATCTGAAGTGTAGTCTTGCCAGCCATCGGGTGGTTTATAGGCAATGGCATTCGTGTTGTAATAGCCCTGTTCCTCAGTCAGTCTGTCAATAAAAATAGTCTGTTTTTTTATGAGATTGGCCAAGCGGTCATGTTTGATGCGCAGTTTATGTATCCAGAATGGACTGTTATCGCCGAACCAACGCTGGCTCAGGTAGGTTTGCATATTCATATACCGCGCTGCATTTTTAAGAGTCAGATAAATATCGTTTTCTAGGAATTTAAGGATTTTTTTATTACAATCTTCAAGATCGCGCGGTATGAATGACATATTTTTTCCAGTTATTTTTATTTATTTTGCTCACATTATCAGTGCATTGCGCCTAAGTGAGGCCATACTGGGTTTTATTTTGTTAGGCGTAATATTCAGCGCATTAAAAGTAGCCTAAATAATAGTAAGTTATCTTAAATAAGGTCGCGACTTTAAGTGACGGGCATAGAGTGTATTAAGTTGGTGTAAATAGCAAGAGTTTTGTGCGCGGCATGCAAAGGCTAAAGGCTAAAGGCTTGCCAATGCACGGCTATCAACAAGACGTTGGAGCTACATGCGAGTTGACTCCAGCCCGTCATCATCGATTATCGTGCGGTGGTGCAGCCTACATGCAGAAGCGAAGTAACCCCAGCTGTCCGCGTTTGTCTTCGCCATTATACTATTGTCCATACCATACAGAATGCATCTGTTATATCCGTATCTATGGTCTCTCGCGCAAATGAAGAGGTGGGAGAGTTCATGAACGAGGATCTGGAACTTGCTTGGGGCATGAGCGTCAACAGCATATATGGGCGAATCAAACCAGCTGCAGCCTAGGCTAATTACGAAATAGCGTGGGTTTGCCATAATCGCGTCGTAGTGTTCATCTGATGTGTAGTCTTGCCAGCCATGGGCTGGTTTATAGGCTTTGGCATTCGTGTTGTAATAACCATGTTCCTCAGTCAGTCTGTCAATAAAAATAGGCTGTTTTTTTATGAGATTGGCCAGCCGCTCATGTTTGATGCGCAGTTTATGTATCCAGAATGGACTGTTATCGCCGAACCAACGCTTGCTCAGGCAGGTTTTCATTCTCATATACAGCGATGCATTTTTAAGGGCCAGATAAATATCGTTTTCTAGGAATTTAATAAGGTCTTTATTACAAGATTCAAGATCGCGCGGTATGAATGACATATTTTTTCCAGTTATTTTTATTTATTTTGCTAACATTATCAGTGCATTGCGCCTAAGTGAGGCCATATTGGGTTTTATTTTGTTAGGCGTAATATTCAGCGCATTAAAAGTAACCTAATAATGGCAAGTTATATAAAATAAGATCGCGACTTTAAGTGACGGGATTAGTGTGCATTAAGTTGGCGTAAATAGCAAAAGTTTTGTGCGCGGCATGCAAAGGTTAAAGTCTTGCCAATGCACGGCTATCAACAAGACGTTGGAGCTACATGCGAGTTGACACCAGCTCGTCATCATCGATTATCGTGTGGTGCTGTAGCCGACATGCAGAAGCGAAGTAACCCCAGTTGTCAGCGTTTGTCTTCGCGATTGGACTATTGGATACATCACCGATAGTGCATCTGCCATATTTGGATTGATGGTCCTTCGTGGCCATGAAGAGGTGGGAGAGTTCATGAATGAGGATCTGGAACTGGCGCTGACTTCTGGTATTGCTCAGGTTGCGAGTAATAGTCCATCCTAGATTCTGAGGCGAAGTAACCCCAGTTGTCCGCGTTTTTCTTCGCATATGTACTATTGCTTCTTGCAAAGGCCTCGCATATGTTAAAGCTGCTCTTATGGTCTTTCGTCTCAACGAAGATGTGGCTGAGTTCATGAACCATAATTTTAAACTGACTATTATCTAAGCAGTGGTTCGCATATGTGGGCATGATAAACCATTGGTGCCCTAAGCCAATGTAGAAGTTTGTAGGATTTGGCTGCGCCATAATCGCGTCGTAGTGCTCATTTGATGTGAAGTCCTTCCAGCCATTTTCTGGTTTGTATGCTATGGCATAATTTTCCAGATAATCATTAACGGATATTATCGAAAAAATATAGATATTGTGACGTGCTATGAGAGTAGCAAGGCGCTCAAGTTTGATGCGAAGTTCAGTTATCCATGTGGCACTTTGATCGCCAAACCATTTCTTGCTTATGGATGTGTTGTCTAGGAGATGCAGCGCGGTGCTCCTAAGAGATCGAGGGATTTCATTGTCTAAGGTTTTGATGATATCCGTCTCCCAAAAGTTGAGGTTGTTAGGGATTAATGTCATATTTTTTCCAGTTATTTTTATTTATTTTGCTAATATTATCAGTGCATTGCGGCTAAGTGAGGTCATGCTGTTTTATTTTGCTTGGCGTAATATTCAGCGCATTAAAAGTAGCCTAAATAATAGTAAGTTATATTAAATAAGGTCGCGACTTTAAGTGACGGGCATAGAGTGTATTAAGTTGGCGTAAATAGCAAGGGTTTTGTGCGCCGCATGGAAAGGCTAAAGTCTTACCAATGCACGGCTATCAACAAGACGTTGGAGCTACATGTATAGTGGTCTAATTATTTCGGAGGGTGTGTTAGCCTCTTAAATTAATTAAAATCAGGAAATGTTATGACCAATTTAATTAAGAAAACTAGAATAAAAATCACTCCAGCTCAGAAATTAGAGTACGCAAAATTAATGGTTGATGAAGATTATTCAGTTAAGCAAATTATCGAGCTATCTGGCGCCTGTTCTTCTGCAGTTGCTCGCTGGAAGAAACAACATTTATCTGAACTTGAAGGTGTTGTCCAGTCTAATAAAACTGCTTTAGATCCTCAAGAAAGACGTATTCAAAAGCTTGAGAAGCAACTAAAGTCAGCGAGAAAGGATAATGAAATACTAAAAAAGGCAACTGCCTTTTTCATTCGAGACAATCCTGCTTTACTGTAATCTCGAAAATTAAAAAGGCCGATACATCATTACCTTTGCAACGATTATGCGCGGTATTTGGCGTTTCATTGTCAAGTTATTATGATCATAAAAAAATGCTGGTTCGGCAATCTAAAGATGAAAATATCAGTTTAAGAATAGACGCCCTCCATCAAGAACACTTACATTGTTTTGGAAAAAGGCGCATGCAAAAAGCGCTTGAAAAAGAGGGGTAAATATTGGTATATTTAAGGTAGCAAGGCTTATGAAAGATGCAGGAATCGTTGCTAAGACACCGAAAAAGCCTCATTACTATCCTGCGGGCAATGAGAAGCCAACGATCCCCAATTTATTGAAAAGGAAGTTTAATCCAGAAACCCTCAATACACATTGGGTTGGTGATATAACTTACATTAGAAATCATCAAGGGTGGAGCTACCTTGCAACCGTATTGGATTTAAGTACCCGAGAGATAGTTGGATATGCGATGTCGACAACGCCAGATGCTCAACTGGCTAAGGATGCCTTATTGAATGCAATTAGCCTGATTCAACCAAGCACTAAAAAACTTATGTTTCACTCTGATCAAGGAGTTCAATATAGTGCAAATTTATTCAAAGATTGTTTGAAATCATATGGGATCACACAAAGCATGAGCCGCAGAGGGAATTGCTGGGATAATGCAGTTCAAGAACGCTTTTTTAGAAGTTTGAAAAGTGAGTACTTGAACGGGATCAGATTCGTGAACCACAATTGAGTCGTTCACGCGGCCACATTTTATATTCGTTATTATAACAATAAAAGGCTTCATTCGTCTTTGGATTATATGGCGCCAGCACAAAAACGAAAAATGTTAACAAATGTGGCTTAGATACCTTACGAAAAAACTTGACCATTACAATATACCCAGCTTGCAGTGTTACTGAAAAGCTTTTAGGCGCAAATCTTACTGCCACACTGGTTAAATTAAAACTTTTCATTGGGTATATGTTTGTTGGGTCGCTTTGAATCGGCCACGAACTATTAGAAAGATAATCGATGCAGGTAAAATGTTGTCTTTTAATCTGATTATCGAATACGTGCCAGACGCTTACGGCTAAAGCAAAACATAATGGGATAATTGTCTGATTATTGAGTACGAGCCTGATTATGCCCTTTGAACTAAGGTAGAATAACTAAATAACTGCTATTATGCCGTGCATATTTATAAATCAAGGTTTGATAATTTGCCTTGCTGATTTTGCATTTGCGCTAACTTAGGTATAAAATATTTTTAAAAATGCTCTTCTAAATAAAGACAAAATTGTTAGGAAAACGAAGCTAATAAAATGAAAAAAAATTTATTTACCTCTTCTTTTATGTACGCAGATAGCCTTCCTTCATTTGATTGGCGCGTTGATATGTCAGATAAATCCTTTCACTGCGATGCTAAAATGAATGCTATATTAGGCTTGCCTAGCGATCAAAATATGAGCATAGGGCAACTGCTTGCTAAAATAGATGAGAGACAAATAAAAAAAGTTAAAGACGCATTAAGTAACGCGCTGCATGATGCTAAACCATTTGTAACGCGTGTGATCTTGACCGGAGATGAAGAGCGTTATCTTATCGACTTTGAAATTCT
Organism: Bathymodiolus brooksi; assembly: GCA_963680875.1. Classification (NCBI taxonomy): domain Eukaryota; kingdom Metazoa; phylum Mollusca; class Bivalvia; order Mytilida; family Modiolidae; genus Bathymodiolus; species Bathymodiolus brooksi. The sequence goes on from CAVMGF010000075.1 coordinate 1,947,036, forward strand.
ACCGAGTGATGATAAATCTATTTCAGGAAAAATTGTTTTTTTATTGTTATTTCCAACCCAAAGCCAAGAAATTGAATTATTAAATTTGCTGTTTAAAAATGGAAGTACTGGCTACTTACTTGCGTCATCAGATCATACTATTTTAATGGTAAATAATGCCTTTTGTAAGGCATCAGGTTACAGTGAAGGGGAGCTTATTGGGCAGCATGGCAGTATTTTAAAGTCAGGGGAATACAGCAAAAAATTTTATACTGAACTGTGGAATAAAATTGATCTGAATAAGTCATGGTATGGTGAGCTCTCGGCGCTAACTAAAGATGGAAAAAGTTACACTCATGACGTGCATTTACAGCGGGTTGAGTTATTGGATAACTCACATTTTTATTTAAGCGCTAGTCATAAAATAGAGGGCTCATCAAATAAATTAAGCACTGATGACGGCAACGGCACAGTTGCTACAAGTATTTTGAGTAAAACCAATTATCTTACTACGTTGCACAGCGCTTTTAAAAATATTCCTCCAGAAAATACCATTGTCATGGCAAGTTTTAAAATTAACATGCTGCAAAAAAGAGATTCATCCACGATAAGATGGCTTATCTCTCAACGCTTTAATAGTATGTCAAACAAAGGTGTTATTGGTGAATTAAATAAAGATAGCTTTAATGAGAGTGTTTTTTCGATGTTTTGGGTTGAACCTAAAGGTGTTGATCGCATCAATAAAATGTTACAGAAAACGTTAATAGAGTTAACAGGTGAACATGGTAAAGATGATTTGAGTTTGTCCTCTATTATTAGTATGGGGGTGTCTGTGTTGAACATAGATGCGCAATCACCTGAGCAGCTAATCAAAAATAGTATGCAAACATTAGCTGCTAATCCTATGCTTAATGACTCGGTTATTTTTTATTTTGATGGACGTTTATCTAAGCGTTTTGATAACCGAAAAATACTGGCCTCGCAGTTAAAAGAGGCGATAGATAAAAAACAAATTTCGGTTTTTTATCAACCGATAGTTTGTCTCCCTTTGTTGCGCACCGTTGGCTTTGAAGCATTGGCACGTTTTAATTTAACAACCAATATTGAATATAACACGGGTATTTTGATTGGTATTGCAGAAGATTATAACTGGATAGACCAAGTTGATCGCTTGGTCGCAGAAATTGCACTGCGAGATTTAATGGTTATGCAAAAAGAATTCAATAGGCCAAATCTAGGGATGTCTATCAACCGCTCTTTAGTCAATGATAAAATTTCCAAATGCAGCCTCGAAGAAACAATTTCTATTTTACAGTCAACAGAGGTTAATTTAAAAAATATTACTATTGAGCTTCTTGAATCAGCGCGTTTTGTCAACGTTGGTCAGCAAAAATTATGGATTGAAAAGTTACAAAAAATGGGCGCAAAAATTGCCATTGACGATTTTGGGAAAGGGTTTGCGTCTTTTGATTATATTGAAAGGTTGCCGATTGATTATATTAAAATCGCCCGTGATTTTATTTTTGGATTAACGGAACATAGTCGTAAGTACTTAGTTATTGAGAGTATAACGAAACTTGCCCATAAAATTGGCGCTAAAGTTATTGCCGAAGGGGTTGAAACAGAAGCAGAATTGATCTTGCTTTCGCGTGCAAATGTTGATGAGGTGCAAGGTTATTTATTTTCTAAACCTACAAGTTTAGCCGAGATTATCAAAAATAAGGATAAAACTTTTCCAGTACATTTAAAGTCATTGATTTATAATGAAACGGTGAGCACGATGAGTACGCTGAGGGACATTACCCTTAAATCATTTTCGACCATTGAAATGGATGATCGCTTATCGTTAGCACTGGAAAAATTACAATCTGATAATGTTGATTATTTTGTGGTGTTAGAAAAAGAGCTTTATCAGGGCATTTTACATCGTGCTGATATAGATGCTGCATTAAGTCCTTATTTAGGTACACAAGTAGAGCAAAACCGAGATCTAGGCACACTGGATAAACGAGTTCATCAAGTTATGAAAAATACGCTGCACTCACTACATATTGATAGCCCAATCAGCAAGGCCGAACGCCTATTTTTAGATTTTCCTAAAGCCATCATTATTCTCTTTGAGATTGAAGGCACGTGTATTGGCGTGACAACGATAGAAGAGCTACTACGCTCCAAGTTGAAGGTAACCAAGGATGAAGATTTTGTTGAAGATTACTTTATTTAAGTAATACGTGGTATATACCGATGCGGTTTCAAGGTGCAATACGCAAGTAAAATTGTGTGGAAGTATAGATATAAAATTGCGCTAGAGACGGGACTGTAGCGTCTTGCTTTTATATTTTAACGAGCGTCAATCTTAACAAAGTGAAAGGGTATATGTGATAATAATATTAGCACGAATGCTATTAGTTACGGCGGTATGACAAAGATTAAAGACGGTATGACAAGGATCAAAAAAATAAAATCCTCATCACCTTGATGATGAGGATAACTTAATACTAACGAATCCTTTGATGATCAAAGGTTGCAAGTATTAATTACTTAACTTTAACAGCCGAGTTACTTTTATGACTCTTAGAGTGAGATTTTTTATACTTAGCAGTTTTATGCTTAGCAGTTTTATGTTTAACAACTGCTTTTTTATGCATGTTCACTTTATGAGCTGAATTAGGGTTAGCTTGCTGACCAAAAGCACCAGTACTAGCTTGAACACCAGCACTTAAGAATAACGATACGAGACAAATTGCAAATATATTTTTCATAAGAAAACACCTTTTTAAATAAGAAAATAATAATATAGTAAATTTATACCTAATACTAACGCGTTAAAAAAGTTTGCTAAATTTTGCAAGGGCGTATAGAGCACAAACAGAGTCAACTCCTTTTTTTATTCGTTTGTATTGGCTGTTAGCGTAGTTTATATGCTATATAACCTTGCTAACATCTGAACATAATACATTAAATTAAATTAATAACAAGTATTTAATTATATTTTTAGTATAAGTCGTCGGCTTAAGTAACATAAATAATGGAATTATAAATTTAAACGCTTGTTCGCTGGCAATATTGATACAGTAAATTTCAGTGGCTAATATAATGTTAATAACAATTAACAAGGTTGCAGTGACCACGAAAATCAGCTCAGAAGGCAGGCCAACTACGCTATCAATAGCAGGGGTAAGGCTCAATAGTTGACTATCAACGATTAGCTGTGCATGGCAGTCTGTCATTAGTTTTATTGAGAGTTTCTTCTTTTCAATGATTGAGAGTTGCACTGGATTGTTTCATAAAAAACCTAATTCAGGCTCATAAGACAGGGCGATTTCCACCAAGTAGCATGGTTATAATCTTTTTCGATGTATGTTTTAAGCATCACATTCAGACGAAATTAGCCTTGCTGAGGTACTGAAAATGCCTTTTGAAGCAACATTTGTATAATACCCTAATAAAAATATACATAAACACTTGAATAAATTTTTTATGTTCAATGGTGCTAAAGCATTTTAAATTTGATTTAAACAAGTAACTAATTAAGCGTCTCGCGGCAAGCCTTTTTCAATGGCTTTAATTAAGCGATTGGTAAGTTTGCTTAATTTGTTATTTTGATCATCGAATGAGGTTATTTGATGTTGACTAAGCGCCCATAAAATATGTTCTCTTAAAATGTCTGATCTGGTGCTTAATAATTTATCGTTTAATGCGTTAATGATTGCCGCGCTGGTGGGGGCGTTGCCCAGTGCAACGGCGATGTTTCTTTGCCAGCGTTGATAGCCAATACGGCGGATTGGAGAGCCTTGTGTATTTTTTAAAAATAGTGTTTCATCCCAACTAAAAAGCTTAAGTAAAGGTTGGGTTGTTAATTGATGGCGTGCTTGATAGTCAGCTACTTGTGTGGTTTTAGCAAAACGATTCCAAGGGCAGATTAACTGACAGTCATCGCATCCGTAGATTCGATTACCAATCGCCTTTCTAAACTCAACTGGGATGCTACCCTGTAATTCGATGGTTAAATAAGAGATGCAGCGCCGGGCATCAACAATATAAGGCGCGATAATGGCTTGTGTTGGGCAAAGTTTAATGCAAGCCGTACATTTACCGCACTTGTTTTCAACTGGTTTATCAATCGGTAGAGGGATATCAACCATGAGTTCACCGATAAAAAACCATGATCCTGTTTTTCCATCAATCAATAACGAGTGCTTGCCTACCCAACCGAGTCCTGCTTTTTGTGCCAAAGGACGCTCTAAGACTGGGGCGCTATCAACAAAAGGTCGGTAACCAAACTTACCTGTTTCTAATGCTATTTTTTTACCAAGTTCTTTAAGGCGTGCTCTGATGACTTTATGATAATCTCGTCCAAGTGCATAACGGCTAATGTAAGCGTTATTTTTATTTTTCAGTGTTTTTGCAAACTTGGCATTTTCAGGCAAATAGTCCATGGTTACTGAAATCACGCGAATAGTACCTGGGTGAAGTTCGCTTGGACGGGCTCGCTTCATGCCGTGTTTTTGCATATAGTCCATTTCGCCATGAAAACCATTATCGAGCCATCGTTTGAGATTGTTTTCTTGATCATGTAAATCAATATCGGTAATACCAACGCGCTGAAAACCGAGTTCATTACCCCAAGTTTTTATTTTTTTTGCAAGAGTTATGAGCGCTGTGTCAGTTAAATTTTTCATTGAGATAGTATTTATTGACGATAAAGTGAAACGAGTGTATCAAATATCGTGATTGCAAACTGTATTTGTGTTATTTTTTTGTTAACATTAAATGCAAATTTATGATCATGATAAATCATCTTGAGATAATTTGGACCTAGCGATTATTTTTTCAGGTGCAGCTAATTTAATATGAGTAAATTTTTTGAAGCAAAATTGGTTGATGCGAAGCAAACAGTTGATTTTGGAAGGCAATTAAGTGCGGCTTGTGATGTGCCGACTTGTATATATTTACACGGTAATTTAGGCGCTGGGAAAACAACATTAGCGCGTGGTTTTATTCAGGGTCTTGGGCATAAAGGTAAGGTAAAAAGTCCAACTTATACATTAGTTGAACCTTACGAACTAGCGACATGCACTGTATATCATTTTGATTTATACCGTTTAAGCTCTCCTGAAGAGCTGGAATTTATGGGAATTGGTGATTATTTTACCAATAATAGTCATTGTTTAGTGGAATGGCCGGAGCATGGAAAAGGTGTGCTTTTGTGTGCGGATATTGATTTGACACTAAGCTATCAAGGAGAAATGCGCCTCGTGAAGCTTTGTGCAAATAATGACACTGGGTGTATGGTTTTGAGTAAGTTATGAAAAGTGTTTTGTTTAAAATTTCGTCTTCTTTTGTTTTTTTTCTGCTTTGTTTTGTATTTATAAATCAAGCTTCTGCCAATAAATTAAAAAGCGTCAGATCGTGGTCGTTAGCGAAGAGTACGCGTTTGGTGTTTGATTTTACCAGTACGCCTAAATATAATATTTTTTACTTGACGAAACCTGATCGTTTGGTGATTGATATGTCATCAACAAAGAGTCACGTAAATCTTCATAAACTGAAACATAATGGAAAATTAGTTAATAACATTCGCCAAAGCCGCGTTGCTAAAAAAGGAGTGTTTCGTGTAGTACTTGATCTTAACTATGCGTGTAAAGCGTCATATTTTTCATTACCGCCAATCAAACCATATGGTTACCGCTTAGTGATTGATCTAGCGCGTAAGGTTGCTACAAAAGAAAAACCACGGAAAAAAACAACAGAAAAAACAACGCTGCTAGCACCAATAATTGGTGGGCGTGATGTGATTATTGCGGTTGATGCTGGTCATGGTGGCGGAGATCCTGGTGCACTCGGAGTATATACCTACGAAAAAAATATCACCTTAAAAATTGCAATGGCTTTAAAAGAGCGAATTGATAGGCAAAAAGGCATGCATGCCTTTTTAACGCGTAGAGGAGATTATTATGTTGATTTATCTAGGCGATCTAAATTGGCAAAAAAAGGTAAGGCTGATTTCCTTGTTTCAATTCACGCAGATGGATTTTCGACCAGTAGGCCAAGGGGGGCATCGGTTTGGATCCTCTCTAATAAACGCGCAACCACAGAAGAAGTTCGGCGAATGCAACGCCATGAAATACATTCAGAATTACTTGGTGGCCACAGTATTAACCAGCAACACTCATCGTCAGAAAATTTTTTGAATTCAGCTTTCTTTGATATGTCACGATCTAATTCAATGGAAGTTGGTGCGAAGATTGGCTACTTGGTGCTTAATGAGTTGAAAAAAGTGACCTTATTGCATAAGAGAAAGCCAGTTGAAGCAAGTTTAGCTGTGCTAAAGTCGCCTTATCTTCCTTCTATTTTGGTTGAAGCTGGATTTATAACTAATCCTAAAGAAGAGAAACGACTCAATAAACGCTCATTTCAAAGGCGAATTGCAGGGGCCATTTTTCGAGGTATTTATAAGCATTTTCTGGTGTATTCTCCCTATGATTCATTATTCTCGCAGCAAAAACACATCCTTAAACATACGGTGCGCAGTGGGGAGTCGTTGTCGATTGTTGCTAAACGCTATGGTGTGAGTACATCGAAATTAAAGTCTTATAATAACTTAAAATCGATACATTTAAAAATCGGGCAAAAATTAAATATCCCAGCAAACTATAGTTTGTCTGTTAGCAAAGATCAAAAGCAAGTTGTACAAAACACTCAAAAAAAGACCATCTATCAAGCACCTCTAGCACATAAAGTGCGCCGGGGAGAATCATTGTCTATTATTGCGCACAAATATAATACCAATGTTGCTCTGCTAAAAAAATATAATAAATTACGCTCAACAAAGCTTGCTATTGGTCAGAAAATAAAGATACCTGCATCGGGTGTAAAGCCAACAGTCGACTTCAAACTCTCGAGTGTGCACAGTGTTAAAAGAGGGGAATCTCTTTCCGTTATTGCAAATCGCTACGGTAAAACAACGAAAAAGCTGCAAACGCACAATAAATTAAAATCAACAAAGCTCTCTATTGGTCAGAAAATAAAGATACCTGCATCGGGTGTAAAACCAACAGTCGACTCCAAACTCTCGAGTGTGCACAGTGTTAAAAGAGGGGAATCTCTTTCAGTTATTGCAAATCGCTACGGTAAAACAACGAAAAAGCTGCAAACGCACAATAAATTAAAATCAACAAAGCTTGCTATTGGACAAAAAATTAAAATTCCCAATGGCGTCGTTGCATTAAACCAACCAGCTCCTAAAAAAATACGTTATACAACGGTTATTTATAAAGTAAAAAGAGGGGAATCACTTTCGCTCATTGCAAATCGTTTCGGTATATCATCAAGAAAACTTAAAAAATACAATAAATTAAAATCAACATCGCTTGTTATTGGCCAAAAAATTAAAATTCCCAACGTTGTGAGCGCATTAACCACTTCTGAGGATAAAAAAATAGTTTATAAAAAAGTTGTTCATCTGGTAAGAAGAGGGGAGTCGTTATCACTTATTGCGTACTATTATGGGAAATCATTAACAGAGTTGCAAAAATATAATAAATTACGCTCGTCAAAAGTGTTGATTGGACAAAGGATAAAAATACCAAGAATGACATCAGAACTTATCAAGTATAAAGTTAATTCAGGAGAATCTTTATCTATTATTGCCAAGCATTACGGTGTAAAACTCTCGTCACTAAAATTATTTAACCATTTAAAATCGAACTCGCTTGAGATTGGGCAAGTTCTTCTAATTCCCGTTTCTTAATGTAGCTGTTCTTATGATTATTCAAGTATTGTCCACGCGCCTTGCTAACCAAATTGCAGCAGGAGAAGTCGTTGAACGCCCAGCCTCTGTTGTTAAAGAGCTGGTGGAAAATAGCCTTGATGCTGGGGCTAGGCGTATCGAAATTGATATTGAAAAGGGCGGATCAAAATGTATTCGCATCCAAGATGATGGCAACGGCGTTTGTCATGAGCAATTAACACTTGCATTAAGTAGGCATGCCACCAGTAAAATAAGCCATTTAGATGATTTAGATGCAATCTTGAGCCTAGGTTTTCGTGGTGAAGCTTTGGCGAGTATCAGTTCAGTGTGTCGTTTAACTTTTACGTCGAAACCACAAGATCAAGCCGAGGCGTGGCAAGCTATTTCTGAAGGGCGAGATATGCATGTGAACTTGCAACCGGTCGCACATCCAGACGGTACAACAGTTGAAGTGCAGGATCTTTTTTTCAATACCCCTGCTAGGCGGCGTTTTTTAAAAACAGAAAAAACAGAATTCCAGCATATTGATGAGCTTATTCGCCGTATTGCATTAAGCAGCTTTCATACTACTTTTGTTTTAAAGCATAATGGTAAAATAATTCGTCAATATCGTGCTGGGAAAACAGACGCGCAGAAAACAAAACGCCTAGCGTCTATTTGTAGTGAAAATTTTGTGCGCAGTGCCATTTATTTTAAAAATGCTGAAAATGAGTTAAAAATATCAGGTTGGGTGTCAAATAGGTTTTCTCCTCGTGCTCTTTGTGATGTGCAGTATTGCTATATTAATGGCAGGATGATCAAAGATAAATTAGTGACACATGCGATTAAACAGGCTTACGCTTATCTTTTACCAGAAGGAAAGTTTCCAGGCTTTGTTATTTATATTACTTGCCCGCCAGCAGAAGTTGATGTCAACGTTCACCCAGCAAAGCATGAAGTACGATTTCATCAAGCGCGGCTGGTACATGATTTTATTGTATCGACATTACTTATCACCTTAAATGAAAGTGATTTAACTCCTGAAAATAATAGCAAAGCGGACAATGACGATGGCATACAAAAGCTGGTATCGTCACATGTTGATCAATCATTGCCAGCAATTGTAGAGACTGCAAGCAAAAATACGCAGAGCGCATTTCTTTCGTCTTCTTATCGATCCTGTCCAGCGCAAAAAACAGCACTAGATATGGGTCGCGTTGAGGCTTATTGCGATGTTGCGGCAGGATCCTTTGCTCCGATTGCAGATATAAATAGGGGGCATAGTGCTAAGTATGGGCAGGGCAATAGCCCGTACAGTGCATTAGGCGACATTGTGTGTTTATTTGAGAATAGCTATCTTTTATTGAGGCTAAATCCAGAGCAAAAAATAATGACAACAACATCTTCTATGATGGTTTTATCATTACATGAAATGGAGAAAACCCTAAAAGAATTACAGCTTGTCAGTGCTTATCAAGATGGAGAGATCATTGCGCAACCTTTATTATTACCAGTGCGTGTTGAGCTCAATATAGCGCAGCATGAAGTACTTAGTAAGTTTGAATCTATGTTTGTACGTTTGGGATTTGTTTTTAAAACGCAAGGCAATATACTGATTGTCAACCGAGTGCCAAGCCTGCTCAGAGAAGCGCCGATGTCACCGATTGCCAGCATTATTGTCAAGCTAATTGCTTATTTATTGACGCAAGATAAGGCGGAAAATCAATTTGAGCTCATTCCATTTTGTAGCTTATTAAGCTCTTTAGCCTTACCAGAAAATGTAAAAAAGTGGGATATGACAAGTGCGTGCGCATTATTAAACCAAGCGATAAATTGCTCTAGCGAGTTACTTTTATCAAAAAACATCTTTATTGAAGCTGAACTGTCATTACTAGTGAAAGGTTTTGAGCATGCGTAAAACGGAGCAGAGTAATTCAACGGCTATTTTTTTAATGGGGCCAACGGCCTCTGGGAAAACTGAGCTTGCCATGAAATTAGCACTTGAATGTCAGTGCGAGATCATTAGTGTCGATTCTGGGCAAATTTATAGGCAAATGGATATTGGTACAGCCAAGCCGACCACTGCTGAATTACAAAAAGTACCGCACGGTTTGATAAATATCATTGATCCGCTCGAACGTTATTCAGCAGGATATTTTCGCAATGATGCACAGTCTTTAATGAAACAAATCACAGCGCGAGGTAACACACCGCTTTTAGTGGGGGGAACGATGCTTTATTATAAGGCGCTTCTTGATGGCTTATCACCACTGCCAAATGCTGATCAAGCAATACGCAGAGCAATACAAAATGAAGCGCTTGAATATGGTTGGGAGTATTTACACAAGCAATTAAAGGAAATTGATCCAATTTCAGCTAAGCGAATTCATGTAAACGATCCACAAAGGTTATCAAGAGCGCTTGAAGTTTATCGCATTTCTGGCAAAAGCATGACAGAATTAACACGGGTAAAAAGTAAAGGAATTCCTTATAATGTTAAGCAATTTGCTCTTGCGCCACAAGATAAAAAAACCTTACATGAGCGAATTGAATTACGTTTTAAATTGATGCTTGAAAATGGCTTTGAATCGGAAGTAAAAGCACTTTACCAGCGCGGTGATTTGCACCCTGAACTGCCGTCAATGCGCTGTGTTGGCTATCGACAAATGTGGGAATATTTAGCGGGAAATTTGGATCATGATGAAATGATTTTTCGAGGGATCATTGCCACAAAGCAGTTAGCAAAAAAACAAATGACATGGCTCAAAGGATGGGAAAATGTCACTTGGCTTAGTAGTAGTGATAAAAATAACTTTTCTATTATTAAAAATATTATATCATAGTCTTAATATTTAAGACTGAGATTTTTATTATTATCAAGGAACATTTAGAGTGAGACGAAACAATAGCCAGTATGGGCAGTGTTGCTTATCTAGTCTTCAGGTTAAAAAAAGTGTTGGGGGTTTATTTGTTTGATCGTTACCAAGCTGGTGAACTGGCGTTACTCGTACATGTTACTTTTTCAGAAGATGACAAAAAAGAAGATCTAGATGAACTTAAACTATTAGTTAGCGCCGCTGGCGTAAAAACGTTAGGCGTGGTGACCGGGCCACGTAAATCACCACACCCTCGCTATTTTGTGGGCACGGGTAAGGCGCAAGAAATCAAAGATGCGCTACAAACGTTACAGGCAAATGTTGTTATTTTTAATCATTCACTTAGCCCTGCACAGCAACGTAATTTAGAGGCTTTATGTGAATGTTTGGTTCTGGATCGCACGGCGCTTATTTTGGATATTTTTGCGCAACGCGCACGTACTTATGAAGGTAAGTTGCAAGTTGAATTAGCGCAATTACGACACATGTCAACGCGCCTCGTTCGTGGTTGGACACACCTTGAACGTCAAAAAGGCGGTGTGGGTATGCGCGGTCCTGGTGAAACGCAGCTTGAAACAGATAGGCGTTTATTGAGCATCCGCATAACCACTATCAAATCACGGCTTGCGAAAGTGTCAAAGCAGCGAGAGCAAGGCCGTCGTGCTCGACAGCGCAATGAAATACCTACGGTTTCGTTAGTCGGTTATACCAATGCAGGGAAATCAACGCTGTTTAATCAAATAACAGATGCAGGTGTTTATGTCGCCGATCAGCTTTTTGCAACACTCGATCCCACTCTGCGTAAAATTGATGTTGATGATGTTGGCTGTTGTATTTTAGCAGATACCGTCGGATTCATTCGTCATCTTCCACATGATTTAGTCGCGGCTTTTAAAGCGACATTACAAGAAACTAGAGAGGCCAAGCTGCTTTTACATGTTGTTGATTGTAGTGATGAAAATTATCGCGCTAATATTGATGCTGTAGATCGTGTATTAAAAGAGATTGACGCAGGAGAGGTAGCGCAACTTATTGTGATGAATAAAATTGATGCCTTTGATGATTTAACGCCTTGTATTAATTTTGATGATGAAGGCAAACCAATACGTGTTTGGTTATCGGCGCAATCAGGTGCTGGTGTAGAACTTTTATGTGCAGCACTTTCACAATTGTTAGTGGGGCAGATGCGCGTACTTGAGCTCGCTATTCCAGCGAAATATGGGAAATTACGCGCGGGTCTTTATGAACTCAATTGCATCGATAAGGAAGTTTATGATGAAAAAGGAGATTGTTTATTAACTATCCGTATTAATAATATCGATTTTTGTCGATTAATAAAACAATTTGATGGTATCGTTGAGGAATGTCTAATTTTTTGACATCTTTTGTAATGGTTTATGGAAAATTGATGTTATCATTGCAAAATCTTAACTCTAACTTCTTTAACCAAACAGTTTATTCAATCAGGAGCTGACTATGGCTTGGAACGAACCGGGAAAAAATGATCAAAAGGATCCAAACCCGTGGCAAAAGGGCGATAAAAAAGCAAATCAAGCGCCCCCAGATCTTGATGTTATTTTTCAAAAGATAAGCAACACATTTAGCAAATTTTTTGGTAAAAAATCATCTGGTGATAGTGACGGGCCATCATCAGGTGGCGGAAAATTTGTCTTTATTTCTATTATATCGCTTATTGCTATTGTGTGGTTCTTCATGGGGTGGTACACGATCAAAGAATCTGATCGCGGTGTTGTATTGCGCTTTGGTGCTTATCATTCGCTAGCTAAGCCGGGCTTACACTGGAACCCTAAGTTTGTTGATTCGGTTATTCCTATTAATGTGAAAGTATTTAGAACGATGCCAACACAAGGTTTTATGCTGACAGAGGATGAAAATCTTGTCAAAGTGGCGATGGAAGTTCAGTATCGCGTGGTTGATCCTAAAAAATACTTGTTTAGCGTCATCAATGCCGATAATAGCTTACTCGAAGCGTTAGACAGCTCTTTACGTTTTGTTATTGGTCATTCATCAATGAATGATGTTTTAACGACAGGTCGAGAAGCAGTTCGCCAGGCAACATGGAAAAAGCTTAATGAAATCATTAAGCCATACGATATGGGGATTGATGTTATTGATGTGAATTTACAGCAAACACGTCCACCAGAACAGGTTAAAAAGGCCTTTGATGATGCCATTGCTGCGCAAGAAGATGAACAGCGTTTTGTGCGAGAAGCTGAAGCATATGAACGCGCAAAAGAGCCTCTTGCACGCGGTAAAGTGAAACGGATTGAGCAGGAATCACAGGCATATAATAAAGGTGTTGTATTAAATGCTGAAGGGGAAGTTGCACGTTTTAATAAATTGTTACCTGAATACAGATTAAATCCCGAAGTGATGCGAGAGCGTCTTTATTTGGACATGATGCAAACGGTGCTTAGTCACAGTTCCAAAGTGTTGATCGATAACAAAGCAGGCGGTAATTTAACATTTTTACCACTTGATAAGTTAATGGGTAAAGCCACGCAATCACATGCAATGCCAAAAGTATCTGCAATAAAACACCCCGACAAAATAGATGATAAATCACATAGCAACACCAGTGGCAATGTGCGAAGTGGCCGTAATAGTGGGAGAGATCGCTAATGAATAAAATTCTCATTTTCATAATATTGTGTATCGTTATTCTGTTTAACAGTGTCTTTGTTGTAACAGAAGGTAGCCGTGGTCTTGTTATGCGATTTAGTAAAGTTAAGCGCGATGCAGATAAAAAGGCACTTGTTTACTCACCAGGATTACATTTCAAAATACCGTTTGTTGAAAGTGTGCGAATGCTCGATAGCCGCATTCAAACACTTGATGACAAAGCGGATCGATTTGTCACGTCAGAGAAAAAAGATTTAATTATTGATTCGTATGTGAAGTGGAAAATTGATGATTTTGCTGGTTATTACCTCGCAACAGGTGGTAATAAATTTCAAGCAGAAGCACTTTTAAAGCGTAAAATCAATAATGGGCTCAGAAGTGAAATTGGTTCTAATACCATTCAAGATATTGTTTCTGGTAAACGTGGTCTAGTTATGGAACAAGCACTTAAGCGCATGGCAAGATCGTCTGAATTAGGCATAAAAGTAATTGATGTTAGAATTAAGAAGATTAATTTACCGGATGAAGTTAGTACTAGTATTTATAAACGAATGCGTGCAGAGCGCACCGCAGTTGCAAAAGAGCATCGCTCACAAGGACGAGAGCAGGCTGAAATAATCCGTGCAAAAATTGATAAAAAAGTATCAATAATGCTGGCAACAGCGAATAAAGATGCGATAGAAATTCGTGGTAAAGGAGATGCACGAGCATCAAAAATATATGCTATTGCTTATGGAAAAGCGCCAGAATTCTATTCATTTTTACGTAGTATGCGCGCGTATGAAGCTAGCTTTGCACATAAAAGTGATGTTCTGGTGTTAAGTCCTGATTCTAAATTTTTTAAATATATGAATACAAAAAAGTGAATGAGCACGGTTGACTTTGCTGATTTAATTGTCTTCAAACGCAACCGTTTTGCTTGCATTTAGCTAGTTACATGAGCGTATATTTAAGTAATATACCCATGCGACCTCAAAATACAACGTCGGCTGCGGAATCGATAATCATAGGTAAGGCGTAACATGAGGTAATGGTTATTATCGCATCGAATGTAGTAACGCAAGGCTGCTTCTTTTCATATAAAAACCGAGTCCGGTCCCGAAGGGAGCTACTCCTTGCTTAAGTTTGCATTGTTATAAAATATCCCATGATAATAACTTCCCTTCAATTTTATGCCTCGCATATCGGCACAATTTGCGGATCTGGTATTGCATTTCGCTAGTTACATGAGAGTATATTTAAGTAATAAAATACTAATTTTTTCATGTCACGTCGAAAATAACTTAATGTTGGATAAACCCCACTTCTCAAACCTACTATTTTGTACTGGGTATTAATGCTAGCAATATTAATTGACTATTAATAAAAGCGCCTTTTATTAGCTCCTATATTAAGTGATAATCAAAATAGAGATTGAATTTTACTATTGATGTTTGTTAAAATTCATTTTTAAGTGATGGTGTAGGAAGATAATTCTGATGGGAAAAAATGTAGTAATTATTGGCACTCAATGGGGTGATGAAGGAAAAGGTAAGATTGTTGACTTACTAACGGAGCAAGCAGATTGGGTTGTGCGTTATCAAGGTGGTAATAATGCAGGGCATACACTGGTCATTAATGGTAAGAAAACAGTACTTCACCTGATCCCCTCAGGTATTCTTCGTAAAAACGTAAAATGCGTAATTGGTAATGGGGTTGTTTTAGCCCCAGATGCTCTTTTTTGTGAAATTAAAGCTCTTGAAGAGAGCGGCGTTTCAGTGAAAGATCGCTTATTAATTAGTGCCGCATGTCCATTAATTCTTGCCTATCATGTGGCTTTAGATCAGGCGCGCGAAACCTTGCTTGGATCAAAAGCCATTGGTACAACAGGACGCGGTATCGGGCCTGCTTATGAAGATAAAGTGTCTCGTCGCGCACTGCGTGTTGATGATCTTTTTAATATGGAGACGTTTGCCGTTAAATTAAAAGAAGTGATGGAATATCATAACTTTCAATTAGTAAATTATTATAAAGTTGCTCCGGTGAGTTATCATGATGTCCTTGCGCAAATGACTGAAATGGCGGATAGCTTGCTCTCCATGGTGATTGATGTAACAGATGAGCTAGATAAAGCGCGTTTACGTGGTGATAACATTTTGTTTGAAGGCGCTCAAGGCACATTGTTGGATATTGATCACGGGACTTATCCTTATGTAACATCTTCAAATACAACCTCAGGTAGTGTTGCAACTGGCAGTGGTTTTGGAACAATGCATCTTGATTATGTGTTAGGTATTGTTAAAGCTTATACAACCCGCGTGGGATCAGGTCCTTTTCCAACAGAGCTCTATGATGGTATTGATAAACTAGACGTAGTAGGTAAACATTTAGGCACTGTTGGACATGAATTTGGTGCGACAACTGGCCGTTTGCGACGCACTGGTTGGTTTGACGCCATTGCCATTAAACGTGCAGTTCAACTCAATAGTATTACGGGCTTTTGTTTAACAAAGCTTGATGTTTTAGATGGCTTAGAAGAAATAAAAATTTGTACGAGTTACAAAATGCCAGATGGAAAATTGATGGATATACCTCCGCTGTCTTGCGATGCCTATGATACTGCAACGCCAATTTATGAATCACTGCCAGGCTGGTCAGAAAGTTCATTTGGTGTAACAAACTATGATGAATTACCTGAAAATGCGCAAGCTTATATTAAACGATTAGAAGCAGTGACAGGCATACCGATAAGTATTATTTCAACAGGCCCAGATCGTCATGAAACAATGATTCAGGTTAATCCTTTTACTTAAAAAATTGCAATAACATGAAAATAAAAGTCGATTATGTTACAGATGGCGCTTTTTTATACATTAATAAACACTAGATCTCATTTCAAGCATTATTTATCTGATATATTTTATACACTTTAATCAATTTAATGGGGTATATTATGTTTAAAAAATTACTGTTAGTAAGTTTGCTAGGTTTATTGGTGGCATGCTCATCAGCAATTACTGGAGAAGATTATGGTAAAAATGTTATTGCTTCAAAAAATGATCAACAAATTGTCGGCAAAAAAATTATTCCTGTTGATTTAATTGAGCATAATTTATCACTTAAAAAATCTATTCTTTTTGTGACTGCGCACATAAATGGTGGTGATAAAAAGAATAAATCAACGATTAATTATGTGATTGAATACAGTACACCTAAATTACCTAAAGACCAATCAAAAGAAGCGGAAGATAATGTTAATAGTTATGGCATGGTGGTGCTAAATTCCGCACAAATTCCAGATAAATTAGAAGCGTTTATCAATAAAAAAAGGTTAGAGCAAGAAAAGCTGGATGAAAAGAATGAAAAAGCAAAGCATAAAGGAAAGCATAAGAAGAAAAAACCTGTCATGGATGAGCCTGAGGTAGAAAAACCAGACCTGTTAAGCCTAAACATTAAAAACGATAGTAGCGAGAGCTGTTCAAAGACTACATGCGAGGTGAGTCAAACTGTTTCGTTTGATATTGACACTCAATTATTAGAGGATGCACAAAAAAATGGTTTTGTATTTTTGTTAAAACCAAACCAAGGAGATGTTTTTATTGAAACAAAGATCCCTGCCAGTTACCTAGAAGGTTTGTTTGCACCTTCAAAATAGTTGTTTTAGCTTTATTTAAGGATAAATAAATGTTGGCGAAGATCAAACCATTCAGAGTGTTGATTGCAATTTGCGGCTTACTTTTTTCATCCCTACTATTTGCTAGTGGTGGTAAGTCATTAACTCTTGTGACTCACGGTATAGGATATGTTGCACTGCTTATTTTTGCTATCTCTTATACCTTAGTAATGCTTGAAGATGTCATACATCTTCGTAAATCTAAACCCGTGATGATTGCGGCGGGGATCATCTGGGGAATGATTGGGTTTTACTATTCTCAGCATGGAATGAGTCATGATGCAGAAAGCGCATTTAGGCATAACCTGCTTGAATATGCGGAGCTATTTTTCTTCTTATTGGTAGCAATGACCTATATTAACACAATGGAAGAGCGTCAGATTTTTGATACGCTACGCTCTTGGATGGTCAATAAAGGCCTCTCGTTGAAATCTATTTTTTGGTTAACAGGTATACTTTCATTCTTTATTTCTCCCATTGCAGATAACCTAACAACAGCATTATTAATGTGTGCAATTGTGCTAAAAGTAGGTGGAAAAAATAAGAAATTTATCGGCATTGCCTGTGCCAATATTGTTGTAGCTGCAAATGCTGGTGGCGCATTTAGCCCCTTTGGAGATATAACAACACTGATGGTTTGGCAAAAAGGAATGGTACCTTTTGGCACATTTTTCGAGCTATTTATCCCCTCTTTAGTAAACTTCTTAATACCATCGTTAATTATGAGTTTCTTTGTATCTAGTGACATGGCAGAAGGAGACGGCACAACAGCACTTCTAAAACGTGGCTCTAAACGTATTATTGTTTTGTTTTTAATTACAATATGTTTTGCTGTGTTGGGTCACTCTGTTTTAGGGATGCCTCCAGTATTAGGCATGATGACAGGGTTAGGTTTGTTACAAGTTTTTTCTTTCTATTTAGTGGAAACCCATGCAAGTTTTGTTGTGAAAGTAGAAGGAGAAGTAGAAAATGCACAAACTGTTAAAGAGATGGATGAGTTACGCGGTTTAGCCGCAGGCTCTCCTTTTAATATATTTGGTAAAGTTGCCCAAGCAGAATGGGACACCTTGCTGTTTTTTTATGGTGTTGTGTTGTGCGTTGGTGGTCTAGGGTTCATTGGATACCTTGCTTTGATTTCAAACGCAATATATGCAGATCCAGTAATGGTGACTTGGGCCAATGTTGCCGTTGGTGTGTTATCTGCAATTGTAGATAATATTCCAGTGATGTTTGCCGTACTTACTATGCAGCCTGCGATGAGCGAAGGGCAATGGTTATTGGTGACATTAACCGCAGGTGTTGGTGGCAGTCTACTTTCAATCGGCTCAGCGGCTGGGGTTGCACTAATGGGACAAGCACAGGGGATGTATACCTTTGGCTCGCATATTAAATGGATGCCGATCATTGCGTTAGGCTATGCGGCAAGTATTGTAACTCACTTATGGTTATCAGGGATGTTATAAATAAAGCGATATAACTGTACTCAAAAGCGCGAGGAGTGGCATTGCTCACCTCGCGTTTTTTTTCGCTTAAAATTTCTTTAAATGCTAAAATACGCCAGTAACTTGTACCAATTTGCATCAATAGTTACCCCGTAGGACAAGTTAACTTGTACTAATATATACTGTTGTATTTTGGTATACACCCTCAACTGTTAATGATAGGAAAATAAATGAAACTTAATGCAGAGCAAGCTGCTGCTGTTAAAATGATATCAGGACCGTGTTTGGTGTTAGCAGGAGCCGGCAGTGGTAAAACACGGGTTATTATCAATAAAATAGCTTATCTTGTGGAGCACTGTGATTATTTGGCTAAAAATATTGCGGCGTTGACATTTACTAATAAAGCGGCGCGAGAGATGAAAGAGCGTGTAAGTCATAGCCTTGGGAAACAAGAAGCGCGTGGCTTGATGGTGTCCACCTTTCATTCGCTAGGTTTAGATATTATTAAACGTGAATATAAAGTGCTGGGCATGAAATCTGGGTTTACGCTATTTGATTCTCAAGACACCATGGCATTATTAAAAGAGTTAACTCAAAAGCAACTCCAAGAAGATAGCGATTTGTTAAAAGCTTTGGCCGCGCAAATATCACAGTGGAAAAATGCTTTAATTTTGCCTCCTCAAGCGAAAAAACATGCAAGCGGTGAGAGAGATGTTATTTTTGCGCATTGTTATGATATGTATCAGCGACAGCTCAAAGCCTATAATGCACTTGATTTCGATGATTTGATTGTGCTACCAACGCTGCTTCTTAAACTCAACGAAGCAGTACGTTTGCGTTGGCAAAAGAAAATTCGCTATTTACTGGTCGATGAATATCAAGATACCAATACCAGTCAATATGAACTGATCAAAGCACTCGTTGGTGAGCGCGCGCGTTTTACTGTGGTTGGCGATGATGATCAGTCTATTTATTCTTGGCGCGGTGCAAGGTCTGAAAATTTAATGTTATTGCAAAGTGATTTTCCTCAATTAAAGGTTACTAAATTAGAGCAAAATTATCGCTCCAGTCAACGAATTTTAAAAGCGGCTAATGTTTTAATTGCCAATAATCCGCACGAATTTGAAAAACGCTTATTTAGTGAATTGGGCTATGGAGAGCAGTTAAAAGTACTTTATGCGAAAAATGAAAAACATGAAGCAGATCGTGTGGTCATGGAGTTATCAGGGCATAAGTTTATCAATGGCAGTGCATTTAAAGATTATGCGGTGTTATATCGAGGTAATCATCAAAGCCGTTTACTTGAAAAGTCTATGATGGAAAACCGTATTCCTTATAAAATAAGTGGTGGCACATCATTTTTTGCAAGAAGTGAAGTTAAAGATATCATGGCTTATTTAAAGTTGTTGGTAAATCATGACGACGATAATGCATTTTTACGCATCGTTAACACGCCGAGGAGGATGATAGGGCCAACCACGCTTGAAAAGCTAGGTAGTTATGCTAATTTACGGCAAATAGGTATTTTTGCTGCATCCTTCGAAATGGGGTTACAACAAACACTTTCAGGGAGAGGACTCGCTTCTTTACAAGCATTCACCCAATGGATAGTTGTATTAAATGAGCGCTTAAATAGCGAAGATCAAATAATAGTTGTGCGCGATTTGATTACAGATATTGGCTATGAAGACTGGTTATATGAAAGTAGCCCAAGTCCTAAAGCGGCAGAAATGCGCATGAAAAATGTTTCGATGTTATTCAAATGGATAACTGAGATGTTAAAAGGCGATGATTTAGATGAAAAAATGACGCTAGATCAAGTAGTTGCCCATCTGACATTGCGTGATGTGCTTTCACGTAATGAAGACGAAGATGCATTTGATCAAGTACAATTGATGACATTACATGCGTCCAAAGGGCTAGAGTTTCCTTATGTTTATTTAATGGGTATGGAAGAGGGTATTTTGCCGCATCAGGTGAGCATCGATGAAGATAATGTCGAAGAAGAGCGCCGTTTAGCGTATGTAGGGATAACGCGCGCCCAAAAAGAGCTGACTTTTATTGTTGCAAAAGAGCGCAATCAATACGGGGAAATAATAAACCCGACACCTAGTCGTTTTTTGTTAGAGTTACCCCAAGATGATTTAAATTGGGAAAGTGGCCCAGTGATAAAAACAGCGGCGCAGAAAAAAACTCTTGCCAAGAAAGGCATGGCTAGCCTGCACGCACTATTTGAGTGATATCAACAATAACAGTAAAGCGTTGTTTAATCTTAAATGGTATAAAACGCGCCACTGCCTGTTATGTTAGCAACAAGATCTTAAAATGTCCTCCGTGTTGGCTCATTTTTTATCTAGCATGCGAGGCGACTCAGTGTCATTACTCTTGGGTGGTGATGACTGCGAGAAATGAATTTTATCGTCAGCAACATAAACCGTTATTTTTTTATGCTTTTTCAGTCTCTTTGAAATCACTTCTGATGCAAGTTTGTTTTCCAGTAGCTGTTGAATGGCTCGCTTGAGTGGTCTTGCTCCGTAAAGTGGATCGTAGCCAGCGTGTACAAGGAATTTAATCGCGTCAGCAGTAAATGTTAACAAGTAATCTTGCGCTTTTAAGCGTTTTTGTAATTTACGCAATTGAATATCCGCAATTGATTTAATGTGCTTTTCATCCAATGGATGGAAAACAACCGTTTCATCAATGCGGTTTAAAAATTCAGGCTTAAAGTGATCGCGTAACACCTCGAGTAATTTGGATTTAATCTCACTATATTCGGAGTCATGATATGATTGGTGAATAATTTCTGATCCAATATTGGACGTCATAATAATAACTGTATTTCTAAAATCAACCGTTCTACCCTGTCCATCTGTTAATCTCCCGTCATCGAGCACTTGCAATAAGATATTAAACACATCAGGATGCGCTTTTTCAATTTCATCAAGCAAGATAACAGAATAAGGTTTACGACGCACAGCTTCTGTTAAATAGCCGCCTTCTTCATAGCCAACATACCCAGGCGGAGCACCAACTAATCGTGCGACAGAGTGTTTTTCCATAAACTCGGACATATCAATGCGCACCATATTATCTTCACTATCAAATAAAAAGTTGGCCAGTGCTTTACACGATTCTGTTTTGCCAACACCTGTTGGTCCAAGAAATAGAAAAGATCCAACGGGACGATCTGGATCGCTTAACCCTGCACGACTTCGTCGAATGGCATTTGATATCGCATCAATAGCTTCATTTTGTCCGATCACCTTAGAATGCAATTGTTTTTCCATTTGCATTAATTTGTCACGATCACCCTGTAACATTTTTGCAACGGGGATGCCTGTCCAGTGCGCTAAAATTTCTGCAATTTCATTTTCTGTTACGCGATACTTTAACAGTGTCATTTCTTTCATTTCAGCTTGGATAGCTAAATCAAGTTGCTTCTCTAATTGAGGGATCTCGCCGTATTGCAACTCCGACATGCGCGCTAAATCTGTACTACGGCTTGCCGTGTCTAATTCTAAACGGGAGTGTTCTAATTTTTCTTTAATATTTTGCGTCTCAGAAAGTGCCGCTTTTTCAGTTTCCCAAACTTTATCGAGTATTTCAAATGAACTGGTCATTTCTAATAAGTTTTTTTCTAATAGTGCTAAACGTTTAAGGCTTGCTGCATCCTTTTCATCTTTAAGCGCTCGTTGCTCAAGTTTTAATTGGATTATTTTACGTTCTAATTTATCTAAGCTTTCTGGTTTAGAATCCATTTGTAAACGGATGCTTGAAGCGGCTTCATCAATTAAATCAATCGCTTTATCGGGTAATTGTCGATCAGAAATATAACGATGAGAAAGGGTTGCCGCAGCAACGATGGCTGAATCGGTTATTTCCACTTTATGATGTAATTCATAGCGCTCTTTTAACCCGCGCAATATTGCGATAGTATCTTCAACGGTTGGCTGATCGACGATAACTTTTTGAAATCGACGTTCAAGTGCCGCATCTTTTTCAATATACTGGCGATATTCATCAAGTGTAGTTGCACCAACACAATGCAACTCACCACGGGCTAATGCAGGTTTAAGCATATTACTAGCATCCATAGCACCATCACCTTTTCCAGTGCCGACCATAGTGTGCAATTCGTCGATAAATAAAATTATCTGTCCTTCTAATTTATCAAGCTCTTTTAATACAGATTTTAAGCGCTCTTCAAATTCACCTCTAAATTTTGCCCCTGCAACTAAAGAGCCTAAATCTAACGATAAAACCCGTTTGTGTTTCAATCCTTCTGGCACTTCCTTGTTAATAATGCGCTGGGCTAATCCTTCAACAAGGGCTGTTTTGCCCACCCCCGGCTCACCAATAATCACTGGATTATTTTTTGTTCTGCGTTGTAATACCTGGATCATTCTTCGAATTTCATCATCTCGTCCAATAACAGGGTCGAGCTTGCCAAGCTCTGCGCGCTCAGTTAAATCAATGGTGAACTTTTTTAGTGAGCTATCTTTACCTTCTTCATCTTCATCTGTCTTTTTATTTGCACGTACTTTTTTTATTGATTTTTCAATCTTTCTTGTAGTTAAACTTAAATTTTTAAGTATTTCACCCAGTGCTCCTTTATCATCACAAGAAGCTAGCAAAAATACTTCACAAGATATCTGCTGTTCATTGGCTTTTTGTGTATATTTATCACAGATGTTAAATAAAAGACTCAACCCATTAGATAGTTGAAGATCGCCATTGTCGCCCGATACTTTGGCAGTTCTATCTAACTCGCCCATTAATTGCGAGCGCAGGTAATTCATATCAACATTCAAATCAGTTAAAATCGAGCATACCATTCCATCTTCTTGATTAATAAGTGATAGCATAACGTGTGATGGATCAATAAATTGGTGATCATAACCCAGTGCTAATGATTGAGCATCGGAAATCGCCAATTGAAATTGAGGGTTTAATTTATCTTGTCTCATAATATTCTCCTTTGTTAGAATAAACATGGGTATTTAATAGACCATTTTCAAGGAGCATCGCCCTTAATAAATGTTAAATTGAATATATTAATCTAATGAGTTAAAAGAAGTTTTTGCCCGTGACTTTTCTCTGATCTCATCTGTTGTTGTTTTTCTTTATTCGATCCAGATAAGTGTTGCCATGCGTCCCGTTTTTCCATCTCGTCGATAAGAATAAAAAAGATCTGGATTTTTAAATGTACAAAGATCACTGTGGGTTATTTCAGATATCTGTAATGGAGATAATCGCTGATATGCTAATTGTTGTAAATCAGCAAGCCAACAATCACCAAAGGCGCGAAATGCAGTTGTCGCTTGCGAATTTCTGCTGATAAATTCATCGCGGACATCATCACCAACTTCAAAAGCCTCACGACCAATACAAGGTCCGAGCCAAACCAGCAAATCTTTCGTTGCAATATGATTTTTTTGGCAAATAGTAGCAAGCGATTTTTCTATAATACCATCACATAACCCACGCCAGCCAGCATGAATGGCGCACACAAAAGAGCCTGATTTATCTGTAACTAAAACAGGCAAGCAATCGGCAGTCATGGCAATACAAGGTTGATTTTTTGTTGATGTCCATACTGCATCAGCAGGTAATTCAATTGCTTTAGTTATAGGTGGCAGTTCCAATAAAGTAGTGCTATGAGTTTGATTTAACCAGTAAAGGTCATTCTTAAATGAAAAGTGTTTTGCTAATGAGCGACGGTTTTCAAGCACTAGATCAGTATCATCGTTTATATGAATTGCTAAATTAAGCCCTTGATAAGCACCTTTACTGACGCCATTTAAGCGGGTTGTTGAAACAGCTTTAATGTGCGCTGGTGCGGTCCAGTTTGGGGTAATAAATTTAAATGTGTTCATGGGTTATTTCTCGTAGCAAATTGTATCTTCTCGAAGGACGCGTGCAAGCTCGATCATATCATCTGGTGTGGGTGCATGCCACTCCATGACTTCGCCAGTCATCGGGTGAGTTAGAGATAACATGGTTGCATGCAATGCTTGACGTTTAAAGGTACGTAAGGTTGTTTTTAGTGTTTCATTAGCCCCTTTTGGTGGACTAGGCCTACCACCATAAACAGGATCTCCAATAAGAGGATGTCCTAAATGTGCCATGTGCAGACGTATTTGGTGAGTACGGCCTGTTTCTAAGCGTAAACGTAATCGAGTATGTGCACGGTATTTTTCTGCAACACGATAATGTGTGACTGCGTGTTTACCGCCAACAGGATTGACAGCCATTTTGATACGGTTTACTTTATCACGATCAATCGCGGCTTCAATTTTTCCGCCAGCAGTAAAGCTTCCTGTTGCAATAGCATCGTATTCACGCGTTATGTCGCGCGCTTGTAAGTTTGCGACTAAGTGGGTTTGTACCGGGACTGTTTTAGCGATAACCATTAACCCCGTGGTGTCTTTATCTAATCGGTGTACAATGCCAGCGCGTGGCACTTTAATAATATCAGGATAATAATACAATAGCGCATTAAGCACTGTGCCATCTGGATTACCCGCACCAGGATGAACTACTAAGCCTGCGGGTTTGTTAATCACTAAAATATCATCATCTTCATAGATGATATCGAGCTTTATGTCTTGTGCTTTAAAAACAACTTCATCTTCTAATACAGCATTTATTTCTAGTAGCTGACCAGTATAAACTTTTTCGCGTGGGCGGGATACTACCTCACCATCAATTTTTACGAGACTTGCTAAGATCCAGTCTTTAATGCGGGTACGTGAATAATCTTTGAACAATGCAGCAAGTGCTTGATCTAAACGCATGCCTAATTGTTGATCAGTAACGTTTGCAGTTAGGGTTAACGCTTGGCTCATATTTTATTCTCTTTGTGATGTATTTTATCAAATATTAGTATATATTGCCACATTTTTGGCTGATTGACTTTTCTTTTTTCTAGGATAAAAGGTACTCTGTGCTAGGATCTATTGATCTTTCATGGTTGTTTTTGAAGCAGTTTATCGGGTATATAGGATATTATGGAATAAAAATAGTTAACTAAGTTTGCTATTCTGGTTTCTTTTAACGCGTGTTGCTGCTTGATTTGCTCTTTTAGCGTCGATCTCAACCGCGCATTTTGCATGATAACTGGTATATTCCTTGCGAACTGCAAAAATGCTTTTAGATTGCAGTGAAAATTAAATCAACAAAGATCAACAGGCACTGGTATACTTCAATTTTCTCAGAATGAAGTGATTTAACTTTAATTTGACTTTAATTTGACTTTAATTTGACTTTAGCAAGATCTTCCACATTTAACGGATATAGTACCACTTATGAAAAACTTCATCAGACTAATAATAACTTCTCTGTTTATTGTTTTATTAACAACAGCTTGCTCTTCAAAAAAGAATGAAAAACCTAAAGTTCCTGATAAACCAGCTAGCGAACTTTATGCGCAAGCTCAAAAAGAATTACAGGAAGCTAGTTTCGAGAAAGCAACAGATGTACTTGAAGCACTTGATAACCGCTACCCTTTTGGCCCTCATTCGCAGCAAGTGCAATTAGATCTTATTTATGCTTATTATAAGCGTGATGATAGCGCACTTGCACTTGCTAATATTGATCGTTTTATGCGTTTAAATCCGACTAATCCAAATTTGGACTATCTCTATTATCTTCGCGGTTTAACACATATGGCGGAGGATAAACAATTTTTTCAAAATTTATTTGGAGTAGATCGTTTCAATCGAGATCCTCGTTACGCTTTGCAAGCATTTAACGATTTCGCACATTTAATTCGATATTATCCAGATAGCCATTATGCAAAAGATGCCAGACTACGTCTTATTTTCATTAAAAACAAACTGGCGAAGTATGAAATAGCCATTGCCCAATGGTATATTAAACGCAAAGCTTATATCGCGGCAATTAATCGCGCTAAAATTGTATTGAATAATTATCCAGATACCAAGTTAGTAGCGCCTGCGTTAGAAATAATGATTGAAGCCTATGACGCACTAGATTTAAAAGTGCCAAAAGCGAATGCATTGGCTGTATTAAAGCTTAATTACCCGAAAAATGGCACTGTAAAACATGCTGAACGCTGGTGGGATCCTCGCAATTGGGTCTAAAAATAGCAATTTATTGCTGAGTTGTTATCGGCAAAAGACACTAACGTAAACCCAGATAGGTTGTTATAACCCGTAAGGTTGAAAGGTTATTTTTTGTCATTGGTAATGGTTGAATTTGTATTTTTTGAGCGCTAGATTAAGTTGATTTTCTGCTTTTTGTGGTTTAAATTCTTGGTATAAAAGATCTTTTTGTTTGTTAGACATCGGTCTCTTTGACTTTTCAATGAGCTGATCAAAAATAGCTTTTGTTGTATTTTGTCCAATGGCAAGTAACACACATAAATTATCTCTACCTGCAATTTTCACAATATCTGTTTTCAGTGCTGTCGTGCCATTGAGCGTTTGTTGAGTTACTTGCTTGTTGACGCTTGAAAACGTAGTGTCCGATTGTGAGCCCTTTGCACGTGGATTTGCAATTTTATTTCGGTAGGTTTTATCCATTACACTGACACGCGTCTCGATACGTTGCGCTAATGATACCCGTGCATTTGCCAAGGCATGTTGTTTATCAATAGACATGTTGCCTGAAAACGATACACATTCAGAGACTGCAATACCGTCTTTTGCTTGCGGGTTTAAAATCCATGTGGGTATTTCACCAATCGATGTATTCTCTACAGATTGACTTGAGCACCCTACTAAAAACGCGATAGAAAATAAACTGATTAAATTCAATTTAAAATACATATTTTACTCTCTTTTTTTTTTGCGTAAGATTGATAAATTATCTTAATGTCTCATGGGCATACACTCATAAGTTATCTAAAAATATAAAGTAAGCAAGAAAAATCGAGCACAAATGCGACGTTGCATGGATATAAATTAATCTGTAAATTCAGGATATGCTTCCATACCACAGTCGATAATATCCATACCGAGTGCTTCACCTGCAGCGGTTACTCTAAGGCCAATGGTGGCTTTAATAATAAGCCATACAATGCCAGATGCCACAAATACAAATCCAGCGATGATGGCAGCTCCGTATAGCTGTGATGTAAACGAAGCCTCTTTATTACTCAGTGGTACAATTAATAAACCAAACAACCCACACACGCCATGAACTGATAACGCGCCAACTGGATCATCTAATTTTAATTTATCAAATGCGATAATACTGTAAACAACAAGTACACCTGCTAGGGCGCCAATAGCGGTTGAAAATAAAGGCGATGGAGATAATGGATCCGCTGTAATTGCAACCAATCCTGCTAAGGAGCCATTTAGAATGACGGTTAAATCCGCTTTTCCCCATTTTAATTTACTGATAATTAATGCAGCAATCGTAGCTGCACATGCACTTGCATTGGTATTAACAAAAATACGTGCGACCGCTGAGGCGTTTTTTGCATCTGAAAGCATTAATTGCGAACCACCATTAAAACCAAACCATCCCATCCATAAAATAAAGGTTCCTAAGGTGGCTAATGGCATATTTGATCCTTGGATGGGATGGATACTACCATTTTTACCATATTTACCTTTACGCGCACCAAGCAATATGACGGCTGCTAATGCGGCAGATGCGCCAGCTAGATGTACAACACCTGATCCAGCAAAGTCTTTAAATCCAGCGGTGTTTAAAAAGCCACCACCCCATGCCCAATAACCTTGAATAGGATAAATAAAACCAGTTAACAATATTGAAAAAGTAAGGAAAGACCAAAGCTTCATCCGCTCGGCGGCAGCTCCAGAAACAATCGACATTGCCGTTGCAACAAAGACAACTTGAAAGAAAAAATCTGCAGCGAGAGAATGAGTCGCGCCTTTTGCTTGTGTACCAATTAATGTGGCGAATGAAGGTAACCAACCACCGGGGCTATTATTGACATACATAATGTTATAACCAACGAATAAAAACATCGTGCAAGCAATAGCGTAAAGGGTAATATTTTTAGTTAAAATTTCTGTGGTATTTTTAGAGCGAACAAGCCCAGCTTCAAGCATTGAAAAACCTGCGGCCATCCACATAACAAGTACACCCGACATTAAAAAATAAAAAGTATCTAGTGCAAATTTTAATTCAGCAACTGTATGCTCCATTGTGATGTCCTTATCAATATTATTTCTCAAACAAAATGAAATTTTAGCACGTTTGTGGTGAATAATTAACCATCAGATGTATTAATATACTAGATACACCCACAAAAATGATTTATTATGTTCGAAAATGCAAATTTGAAGTTGTTGCGGCTATACAAATTAAGCGTTAAGGTATAATATTTAACATCTTAAATTTAAGTATGCCATTTCTAAATTGGAAGCGTCTTATGTCAATGACAGTAATTATTCTTACTGGTTAAAATGAGCAATTTTGTGTTGGAAGTTTTGGAAAAGAAACAACCCTTAAAGATTTTAAAGTCTTTAATTAAATGCGACGGTAGATGATTAACCTAGTTCATCACTATCACTGTAGCAACTTCCACATCGAATGAACTCATTTTCTCTGGAGAATAGTTATAAGCCAACTGACTGACATCAAAATCAACTAAAATCATTTTAAAATTTTAAAGGTACTATCTATGAAAAAAATAGGCTTATTGCTTATATCTTTAATGCTGAGCTTAAGCGTTTTTGCTGCCCCGCATGTTGTTCCAACGGTACCAACTATTGCGGCAAAAGGTTTTGTGCTGGTTGATTATGATTCTGGAAGGATACTTGCAGAAAAAAATGCTGACACACGATTAGAGCCAGCTTCGTTAACAAAAATGATGACAAGCTATATCATTGGGCATGAATTAAAAGTAGGAAATATAAAGCGTTCTGATAAAGTCACAATTTCTAAAAAAGCATGGTCTAAAAACTTTCCTGATTCATCAAAAATGTTTATTGAAGTAGGTAAAAAAGTCAGCGTTGATGATTTAAATCACGGTATTATTATTCAATCGGGAAATGACGCGTGTGTGGCAATGGCTGAGGATATTGCTGGTAGCGAAGATGCATTTGCTGATCTTATGAATGCATGGGCGATTAACTTGGGAATGAAACACTCTCATTTTGAAAATAGCCATGGCTTGCATGCAAAAGATCATTATACTACACCTGCTGATATGGGGATTTTAGCAAAAGCAATTATTCGCGACTTACCTGAAGAATATAAAATCTACAGTCAAAAATCATTTACATACAACGGGATTAAGCAATACAATCGCAATGGCTTGTTGTGGGATAAAAATTTACATGCTGACGGTATGAAAACAGGGCATACTAGCGATGCAGGTTATAGCCTAGTTGCATCGGCAAAAAAAGATGGAATGCGTTTAATCAGTGTTGTGATGGGCACAAAATCAGAATTAGCCAGACAAGTTGAAAGTAAAAAGTTATTAAACTGGGGTTTTCGTTTCTTTGAGACAATTAAACCCGCAACGGCTGGGAGTAAACTTGACACAGAAAAAATCTGGATGGGGACAAAAAACACCATTAATTTAGGAGTTGGCGTTGATACGCCAATAACACTGCCGCGAGGCCAAGCTAAGCACCTTGTAACAGAAATCATCATTAAAGGTTATTTGCGTGCTCCCATTATGAAAGGCGCTAAAGTGGGTAAAATAACTTACTCCCTTGATGGTAAACAAGTTGCCTCATTTGATTTAATTGCGCTTGAAACAGTTGAAAAAGGAAGCATTTTTAGTCGCTTCGTTGACTATATTAAATTGCTATTTATTAACTGGTTTGGTTAATAGCAATGGCATTAACTTAATAAGTAAATCTTGGGTAGATGAACTAGTCAATTCAAGGTGCAAATTACAGTCGTTTGAGTGATTAACGTGGTTAATCATCATTAAATAATTAAATTAAAGACTTTAATTCTTTAATGACTGCCACCTTGACAAGACTTTAAGTACAAAAGTAATTCATTTTAAGATACTTTTAAAGTACTCTGTGGTCTTTATAGCTTATCACTAACTTAATGCTAGCCTTTAAATGCTAAAGGGTATCATGGGTAGAGCTCTCCTTAAAAATATTTTTAGTGATAATAAAGGACATTAATTTATTTTTGTATATTAGGCATAAAAATGGCATTAACGACACATTTTGATGAGTTACTTGATTTTCCATGTATTTTTGCATTTAAGGTGATGGGAGTGAATGAGCCTGAATTGGTAGTACAAGTACTTGAGGTGATTCAAAGATTAGCACCTGGAGATTATGCGCCACAAATAAAACCTAGCTCGAAAGGAAATTATTGCGCTTTTAGTTTGCCGATTAAAGTCACGGATAAGGGGCATATAGAGTCTATTTATACCGAGCTAAATCAGCTTGAACTTGTTCGACACGTTTTATAGAAAAATGACTAAAGATGCCTCACAAGCTCTCAATATTCGCTATCTAGGTTTGCAAGATTACCAGCATATCTGGCAAAAAATGAGTGATTTTACAACGCATCGGACGGCTGGTACAGCAGATGAAATATGGATCCTTGAACACAGTGCTGTTTTTACACAAGGTTGTGCAGGAAAAGCTGAGCATTTATTAAAAAGTACTGATATTCCAGTGGTAAAAAGTGATCGAGGCGGACAAATTACCTATCATGGACCTGGTCAAATCATTGTTTATTTACTGATTGATTTGCGTCGTCAGCAAATAAATGTACGCTCTTTAGTGTCCATTATAGAGACATCGATTATCAATTTATTAAGCGCGCATGACGTTATCGCGGTTGCAAAAGCAGATGCTCCTGGCGTGTATGTTAATGGGAAAAAAATAGCCTCTTTAGGGCTTAAAATAAGAAAAGGATGTTCGTTTCATGGATTGGCACTTAATGTCGATATGGATTTAGCCCCTTTTTTATGCATAAACCCTTGTGGTTATGTCGGGCTTGAAATGACACAATGTAAGCAAGAGGGTATTAATAGTACCACTCAAGAGCTTTCCACTTTACTTGTTAAACATATTACTGAGCAATTAACGTATTCAAAAATAGAGTGTTTTTTTCATGAAAAATAAACCAATACAGATGGCAGCTGGCGTAAAATTACGTGATGCAGATAAACTTGCTCATATTCCAATCAAGGTGATACCATCTGACCGCAAAACGATATTAAAAAAACCACCGTGGATGAAAATAAAACTCCGCGCTGACAACACACGGGTATCTGAAATAAAAAAAGCGCTGCGTAAAAATAACTTACATTCAGTGTGTGAAGAGGCATCTTGCCCAAATTTAAACGAATGCTTCAATCACGGTACGGCTACCTTTATGATTTTAGGGGCTATTTGCACACGTCGTTGTCCATTTTGTGATGTTGCTCACGGTAAGCCGTTACCTGTTAATGAATCAGAAGGCGTTAAATTAGCTGAAACGATCCGTGAAATGCAGCTCAAATATGTGGTAATCACTTCTGTTGATCGTGATGATCTTCGAGACGGTGGCGCACAACATTTTGCTGATTGTATTCGAGAAATTCGATTATTAAATCCTGAAATAAAGATTGAAATATTAGTCCCTGATTTTAAAGGCCGTATGGAGAAAGCGTTAGATTGTTTTAAAAATGATTTGCCAGACGTGTTTAACCATAATCTTGAAACGGCTCCTCATCTTTATAAGCAAGTTCGCCCTGGAGCGGATTATAAATGGTCTTTAAAATTGCTCAGAAAATTCAAAGAGCAACATCCTGAAATACCAACAAAATCAGGGCTAATGGTGGGGTTGGGAGAAACAAATCAAGAAATAGAAGCGGTTATTACTGACTTGCGTGAAAATGGCGTTACTATGCTGACATTAGGACAATATTTACAACCGAGTCTTGATCATCTTGCTGTTGAACGTTATGTGAGCCCCGCAGAGTTTGATGAAATGGGCGGCATGGCAAGATCAATTGGATTTGAACATGCCGCGTGCGGACCGTTTGTGCGTTCATCGTATCATGCTGATTTACAAGCGGCTGGCGGGGAAGTTAAGTAATACTAATGACTGTTAATCATTTCTCAAACTTAATGGCATGGGCATTTGAACTTATACCCATGTGATGATCGAAATGCAAAATCAGCAAGGCAAATTGTGCCGATATTTGATGCCTAAAATTGAAGTATAGTTATTATCGTGGTAGATTTTATAACAATGCAAACTTAAACAAGGAGCCTTGCCAGTTGGTGCTGGGCTAGGTTTTTAGATGAAAGGAAGCAGCCTTGCGTTGCAACATTCGATGCGTACGTCCACATTACCTCATGCTGCGCCTTACTCTGATTATCTAGTTCGTGCCTGACGTTGCATTTTTTTGTTGCATGGGTATATACGAGACGTTGCGTATTGATATTCACATGGAGATAAGACTTCAAACATCAGTGGGGATTTTATTGGACGACTTCGTCTTCTAAAAGTGTTATCAGCTGTGCATTTTCAAGTAGCGCAGGATCATTGATTAATCCAAATGATTGCCACGTACCATCTGCCTCTGGTGTACCTACATCACGAGGGTGGCCATTGCCGAGTTTATAAGGTTTATCTGCTTGAAATAGTTGACTGTTATAAATAACAAAAGCCCCTTTTTTATAGCCCATCTTCGGCTCAAAGTAGATAACATTATTACTATTTAGTAATGAAACGATGATACCTGCTAGGCCGTTTGGATCGCTACCTCTTGCCCCAGACAATATTAAAAAAGGATTAATTTGTTCAATGTGCTGATAAGTATGCACTTGGTTTGTAGCTCCTTTCCACGTAATTGCGATTTCCACTTCAAACAGTGTGTCACCCGCATTCTGTTCAAAAACAAGAGTATTACAATTTGATCCTACTGCCACATCAAGCCTTACAACTGTCCATTGAAGTGCAAAGGTTGTCATTCCTTTTGTAATGTCTTCTGTTTTTCCATTTAGATCACATACAGCATCGATGATGCCGTTATTAACAATATTTCCATCTGCATCAATATCATCAATAAGCGCAAACTTTAGCACATTTGCCATTTTTTCTGTTGCTAGATCAAATGAAGCTTTATAAGCAACATTGTCCCTGTTTTGTTCAATCACCATTTTTTGTAAAGCATAAACACTCACCGAGGCGATACTGACAATAAATAGTCCAATTAAAATTTCAACGAGCGAAAAACCACTGGAATGAGATTTTTTCATTAAAAATCCCTCCATGTACCTTCAACTACTCTGTAATGACTACCAGTCGCACCCATGCCTATTTTGTTGTAAAGCTCATTTAAAACCGTTCGGTCAAATCGCACAGAAAAATGCTCTTTTGTTCCCTTACTATCGGTTTTATCATAACCATTAGAAGAGCAGTTATATTCACTGAGCAAAGCACCATTTACACGCAGCCCTCCCATTGAGACACTGTTTGAGAGCGGCTTATTATTTGCGTCTAGTTCAGGTAAGAAGTAAGCAATTCCTACCACTGAAGCACCTGTATTAGGGGCGGTAATAAAAGTTCCACCTTCAATTAATACAACTTTAGGAGACGCAACTGATCCGATTGTGAAACGTTTATTTTCGGAATATAAACTACCAGTGGCATCTGCTTGCGAAATATCGCAGTTACCTTTAATGTAAATAAGTGTGTGCTGATCTGTAACTGCTTCTAAAAGAGATGAACATGATCCAGAAGCTTCATTGCTCATATCAATAAAAAAGGTGGTCGCAGTTTCTGAAGAAGAGGCAGAAGCTTCAATGAGAGCCATTGTCGTTTGTGTGTGCTCAACCCCAAATGTTTTTTCAAAAAGAGATTTGGGAGCCGATGTTGTTGAAGCTAATCCTAAAGAATCAAAAAAGGCGCTATCATCAGTATCAGATGTCTCTCCCCAATTCCCATCGTTATCATTATTTTCATCAACAGTACTTCCATTAAGCAAAGCACTTTGAGAAACGATATTGCTCTTGTAGTTTCCACCATTTTCAGGCGTTACATTAATGGCAACACCATCTAAATTAATAGGCACGCCATCAGCGTTAACTTGCAGTGATTTGTTTGACGTAACCGCAGCGCCCATGCAAACCGCATCGAGATATCCAGGTGAGTCTTGATCTGTAATAGGCGCTGATGGATCATATTCCATGGCACCTGGGTTGCTCACTAGAATATTATTTGCAATATTACCTGATGAAACACAATTTTCAGTACTTACACCTTCACATCCATCATTAAGTGATGCACTTGCATTTAAATTAAGGGCGCCATTGAGTGATAACGGAGCATCAGGCACATTAAAGTCAATTGCATAATCGACCTTTACTTGAATATTTTTTTTTGCAGTGCCATCGGTTGATTTACCTTGTGATTCGATTAATAAACGGCCATTAAATTCTTTCGATACTTTTACCTTGTAATGGTTATTTATAGAGCTGTATTCATATGGGGCGGTGTAAAGAGCGGCAAGAAATTCTCTGGCAACCTGTGCGTTATCCAATTTACTTAAAACAAGGTTCACACCTGATTCTGCATTGGCAAAGGCTTGTTGATTTCGGTAATTATTAGCAATAATTTGATTATCTATAAGCTGTGTGGAAGCCATTTTAACGCTAAATGCGATGCTTGCAATACTTAACAATAAGGCAGTTGTAAGCACTGCAAATCCTTTGTTAGATTTAATATTAAGCATAAATTTTCTTTTTTTAAAAAATGAGAACACATTTTTAAGTTTAGGACAAAACCACTAGAAGTAAAGTGCGATCAGCTGCGAAATATCCTTATAAATTGGGTTAACATAGCAGTTATATCGGTGATGCAATGGCAATAAGTCACTTATCAATATGACCTGAGATATGGTAATGCAGGGTTCTGATGTGATATTTCTAAAAGGTACATTTGTAATCTATTTAATAGTTTGTATCACTTTTAATTTTAAGATAACATACTAGTTAAGAATAAGAGTAATAATTATGCGTATCAATTTTATTGTTGAAAATACGTTATTCTTGCCTTGCATGCAGTTATTTTACTTGACTAATATTGGTAGGCAAATTTACTATAAATTGTTATCACATCGAAAATTAAAGGGAATGAAATGAAAAAATGGATCCTGTTCGCGATACTCTTTGCTGTATTATTTTTTGGGTCAGTGATCGGTTTTAATATGTTCAAAGAACAAAAAATAAAAGAATTTCTAGCTGCTCGTCCTATCCCTGTATTTTCAGTGACAGCGATAACTATCAAAACAAAAAATTGGTTACCTCATCTGAGTGCTATTGGTTTCATTGAGCCAAAGAAAGGCGTAGGGATAGCTAATGAAGTTGCGGGCACTGTTATTAATATTAATTTTAAATCTGGGCAACAGGTTAAAAAGGGTCACATACTCATTTCACTTGATAGCAGAGTTGAACAGGCTAACCTAAAAGAAGCCGAGTCAAAACTTCCCGCTGTCGAGCGTAACTACAAGCGTTTGGGAATTTTACTTAAAAAAGGCTCTGTTGCTCAAGGAGAATTCGATGACGCCAAGGCGAATTTTGATGCTTTGAAAAGCAAAATAGTAGGTTTGCAAGCTTCTATCAATCTACGCAATATTGTTGCACCTTTTGATGGTATTGTTGGCTTGAGAAATGTGTACATGGGAAGCTATCTAGCCGTAGGGACAAAGGTTACTCGTTTAGAAAACTTAAATAAAATGCTTTTGCGCTTTACGATTGCCCAAAATGATTTAAATAAAATACATATTGGTCAAAAAATGAAGATTGTTGTTGATGCTCGACCTAACACGTTATTTAGCGGTATTATTTCAGCGATTGAGCCAGCTGTAAATTATCAAAGTGGTGTTATTCAAGTGCAAGCAACGATTCCTAATGAATCACAAATTTTGCGTTCTGGCATGTTCGCTAAAGCTAGCATTTTACTGCCAATTAAAAAAGATCAAATCACCCTTCCTGAAACAGCAATTACCTATACGTTGTATGGAGAAACGGTTTATATTCTGACGAAAAAAACCGATAAAAAGAATAAAACATTTCTACAGGCCAAGCAAAAAATAGTAAAATTAGGAAAAAGTCAAAATGGTGAAATACATGTCTTAGACGGCTTAAGTAAAGGCGATCTTGTTGTCACTAGTGGTCAGGTACGTTTAAGTAATGGTGTACGTGTGAAAATAGTCAAATCCGATATTTTAAATAAACCAGCTAAAATTCCAGCGTTATAAACATAAGGATATCTGATGAAATTTACTGACATTTTTATACGTAGGCCTATTTTAGCAATATCGCTGAGCTTGTTGATTGTGCTTTTGGGGCTACAAGCTTTAACAAAAATGCAGGTACGTGAATACCCAAAGATGACAAATACGGTGATAACCGTTTCAACTTCTTATTACGGTGCCAATGCTGATACTATACAGGGTTTTATTACTCAACCGCTAGAGCAAGCGATTGCCCAAGCAGACAATATCGACTATATGACATCAGAGAGTTTTATGGGCAGGTCGAGTATCGTTGTTCACATGAAACTAAATACTGAGCCCAATGGTGCATTGTCCAACATTCTGGCAAAAGTTAATAGTGTGCGATCTCAATTGCCAAAAGACGCCGAAGATTCAACACTTGATTTAAGCACTGGCGCATCTTCTTCAGTTATCTATCTTACATTTTCAAGTACAGATCTAAACTCGAGTCAAATCAATGATTACCTTGAACGCATTATAAAGCCAAAGTTATTTGGTGTTAACGGCGTTTCTAAAGTTAGTTTATATGGAGGTACAAATTTTGCGCTTAGAATATGGCTAGATCCAGAGCGTATTGCAGGGTTTGGCTTAAACGCCAGTGATGTTGTCGCGATATTAAGAGCCAATAATATTCAATCTGCGGTAGGACAGGCGGTCGGTTATTATATCCTTTTTAATGGTAATGCAGCAACACAAATATCGAATGTTGCGCAATTATCAAAGGTAGTTGTGGCAACAAAAGAAAATGGCAGAATTATTTATCTTAAAGATATTGCGCGTATTTCATTGGCAAAAAGCCACGATATTTATCGGGCAATGGCAAATAGCAAGGAAGCAGTCATTGTTGCAATAGATGCGTCCCCAACGGCAAATC
Source organism: Bathymodiolus brooksi (assembly GCA_963680875.1). Lineage (NCBI taxonomy): Eukaryota > Metazoa > Mollusca > Bivalvia > Mytilida > Modiolidae > Bathymodiolus > Bathymodiolus brooksi. Next base: position 1,984,430 of record CAVMGF010000075.1, read on the forward strand.
CGCTCAACATCACAGCAGGTGTCCGCAAATTATTGCCAGAATTCTCTAAAAACATGCCCAGTTCAATTAAAATGAATGTTTTGTACGATTCAACTATCGCTATCAATGAATCTATCAATGAAGTGATTAAAACAATTGTAGAAGCGGGAATAATTGTACTGCTGGTAATGATTTTATTTTTAGGCTCATGGCGTGCAGTTATTATTCCAGTTGTTACTATCCCACTTTCTTTGATTGGCGTGTTAGGGATAATGCACATGTTTGGCTTTAGTATTAATCTGATGACATTACTTGCGATGGTACTTGCAATCGGACTCGTTGTAGATGATGCGATAGTTGTCGTTGAAAATGTTGACCGCCATATTAAAGCTGGTGAACCTCCCTTTCGCGCCGCCATTATTGGAACACGAGAAATAGCCATGCCTGTTATTTCTATGACGATAACTTTAGCTGCTGTATATGCGCCAATTGCAATGATGGGCGGTATTACGGGCACCTTATTTACAGAGTTTGCACTTACATTAGCTGGTGCGGTATTTGTTTCTGGTTTTATCGCGTTGGCTCTTTCGCCGATGATGGCGAGTCTAATGCTAAAAACAAATCATCACCCAAATCGGTTTGAGCGTATTGTTGATAGTACTTTAACGAAAGTAACCAATAAATATGCTCGATTACTTGATGTCATTATGACGCGTCGGCCTGCTATTATTGTTTTCGTTGTGCTGATCTTTATTGCGCTTCCTTTATTATTTAAATATATTCCTAAAGAATTAGCGCCGACTGAAGACAAAGGTGCGTTGATGTTTCTGGCAACAGCACCGAGCAATGCCAATTTAGATTACATTACAAATAGTATGCATGCGGTTACAACTTTAGCAAGAAAATTTCCTTCTGTTGAAAGTGATTTTGCAATGTCAGGTATACCGAGCTCAAACCAAGGATTTGGTATTGTTATTATGAAGCCTTGGAGCAAACGAACTCAAACTCCAGCGGAGCTTAAACATAAACTTATCCCGCTTTTTAATAAAATAGCAGCCGTTAAAACCATTGCGTTTGAAATGCCAGAACTGCCAGGCTCTTCAGGTGGCTTACCGATTCAATTTGTGATCACCACCTCAAAATCATTTGAAAGTTTGGTCAAAATTGCAGGAGGGATATTAAGTGAAGTACAAAAAAACCCTAATTTTGTTTATTCTGATCTTAATTTAGCATTTGACTCAGCCACAATGGACATTAAAATCAATCGTGATCGAGCTGGCGCTTATGGTGTGACCATGCAAGATATTGCCAGCACGTTAAGTACATTACTGAGTGATGGCTATATAAATAGAGTCGATCTTTATGGGCGAAGTTATGAAGTGATCGCGCAAGTTGAACGTAAATACCGTTTGTCGCCACAAAAATTAGGGAAATTTTATGTTCGTGCGAAAAATGGAGATATGATCCCTTTATCGGAGCTTATTAGCATTTCTGTCGTTGCACAGCCTCGCGCTCTGCCACACTTTAATCAATTAAATAGTGCCACGATTGGCGCGGTACCTGCACCAGGATTTGCAATGGGTGATGCTGTCAACTTTTTTGAAAGTTTAAAACTACCTTTGGGTTATACGCATAGTTATTTAGGTGAAGCTAGGCAGTTTGTAACAGAAGGCAGTTCCCTTTACACCACATTTGTTATTGCTTTATTGATCATCTTTTTAGTACTCGCAAGTCAATTTGAAAGTATTCGCGATCCGCTTGTTATCATGTTCACGGTGCCGCTTGCCATTAGTGGTGCATTAATTGTCCTTGCATGGGGCGTTGCAACTATGAATATTTATACACAAGTAGGATTAATTACCCTTGTTGGTTTGATTACTAAGCATGGTATTTTAATTACAGAAGTTGCCAAAGAAGAGCAGATAAAGCATGGTGTCGATCGCATTACAGCAGTAAAAAAAGCGGCAACAATTAGACTACGGCCAATATTAATGACAACGGCTGCGATGGTCGCAGGATTAATGCCATTATTATTTGCACAAGGCGCAGGCGCAGTTAGTCGATTTGGCATTGGTATTGTCATTGTGGCAGGGCTATCTATTGGTACATTATTCACATTATTAGTACTGCCTGTCATTTACTCTTTCATTGGGAGTAAACATACAAAACCCATCGAGTTTGATGAAAGTTTACCGTATAAAGTGAACCAGCAAGAAGATTAAGTCTCTCAAATGCACTATTGAAGTGCATAGTAATGGTAGACTTGGTGATCTAATTTGTGATGTAATTGGGTATATACTCCATTATTTTAAGATAAAAGCTTGCACAATTTACCTTGGACTTTGTATTTTGAAGTAATATGGAGGTATAATTCACCAAGGTTTAGAGTGTATTTATTTTCTCTGATTATGATTGGTATTATTGATTTAAGGAAGAAACATGCTTAGATACCTTAACAACCTATCCATTCGCTGGAAATTATACAGCCTAACACTTTTGCCGCTCTTAGGATTTGTTTGCTTTTCTAGTTATAATTTTATTGAAACATACCACGATGAAATAGTCCTTGAAGAAATGTTAGTGCTTACAAACGCAGCTTCAAAGAGTGCATTACTTGTTCATGAGTTACAAAAAGAGCGTGGGTTATCTGCAGGGTATCTTGGCTCAAAAGGAAAAAAGTTTTCTGCGGCCTTGCCTAAACAGCGAAAAATTACGGATGAAAAAAGAAAGCAGTTAAATCTGTTTATTAAACAAGATGTCTTGCCAAAGCATCTTGTTGCTATTTTTAAAAAGGTAGAAAAAGATCTTAATAAAATAGCTGCAATGCGTAAATCGGTTGACACTTTAAGCGTTAGCGTTAAAGAAGAAGTCGGATTTTATACCCAGTTAAATAAGTTACTGCTCTCTATTATTGACAATACCGCAAATAAAAATAAAGACACAAAACTTGCACTTTCAGCGACGAGTATTGGTAGTTTTTTACAATATAAAGAGCGAGCAGGGATTGAACGTGCCATTTTAAGCTCGGTTTTTGCACAAGATAAGTTTAGCAACGCAACCCTCGAGAAGTTTATTCGTTTACTTGCAGAGCAAGATGCATACCTGAGTAAATTCCAAGCACACGCAACTCGCAAAGAGTTGAATATCTACAATAATGCGCGCAAAGGAGAGATATTTAACAATGTCGAAAAATATCGAAAAATAGCGTTAGATCACTTACAAAAAGGTGGTTTCAATGTTGATCCGACAATCTGGTTTACGGCAATAACTAAAAAAATCAACAAATTAAAGCAAGTTGAAGTTTCGTTACTCAAGACCCTATATGATAACAATCAGGAGCTTCTTAAAGAAAAACAAAAAACGCTGGTATTACTTGCTATAGTTACCCTACTCCCGCTTATTTTTACGCTGCTTCTTTCATATTATATTGCCTCTCAATTGCTTTCTGGTATCAATGAAATTACCAATAAATTACAGCGAATATCTAGTAGCAATGACTTAACCGAGCGCGTCAACATTGATACAAAAGAAGATCTAGGGACTATTTCAAACTCGGTAAATCATCTTATCGTGCATTTGCAAAATATTGTTCGAAAGATCCAAGGTACATCTGAAGATCTCAAAAAAACGTCCCTTGAAAATGATAAAAATTCTGATAGTATTTCGCAAAAAATCATAATAGGATCTGATCAAGTAACGCAAATTGTTACCGCAACAACACAAATGAGTAGTACGGTTGCCGAAATAGCAAGAAATGCGATAGATGTATCCGCTGAAACAGAGCGTGCAACAAAAGAATCAACACAAAGCCAAATTGAAGTATCTGAAACAATTCAGAGCATTAATCAACTATCTCACGATTTAACACAAGCCTCAGAGGTGATTTCAGAATTAAACCAATCATCGGAAAGCATTGGTAAATTTATTAGTGTTATTAAAGAGATTTCAGAAAAAACAAATTTACTTTCACTAAATGCGGCCATTGAAGCCGCCAGAGCAGGCGAGTCTGGGCGAGGCTTTGCTGTTGTTGCTGATGAAGTGCGTAGTCTCGCAGCGCAAACTAAAAAATCAACTAATGAAATTGAGTTAATGATTGCTGATCTACAAAGTAAATCAGCTGCCGCGCAACTGGCAATGGAAAATGGCATAAAAATGGTCGATAAAAGCGTTGTCGATACCACAAATACAGGTGAAAACATTCAACGTATTAACAGCAGCATTGAACAAATCAACATGATGAGTGAGCAAGTGGCTACCGCTGCGGAAGAGCAAAGCTGTGTGACAGAAGAAATAAACCGCAACATGGTTAATATTCAAGATGGCTATTCAGACATGCAAGTAAGTTATGAGCAAATCGATGCAACAACAAAAAAAGGAAGAAAACTCTCTGCCGAGCTTAACGATGTAGTGCGACAATTTAAAATATAGTAGGCTAATATTCTCGGTTGTGGATCTTTGCTGGTATTCTCGGTTGTTGATCTTTGCGGGTATTAAAGTGCCTAGTTAATTTTCCTTGATAGTTACAAAACTTTCAGCTGTGCCTACTTATGTTCATGAACTATCAAGATCTAAACTCAGCTTGCGGTTCAATGCGCACGTTCCCATTACCTTAGTTGCGCCTTGATTTGATCGATGATCGCCTTACTCTGAGCATCGAATTCGCAGCCGACGTTGCATGTTGAATGATAACGGCTATACACGAGTAACATGGAGTTACTATCCACTGAGATTAAACCAATCTTTTCATTGTTTGTATTTGCTTGCTTAGTTTCTTCTGAGTGGTTTGTAATTGTATCTGCTTAGCGTGCTCTTTGGCGATAACAGCCTCAGGAGCTTTACTCACAAATTTTTCGTTGTTTAATTTCTCTGTGACTTTGCCAAGATCTTTTAGCACTTTTTCAAGTTGTTTATTGAGGCGCGTTATTTCAGCATCTGTGTCAATTAATCCTTTCATTGGAATAAATAATGCAAGCTCTCCAACAATTGCAGTGGCACAAATAGGAGTTTCTTCATCGCCAGCAATCAGGGTAACTTTTTCTAACTTAGCAAGAGCTGCTAAGAAGTCTTTATTTTCACTAAAGCGGCGCGTATCTGTTTCTGAGGCATTTTTAACAAGCAAGTTTAGCGTTTTGTTTGGACTAATATCCATCTCACCACGAAGATTACGAATAGCAAGGATCACCTTTTGTGCCCATTCAAGATCTTCAACGGCTTTGTGATCAACAAGGTTTTCATCATATTGTGGGTAAGCTTGTAACATGATAGTGTCACCCTGTTGGCCTGTAATACTTTTAATACGTAGCCAAATTTCTTCGGTTATAAATGGCATGATAGGGTGGGCTAAGCGAACTAATGTCTCTAATACTGTGATTAGCGTATGGCGTGTACCACGCTGCTCTACGGTGGTGCCTTTGAAAAGCACAGGTTTAGTGAGTTCTAAATACCAATCACAAAATTGATTCCATGTGAATTCGTATAATATATTGGCGGCAAGATCAAATCGGAAAGTATCAAGTGCTTGACAAAAATCTTGAATAGTTGTTTGTAACCGGCCGTAAATCCAGCGATCTGCAAGGCTTAAGTGCATTGCATTACCGGCATCATCAGCAAAACCGCAAACAGCCTCTTCACAGCTCATCAATGCATATCGGCTGGCATTCCATAGTTTGTTACAGAAATTACGATAGCCATCAAGACGGGTCATATCCCAATTAATATCACGCCCTGTGGATGCCATTGCGGCCAGTGTAAAGCGTAGTGCATCAGTGCCGTGTGCTTCAATTCCTGCAGGGAAGGCTTTGAGCGTTTGTTTTTGTATTTTTTTAGCAAGTTGTGGTTGCATCATATTGTCGCAACGTTTTTTAAGCAAACTATCTAGATCAATGCCATCGATCATATCAATAGGGTCGAGTACATTACCCTTTGATTTTGACATTTTATCGCCATTTTCATCGCGAATAAGACCGGTCACATAAATCGTTTTAAATGGAACTTGTGGCTTTCCATTTTCATCCTTGATAAAGTGCATGGTCATCATTATCATACGTGCGACCCAGAAAAAAATAATATCAAATCCTGTGACTAATACATTTGTGGAATGGAATGTTTTTAAATCAAGACTTTGATTTGGCCAACCTAGTGTTGAGAATGTCCAAAGACCTGAGGAGAACCAAGTGTCTAATACATCATCATCTTGGCGAAGAGTAAGGTTTTCATCTAAATTGTGCTTTTTACGTATTTCTGTTTCATCACGGCCAACATAGACTTTTCCACTTTCATCATACCAAGCAGGGATGCGGTGTCCCCACCAAAGTTGGCGAGAAATACACCAATCTTGAATATCATTCATCCAGCCGTTATACATATTTTCGTATTGTTTTGGTACAAATTTAATATCACCATTTGCAACAGCCTCTTTGGCTGTTTTTGCAAGAGGTGCTACGCGCACATACCATTGGTCGGTTAACATAGGTTCAATGATAACAGCGCTCCGATCGCCATAAGGCAGGGTTAATGCGTGCGGTTTAATTTCTTCAAGTAACCCTAATTCATCAAGGGAACTAACTACTAATTTACGCGCATCTTCACGCGTTAAGCCAATGAATTGACTGGGCAGCTCGGTTGAATGATCTGGGATCAACTCTCCATTACTATTAAATACCTCAGCAGTTTCACGGATACGAGCATCAAAGGTTAAGACGTTGATCATCGGCAGATTATGACGTTTTCCAACATCATAATCGTTAAAATCATGCGCAGGGGTAATTTTTACACAACCAGTGCCTTTGTCCATATCAGCGTGTTTATCGCCTAAAATTGGAATGCGCCGCTGTGTAAATGGTAATAAAATATCTTTACCAATGAGATTTTTGTAGCGAGGATCTTCTGGATCAACGGCAATACCCGTATCACCAAGCATGGTTTCAGGCCGTGTTGTGGCAATAACAATATAGTCTTGCGCATTTAGCGTTTTAACGCCATCAGCTAATGGGTAGCGAAAATACCACATGAAACCTTGCATGTCTTTGTTTTCTACTTCTAAATCAGAAATAGCTGTGCGTAATTTAGGATCCCAATTTACAAGGCGTTTGCCACGATAGATAAGTTTGTCATTGTAAAGCTCAACAAACACTTCTTTTACCGCATCAGAAAGACCATCGTCCATTGTAAAACGTTCACGCTGCCAATCAACAGAAGCCCCTAGGCGGCGCATTTGTTTTGAAATATTACCGCCAGACTCGCTTTTCCAGCGCCAAATTTTATCAATGAAAGCCTCACGGCCGATTTCTTGACGTGTTTGTCCAGTTTCTTTAAATAGCTTACGTTCAACAAGCATTTGGGTTGCAATGCCTGCGTGATCGGTACCCATTTGCCAAAGTGTATTTTTGCCTTGCATACGTTGATAACGAATGAGGGTGTCCATAATTGTATCTTGGAAAGCATGACCCATGTGCAAACTACCTGTCACATTAGGCGGTGGGATCATAATACAGTAGCTTTCTTTGTGGCTATCGCCATGTGGTTTAAAGTAGCCTTTTTCTTCCCATTTTTGATAGTTTTTTTGTTCAATATCATTGGGATTATATATTTTGTCCATGGTATTATTCTGCTTTGTTAGTTGAATGTTGTATTTCAGCTTTAGTGGTTGAAAGTGTATGGCCTAGTTTTTTATAGGTGGTGTAGCGTTTTCTTGCTTGAATTTTTAATTGTTCATCAAATGGAACAAAATCAATAATTTGTTGAAAATTATTTGAAAATTCAGGCACTTGTAAACTTAAATTAATTAAAACTGAACAATAATGTGTTGGTGCTTGCCAGCTTATTTCAACAGGAGAGCCATAACTTGGGCCCTCTCCAAACAGGTTATGGGGAACAAAACTGTCCCCATCAAATTGCCAAAGGTATTCATCAATGCTAAAAGCATCTTGCTGATCATCGGTATAAATAAATACTTTTTTATTTTGTGAGTAATAAAAATTTGCCAGTGAACAAGCCTGTGCAAAATGAGTAGAAATACCGTGACTCTCACAGTGAATTTTTTCATCAATTATGTAAAAATTGGCGCTGCTCATTCTATTAGCCTATGTATCGCTTTGATAGGCCAAGCTTTTATTGATCAAAAATTGCGTTAACAAAGAGACTGGCCTGCCAGTTGCCCCTTTGTTTGCACCACTTATCCAAGCAGTACCTGCAATATCTAAATGCGCCCAGGTGTATGCCTTGGTAAAACGCGAAAGGAAACATCCAGCTGTGATTGATCCGGCAGCAGGCCCACCAACATTTGCCATATCAGCAAATGGGCTTTTGAGCAACTCTTGGTATTTATCATCCATCGGCAACTGCCATGCTTTATCACTTGCTTGGTTAGATGCCGCAAGTAAATCATGAGCAAGGCTTTTATGTGGAGAGACTAATGCACTGATGTCATGCCCTAATGCTGTAATACAAGCGCCTGTCAGTGTTGCAATATCAATAACACATTCAGGTTTAAAACGCTCAGCATAAGTAAGAGCGTCACATAAAACCAAACGACCTTCGGCATCGGTATTTAAAACCTCCACGGTTTGCCCTGACATGGTTGTTAAAATATCACCTGGACGATATGCTTTACTGCTCGGCATATTTTCTGCTGCGGCTAAAATACCAATGACATTAATCGGTAAGTTTAATATTGCAAGTGCTTGCATTGTGCCAAATACGCTTGCAGCGCCACCCATGTCATATTTCATTTCATCCATAGCTGGCGGTTTTTTCAATGAAATACCGCCAGAATCAAATGTTAAGCCTTTGCCGACTAAAACGACAGGTTTTTGATCGATGGGTCCTCCATTATAACGAATAATTGACATGTACGCAGGGTGCATAGATCCTTGTGCAACCGCTAAGTAACTGTTCATTTTAAGTTCACTCACACTCATTTGCTCAGTATCGAGTACTTCGGTTGTTATTTTGTCAAACTGGATAGCAAGTTCTTGCGCTTGCTTTGCTAGATAAAGTGGCGTACAGATATTGGGCGGCATGTTGGCCAAATTTTTACATATTTTAACTCCTGAAGATACAGCATTTGCATGCATTAATGCAATTTCAGCCTTTGGTAAATCTTGTTGCTTAGGAACATTAAACGTAAGTTTGCTAAGTGGACGGCTAGTATTAGTTTTATGTGTTTTAAATTGATCAAAGCGATAGAGAAAATCATGTACTGTTTCAATTGCTTGTCGCACTGCCCAATAACTATCTCGGGCATTAATATGTAATTCTGAAAGAAAACAAATGGCTTCAAGTGAACCGGTATCGTTTAGTGTTGAAACTGTTTTTGTAATGATTTGTTTATAGTGTTTTTCAGTGAGTTCTTGCTCTTTTCCACATCCAATTAACAACACACGCTCACTTTGCACATTAGGCACATGATGTAAAAGTAGCACTTGGCCAACTTTTCCTTCAATATCGCCTTTGCGAAGTAATGCGCTTAAATAGCCATCACTGAGTGTGTCGATGGCCTCACCAGCCTTTGATAAACGGTGAGGTTCAAATACGCCTATGACGATACAAGCGCTATGTTGTTTTTCTGGACTGATACTTTTGACTAAAAATTCCATAATGTTCCTTAAGGTTATAATATTATCTTGGAGGCAGTGAAAGTATATTTTAATGTTCCATGAGTATGAGTAATTGTGTTATGGTTTTAAAAAATTCAATTTAATTATCCTCACTATTTTACATAATTACGAGTATAATATTATTGCATCGCTCAAAGACGCGAAGAAAACTAAATTTTCTAATGCTACAGGGTGCTAATTTTAGCGTAATTAAATGTTTAATTACATAGCTTATTTCACACTGGAGAATTAAGTGATACTTCGTCGTTACTTAATGGTTGAAACATTTAAAAGTCAGTTTGGCATACTCTTTGTTTTAGTGCTTATATTTATGAGCCAAAAATTTGTTGTTATCCTTGAAAAAGCAGTAACAGGTGCTATTTCGCCACATATTGTCGCTATTTTGCTTTTTTTAAGCCTCCCTGCGCTGAGCACGTTAATACTACCAATTAGCTTTTATTTAGCCATTTTATTTGCCCATGGACGTTTACATGGTGAAAGTGAAATGGTGGCGATGGTGTCGGGTGGATATAGTCCAACTAAAATTTTAACCGCGACCTTATTTTTGTCTTTTTTTACTTTCGCTTTTGCCGCGTTTAACAGTTTATACCTTGCGCCCGCTGCAGAAAATAAAATAACGAGTGTGATTGAAGCCGCTCAAGCTGATGCAGGTATAGCAACCCTAATTGAAGGGCATTTTCACAGGGTAGCTGAAAAAGGTAGCGTTATCTATGTTGAAAAATATGAAAGTGGTAAAAAATTAAAAAAAATATTTTTAGCGTACTGGCCAACAACAAAAGGCAATGCACCTTTTGTACTAACCGCTTTATCAGGAAAAGCTGAAAATCGCAAAGACGGCACTTGGGTGACGCTGCAAAACGGTCAACGTTATGCTGGCATTATAGGGCAACATGAATTTGACAACTCAAAATTCGAACGTTTTGGTGTACATATAGTCAATAGCGTGGTGCAAAATAAAAAACGTGATGTTAATGCTTTATCAACACTTGCATTGTTAGAGGTTAATAACCCGAAATATCAAACGGAATTACAATGGCGGATCGCGATCCCTTTATCTATTTTATTTTTAACTTTTGTGGCAGTGCCTATGGCAAGAGTCAATCCAAGGGAAGGGCGTTATTCTAAATTATTTTCAGCCATTGCTTTGTATCTATTATTCTTTTTATTGCTAAGCACCGCTAAAAGCTTCATGGATGATGGTTCAATGCCTATTTTTAGTATTTGGGTGGTGCAAATAATATTTTTGGGGTTCGGTTGTTTTTTGCATATGAGATCAATAGGAAAATTAAACCGTAAGCAGACCAGCAAAGTAATGGACACTAAATAACTATGGGGATTTTAAGTCGCTATATTGGCAAAACCATTTTTTCAGCTACCTTGTTAAGTCTGTTTGTGTTGATGGGGCTAAGCGCCATCATCAAATTTGTAGAACAAATGGGAAATATCGGGAGCGGTACTTATAATGTTATTGATGCGCTATCTTTTGTGCTATTAAAAATGCCATATGAATTAGCTACTTTTTTTCCAATGGCAGCACTGATTGGCGTACTTATAGGCCTTGGCACCCTCGCAAGCAGTAATGAATTGGTGGTAATGCAAGCAGCAGGCATGTCCAAATTTAAAATAGCAGCGTTTGTTTTAAAAACGGCTATACCAATGATACTTGTGGTTATGCTTATAACGGAATTTATCGCACCATCGGCCGATAAAAAAGCTTATTCTTTACGTGATGAAGCACGTTATGGCGAAGCAAGTGTCAGTAATAAATATGGTCAATGGGTTAAAGATGGTAATGATTATATTAGTATTGGCCGGATAAATAGTAACTCAAAATTATTTGATATACGCATGTATTTATTCGATGACAAAATGATACTTCACTCGGCATTGTTTGCGCGTAAAGGTATTTTTAAAGGCGATCACTGGGCACTTACTAATATCAGCGAAACGTTATTTTTAGGAGACAAAACGAAAGTTATTAATCAAGATGAATATGATTGGAAAACTACTCTAACTCCAGCTAAATTAGAAGTTATCTTAACTGATCCTGCAAAAATGTCGATGCGAGATATTTATAGCTATATAAAATATTTGCATCATAACGCTCAGGATGCAAGCAGTTACTGGCTTACGTTGTGGCGTAAATGCTTCTTACCTTTCACAGTAGCCGTGATGATGTTGCTATCTGTATCGTTTATTTTTAGCGGTCTGCGCACGGTATCAATGGGTACCCGTCTTATTTTTGGCATTGCAAGTGGCTTTCTATTTCATGTGTCTGGGAAGTTATTTGGACCATTTAGCCTTGTTTTTCGCCTGCCGCCAATATTAGGGGCATTATTGCCAAGTATTTTAGTGCTTATCGTCGCTATATATTTACTACGCAAACAAAGTGGCTAACAATAAAATATTATTTATACCCATGTTTTGTGAAAATGCAAAGCCGGCTGCGAACTCGATAATCACAGTAAGGCGCAACATTAGATAATGGTTATTATCGTATCGAATGGCAAGCTTTGGCTGCGTCATTTCATATAAAAACCGAGTCCATCTCGAAGGGCGCGGAGCCTTGCACCAATTTGCATCGTTATAAAATCTGCCACGATAATAACTTCCCTTCAATTTTAGGCTAGGTGTCCGTGAACAATTTGCTACTCTGATATTGCATTTCGGGGTAGCATGGGTTTATATCCATGCTTTGTGAAAATGCAACGGGCAGGCTCTTGATAATCAACGCAAGGCGCAACATATGTGATGGTTACTTTCTTTTCGAGTTATTTAGCTCTTTGCTCAATACCACAACTTCACATTCTGCCCATAAGTCTTGAAAGGCATTGCGATTTTGAAAGAGTGCTAAAATGTTACCTAAACCAAATGCCGAAGTACTTAAACGGATCAAAGACTGCATTATACTTATATTACTCCCGTCACTGTTTTGAACACGTAATCGCCACGCTTTCATGCCAATAGTTTGTCCTGCTTTAGTCCAAAAATAGCTAAAGAATCCAGCAATAATAAGCGCAAGGTACACAATAAAAATACTATTTTTAGATAAATAATCAGCCGTATCCCGATAAGCCGATAAATCAAGGATGCCCATTTTATGGGCAATAATAACTACAGTTAATGCGATAGCGGTTGCTAACATTAATACAGCAATTAGTACCATCACATCATAAACATAAGCTCCTAAGCGCTTAAAAAAATGCGCATGAGGGCTATTTTGATATTGTTCAAGTAAACTAACTGGCACTTTTTTGGTTATGTTTTTTTTTGACATCATGATCCCTCTTAAATCAAGCTAACCCGATCACAGGTAAACTAGTAAATTAAAATTTGCAGTGTAGCAGAAAAGAGCTTTATTTATACCCGAACAATCAACAAAAGCATCAAACAGCTTGATTGAAAGGCGATGCACGGTATACTATACTCATGTTGCCTAAAAATACAAAGCCTGTAAGGTAAATGGTGTACGGATGCTAGGTATGAAATAGCAGTATAGTGATCCCCTTTAAAAATCTCCTAACGCAAAAGTAACTCATTTTAAATAAGCTTATTTAATAAAAATGGTGTTGGCAGAGTGTAATCAAAAAAAGAATTAATTGCCGTTGTGGTGGAATTGGTAGACACGCCGGATTCAAAATCCGGTTTCGAAAGAAGTGACGGTTCAAGTCCGTCCAGCGGTACCAAACCTTATAATAGAGCCTCAACTTTTGTTGGGGCTTTGTTGTTTCTAGGGTTATGCAAAGATATCAAAGACTTAGATACTACTATTTTACAGTTGCATTACTCATTATGACTTTCCCCTTGTACTTTTTTTGTAGATTCCCCAGCGATATTCCAGCACTTTACTAAAACCCATGTGCAATTTATGTGGCTGAGTAGATCCTTGTAGTTCCTAGACCTGAGCACTTTTCATGAATTTTAGCTTAAACATAGTAAGCGTTGCTAAAGGCTACTTCTCTGGTCGCCCTCCTGTTCTTCGACTTCCATACTGTGTTTAATGATTAAGGCTATTACCTCCCTTTTTACTCCATCTTTGCACTTCTAACTTACTAAAATCGGTAATATCACTCGTTTACATTTAAGATATCGGCACAGGCATCAAAAAATGTAGGTGATTCGCTACCCCATCACTATCTATATATTTAACCAAATCATCATCCAAGAGAGTCCCCATATCATCACCTATTACCCATCATTGGTAAAAAAAGATAGTGTTACCTATCTTTGATTTTAGATTGTAATTACTTATCTGATAGGTAACCTATTGCATCACCTAAGATTGCACCTGTGAGTACGCCTATTGGTCCATATCGAATACCAATTAATGCACCTGAGATAGAGCCTTTAACGGCATCGTTATTAGATGAATTACTACTTTCAAAAGAGGCATCCAAGTTGGATAACGTATTAATAGGGTTGATGGTATGAGTTGTCATTCAAATTCCTTTTTGTTTAAATTAAGTTGTGAAGTGAGTAAAACGTGGGTTGGGTAGGGTATCCGTGGTAAGGGTGTTTATCATGATTGATATTTATTTATTACTTGTTGGCTATTCTGGTGCTTTAGATCATGCACTTAGATAGCAACTACATTTCTACTACCCTTCCTGTCCTATTCCTGTTTTTTAGTTCTCTATTTAAGCCTTAGAGTTCCAATGGTAATCGCCATAAGTAGTAACACTTGTATCACTTAAACACTGGTCATTAACGTAACTGATAAAATTACTCTCCCACAGTTTATCGAAGCTTTTAGTGCCATCATCATCTAATGGAAATGATCCTCCAAAGGCCATTAAGAATCGCTTATTGGTAAAGTAAAAGTCTATCTCTTTAACTAGCTCAGGGTAAGGATGGCCAACAAGGGCAAAGTCAGTGATGTAATCAATAGTACATTGTGATGAACCTTTACGCTCTGTACTGATAGATATCTCGACTGGATGGAAGCCACCTGATTCAGCGCTATAAGTAGGATCTCTAAAGTTAAATATAATACAGCTAAGTACCTCTTCATCGGCATGTTTACTTTCGTCATTTAACATTTTTTGAAGTAGTGTTTTCAATGCATCACTAATAGGTAATGGCGAACCATCAAGCTTTATATCGTGTTTCATAATGTACTCTCTTTAAGTTTTAGTAGGGTTAGTGGGAGTGAGTTGCTCATAATAAACAGCTCACTATCGAGGTTTGATTGTTTTATGGGTTATTTTAAATAGATTAAAAGGGTTAGGTTAGTGTTACTTATGACCATCTACATAAGCCAGTAATAGAGCTTTGTTATCTTCATACTCAATCGTAGTTTGATGAGTGAATATGTCCTTCTCAGTCTTTCTTAATAGAGCGATATCATCACTTCGTAATACAGCGGCCATAAAGCCTGCATTATTTTGACTGCCACCTATAAATACAGGGTTTAATAACGTACTTTTAATGATGCATTGTTGCTTATGACATTCATCTAATATTTCAAATATGTCATCGAACGCTATCCACCTTTTAGAGTGAAGCCCACCACCCTCATTACCTGTTAAGCGGATATAAAGTGCTTGCTCATCACGATTAACACCTACTTCATAAAAGACATGATTACAGGTCTTAGGGCTTAACTTAAGTGCTTTACCATCTGCGATAACGATATCGAGTTGGATCTCAGGAGAAGCTGATTTTGCCACCTTATTTTCATCACCCTCCTCTTTATGATTATCTTCACAATGGGGCTCGTCCTGCATGATCTCTGCATTACTCTCGTGATCATTTTGATCTTCATTTGGGTTGTGCTGTTCATTTTTCTTAGGCATGGTTATTTTCCTTTAATGGTTAGATTTATTGATGGTTAGATTAATTGTTAATGGTTAATGGTTAATGGTTAATGGTTAATGGTTAATGGTTAATGGTTAATGGTTAATGATTGGTGATTAGTGATTAGTGATTAGTGATTAGTGATTAGTGATTAGTGATTAGTGATTAGTGATTAGTGATTAGTGATTAGTGATTAGTGATTAGTGATTAGTGATTAGTGATTAGTGATTAGTGATTAGTGATTAGTGATTAGTGATTAGTGATTAGTGATTAGTGATTAGTGATTAGTGATTAGTGATTAGTGATTAGTGATTAGTGATTAGTAATTAATCGTTAATAGTTAGTGATTAATGATTAATGCTTAAATCAATGTGCCATCTGCTCTAAATTGAACTGATGTAACATTTCATTTTTATACTTAGATTGGTTAATTAGGGGAAGAAGTAAGTAGTTGCCACTCCCATCATCACAAGTAATAGACATCGTTAATAAATAGCATCTAGGTTGGGTGCTTTTATCGCTATCTAGATCGTGATCAACTAGCACTATTCCATACTCATGACATTCAATGACGCGTTTCAAAGCATCTGGCATACCTGCATTTATGAGGGTTTCATTAATCTCTTTATCCGTATCTAAAGAATCAATGATTAATAGGTAACACTTGTAGTCATTCCAATAATCGTTGGTTGCTTCAACCGTTTCAAAAGGCAGTATTAAATGTTGGACTATTTGAGCTTTAATTGAGTGCGATAGAGCTAGATGGTGTGTCGATGATGATTCATAAATATCATCAATGTTGGATAATATTTGCATACTTGATAACTCCTTATTGGTATTAGTTAATTGAGTGGAACAGCAAGAACGTCAATAAACATTGGCTATTTTATTAACTGTTAAATTCCCATTAAAAAGCCCTTATCAAATTAAGAATAAGGGCTATATATAGGGTCATTAGTGAGGTTAAAGGCTTATTAAAAGTGGGTTGCCAGAATGGCTATGCTTGATGCCTTTCTAGCGAATTGAAGTCTTTTATCAAGGCTAATCGGTATTAGATAACAACTGCACAGTTCCCAATAAAGCTTGCACTATTTGAGCTTTAATTGAGTGTGATAGAGCTAGATGGTGCGCTAGTGATGCTGAATAAATATCATCAATGTTGGATAGTATTTGCATACTTGATAACTCCTTAACTGTATTAGTAGTTGAGTGAAACTGCAAGAGCGTCAATAAACATTGGCTATTTTATTAACTGTTAAATACCCATTAAAAAGCCCTTATCAAATTAATGATAAGGGCCATATATGGGGTCATGAGTGAGGTTTAAAGGCTTATTAAAAGTGGATTGGAAGCACGGCTATGCTTGATGCCGTTCTAGCGGATTGAAGTCTTTTATCATTGTTGATAGGTATTGAGTAGTTTCACGTTGTTTAGCCTCTGATAATTTGGCATAACGCAGTGTAGATTCAATACACCTATGATTTAATAGCTTCTGTACGGCACTAATATCTGTGCCATTAGAGATTAGGTTAGAGGCGACTGAGTGACGGGCTGTATGAAACAATACTTCATCGGCATCTTTGATATGAGTCCTTTTCTTAATCGTCTTAAACGCTAATCGAGGCATACTGATAGGTTTATTAACAAGATGGCCTGCAAACAAATATGGATTACCAGTGATAGGGATGATTAGCTTAATAATATCAATCATCATATCTGATAGGTAAATGACATGAGCAGAGCATTTTTAGTCCGAGGAATGGTTAATGTGCGATTATTTAAATCAATATCAGTCCACAACCTAAGTCTTAACTCACTAGCTCGACAGCCTGTAAGGAATAATAAGGCAACAAAACAACCACTACTCTTACAGTGACAATCCAAGGATGCTTTAATGATAGCTTTAGTTTCAAGTAGATTACAATATCGAGTTCTTACGTTATTTTCTGGCAGTAGAGTGACTTTCAATGCTTCATTAGCCATTAATGATAAATAGGTTTGAGCCTGTTTACCCATTGTCTTTAATAATGCGATTGCCCTATTGCATGTTGCTGGTGAATAAGCACTGCGTTTAGCTGTTTTACTCAATAATGATAATTGAACATTTAATACGTCTTGTGCTGTTAGTTTATCGTAATGAATATCATGGATTGCCAGGCATAGCTTAAAGCGGGTTATATCGTCTAGCCATGATATTTTACGTTTCTTAGCAAGGGGTAAATAAGATGAATGGAAGAACTCACTCACAGTTGGTAAGGTTTCGACAGGATCACACAAAGCTTGTGACTTTCGGTGTTCCTTGGGATCTATACCTTGCACTAATAGCAATTTAAACTCTCGTGCAAGCTTCCTTGCGACTGACAGCTCTATATCAGGAAACCGCCCTATTGTGATTGATGTTTTACGTCCATTAAAGCTATAACGAAGTAGGAATCGTTTGCTACCTGATTTGCCAGACAAGCATTTAAGGCCAGTTATTTCAGTGTCACTAACTTCAAGATCAGTTGATTTAGATGATGATTCATTAGCAGGTAATGATTTTAATTTAGCAGTAGTGAACTTAAATCGTTTAATGATATCCATCGTATATCTCCTTTGATGATGATTAATATCAAAGTAATAATATATGGATGAGGTGATGGTTTATTACAGGATGATTCTAATCTGAGAAATCCCCACAGGATTAAAGAAAAAACGCTACAAAATAAATAAGTTAATAAAATACAACTATTTACATCGGGGGCAAGGCTTCAGCCTTGTTGGTTTTTTATGCAATAAATAAACGCAAGACTGAAGTCTTGGCTCCGTAGTTCTTTATTTTTCAAAGTGTTATCAAATTTATGGGCTGAGGGTATTCCTCAGATCCTAATCGTAGGGGGATAATTAGATGGCGAATACTCAACAAATATTCAGCAATAAAGCAGTCAATATGTGATAGTGTTTGTATTCCCCCTACGAGCTAGTATCACAATCACCTTAAACTACCGTAGTTACAGGCTTAAGGCGTTTTAGCATTTACGAAAAGTTGATGTAAACACCAGTTAGTGATGCCTCGATAATCAACTGAATAACGTTACAATAATCGTCGACATATCCACAATCTTTGATTGTACTTTCAGGTGTGTGTATCGGCAAATTAGCAATTAAGATTTTGGGGTTCTGCGATGCTTGTCTAGTTACCAGACTTTTGTATTCGGTTTTCCGAACTCAATTAAATGTTGTATGGGTTTTTACTAAAGGTTAGACTTAGACATCAAACACTAGGAGAATCATTAGAATGAATTTGATAAAAACAACTATTAAGCGCATAGCCAATCGACTTGGGATTAAAATAACCCGAATCCCCAAGACTAAGGGTGCTTCGATGCATCAGGAATATGAGCCTGTGCACCCAATCGCAACCTATAGTCCATGGAACAAGGACAACTTGTTTCAAGAAGTGCTTGCTTCGATAGCAGGATTCACTCTGGTTGACAAATATAGGTGCTTTGAGCTTTGGAAGCTGATTGAGCAAGTTTCAAAACTGAAAGAGGGAAGTATTATCGAGATCGGTGTTTGGCGTGGCGGCACGGGTGCGCTCATTGCAAAGAAAGCCAAGAATTGCGGGATTGAAGACCGGGTTTTCCTCTGTGATACGTTTACAGGTGTTGTAAAGGCGGGCGCAAAAGATTCCTCATATAAAGGTGGGGAGCATGCTGATACAAGTCGGCAGATTGTAGAAGAGCTAATTTCAACTCGAATGAATTTAGATAATGTTGAGATATTAGAAGGAATTTTTCCAGAGCAGACAGGTCATCGAGTAGAAGACTTGAGGTTTAGATTCTGCCATGTAGATGTGGACGTTTACGAATCAGCTAAAGATATTGTCAATTGGATTTGGGACAAAATGGTGCCTGGTGGAATTATGGTTTACGACGACTATGGTTTCAATGGTTGCGTCGGGATTACTAAATACGTAGAAGAGCAAACTGAGTGCAAAGACAGGATAGTGATCCATAATTTAAATGGTCATGCAATCATTATTAAAAGGTGAAAGCAATTGTTTGAGATCCATCTAAAAAATTTTGAAGCTCTGTAATGCTCGATAATTTATCTATGTTCATAATCGTTTTCATCTGACGATCATACCAAAAATACAAAAAAAGATAATTTTAAGCTCATTTCATATTGGAAATAAGCATTTATTTCAGACTCATTTCATATTGGACAAGGCTCATAATCGTTATGAAAGCGCTAAATAGGTACAATTTGAATCGGTTACATTGGGTAAATAAAATAATAAATATGTGATAGTGTTTGTATTCCCCCTACGAGCAAGTATCACAATCACCTTAAACTACCGTGGATACTGGCTTAAGGCGTTTTAGCATTTACGAAAAGCTAACTATTAAGACAGGATTTTAGTAAAAAAGTTATGTTTTATGTATAGAGAATGCAATATGAGTGTACATTTCTTAGAACCATAAATATTAATCCTCCAGTAATGCCAAAATATAATATGTGCAGTTTATGTGCGTGCAGAAGATCCAAATAGAGAGAACTGTATAGCAGGAGCCTGCAAACTAGATCCCTTTAGCGCATAGTAAAACATACCATATTTTAAGGATTCAAAATCCGGTTTCGAAAGAAGTGACGGTTCAAGTCCGTCCAGCGGTACCAAATCTAAAAAAGCCCTGCTTTATTTAAACAAAGTAGGGCTTTTTTATTTGTCATTAGTTAAATTTCCAGACTTGCCTATTGCGCGTAGTAGTTTATAGCCTAGAAAGCTGCCAATAGCGATGAATACTGCGCCAATCACGGAGGATCCATGAATTAAAGGAGGCACTGAACTGCTTAATATCATTGAGCCACCAACCAAGATTGCCCCGCTTAAAATGCCATAAACAAGTCTATTGATAACAGCATCTAGATGTCGATGTTGCAGGTTTACATCAAAATTACCGCTACGCATTTTGGTAATGAGGCTTTCAATATCATCAGGTAATGCCGTTATCAAGCGTTCCCAAATCAGAAATGCATGGCCAATTTTTTTGCTAAACTTAATTGGTGAAAGGCGTGCAATCTTCATTTTTTTAGTGTAGGGCATGATAGCATCGTTAATACTAAATGTGCGATCTAAACTCTGAGACGAGCCTTCTAACATTAATAAAACACGAATTAGCATTGCAGCTCCTCTCGGCATTAATAAACGATGATGGCGGATAATCGCGCTGATATGATTGAGTATTTCGGTGATGTTTAACACCTCGACTGGCTGTCTTAAATATTCATGTAAAAATTCATCAATATCGTGTTGGAGTTTCGCTTTATTACAGCCGTCTGGTATCGTACATATTTTTAAAACTTGCTTAGTAAAGTCCTTACTATTTTTTTCTGAGGCCGCTAATAACATTAATTCAATTGCTTCTTGTAGTTCGCTATCGAGGCGTCCTATCATGCCAAAATCCAATAATCCAAGTCTGTTTCCTGGTAGCACCCAAATATTGCCAGGGTGCGGATCTGCATGAAATACGTGATGTTTAAAGATCATATCAAAATAGATATCAACGCCTAATGCGGCTATTTTTTTTGTATCGGTACCGCTGTCTTTAAGCTTGTCAGCATCTGCGATACTAAAGCCTATTAAGCGCTCCATGGTTAATACTTTTTTTGCAGAAAGGGCTGGGTAGGTAACGGGAATATGAACGGCACTGTTATTAGCAAAATACTGAGTAAATAGATTCATATTGCGTAATTCTTTTGTGTAATCAAGCTCTTTGAGCAGGCTTTCACTAAAGTCTTCAATTAAGCTTTTAGGTTGATATAAGCGTAATTGGCTATCATACTTTTCTGATAAACTGGCAAGCAGGCTCAGTATTTCAATATCGGCTCTAATTGTATATTCAATATCACTATGCTGAACCTTAACCACAACCTCTCTAGCGTCATGTAGAGTTGCTTTGTGAACTTGCCCAATTGAAGCTGAACCGATAGGGGTGAAATCAAACTCAGCAAAGAGCGTTTCTATTGACTCACCTAAAGCCGATTCAATCATTGTCGTAACTTTCTCTGGCGAGTCAATTGGAGTACCTGATTGTAATTTACTGAGCTCGGCCGCTATTTTTGGTCCGACAATATCGGCCCGCGTGCTTAATATTTGTCCAAACTTTATGAAGGTAGTGCCTAGTTCTGTCAGCGCCATACGTAAGCGAACAGCAAAAGACAGCCCCGCTAGGCTTTCTCCGCTCGCGCTGGTCAGCAACTCTTTTATAAAGTTAGGATCTTCTTTTTTTATCCAATTCGCCAGACCATATTTACTTAACACCGCAATAATAGAGCGAAACCGAGCCGCGTTATTTTTAAATTGACTGAACTTATATAATTTCATAACTCACCCTAGAAATAATTCATTTATAAAGCAAATATTACGGCATCTAAAATAAACACTAAATATGCTCTGCACATAAAATTAATTTGCCTTATAAAAGGTGAAGATATTAGCACATTGTGAACGCGCAGCAAAAAGTTTCAGATATACGCAGAAAATAATTATTCTTAGGCTTGATGAGCTAGACCACCCACATACCCATGCGCCGATCGAAATGGACAATTTGCCTTGCTCATTTTAATTCTCCTATTTTGGAAATGTTAACTCAAATAGGCAGAAAAGTGTTAATTTTATTGTTTAAATTGCTTGGGTATTATAGTTTCATCCATCTATAATCTGACTATCAAAAGTATCGTATGAATCTGCTTTAACAAATTCAATATCATTACCTAAAGCGGTAAAATGCGCTTTACCACATTCAATCTTGGCTTTCTCTGCTGATCTTAAAGCATTACTGAACATTGAACCTTTAGTTTCAACAACAAAATTATAATGCCCCAGGAAATCTAAACTATAATGCCCCAGGAAATCTAAACAGTAAAATTAAGATTCTTATTCCTGTTTGAGATAGTATCTATCAAAATAGGAGAATCAACATGAGCAAAAAAAGAACAACTTACTCTGCAGAGTTTAAAAGTAAGCTTGTACTGGAGTTATTGGAAAATGAAAAAACAATAGCTGAGATTGCAAATGAAAATAATATCACCCCATTGATCGTTGGGAATTGGAAAAAAATATTCCTGGAAAATGCTGTTATTGCAATGGAGCCTGCTAAAGCTGTTAAAGAATATAAGCTGGAGCTTGTTGCAGCTTTAGACAAAAATGAAATGCTCACAAAAATTGTCGGTAAAATGACATCCTCGAATGAATGGCCAGAAAAAAACTAAAAAGCTAAAAAGCTAAAAAGCTTGGGAGGATCTGATAAGAATAAGTTAATTAATCCCAAGCTAGAAAACCTATCTGTATCACAGCAATGTGAGCTATTGAATTTGAATCGGAGTACTTTTTACTACACTGAAAAAGTGAATAATAAAAAGCATGAGATTCAGCAGGAAATAGCCAAAGTATTTGCTAAAACACCAATTTACGGCGCTAAAAAGGTGCATCAACAGCTTCTATAAAATGGAGTCAAGGCATCTTTAAACACGGTAGCAACATACCGAAAGGAGCTGGGTTTAAAGGCTATTTTAGCGGTTAAGCAAGTAACAACCACCGTACCCAATAAGCAACATCAGAAATACAGTTATAAGCTTAGAGGCCTTAATATTTCACATGCTAATCAGGTATGGAGCACAGATATAACCTACATCAAAGTCAAGGGTGGAATGGTTTACCTTGCTGCGGTCATTGATTGGCATTCGAAAGCCGTCCTATCACACAAAATATCGAATACGATGGATTGTGCACTGAGCATTAACGTCTTGGATGCGGCCTTAGATCGCTATGGAAAACTGGAGATATTCAATACAGATCATGGAAGTCAGTATACAAGCGATGTGCATACTCAAAAATTAAAACAGAACGGGATCACGATATCAATGGACGGGAAAGGCCGAGCTACTGATAATATTTGCATTGAAAGATTTTACGACGCGCAAAATGCTCCCGTATTTATCTAAATGAATATGAAACGATCAAAGATTTACAAGAAGATGTATCCGATTACATTGAGTTTTATAATCACCAACGATTTTATGAAACATTGAAATATAAAAAACCAATGAATGTTTACCAAGAAGGAATTAAGGCGAGCTTAGCTTTATCAAAGGTATCTTAACTGTGGAATAAGAAATATTAAATAACTGTCTTGACTCTTTGGGTAGGTATAGTATTACGAACTTTTAAATGCAGTATGGCGAAGGGCTGAATGCAGAATTACGAAATTATTTCATTAAATAGTTACGGTTAAAAATGACTGATTATTTGCAATTATTAATTTCTATGATTTATTGAAGAGAAAGAAAAAGCGCATTGGCGTGCGCTTTAAAAATAAATATCTCAATTGCCCTTGAGGATGCTTTTAATATATCAATCAATTTAATTTAGTCAATTATCACTGAGCTTGTTATGTCAAAAATCCTCTTTTATTGGGAATATTTACCCAATAAAATAGGAAATTATGTTAACAAAAAATCTATTTTCACCTGTTCCAAGCGTCTGCTTTAAAAATAAAAATGTAGCTCAAAGTCACCTTTACCAAGCAAGAAGTCCACTTGAATTAAAGTTTGTTTTTGCACTAATTGCCCACGCTATGATGATCCGTACCGTTGATAAAAGTAATGAATTGTCTTTTAAGCTGAGTTTATCAAATATCAGCAGTAAAAAAGGCTTATTTGGCTCAAAAAAACTGGGGTTGAATGATGTGAGAAAGCTACTTAGAAATATTGAACACCCTTATATCAGTATTGATAAACCAATTGAGCACAAAGCGACTGAGGTAGAGTATTCTCTGACTAAACAATATATTGATGATTTATTTAAAAAAATGACTCATAACAAAAATATTACTTTGTCTGAATTGATGGGATATAAAAATATCTCCGCAATAAAAGCGCATATGCAAATAGCTTACTTTAAATGCTATAAAATCTCATTTTATGGAGCTGTAGATTTTTTTGATATATCAGAAGACGCTATCTGTTCTAACCAACTGATTGCAATTCAGCGCATTCTTAAATCGGCAAAAAATGGCAAGATACCGTTTTATCACGGTGAAACCAATAACCCCAAAACACGTTACACGATTGAAACCAAACGGCTAGACGATTATCAATTTTTTGAGGGGTTGGAAATGCAGACCTTTGATGATGATTAGCATAATAGAGTGAGTAATTTTACCCTCTTATATGGCTAATTTGTATGTTGATTTAGCTAGGTTTAATTGCATTAGCGCAAACCTGAATTGACACTTTGAAATTATAGGTTTTAATCAAAGCTGACAGTCGCCAAAGCCACCATTGGTTTCATAATCACTGAATGGACAAAAAATGGCTCTATCGTTTACGACAATGACCCAGTATTGTTCAATAACCATATGTAATAAGCTTTGTAGAGCATAAGACATATCTAGAAAAGTTTCATCGAAATATTGGTAAGTAATACAAAGTAAGTTGAACAATACTTATTATTTAGTAAGAACTTTTAGCTATAAATAGAAAATGATGAAAAATCCCTTTGTGGCTTTTGTCGTTTCTGGAACGAAATGAATAACTTATTGATTTATATTTTGCTTAGTATTTCTAAATCATTTATAGTGGATAAAGTTGAATTAAAATACTGAACTAGGTTTTAATTCAGTTGCTTATAGTAATTTTAGGGCTTTAGTTAGGAGCTATAGGAAATGAGTAAGCTTTACATCATTGGGAATGGATTCGACTTATATCACGGTTTATCGACAAGTTATACCGATTTTGAACATCATCTTAAAACTCATCATATTCAATTACTCGATAGCCTTAATAAATACTACTTCATTGCAGGAAATGACCAAAACTTATGGTCTAAATTTGAAGAGAACCTAGCTAATCTCGATAAGGATGGTTTGGTTGATTACTTATCGGAGTATTATGACGGTACAAGTGATAGAGGTCGAAATGCAATGGGTATTGAAACTGAAACTTATCTTGATTTATTAACTAATGGTTTACGCCAAGAGTTCAGTGAATTTATTTTAAAAGCGGAAACCAAAGGAATTGAGAGAAGTAAACTAATCAAAATAGATATAGATGCAAAGTTTATCAGTTTCAATTACACAAAAACTTTAGAAAAGATTTATCTAATTCCTCGTGGTAATATCTTTTACATTCACGGTATTGCTAGTGAAAAAGAAGGGGTAATTTTAGGTCACTCAACGAATCCTGAACTATTTAATGACGATAATCCCGAACTGACCCCTCCAAAAGGAGCCTCTAAAGAGAACTTAGAGCTGTGGTATGAATATATGTCAGATTAACATAATCCAATATACGATGATTGTGTTAGAGAAGTTAATAGATATTTTTTATCCTCATTTAAAAATACAAAAAAAATAATTGAAGAGAACTCAGTGTATTTTGATGACCTATCAGATATTAAAGAAGTCTTTATTTATGGTCATTCAATGTCCTGCGTGGATATAGAGTATTTTAAGTATCTTGCTAGTACAGTAAAATTAAGTTGTCGTTGGTGTATTTCCTATTACGGTGAAAATGAGAAAGAAGAGCTAGAATACACACTCGAATACTTAAATATCAGTTCAGAATTTTATCAGCTTGTTAAACTCACTGCTCTATAAAACTTGTAAATAACGGATTAATAAAAAATGAAGATTTTAGAGGATATATGGTCATCTGTTGTAGGTAACGCAACAACAAGAGTTAGTGACCCAGTTATAGGAACATTTTTAACCTCTTGGGTTATTTGCAATTGGCATTATTTAGCGTTGCTTTTTTGGGGGGAAGGTAATGCCACCCAAAGAGTTAGTGCCTTCTATAAATACTGGTCTAGTAGCGAATTTTTTGCCTTTAACTCAATTTTTGTCATTCCTTTTATATTTACACTTTCTTACTTATTTATATTTCCTTGGTTTTCATTACTAGTGAAATTTTTACAGAAGGCTGTAAATGATAAATTGCATGAACAAGCTGTTGCTATAGAGCTTATTAAAATTACTCAACAAGAGGAACTAAATAAAGCCAAATTGAAAGCTAACCCTGACAAGCAGTTTTTAGAACAAATCATACAGTTGGAAATTAATCGTAAGGAAGAAGTATCTAAACAAAGAAAACAAAGAACAATTCGGTTTACTGAAAAAGCGATAGAAGCTAAAGCTAAATCTGATGAAGCAGAGAGTAATAAAAACATAGCAAAAAATGATGAGGAAAAAAAGAATAATCAAGCTGCACTAGAACGTCAACTATTTAATATTAGTAGCGCTGAAGTTAGATCAACTATGGCTTCCCATCGTTTTCCGTCAGCATTTCTTTTTATCTCATTAATTTCTGACAGTCTTAAGCAAGATGACATTACTTTATCTGTATCGGCTTCTTGTGAAATAGTAGCTGCAATATTTGGTTATGATAATTTTAAGTCTTTATTGAGTGATGAAAAATTTAATAACAAGAATCTATCAAGTGTTAAGTATATTTATTACGATGATAATGATTTGGCTAAAAAACTTGAGGAAATAACTTGTGGAGAAAATTCTGATAATGAGGATTTGACTTCAGATATGTTATTTGATCATATAAGGATGGTCTTTGATGAACTACCATATGTGCTTACTAATATTGATGAGTTAGCTCAACTTAGTCTTGAGTTATGTGAAAACGATACCAACAGCCTGCTTGAAGACGATGGTGCATCAGGTGCGATGGCAGTATCTGATACGATTTATGATGAAGTATCTGTGGAGGAGATTGACTCTTCGAAATTTGATGGGAAATTTACCGCTTTTATCAATGCTTCTGCATCAGGATATCATAGAAAAGACAGTGATATTACTGGGCGAGATATGACAATAAAAGCGGAGATCGTTAGTTCTGTCTTGGTTGGTAAATATGCTCTAGGGGAGCTTGAGATTGAATCAGTTAATGGAGGTCTTGTTGATTCTTGGGAGGATGAAGATGAAGCTTAAAGTCGGTTCTTAATTAGTGATAAAAAGCTCAGATAAAGTATTTTGGTTGTGTCTACTACTTAATAAATGAAAAGTTATACCAGACGTATAGTTTTAGATTTTCCTCTATTATTTAAATAAACACGGAATGTATATGAAACTAAGTATAAATGATTTTGATTTCCTTGATAGCTTTGACGACCTCGGAGAACACTATCTAGACCCGCATAATAAAAACAAGATCAATTTGTTTTGTCTAAAAATAAATGCCAATGATTTTGATTACCAGAACCTACAAGATAACCTATTAGAACCAATGATTAACTTTTCACTTTCTAGAGCTGTTAAGGCTGAATATTTGGACAAACCAGCGAAGTTAAGCAAAAAAGCAAGAGAGAAATTCATTGAATACGTGCGTAATAAAGGAGAGTTAGGGGAGTTAATTCTTTATAGTTTTTTAGAATCCCATTTAAATGCACCTAAAATCCTGTCTAAACTGGAGCTAAAAACCTCAACTAGCCACTATGTTAACGGTGCTGATGGTGTACATTTTTTGGACCTTCAAAATGGTGACTATCAGATTATATTTGGAGAGTCGAAGACGGAGGTTGGCATAACCAGCGGGATCAGTAATGCATTTAAGTCAATATCTGAGTTTAAGACAGGGATAAATAATAAAGGTGCAAAAAAAAGCGGTTTACCCTATGAGAAGTCATTAATTAGTGATCATTTAGCTAATGAAACATTTTCAGATGATGAAAAACAGTTTATAAAGTCAATTATATACCCTTCCCGAAAAGATAACGTTTATGTAGACGATGCTTTTGGCATTTTTATTGGCTATGAAATGAAGATAGAGGACAGTGATAAAGAGCTACCTAACGCTGAATTTAGAGAGAAAATCAAAAATAAAATAAAAGCGGAAGTTAAAGGTAAGTTCAATCATATTTTGAAAAAAATAACTCAATATGATCTTTCAGGACATAATTTTTACATTTATTTCCTACCAATCACAGATTTGAATAAAAATAGAAAGCTCATTCAAAAAGGAATCACTCAATGAGTTTTTTTGAATCGTTAGCTGAAGATTGCCTTCAAGATGAGTATTTTATTTATCTATTAAATAAAGCTGAATGTATTAATGCGAAAAGTTTTTTTTCTGTTGTTACTGAACCTCTTGATGAGAAAGAGTATATAGACCTCCTTCGGTTTTCTGATGTTTTGTCTAGATCTAAAAAGTCTGAATCTTTAAATAAAGCATACAAAATAATAAGTGTATTAGTTGATACTTATAAGGAAGATCAGTTATTTCTGACTTTCGCAAAATCAATTTTGATTAAAATGGGTAATTTTCCAGCGATAAAATTTCTAGAAGATAATTATGATTTTGATTGTGACCTTCCTGTCGAACAATTTATGGCTAAAACAATAAAAGAAGATGTTCAGAAGATACCAAATAGCAAATTAACCTTTACTGACTCTCAATATGAGATATTTGAAAGGTTAAAGAATAGTAATCACTTTAGTTTTTCAGGACCAACATCGTTAGGTAAGTCATTTGTTATAAACTCATTTATACGATTTCTTATAACTGAACATAAAGCAACAGATAATTTAGTTATTTTAGTTCCCACAAGGGCTTTGATTAATCAGACTGTTAAACAATTAAAACGTGAATTTTTTGATGTCGATAACTATAAAATTTTAGCATATCCTAAAGTTCCAGCTTTTTTCAAAACAGAAAGTTCGAGGTTTATCTTTGTTTTTACACCCGAAAGGCTATTGGCTTATTTAGCCAATAGAGATAACCCTAAACTAGATTATCTTTTTGTTGATGAAGCTCATAAAATAATTTCAAAAAAGGATTCTCGTAGCCCACTTTATTATCACGCAATACTACAAGCTGAAAAAAAGAGTGTGAAATTATTTTTCGCCTCTCCCAATATTCCTAATCCTGAAGTTTTTTTAGATATTTTTGATAAAAGTATAGATGAGCATTTAAGCATAAAAAATTCTCCAGTATCCCAGAATAGATACTTTATGGATTTTTTAGATGAAAAATGTATATATTTTTCTGAAGATAAAAATGATGTTGATATTCCTGTCGACTTTCAAGGTAAAGATTTTTTTCATTGGTTGAAAAAGTTATCCAATAAAGATAAAAGCATTATTTACTGCAACTCAAAGAAAGATACAATTGATCTAGCCTTAAGCTTTTCAAAGGAATTACCTTTTAAGAAAGATGAAGGGATTGATGAGTTAATATCTACAATTAAAAATAACATTCACGAAGAATACTTTCTTATTGATTGTTTAAAAAAAGGTATTGGCTTTCATTTTGGTAATTTACCACAAGACATTCGAGAAAAAGTTGAGGACTTGTTTGCCAAAAATGAAGGGGGTGGGATTGATTATTTGTTTTGTACATCAACATTACTTGAAGGGGTTAATTTACCCGCTAAAAATATATTTATTCTTAGTAATGCCATTGGACTATCAAAATTTACTGATATTGATTTTTGGAATTTAGCTGGCCGTGCAGGGAGAATGACAAAAGAGTTATCTGGAAATATCATTTGTACAAGAATTGTAAATAAAAAGAATAGGTGGAAAGAACCTAAAAAAGATTTAGGTGTTGCTAGAAGCAAAAATATCAAACCGATTGACTCTATTTTAATCAGTGGTAAAGGAAATTTTTATAAAAACCTTGAGTCTTCAATAAAAGAAGAGCCATTCACTAAAAAGTCGGTATCTAGTAATGAAAAAAGTATCTGGGATCATTATGCTAATATTGCTCAAATACATGAGATTTTAGGTTATGACTCCACATTAAGATCCCATTTTATTAAAAAAATTACGACAGCAAAAGATACTTTAAAAAGAAGTGCCTTGAGAAATTCTGTACCAGAAAAAATACTCTCCTTTTCATCAATGATTAAACCTAAATATCAAAATAAAATATTATCAATAGATAATGATGAACGCTTTGTTTTGCTAGATAATGATATTAGTTATGATTCTTGCCTTGACGCTCTAACGATACTATATCACTTGTATGGGTGGGAGTTTGAAGAAGCAACAGGGCGAAATCCAATGTGTCCTACAATAGATGTATTGAAGTATTATGCTGTTATTTTATCTAGTTGGATGGGAACTACGCCATTGAACTTAATGGTGAAAAATTCACTTAAATATTATGAAACTAAAGGGGTTCTTTGGGATAGCTACGCAAGAGAAAACATACTATTCAATAGAAAGAACAAGCAGCATATAAATACTGTAATTAATGAATTAATATCCGACATTGATAATATACTCCGATTTAAATTAAAGAATTACTTTGATAACTATTATCTTTTGTTACAAGAAAAATATGGTAAAGATAATTCAGGAGTTAATTGGGCTGATTTTCTTGAATATGGAACCAGTGATTACCAAATGATCGAATTGCAAAATATTGGCTTTTCAAGACATCTAGCTTCAATTCTTTTAAAACAATATAGAGAGTACCTTAAATTTGATGGTGAAGATCGTTTGATTATTGATGCTGATAAAATTTCGACTTTACTCGAAGAAACACCAGTCGAGTGTAAAGAGTTTACAGAAGTTCTATCGTTGAAATAGTATAATGCCCCAGGAAATCTAAACAGTAAAATTAAGATTCTTATTCCTGTTTGAGATAGTATCTATCAAAATAGGAGAATCAACATGAGCAAAAAAAGAACAACTTATTCTGCTGAGTTTAAAAGTAGACTTGTACTGGAGTTATTGGAAAATGAAAAAACTTGAGCTGAGATTGCAAATGAAAATAATATCACCCCATTGATCGTTGGGAATTGGAAAAAAATATTCCTGGAAAATGCTGTTATTGCAATGGAGCCTGCTAAAGCTGTTAAAGAATATAAGCTGGAGCTTGTTGCAGCTTTAGACAAAAATGAAATGCTCACAAAAATTGTCGGTAAAATGACATCCTCGAATGAATGGCCAGAAAAAAACTAAAAAGCTAAAAAGCTAAAAAGCTTGGGAGGATCTGATAAGAATAAGTTAATTAATCCCAAGCTAGAAAACCTATCTGTATCACATCAATGTGAGCTATTGAATTTGAATCGGAGTACTTTTTACTACACTGAAAAAGTGAATAATAAAAAGCATGAGATTCAGCAGGAAATAGCCAAAGTGTTTGATAAAACACCAATTTACGGCGCTAAAAAGGTGCATCAACAGCTTCTAGAAAATGGAGTCAAGGCATCTTTAAACACGGTAGCAACATACCGAAAGGAGCTGGGTTTAAAGGCTATTTTAGCGGTTAAGCAAGTAACAACTACCGTAGCCAATAAGCAACATCAGAAATACAGTTATAAGCTTAGAGGCCTTAATATTTCACATGCTAATCAGGTATGGATTACAGATATAACCTACATCAAAGTCAAGGGTGGAATGGTTTACCTTGCTGCGGTCATTGATTGGCATTCGAAAGCCGTCCTATCACACAAAATATCGAATACGATGGATTGTGCACTGAGCATTAACGTCTTGAATACGGCCTTAGATCGCTATGGAAAACCTGAGATATTCAATACAGATCAGGGAAGTCAGTATACGAGCGATGTGCATACTCAAAAATTAAAACAGAACGGGATCACGATATCAATGGACGGGAAAGGCCGAGCTACTGATAATATTTGCATTGAAAGATTTTACGGCGCGCAAAATGCTCTGTATTTATCTAAATGAATATGAAACTATCAAAGATTTACAAGAAGATGTATCCGATTATATTGAGTTTTATAATCACGAACTATTTCATGAAACATTGAAATATAAAAAACCAATGAATGTTTACCAGGAAGGAATTAAGGCGAGCTTAGCTTTATCAAAGGTATCTTAACTGTGGAATAAGAAATATTAAATAACTGTCTTGACTCTTTGGGTAGGTATATCATATTTTGGAAATGTTAACTCAAATAGGCAGAAGAGTGTTAATTTTATTGTTTAAATTTCTTGGGCATTATAGAGGTCATTATTGATAAAATTGAACAGTTGTTATTGAAATTAGGAAAGGCTTTTTATTTGCAACAAGGCAAAATGTTTTACCTTTGATGAGCAACATTTTATGTTGATCTGGTTTTTTATAATAGGTTACTTTAATGTTATGTATTAATTGATCTTAAAACAGAAAAATTAAAGCTTCAATATTTAGGTCGAATATAGATGTTCGTTAATTAGTTTGATTTATTCGTTAAATTAGAAGAAGAGATGCCAACCATAGGAATCATTCTTTGTCAAAATAAAAATGACTCACTGACAGAAATCACTCTACCTGAAGGCAGTAACATTCACGCTTCAAAGTATCAGCTTTACTTACCCAGCAAAAAAGAATTACAAAAATTGTTGCGTCACGATGAGCAAGATTGGGATAATAGCCATCAAGCTTAAATTTAAAGTACAGGATCATCAAAGAGAACTTGGTATTTATCCAATTGGTACTTCAATATGCTTTTCCTAGTGATTTTTGTACTTCATGCTCCAGCTTGTGATGTTTTGCCAACTAGTTAAGTTTACGATACGAACGAAAATGCGTTCACATTCTGGCTGCGACAAAATCTTTGAATACAAATATTATCAGTGGAGAGGCCTTTGCCATCCATTGAAATAGTGATGCAATTCTTTTTTAATTTTTTAATGATTTTAATACAAGTGTATTTTTAAACTTGGCTGTATCAGTTGAGCTGAATTTTTATTACTGGTCGTATAAGTGGTAGATATCTTTACTATATTAAGGCTCGATGAGATTTATATTTAGGCAAAATATGACGGCTATTTGAAAAATTGAATTAGTACGTTTATTGAATAATTATTTTGTGTTATTTTTTTTGCTAAATATATCCATGATAGAGCATGATCATTTATCAGGTGGCAACTTTGACATCAGAGCAAGGTGTGAAATGAAGTACCATGAGTATACAAAACAAACTTTTCAATTAATTAAAAACAAAGGATTTAGTATGTCAGCACGAATTATTATTTTTTTTATATTGTTACTCCCGTTTCATTTTGTAAGCGCCAATGAAACAGCTTCTATTAAACACAAAAAGGCGCCGATAGTGGATCGTTTCATTATTAATGTGGGTGTGAATAAACTGTTCTTTAAAGAAGAAAAAGGAGCTAACGGTGGAGTGAAGGAGATAAAGCCAGTCGATGATATTACTGCTATTGGTGGTGGAGTTAGCGGAGCATTGATTTTTAATACCCCTTTAAAACCTTATTTTAGCCCCTATATTGATATTGCCAGTTACATCAATAAGGATCGTTATTCTATTATCCCTGGCATCGGTATTCGTCATGATTTTAATTTTAAAAACGTTAGTTGGTTTCAACCTTTCGTGGCGACAGGAGTCGGTTACAACAGGAGTAAATGGACTAAAATACCTATAAATATTTCAAAAGACCTAATAACAGCAAAGGATAACGTAGGTAGCAGTGCAGTTTGGACTGTGCAAGCTGGTAGTGATTTTTATATGACCAATGACTTGGCGATTAATTTAACCGCGCGTTACGATATGTATGATATCAGCACTGATATTACGAACACCACTATGGGTACTACAACCAAGTTAAAAGATACTGGATCATTGGGAGTGTTATTAGGTTTCACCTATCATTTTGGTAATACTGTTCGTAATGATCTTTGCCCAAATACATTACCTAATGTGCCTCTGGGTGCAACTGGTTGTCCTTTAAATTATTTTAAGCTTACGTTGAATTATGTTTTTGCGAAATATGGAATGACTGATCTTACTAATGAAGCTCTCTTTGATATTCCAGCGTTCTTAAAAAAACATCCTAACTATGATATAAAATTGACAGCTTATGCTGATTCAATCGGTTCTAATCAATTTAACCTAAAACTTTCTCAAAAACGTGAGAAGGCAGTGGTGGAATATCTTTTAGGAAATGGCATTGCAAAGAGCCGCATTGAAGCTAATGGGCGTGGTTCAACTGAACCATTGGTTGATAACGATACAGAAGTGCACCGCGATATAAACCGCCGTATCTTAGTTGAGTTCTACCGCACCGATAAGGATCTGACAATAGGAACTAAAAAGAAAGCTAAGTAAGAAAGTAATGGCATTGAATTAAAAAAGCTTGACAGAGTTTTTCGCGTAAGTATTAAGTTTGCCATTTTTTGCTAGAAACCTTTATTTGAGAGTGTCCTATAACAGTATGGCCTCTCATTTTCTTGAGTATTTATCTGTATCATCTCGTATCAGCTTTTTTAAAAGCGTTTAAAATTGAACTCATGGCTAAAAAAACAGAGTTTACTAGCGGTACATTCAACAGAGTTTACTAGCGGTATATTCAACAGAGTTTACTAGCGGTATATTCAACAGAGTTTACTAGCGGTATATTCAACAGAGTTTACTAGCGGTACATTCAACAGAGTTTACTAGCGGTATATTCAACAGAGTTTACTAGCGGTATATTCAACAGAGTTTACTAGCGGTATATTCAACAGAGTTTACTAGCGGTATATTCAACAGAGTTTACTAGCGGTATATTAAAGGCGTATTGCTAAGCTAACTTTAGTCGCAGCATCGCCAGTAAACACGCTCAGATGCATTGGCTGTTATCCCGACATTAAACGGGTAGATACCCCATCTTTAGCCTATTATGATGTTTATATTTTAATGATGCTTATTTTAGTGTGCAGCTTAGTTGCAGGGAGGGTTTTTGTTATTAAAGCAAGCGCTCGCATTGCGTTGTTAATAAAAATAAGCTTATTTTTTATTGAGATATTATTTGCAAGCACAACTAGGGGCATCGGTGTTAGTAAGTTAATTTCTATAAGTTTAAAGTTACCGTTGATAAGATCGTTTAGCGAATCAGCGCGAACGCCATAGCGCGCCATTTTAAATTTTCCGATCTGTTTAAAATGTTGCCATATTTTTTGTTTTTGCAGCTCACTTACACAAGGTGTTATATCTTGGTAATAGCATTGCTTATTGTAAATACCATTAACGGGTAATGCCTCATGGCTATCGTTGCATGTTTTCGTAATAGAAAAACATGCATATTCATTCATATTAGCAGCCCCAGGAATGATAAAAATTTCAAATTCAATTTTACCGGTAGCTGCCTGCTGAATTAAATAATCATATTTCTCGTTATGGCGATTTTGACGATGTATTGCTAACGCTAGTTTGCTATCAATACGAACCACTCCTTTAGAATTTTGCCCCCATTCAGGTTTAACAAAAACAGGAAAGTGAGCTGGTTGGACAGTACCATCATCGATATATTGGGTTAATTTCCACTGCTCTGGGAGTCGCTTGTCCATATCTAATTTTGAAAATATTTTTAGTTTTGTATTGTAAAATTGACTGTTGAGTTTGAAGAATCTCCAAGGAAACGCCATAATACGGAAACAATGAAAAATGTATATGATAACTAAAGCTGCACGTATTAACATGAATTAGTCCTTTTTAATTTTTATTAGATTAAGTAACGCCATTATGATGCCTAGGATTAGAATTGAAGTCGCAGCATAAAATAGACTTCCACCATCGCTTTGCCCTTCGTGTATAACTACAATGCCAAG
Organism: Bathymodiolus brooksi; assembly: GCA_963680875.1. NCBI lineage: Eukaryota > Metazoa > Mollusca > Bivalvia > Mytilida > Modiolidae > Bathymodiolus > Bathymodiolus brooksi. The sequence continues at coordinate 2,020,381 of CAVMGF010000075.1, forward strand.
CGGCGTGAACAAATGAAAGAATACAGCGCCTCCCATAATAGCAGAGGCCATTAGACCTCCAACTATTCTGATGGGCAAAGGGTTGGGTAGGCTTTTTATTGCGTTTATTTTGTTTAGTGCAAAAAATAGTGCTGGAGATAGTAAAATGAGTACCGTGATTAATTCAGCGCTACCAATAAAATAGGAGCCGTAATTCATGAATAAATTACCGGTTGTTTCGCCAATATAATCTTTCATCCAATTGCCAATAATACCGAATATATGTTGCGTATCAGGGTGTAATGTGAATTTATAAGGTAATGAAAACAAAAATACTTTTGCTATCCATAAGGTAACAACCCAACTAAAAATTGATGTTTTATTTATATTCATAATTTACTCCTTATTTTAATCATTAGCTATTAGCGAAGCTAATATGTTGTAGATTAAGTGTTGAGCTATATTTAATATCCAATTTTATGCAGTGCAAAAATTTAGAGGTAATTTAAGCAGCTAGTAATTTATGTTTGTTATAACTATAGGCTAAAGTTAGGTAGATTCAAGCTCGAAGTATATAACTGTGATGCGGGTAAGGCTGGTGTCTATTTCTTCATATATAAGCTATGCATTCCTAAATTGAATCCAGGTTAAAATAAAATCTTACAAATCAAAAAATGTCTGCTGAGTTAATGATTTTAAAACCAAGAATAATAAGCAAAATTTTGCTATCATCATTTTTATTAAAACTTCTTAAAAAAAACAGTCGAAATAGAGCGATACTTATGAAATTTATTGTAAAACTTTTCCCTGAAATTATGATGAAAAGCAAGCCAGTACGTAAACGCTTTAGTAAAATGTTACAGGGTAATATCCGCAATATTTTGTTAGGCTATGATGAGCAAATAAAAGTCATTTTAGAATGGGATAAAATTATTGTTCGCACAAATAATGAAGCAGTTGACAATAAAAAAACTATTATAGATGTTCTCAAAAATACGCCAGGTATTGTGTTCTTCTTAGAAGTGAAAGAGACAGACTTTATTGATCTACATGACGCTTATGAAAAAACCAAAGAGCATGTTGGTGAAACATTAACAGGGAAAACATTTTGTGTTCGTGTAAAACGTATTGGCACACATGATTTTTCATCAATGGAGGTAGAGCGTTATATTGGTGGCGGTTTAAATCAAAATACACAATCACTTGGCGTGCAGTTAAAAGCACCAGATGTCACGATAAATCTTGAAATTAATAATCAAAAATTATTTTTTATTGACAAGCGACATATTGGACTCGGCGGTTTTCCACTAGGCTCTCAAGAGTCTGTATTATCACTTATTTCAGGTGGATTTGATTCTGGTGTTTCGAGCTATCAATTTATAAAGCGCGGATCTCGCGTACATTATTGTTTCTTTAATCTTGGTGGCGGGGCACATGAAATTGGTGTGAAGCAAATTGCTTATCATCTTTGGAAACGTTTTGCTTCATCACACAAAGTGAAGTTTATTTCAATTCCATTTGCAGGCGTTGTTGCTGAGATTTTAGAAAAGGTAGATAACGGACAGATGGGTGTTGTTTTAAAGCGCATGATGGTGAGGGCTGGAGCCATGGCTGCAGAGCGGCTTAATATTGAAGCATTGGTCACGGGGGAGGCATTAGGGCAGGTTTCAAGTCAAACACTTCGCAACTTATCGGTGATTGATAAAGTGACTGATATGCTTGTTTTACGACCACTGATTGTGAGCGATAAACAAGATATTATTGATTGCGCGCGTAGGATTGGTACTGCTGAACTTTCAGAAACAATACCAGAGTATTGTGGTGTTATCTCACAACGACCGACGGTTAAAGCGGTGATAAAAAAAATAGAGTGCGAAGAAGCTAATGTTGATATGTCATTGATAGAAAAAGTTGTCCTTGAAGCTAATGTGCTTGATATTCGAGATATTGCAAGTGATCAGCAAGAAGATCTTACAAAAGTTGAATCTGTTTCAGCGTTTTTAGAAAATGAAGTTATTTTAGATATTCGCTCAAATGAAGAGGCAGAACACTCGCCACTTAATGTTGAGGGAGTCGCGGTTGCACATTTACCGTTTTTTAAACTTGCAAGTCAATTTGCCAAGCTTGCTCAAGATAAAACCTATCTATTGTATTGTGATCGTGGCGTAATGAGTCAACTGCAAGCTTTATATTTAAAAGAAGCAGGGTTTGAAAACGTTAAAGTGTATCGCTCTTAAAAAACTATATGGAGTTAAACCAGTTAGTATTTAAAATGTTTATTGCTAACTTGGCTATTGTTGAAACCGTTATTGGGGAGTTAACAAGGCAATTAAATATGAACAAAGTTTGTAGTAAAATGTAGACATGAGCACGCAGATTACCCAAAAACATATCATGGATATAAACCATAACTCAAGTTAAATATAATTTTTTGTTATATACATATAAATATAGGCTTGATAAATGTATTACTAGTCTCCATATCTTTTCGAGTAATCTATTACCCGTTTATACAATTACGTTTGATCTCACGTATAAGACAATTTAGGTAATAAAATTTTGATCACCACTTACACTTAAGGAACAATAATGAAAGTAAAACCATTGCATGACCGAATACTTGTAAAACGTATCGATAAAGAGACTAAATCAGCTGGTGGCCTTTTGCTAACTGGTAGCATGATTAGAGACTCAACAACCGCGACTGTTGTAGATGTTGGAACTGGTCTTCTTTTAGAAAACGGAGAGCAAAGACCTAATGATTTAAAAATAGGAGATGTCGTTATGTTCACGGCTAGCTATGAGATAAAAATTGAAATAATTAAAGGTGACGAATTCTTAGTTATCCGCGAAAGTAATGTTGATGCAATCCTTGAAAACTACGACAATCCAGTCCTTGAAGTATATGACAAATAGAGGTAAAAATAATGTCTAAAGATGTAAAATTTGGAAATGACGCTCGTATAAAAATGTTAGTTGGCGTTAATGTGCTAGCCGATGCGGTAAAAGTAACCTTAGGTCCTAAAGGGCGTAATGTTGTTATCGATAAATCTTTTGGGACGCCGCATATCACAAAAGATGGTGTAACAGTCTCAGATGAAATTGAACTTGCAGATAAGTTTCAAAATATGGGCGCACAAATGGTCAAAGAAGTTGCCTCTAAAACCAATGATACTGCAGGTGATGGTACGACAACTGCCACTGTGATTGCACAATCAATTATCTCTGATGGTCTAAAGGCAGTTGCTGCTGGCATGAACCCAATGGATCTTAAACGCGGTATTGATAAAGCGGTTAAAGAGGCGGTTAAAAAGCTTAAAAGCCTTTCAACTGAGTGTTCTGATACAAAAGAAATCACCCAAGTAGGTACCATTTCAGCCAATTCAGATAAAGAAATTGGTGAATTGATTGCTTTAGCAATGAAAAAAGTTGGCAAGGAAGGCGTGATAACGGTTGAAACAGGTCAAGGTCTGGAAAGTGAACTTGATGTTGTTGAAGGTCTGCAATTTGATCGTGGTTATTTATCGCCTTATTTCGTCAACTCAGAAGCTGGTACAGCTGAGCTTGATGCCCCATTTATTTTATTGCTTGATAAACATATAGCGAACGTTCGTGATATGTTACCTATACTTGAACTGGTTGCAAAATCCTCTAGACCATTATTGCTCGTTGCAGAAGACGTTGAAGGTGAAGGATTAGCAACTCTGGTAATTAATAATATACGCGGCATTGTAAAAATTGCGGCAGTTAAAGCACCTGGTTTTGGCGACCGACGCGATGCAATGCTAGAAGATATTGCCGTATTGACTGCAGGAACTGTTATTTCAGATAACGTTGGTTTAGAGCTTGAGAAAGCAACACTTGAAACCTTAGGTCAAGCGAAACGTGTGGTTGTTAGCAAAGATACAACAACGATTATTGATGGTATGGGTGATAAAAAGGCTATTAAAGAGCGTATCAGAGTAATTAAACAAGAAATTGAAGACTCTACTTCTGACTACGATAAAGAAAAATTATTAGAGCGTATAGCAAAACTATCTGGTGGTGTTGCGGTAATTAGAGTTGGCGCAGCAACTGAAGTTGAAATGAAAGAGAAAAAAGATCGTGTAGATGATGCACTTCATGCAACACGCGCGGCAGTTGAAGAAGGTGTGGTTGCAGGTGGTGGCGTTGCCCTTATTCGCGCGGCATTCTCGATTAAAGATCTCACTGGCGATAACGACGATCAAAACGTTGGTATTCGCGTTGCACTTCGTGCAATGGAAGCGCCACTTCGTCAAATTGTGTCTAACTGTGGTGAAGAAGCATCAGTTGTTGCGCATAAAGTTCAAGCAGGGAAAAAGAACTTTGGCTATAATGCAACAACGGGTGAATATGGCGATATGATTGAAATGGGTATTTTAGATCCAACAAAAGTAACCCGTAGCGCATTACAGTTTGCAGCATCAATTGCAGGTCTTATGATAACAACCGAATGCATGATCACCGAGCAAGTAGTTGATAAGCCCGCAATTGGGAAGCCTGGAGCATTACCAAATAATGCTGATCAGTCTGATGAGTATGAAATGCCTCCACTTCCTGGAATGCCTGGAATGCATGGATAAGTAATACTAATTACAGTCAATAAGGACGCAATATTACTGATTAAAATGAGTCACTTCTGTTTTGGAAGTGTTGTAAATGAAATACTATTTACAACAATTTCCAGCCTAGAATTGATTCATTTTTTTTTACCTAAAATTTGCCAGCAAACTGAGCGTTTATTTTGACCGTTAGTGGGTTATCTTAAACGGTATCTCTTTTCTTAACTGCCGAAAATGCAATATGAAATACTTGTATTTCATTTTTTTACAAATGATTAATCCAGTTAATCATTAGATAGATACGATATGTCATGATCTTTAATGTCCTTCTCTGTCGCCTGATAAATCATCTTAAGCTAACTGTATCACTACAAATATGGGTATAAACCCATGCTACTTCAAAATGCAACGTCGGCTGCGAACTTGATGATCAGAGATAAGGCGCAACATGAGGTAATGGGGACGTACTTTTCTAATGTTGCAACGCAAGGCTGCTTCCTTTTATATAAAAACCGAGTTCGCGGCCCGAAGGGCGCTACTCCTTGCGCCAATTTGGATTGTTATAAAATATCCGACGATAATAACTATAACTTCAATTTTATGCCTCGCGTATCGGCACAATTTGCCTTGCTGATATTGCATTTCTGGGTAGCATGGGCATATACAGCAGAATTTACACTTAAAGCCTAGTCATTCTAAGTCTACTTATTTTTAAGCATAAGTTATAACGAAATAACTTGGAGCAAGGCTCTTGCCCGTGGTGCGTTAAACACACATGTTTAGCTGATAGGTAACACCAATGAATATTCATGTGTTTGAATACGCAGGAGTGACAAAAATTAGAATATCATCACAATGTGCAGCGCTTAACAAAATATTTTGAATGATATCGGCTATCGTTATTTCAGTTAATTTAACCGTAAATATAGAGATCTGTGTCAATCTTTTTCAATCGGATTGCGCTAGCGCTTGCAGTCCACTAGTAAATAAGTAAGTATGCTATACGCCCTAATTATGTTGTTTTTTTTCATCTAAGCGGTGGGTATATACCCATGTTACGCGAAGGTAAAAGTTTTGTAGATGCGGGCTCCATTTCAACGCTTCTATCGACGAAATACATTATTTTAATAAGCAAGACTAATCAATAGTTTAATTCGTTTGGAATAACATAAGGTTATCATTAAAAATGCTTTATTTAATGGTAATAAAATTAAATTTTTAGCGGTGGATACAATACAAACCCTAGCTACTTTTTTTTTTAAAATACTTTGAACTTAATATTACATTATTGAATAGGTGGGCAGAATGACCGTAATGATTAATCAAAAAAATGATATTTTAGATCAGCTCTTTTCACAATTAGCTGGAGTATTTAAAAAAGAAAAGCGAACGATGTTACAAACTTTTATTTCTCATATTTATCGAGATGTGGTGGTCAGTGACTTAATGGGGTTGTCAGAGACCGATCTGGCAGGATTAACCGTTTCCCTGTGGCGAGAGCTTCAAAATTGGAAAAGTATTGAGCCCAAAATAAAAATTTTTAATCCTGATGTTGAGCAAGATGAGTGGCAATCAACTCACACAATCATTAGTGTTGTTTGCGCAAATATGCCGTTTGTAATTGATACAATACGACTAATTTTTGCAGAGGAAGACATTAACCTGCATCGCATTTTTTACAATGAATTTGCAACGAAGCGCACTAAAGGTGGGGTGTTAAACTCTTTATCAGGCACTAAAAAAAATGAATTAGTGATTTATTTTGAAATAGATCAAACCAGTTCAGATGATCAGCGCAATAAAATAAAAAGAACAATTCAACAAGCTCTTAAAAAAGCACAATTAGTTGTGATGGATTATAAAGTATTAAAGAAAACGTTAAATGATGCAATAAAAATCAGTGAACAGGACAAAACGGCTCAAAAATCACAATATTTTAAAGAGCACAACGCCTTTCTTAACTGGCTTATGACCGATAAATTTACATTTATTGCTTGTGATCAATTTATTATTGAAAAAGGTAAGATAAAAACAGTTGATAATAGTCAGCTTGGACTTTTAAAACTGCAGGATTTCATGTGTGATCTGATTCAATTTGAGTCGCTTGAAACGTTAAATACACGGAGTTTATTATATTTTGGAAAAGCTTCACAACGTGCAATGGTTCATCGTAATGCCTTTCCAGATGTCATTTATATTAAGCACTTTAATAAAGCGGGAGAGCTTATTTCTGGTTACCGTTTTATTGGTTTATACACAGCTTCTGTTTATAGTGCTGCGCCAGCAGATATTCCTGTTGTTCGTGAAAAGGCAAATTACATATTAAAAAATTCAGGCTATACAAAGGGCGGTCCTCATTATAAGGATTTATACCAAATAATTCATGCATTTCCAACTGAAGACTTGCTACTTTCAACTGAAACGTGTTTATTAAGTAATACTATTGAGGTATTGCATGCGCAAGAACGAAAAACACTTAAACTGTTTTTACGTGAAGAGTCAAATAAACAGTTTGTTATTGCATTATTATATGTGCCAAGAGAGATTTACTGCACACAAGTTCGTTTGGATTTTAAAAAGCTGATTTTACGTGCGTTAAAAGTAAAGTCTATTGATTATCAAACATATATAAGTGAATCAAGCCTTGCGCGAGTACGGCTCGTGATTAGACTTGATGGTCAGTTGCAAGCGCCACTAGAGACTGAGGCGCTAGAAAAACGTATGGAACAACTGATCAAGCCTTGGACAGAGGATTTACAAGAGTCACTTATCGAACAATTTGGTGAAGAAAAAGGTGTACAACTTACCAGTAAATATTATTCTGCTTTTCCAAATAATTATCAGAGTTTGTTTAGTTCGCGTATTGCAACAGCTGATATCGATAGAATTGAAATCCTTTTTGCTAATCCTCAAAAAAGCATGGCGCTGCGTTTTTATCGATCGCTTGATGTACATAGTAGTGAGCTTAAATTAAAACTTTTTCATCAAAATGGCTCCTTAACGTTATCTTCGCTTATTCCGATATTAGAAAACTTAGGGTTAAAAGTAGCAGAAGAATATCCGTATAATGTGAAGCCTTTAGGAGAAAGTGAATTTTGGATATATGATTTTACACTTATTTATGAATCATCAGAAAATTTTGATCCAGAAGCTTACAAGGATCTTTTTTCTGACGCATTTTTAGCCGTGTGGTTTGGATGTTCAGAAAACGATTCTTTTAATAAACTGATTTTAGGTGCGGCTATTTCATGGAGAGATGCTAATGTTTTACGTGCCTACGCTAAATATTTAAAACAAATACGTTTTGGCTTAGGCCATGATTCTATTGCAAAAATACTACTTCAACACAATAAGTTAGTGATTAAACTTATTGAACTTTTCAACTTGCGCTTTGATCCTCGCAATAAAAAGAGCAACGATAAGCAAGATGTGTTAGCGTCTACAATCATCGAAGCACTTAACGATGTGAGCAATTTAAATGATGATCGCGTATTGAGAAAATATGTTGAATTGATAATGGCCACACAGCGTACCAATTATTATCAAAAACAAGATGGTAATTTTAAAAACTTTATTAGCTTTAAACTTGAACATGCAAAAATTAAAGAATTGCCACAACCCAGCATGCATTTTGAAGTATTTGTGTCTTCACCAAGCCTTGAAGGAGTGCATCTTCGTGGCGGAAAAGTTGCACGAGGTGGACTGCGTTGGTCAGATAGAGAAGAAGATTTTAGAACTGAAATTTTAGGGCTTGTAAAAGCACAACAAGTGAAAAATTCGGTTATCGTTCCTGTTGGTGCAAAAGGTGGATTTTTTGCTAAACAATTAAACCCAGCAATGGACAGGATAACCTTTATGGCTGAAGGTATTCGTTGTTATAAAATATTTATTAGTGCATTGCTTGATATTACTGATAATGTAATTAACGGTAAACTGATACCGCCAGTTGATGTAGTGCGCTATGACGAAGACGATCCTTATTTAGTGGTTGCAGCAGATAAAGGCACGGCAACCTTTTCTGATATTGCAAATGAATTAGCGACAGATGATAATTTTTGGCTAAATGATGCGTTTGCCTCTGGGGGTAGTAACGGCTATGACCATAAACAAATGGGCATCACAGCAAAAGGCGCGTGGATTAGTGTTCAGCGACATTTTAGAGAATTAGGCATAAATGTTCAGGAAAAAGCAATTTCAGTGATTGGTATTGGCGATATGGGAGGTGATGTATTTGGTAATGGTATGCTAAGTTCAAAATTCATTTCATTACTGGGTGCCTTTAATCATTTACATATATTTATAGATCCTGCGCCACTTGATTTAGCGGCAAACTTCACAGAGCGAAAACGTTTATTCGAAACACCAAGTACAGGCTGGGATGATTACGATAAATCGTTGATATCACCTGGTGGTGGTATCTTCAACCGTAATGCAAAATCAATATCAGTCAGTCCTGAAATGGCAAAACGATTTGATATTGATCAAAAAGAGATAACCCCTGCGAAATTAATTCATGTGTTATTAAAAGCCAAGGCTGATCTTTTGTGGAATGGTGGAATTGGTACTTATATTAAAGGGGAAAGAGAGACCCATGGCGATGTTGGTGATAAAGAGAATGATATTTTACGCATCAATGGTAATGAGCTGCGTTGCTTAGTGGTAGGGGAAGGTGGAAACTTAGGTCTCACTCAAGTAGCACGTATTGAATATTCGTTAACTGGTGGCCTTTGTTTCACAGATGCGATTGATAATGCCGCGGGTGTAAACTGTTCTGATTTAGAAGTAAATATTAAAATATTACTTGATAAATTAGTGTCAGATGGTGATTTGACGGTTAAGCAGCGAAATTCTTTGCTGGTAAAAATGACTGATGAAGTTTCTGAAATTGTCTTAAAAAATAACTACCGCCAAGCGCAAAGTATTAGCATTTCGTACATTGAAGGCTATAAACGTATGGAAGAATATCGTGGATTAATTATTGATTTAGAAGAAAAAGGTACGCTTAGTCGCACGCTTGAATTTATTCCCAATGATGACGAATTTAATGATCGTAAAAACAGTAATGAAGGGCCGGTAAGACCGGTTATTTCCGTGATGCTTTCTTATGCAAAAAATGAAATGAAAGAACAACTTGCCATTAAAAAAATTGCGGATGATCCGTACTTATTGATGGAATGCGAGAAAATATTCCCTAATATACTGGTACAAAAATATAAAAAAGAGATCTATAAGCATCCGTTAATCACTGAAATTGTTGCAACACAAGTGAGTAATGATTTGTTTAATACTATGGGTCTAACATTTGTACATCGTCTTATGTCGAGTATTGGTTGTTCATTTTTAGATGTCAGTAAAGCATGGATTGCAGCGAGAGATATTTTCGCACAAGAGCAGATTTTAAAAGAAATTGAAATGCTTGATAATAAAGTAGATTCTGCAATACAAAGTCGCATGGTGTTTAAGCTCAAAACAATTGTGCGTCACGGCACCCGCTGGTTAATTAAAAATTATCGAGAAGAAATTAATCCTGGTAGCTTGGTCAAAAAATATCAAGTGCCACTGGCAAAAATTGTTAATAACATTGGTGAAGTGCTAGTTGGCAAGGCACTGCAATTGCGTGGTGTTCAACTAGGTGAGTTTAGCGAGTCTGGCGTGCCTGAATCGTTGGCTATGAAACTTGCCAGTGCAGATCAAGTTTATGCATTGCTAAATGTTATTTCAGTGGCAATTAACCTCAATGTAGATGTTAAGTTGACAGCACAAGTTTACTTCCTTACTGCCGATAAACTTAAATTGTTTGATGTGGCGAAACAGCTTGCGTTATTACCGGTTGGGACTCACTGGCAAACGCTTGCCAGAGAAGCAATGCGTGATGATTTAGAATTGCAACAAACACGCCTTACGCAAGCCATTTTGAAAAAGATCAAAAAAGGTGGCGGAGTGCAACAAGCGTTTGATGATTGGGAATTACAACATGTAGACCTTGCGACGCGTTGGTATAAAATGGCTAATAGCATCTTGCACGCTGGTATTCCAGATTCGAGTATGTGCCAGGTTGCTTTGGCTGAGTTATTAGTTCTTTCTCAAAACTAAGATCCTGAGTATAATATTGCTTACAAATATTATGTCAATGTTTTCATCCCAAGAGCCTGCACAGTTCGCTGAATTAAAGAATAGTAAAATCGATGGGTGTCGCCTCGCTGCTATTTTCATTTTTTTTGAGCATTTTTTTGAGCATAAAGCTCACTCCGATAAAAGCAAAGCTGGCGGTTACCATGGTTGATGCGCCAAATCCGCTCTCACAATCCATTTTGGTATTAGCGTTGAAGCTGGTTTTTGTTTTACATACTTCGCCGCGACTATCAGGATAACTTAATTGCTCGGTCGAGAAGACACAATCGACGTTAAATTTTCGTTTGGTATTGCTCGTAAAGTTAAAGTTACTACGTAATTCTGATCGCACTCTTGCAGCAAGAGGATCTTGCGTAGTATGTGCTAAATCAATGACTTGGATCTTGGTTGGATCCATCTGGCCACCTGCACCACCACAAGTCAAGAGAGGATATTTATTACGTTTACAATGTGCAATTACTGCAACTTTGGCATGAATACTATCGATGCAATCAAACACATAATCCATATCATTTGTCAGGTATTCAAAGCAATTTTGCTTATCGATAAAGTCATCAATACATGCGATTTCAATGTCAGGATTTATTTGTTTGCAACGCTCCGCCATGACCTTAATTTTTTGTTGTCCAATATGGCAGGTTAACGCATGAACTTGACGATTTATGTTAGTCACACATAAATCATCCATATCAATCAAGGTGATTTTACCAATACCTGATCGAGCTAATGCTTCTGCAACCCAAGAGCCAACACCACCGATGCCAATAATACAGAAATGGCTATTTTTAAAAATTGTTAACGCTTTTGAGCCATAAAGGCGTTTTATACCAGAAAATCGGCTAGCGTAGTGTTCGCTCATATTTTTATTTACCTGTCACTTTTTCGCGAGTTTACATCGAGCGTCAAAGGATCAAAACTTATTATCATTGGTATAAAGGTTAAATGGTAAAGATCACAAGTGTTTTTTGCGCCACAAAAAAGCCAAGATAAATATCTTGGCTCAAGCAGCTTAATTTGCAGACGCTTCAACAATTTTTTTCATATCGGTCATGTAACCGCGTAGTTTTTTACCGATCAGCTCAACAGGGTGAGAGCGTATTGCTTCGTTTACTTCGATGAGACGTGCGTTATCAACAGAGTTTGATGTGACTTTAAGCTCTGTACCAAGCATTTGCGGCGACATTGCTTTAACAAAATGCTCAAGCAGTGGTTTTGCCGCGTGATCAAATAAGTAACATCCGTACTCTGCAGTATCAGAAATAACCACATTCATTTCATAAAGTTTTTTACGCGCGATAGTGTTGGCAATAAGAGGCGTTTCATGTAAAGACTCGTAGTATGCAGACTCATCGATAATACCAGATGCTGTCATTGTTTCAAATGCAAGTTCAACACCTGCTTTGATCATGGCAATTAAAAATATTCCGTGATCATAGAATGTTTGTTCATCAATTTCCATGTCGCCAGCAAGTTGTTTTTCAAAACCAGTTTGCGCAGTAGCTGCGCGCCATGCGAGCAGATTAACATCATTGTTCGCCCAGTCAGCCATCATTATTTTTGAGAATTCACCTTCAATGATGTCATCCATGTGCTTGTTAAAGAGTGGGCGTAGAATATCTTTCAGCGCTAAAGACATATCAAAGGCCTTTATTTTAGCAGGATTAGATAAACGATCCATCATATTGGTGATACCGCCATATTTAAGACCTTCCGTAACAGCTTCCCAACCATATTGAATGAGTTTTGAAGCATAAGCAGGATCAATTCCGTCCGTAACCATTTTATCAAAACCTAAGATGGCCCCTGTTTGTAACATGCCACAAAGGATTGTTTGCTCACCCATTAAGTCTGATTTTACTTCAGCCACGAAAGACGACATCAACACGCCAGCACGATCACCTCCAGTTGCAGAGGCATAAGCTTTAGCAAGTGAAAGACCTTTATTTTGTGGATCATTGACTGGGTGAACGGCGATAAGTGTTGGTACGCCAAATCCGCGCTTAAATTCTTTGCGCAGCTCAGTACCAGGGCATTTTGGCGCACACATAATAACAGTTAAATCTGCTCGTATCTGCATACCTTCTTCAACGATGTTAAAACCATGTGAATAAGAAAGAGTTGCGCCTTTTTTCATCAAAGGCATCACAGTTTTAACAATTTCAGAATGTTGCTTGTCAGGCGTAAGATTACAGAGTAGATCGGCTGTTGAAATAAGCTCTTTATAAGTGCCAACAGTAAAGCCATTTTCGGTTGCATTTTTCCATGACTGACGTTTTTGTGTTATTGCCACTTCTCGTAATGCATACGAAACATCAAGACCAGAATCGCGCATGTTAAGCCCTTGGTTTAGTCCTTGTGCGCCACAACCGATGATCACTATTTTTTTGTCTTTGAGTGCCTCACAGCCGTCAGTAAATTCACTGGGATCCATAAAACGACATTGGCCAAGTTGGTGTAATTTTTCACGTAAAGAGAGAGTATTAAAATAGTTAGACATTAAATAGAACTCCAAAAATAATAAAAAGAGATAATGATACTAAGCACATTAAATGAACTTATCAACATTACGTATTGGACATGAGTCAATTCTAGGGGAATTTGCTGGCTTGGAAAATTCCGACTAAGGGGTGCTCATTTTGCATAGTAAGATTGAAAGCCCTATTTACTGTTATTGGCATTAGTATACCCAAGTTACTTCAAACAGCATAATTAGACATAAGTTCGCATGTCAATGCAATGAGTAAAATTTGACCTGCCAACGATTAGTTTCGCTTAGTATTTGTAGTATAGTTATGCAAAACATGTTAATTTTTTTGTGGATATTCCATTGAAAACTATTGTTTAGTTGGCTATATCCCAAATGGTGAGGTTAATTTCATGGCGAAGTAAGAGTACAATTTATTTCGCTGATTTTTCAATTTGAACTAACTTGTGTGTAATAATATATCATTATTTCTTTTATTGCACCAAGAATTAATTGCTGACTTGAATATGGCAATAAAAAATATTTACCAGTGTTAGTGATGTTTTTTCATTATAACCGGCCATCGTCTTTATTAGAATCATTAGCATATTCTTTTACTTTAGGGTTGTTATTGTTGATATTTTTATTGTTCCTACATATTGATCTAGCGCATATTTATATAAGCATGGTAGCTTATATTGATATAAGCCTGCCTTAGAGTAATCTGAGCGTATCATGCCATTAATAAGTTGTTGATAGATAGAGAATCCTCTTATGGGCGAACTTTTACCAAAGTGAAGTAGATTTTTGCTAACATATACCACAGTGTTTACATTTATCTTCATCGCAGGATTAGGTCTTGTAAAATGATAATCAGGATTATTTCGATCATCTATAAATTCTATGGTCTGTGTGGGATCTGTCGCTAAATTATGTATTTGATTCATGAGCAGCATTAACTTCTGGATCTGCAATTGAGGAGCGTACGCGAAAAATTCTTTTATTTTCTCATGAACATCAGAATAGGGTAGCTTAGCAAGTTCACAAGCCACTATTGTTCGCGCTGAATTTTGAATAGACTCTCCCATAGCCTGCCTTAGTAGTTCTTTTTCATGAAGCGAAAATCCAGGCTCCCCACTAAAGTTAATACATGCCATGGGAAAGTTTCCTTCGTGTAATTGTGCTTCTAATTGTGCTACTGATTGCTTTCTTAAATCATCTCGCAGCTGAATATTTTGTGCCTGAGCTGTTTTATCTATCTCACGCAACTGAAACCATTTCTGTGGTCCCGTTGTTGCGTCTTCTTTAGGAGTCATGAAAGTTTCATATGCCTCTTCTCGAATGAGTGACTGTTTTTTTGCTATGGTAGCCGTTTTTGTATTGTTAAATAAAAAATATTTCTTTTTTTTTTTCATGGTCACTCCATGTATATATTTATCTATTACTAGGTAGTTGGTAATACATTGATTTTAGATCTTATAATATGCGTGCGTTAGCAAGCAAGTGCCCACTACATATTTGTTTTTTATGGATATATGTTGAAGCACTCACTTAGGTCGCATGGGTATAGATCAGCTTATTTTATTTAAGTTTTTTACGGTTTTTATTGGATGGTGCTTTTATATTCATCTAGGACACATTTATATAAAAGGTGTGCGGATGATGCATTGCGTGCTACTGATGTAATAATAGATTGATAGATAAGGTATGCTCGTTGAGCTGAATTCCTCCCAAAGTGAAGCATATTTGAGTCAACAGATACAGCCGCAGCTGCATTTCTTGGAGTGATAGGGACATTTTTATATTCATGCTTAGCGTACCTTGTAAATGTAGTGCTATTATCTTGGTTGCTGTCATAGTTGTCATCGTCTGCTAATATATTGCTCCATCCTCTCTCATCAAAACTTCCTACCCTATCTCTACCCTGCATAATTGCGAAGTGGCTTGATCGTAAGTGGAGCCCTCTTGAAGCAAAAGTTTCCCTTAGTGTTTCTCTATCTTGCTTTTGGAATTTTTTCATAACAGCAGAAGGATTTTGATTATTAACAAATTCTATGATCTGTGTGGGATCAGTCACCAAATTATGCAGTTGATTTACTAAGAGCGTTGCCAGAATGCCAGGAGGAGTCTTATCCTCGGAAATGAAATAATCTTTTATTTTATTATGACCATCAGAAAGTTGTATTTTATCGAGTACACAAGCTATTACTGTTCGCGTTGAATTGTAAACTAGCTCTATCATAGCTAGTCTTAGTCGTTCTTTTTCATGAGGCGAAAACCCAGGCTCCCCACTAAATTTAAGACATGCCATTTTTAAGGTTCTACCGTCTAATTGTGCTTCTAATTGTTCTATTGATTCCTCTCGTAAATTATCAAACTTAACGGATTGTTGTGTTTTATCTATTTCATGCATTGCAATCCATTTATTTTTTACTGCTTCCTCAGGTATAATAAAAATGTCAGTTTTATCTACTCGGATGAGTACATGTTTTTTTGGTTTGTATGATTGTTTGTTGCTTTTCAAATATTTAAAAAAAGGTTTCATGTTAACTCCATGTATTTACTATATCGCCAGGCCGTTGGCAATATTCTTCGGAAGAAGATAATACAGTATGTATGAGTTACCAATCAAGATCCCCACTATATCTTTGTTTTTTTTATGATAAGTGTTTGAAATATGAAATATTAAATATTAACCATTAACCATTAACCATTAACCATTAACCATTAACCATTAACCATTAACCATTAACCATTAACCATTAACCATTAACCATTAACCATTAACCATTAACCATTAACCATTAACCATTAACCATTAACCATTAACCATTAACCATTAACCATTATCCATTATCCATTCTCCATTAAATACTATTTCAAAAATATAACTTTAGGCGACTATCAATGGCAATATCAGGGCTGCAACTTGGTCGCGGAGGTGATACATTAAATTGCCTTGCGATGATTAATTACGCTGATCGATAAAGGAGAATGAAAATAAAAACGTTAATGAGTGTGAGTTATGCGAGGTCAACTTATTTTGGGGCATAGATGTTGCTTGCAACGACAATAATGGCATTTAATGCTTGAATTTAGGGGGAAATAAAAGATAATTTTTTAAGGATCATGCCTAGCATCCCTGCACGAATCATCTTACTGATTTTGCAATTTGAATTAATTTGTGTATAACAATATTTCTTTTATTGCACTAAGCATTAATATAATACCCAAAGGAATTTAAACAATAAAATTAACACTCTTATTCTTAATTTGAGTTAACATTTCTAAAAATAGGAGAATTAAAATGAGCAAAAAAAGAACAACATATTCAGCGACATTTAAAAGCCCGCTTGTATTGTGGTTATTGAATAATGAAAAAAACAATAGCTTACATTGCAAGTTCGCATAACATAACACCATTGATCATTCAGGATTGGAAAAAATATTCTTGGATAATGCCGTCATTGCAACGTTCCATGCCAAGGATGTTCAAAAATACAAGCAAGAACTTATTGCAGCTTTAGACAAAAATGAAACGCCACCAAAAATTATAGGTAAAATGACATCCTCGAAGGAGTGACCAGAAAAAAAACTAAAAAGCTAAAAAGCTTGGGAGGATCTGCTAAAAAGAAATTAATTGAACCTAAGCTTGAAAACCTTCCAGTCTCGCAACAGTCCTCACTATTGAGCTTGAATAGAAGTTCTTTTTATTACATTGCAAAAGTAAATAATAAAAAGAAGATATCAAAATGGAGATATCTAAAGTGTTTGAAAAAACACCTATTTATGGTGCTAAAAAGGTGCATCAACAACTGCTTGATCATGGTGTTAACGTTTGTTTAAATAGCGTTGCGACATATAGAAAGGAGTTAGGGTTAAAGGCTATTTTAGCGGTCAAAAAAGTGACACTGACAATACCTAATAAACAGCATAAAAAATACATCTACAAGCTCAAATGGCTTGATATCTCTCATCCTAATCAAGTTTGGAGCACAGATATTACCTACATAAAAGTTAAAGTAGGAATGGTTTATCTTGGTGCGGTTATTGATTGGCATTCGAAAGCAGTTCTAGCGCATAAGATATAAAATACCATGGATTGCACACTGAGCATTAACGTTTTAGGCGCCGCATTGAATCGTTATGGAACACCAGAAATATTCAATATCGGTCATGGAAGTCAATATACAAGCTATGTCCCTACTAAAAAATTAAAAAACAACGGCATCACTATTTCAATGGATGGGAAAGGCCGTGCCACTAAGAATATTTGCATTGAAAGGTTTTACGACGCGCAAAATGCGAGCGTATTTATCTAAATGAATATGAAACAATCAAAGATTTACAAGAAGATGTAGCTGAGTACATTGAGTTTTATAGCCATGAACGTTTTCATGAAACATCGAAATATAAAAAATTAAAATATAAAAACCACGAATGTTTATCAGGAAGGAATTAAGGAGATGTTAGCTGTAGTTAAGGTATCTTAAATGCACCATAAGAAATATTAAATAGTTGTCTTGGCTCTTTGGGTAGGTATAATATTCAGTGTAAAAAGGCTTGATTGAGCCACTGAGAATGTTTTAGTTAAAGTAATAAAGGCTATGCAAGAGAAGAAACACGCCACCATATGATAATGTATGATTTAAGTGAACTAGGCGCCAATGTTGATTAAAAAACAATTTGAATGGCCAGAGTTGAAAACAATTGGTTATACAGTATAATTTCGAAAAGAAGGTAAGAAAGAAACTACATGCTCATACCATTTTCACATTAGCTATGCTAAATTAACCGCAGAAGAATTTGCTTATGCAGCAAGAGCGGATTGGTCTATCGAAATCAAACTGCTCTGGAAACTTGATAGCGCATTTAATGAAGATGCTTCTCGGATTAGGCTGCAAAATTACGCAGAAAACTTTGCAATAGTAAGGCATACGGCTATTAATTTTCTAAAGAATCATTCAAAGCAAGCATGAGACGAAAATAAAAGAAGGCGAATAGAAATACGGGGTATGTCGAGAGAGTTCTTGTAGGGCGCTAGCCTTCATGATTTCGCCTAGGCTAACTATGTAAGAAAAATAAAGTAGGAGATAATAAAAATGCCATTCTTTCGACGTAAAGCAAAAGTAGTTAAACCAGAGGTTGCACCACCTAGTCTGCGACAAAAAGAAAGAATAGTTATACCTGACTTTCTACATCCAAGACTTCCTGAAGTGAGTCCAGATAGTATAAAGGATCCATTCGCATTCAAATCCATTGACATTCCAGGCCAATATAAATCATACACTGAAGCTAGACTCGCAGAGCTTCGGGGCAATGTATCTGCTCAAGTAAAGCTTGGCGAGGGTGATGGCTTTCCTCCTATGATGACTACTCAATTTTCTCAATATAAAGATCCAAATGCAACCAGGGACTATTTTCAGTGGTACAAAAGTAGAATAATCTGCGACCCATTTCCTCACGATAATAATCTAAGAGAGGATTATCCACCAGTTGGGTTCGATGGATGTAGAGATAAGGAGCCACCAAGAATGCCTAAGGGTTATAGGTACTCTAGCTTGGGATTTACTGAGAACGAAAAGGTATTAATAAGACAAGCGTTAGCATGTTGTGTTAAATGTTCAAATAGAGCCTTTGACTCTGCGGCTATGCTCTTCAAGAAGAATATTGAGCAATTTGAAGCATGGTTTGGAGTATATGAACCTGAAGCCATCGATAGAGTTCGGTATGGCGTAGATAAGATGAATAATATATTGTCTGATCCAAAAAAAATAATAACCTTTATTGATATGAGGTATCAAAGACGTAAAGCAGATCGATTGTATGAGAGGGCACCAACGAGTAGACCTGCGCCAGGTACTTCGACTTGTTATGTAACATTAAATCAGGAATTTTTTTCTGAAAGAAACAGCCCGAGTGCATTTGCTTCAGCTGGTTTAGGAGTTCCAGAACATATACCAGCTAATGGAATGCGTATATTGGTTGGCGATAAGATGCTGCAACCTTGGCAAACGCCTCTCGATAGAGCATTAATTATATACCATGAGGTATCACATAAAGTATTATGTACTCTCGATAAAGGATTTGTACGCCGTCCAAATGATAAGTATTCAATGGAAGCTGTATTTGGTGCAGTAAACACGCGAAAAATGGTGAAAGAGTTTCCTCTCCATACTCTTTTACATGCCGATTGTTGGGCTCACTTTATCGCTTCTTTTGGAGAATAAGATTAAAAATTAATTAAGCTATGATGATATTAGCAGGTAATTAATTAGGCTACTTTCGCATGGTTTTCTGCTTATTACCATGTGGCGTTCGAAATGCCAAATTGGTCGCGGATGTGATACATAAAATTGCCTTGCGATGCTTAATTATGCTGATTGATAAAGGAGAATGAAAATAAAAACTTAATGCAGGGCTAGTTATGCGATGTCAACTTATTTTGATGTGTATACTCATGATCTGGAATATGATTTATCAGGCTGCTTGAAGTCATTATTAAGCGGCGTGGAAAATCGCCCTTTCAATGATTCATTGTCGCGAGGATAGCTATTTTTTCTTGGTTCATACCTATTTTATTATGCGAGTAATTTGGTATCTTTTGATCACAAGTCAGTTGCTTATATTTATTAATTATTGCATTTCTTGTCACAGGAAAAGTAATAAATAATATATTCAACTGACTAGTTTTGCAACTAACTTAAAGATATGCACTTCGGAATTTAATTTAGCTGGTTTATTAAGCTATCTAGCACTAAATATAAACAGACTAAATTAGCTGTTAAAATATTATTTATAGCCTAATTTAAACTTGTTTTCCTATAAATTTAAGTTTCAAATGGATAAAAAAATTAAAACAAACTAACTAACCTATATGTAATGATTAAAAATATTTAGTGGAATAAACGTTTCGCATTTGTTTAACCATATTTGTTAAAGAGTTACCAATATTTTTTTATATTTGAAAACATTAAATTTTTTGGCGAACTCAGTAAGTATTATAAAGTAGGAGATAATAAAAATGCCATTATTTGGGAAAAAAGTAAAAAGAGTTAAACCACAATTTGTATATTCACAAGTAGATGAACCATTTGCTGGCCCGCCAGAAAGTATAGTTGTGCCAGATCATGTACATGAAAATGGTGATGACACTACTCCAGAATCACTAGTGGATAAATTATCATCCGTATCCATGGGCATTTCAAAACGAATAAGTCTCGAAGAAGTCGATGGCTTTCCTTCTATGATGACTACTCAATTTTCTCAATTTAAAGATCCAAATGCAACTAGGGACTATTACAATTTCTACAAAAGTAGAATAATCTCCGACCCATTTTATCACAATGAGAGGCCCGAAGGTGTGCATGTGGATGAAGTAGTGATGGTGAACGGTGAACGCGTTTTAAAAAAGTACAGAGAGAATTATGAGGGAGTAAGTCCCCAGGCAATAGTGCCATCTGGTTTTCAGTTTTCTACGATGAGATTTAGTGCTCACGAACAGGTTTTAATGAGAGAAGCGTTAGCATGTTGTGTTAGATGTTCATTTAAAGCATATGAAGCTGCTAATGATCTCTTTGAGGATAATGTTGAGCAATTTGAAACATGGTTTGGAGTATATAAGCGTGAATCCATCAAGAGAGTAGTTAGTGGTGTATATAGGATGCATAGGGTGCTATCTAATCCAGAAAAAATTCTCACCTTTATTGATATGCGGCATCAAAGAGAGAGAGATAGTGATAGGCCACGGCCACGAACGAGCAAACCAGCTCCAGGTACTTCAACTTGTTATTTAGCATCAAATCAGGACATGTTTACTAGTAAACCCGCGGTAGATCCATTTGCGCCATTTGCGTTCGGATCTCCAGAACATTTACCAGCTACGGGACTGCGTATATTGGTTGGTGAGAAGATGTTGCAACCTTGGCAATCGCCTCTCGGCAGAGCATTAATTATATACCATGAAATATCACATAAAATATTAGGTACTGTCGATAAAGGATTTGTAAACCTTTCACAAGGTAAGCGTCCATGTTCAATGGAAGCTGTATTTGGTGCAGAACACACGCGAAAAATGGTGGAAGCGTTTCCTAGCTTCACTCTTTTACATGCCGATTGTTGGGCTCACTTTATCGCTTCTTTTGGAGAAGAAGATTAAAAATTAATTAAGCTATGATGATATTGGCAGTTAATTTATTAGGCTGCTCTTGCATGGGTATAGAATGAATGGCGATTTTCTAAATACTGTTAATGAAATATTTTCTTTTAAAAATATTTTATTTTAAAAATATTTTTAAATTTATATTTAAAGCGCTAGTTAAAAAGATAGTAGGAAACGAATAACTGAAAATATATATACCCATGATCTGGAAGATGATTTATCAGGCGGCTCGAAGGGTAATCCCCCCATTTTTAATGGAGTTCAAAAGTAGATGTTTCTCTTTTTTTGATGTTTAATTTTTGAATCGGTGTAATACCGCCAATCCCCATGTTAGGTCGTTCATGGTTATAAGTCCATAACCATTTAGTCGCTCTGTCTTGTAACTCTGTAATATCATTGTAAATATACTGGTTCAGCCAGTCATATCTTACTGTTCGGTTAAAACGTTCTATATATGCATTTTGCTGTGGGTTACCCGGCTGAATAAAGCATAGCTCTATATCGTGTTTTATTGCCCAAGCAGCAAGTTTGTGGCTAATATATTCAGGGCCATTATCACTGCGAATACGTTTTGGCTTACCACGCCATTCTATTATTCTATCAAGTGAGCGAATAACACGCTCTGCTGGTAAGGATATGTATGCATCTATTGCTGATCCCTCACGGTTAAAATCATCAATAACATTAAATAAACGACAACTGCGACCGTCAGACAATTGGTCGTGCATAAAGTCCATTGACCAACACTCATTTATATCATCAGGTACCAACAGAGCTTCAGGTACTTCACGCTTTATGCGGTTGTTAGGTTTTATCCTCATATTCAATTCAAGCGCTCGATAGATGCGATAAACGCGCTTATGATTCCAGTGATACCCTTTCACGTTTCTTAAATACAAAAAACATAATCCAAAACCCCAGTTACGTTGGTTTAGGGTTAAACCTAGTAGTAAATCAGCAATGAGTTCATTGTCACTTTTTAACTTTGGCTGATATCGATAACACGTTTCACTGATAGAAAACGCACGGCATAGCAAACTTATGCTGGTATTATGAATTGTCATTGCTTCTTTCGCCATTAACTTACGCTCAGAAGCTTTTACCACTTTTTTGCCATGGCCTCCTCAATGATTTCAGCCTTTAATCGCTCTTCTGCGTACATCCTTTTTAAACGACGATTCTCTTCTTCAAGCTCTTTCATTCTAGCCATGAGTGAAGCATCCATCCCCCCATACTTTGAGCGCCACTTATAAAATGACGAGTTACTCATGCCGTGTTCTCGACAGAGTAT
The DNA here is from genome assembly GCA_963680875.1 of Bathymodiolus brooksi. Classification (NCBI taxonomy): domain Eukaryota; kingdom Metazoa; phylum Mollusca; class Bivalvia; order Mytilida; family Modiolidae; genus Bathymodiolus; species Bathymodiolus brooksi. The sequence continues at coordinate 2,042,991 of CAVMGF010000075.1, forward strand.
AGTGGTCTAATTATTTCGGAGGGTGTGTTAGCCTCTTAAATTAATTAAAATCAGGAAATGTTATGACCAATTCAATTAAGAAAACTAGAATAAAAATCACTCCAGCTCAGAAATTAGAGTACGCAAAATTAATGGTTGATGAAGATTATTCAGTTAAGCAAATTATCGAGCTATCTGGCGCCTGTTCTTCTGCAGTTGCTCGCTGGAAGAAACAATATTTATCTGAACTTGAAGGTGTTGTCCAGTCTAATAAAACTGCTTTAGATCCTCAAGAAAGACGTATTCAAAAGCTTGAGAAGCAACTAAAATCAGCTAGAAAGGATAATGAAATACTAAAAAAGACAACTGCCTTTTTCATTCGAGACAATCCTGCTTTACTGTAATCTCGAAAATTAAAAAGGCCGATACATCATTACCTTTGCAACGATTATGCGCGGTATTTGGCGTTTCATTGTCAAGTTATTATGATCATAAAAAAATGCTGGTTCGGCCATCTAAAGATGAAAATATCAGTTTAAGAATAGATGCCCTCCATCAAGAACACTTACATTGTTTTGGAAAAAGGCGCATGCAAAAAGCTCTTGAAAAAGAGGTGGTAAATATTGGTATATTTAAGGTAGCAAGGATTATGAAAGATGCAGGAATCGTTGCTAAGACACCGAAAAAGCCTCATTACTATCCTGCGGGCAATGATAAGCCAACGATCCCCAATTTATTGAAAAGGAAGTTTAATCCAGAAACCCTCAATACACATTGGGTTGGTGATATTACTTACATTAGAAATCATTAAGGGTGGAGCTACCTTGCAACCGTATTGGATTTAAGTACCCGAGAGATAGTTGGATATGCGATGTCGACAACGCCAGATGCTCAACTGGCTAAGGATGCCTTATTGAATGCAATTAGCCTGATTCAACCAAGCACTAAAAAACTTATGTTTCACTCTGATCAAGGAGTTCAATATAGTGCAAATTTATTCAAAGATTGTTTGAAATCATATGGGATCACACAAAGCATGAGCCGCAGAGGGAATTGCTGGGATAATGCAGTTCAAGAACGCTTTTTTAGAAGTTTGAAAGGTGAGTACTTGAACGGGATCAGATTCGTGAACCACAATTGAGTCGTTCACGCGGCCACATTTTATATTCGTTATTATAACAATAAAAGGCTTCATTCGTCTTTGGATTATATGGCGCCAGCACAAAAACGAAAAATGTTAACAAATGTGGCTTAGATACCTTACGAAAAAACTTGACCATTACAAAGTACTCCGATTCAAATTCAATAGCTCACATTGCAGTGAGACAGATAGGTTTTCTAGCTTGGGATCAATTAACTTCTTCTTCTCAGATAAGCCCAAGCTTTTTAGCTTTTTTTCAAGCCACTCCTTTTCAACAGTCATTTTACCGACAATTTTTGTTAGCATTTCGTTTTCTTCTTTAGCCGCAACAAGCTCTTGCTTATATTCCTTAACCGCTTTTGCTGGCTCCATTGCAATAACAGCATTTTCCAAGAATATTTTTTTCCAATTCTGAAGGATCAATGGGGTGATATTATTTTCATTTGCAATCTCAGCTCAAGTTTTTTCATTTTCCAATAACTCCAGTACAAGTCTACTTTTAAACTCAGCAGAATAAGTTGTTCTTTTTTTACTCATAGTAATTCTCCTATTTTGATAGATACTATCTCAAACAGGAATAATAATATTAATTTTACTTTTTAGACTTACTGTGTCATTATATGATTTGGTATCTTTTGATCACAAGTCAGTTGCTTATATTTATTAATTATTGCATCTCTTGTCACAGGAAAAGTAATAAATAATATATTCAACTGACTAGTTTTGCAACTAACTTAAAGATATGCACTTCGGAATTTAATTTAGCTGGTTTATTAAGCTATCTAGCACTAAATATAAACAGACTAAATTAGCTGTTAAAATATTATTTATAGCCTAATTTAAACTTGTTTTCCTATAAATTTAAGTTTCAAATGGATAAAAAAACTAAAACAAACTAACCTATATATAATGATTAAAAACATTTAGTGTAATAAACGTTTCGCATTTGTTTAACCATATTTGTTAAAGAGTTATCAATATTTTTTTATATTTGCAAACATTAAATTTTTTGGCGAACTCAGTAAGTATTATAAAGTAGGAGATAATAAAAATGCCATTCTTTCGAAAAAAAGGAAAAGGATTTAAACCACAATTTATTCGCCCGCCAGAAAGAAGAGTTGTGCCAGAACATTTAAATGATGAGGGTGATGACACTACTCCAGAACCACGAGTGGATCCATTCGCATTCAAATCCATTGACATTCCAGGCCAATATAAATCATACACTGAAGATAGACTCGAAGAGCTTCGGGACAATGTATTTGCTCAAGTAAGGCTTGGCGAGGGTGATGGCTTTCCTCCTATGATGACTACTCAATTTTCTCAATATAAAGATCCAAATGCAACTAGGGACTATTACAATTTCTACAAAAGTAGAATAATCTGCGACCCATTTCCTCACGATAATAAGCTAAGAGAGCATTATCCACCAGTTGGGTTCGATGGATGTAGAAATGAGGAGCCACCAATGGTTCCTAAGGGTTATATGTACTCTAACTTGGGATTTACTGATAACGAAAAGGTATTAATAAGACAAGCGTTAGCATGTTGTGTTAGATGTTCAAATAAAGCATTTGAATCTTCTACTAATCTCTTCGAGAATAATATTGAGCAATTTGAAACATGGTTTGGATCATGTGAACATGAATCCATGTTGAGAGTAGTTAAGGGTGTATATAAGATGAATAAGGTGTTATCTGATCCAGAAAACATAATAACCTTTATTGATATGCGGTATCAAAGACGTCATGCAGATATAGTGTATGAGAGGGCACCAACGAGTAGACCTGCGCCAGGTACTTCGACTTGTTATGTAACATTAAATCAGGAATTTTTTTCTGAAAGAAACAGCCCGAGTGCATTTGCTTCAGCTGGTTTAGGACTTCCAGAACATATACCAGCTAATGGAATGCGTATATTGGTTGGCGATAAGATGCTGCAACCTTGGCAAACGCCTCTCGATAGAGCATTAATTATATACCATGAGGTATCACATAAAGTATTATGTACTCTCGATAAAGGATTTGTACACCTTACAAATCGGAAGCGTTCAATGGAACCTATATTTGGTGCAGAAAACACGCGAAAAATGGCGAAAGAGTTTCCTCTCAACACTCTTTTACATGCCGATTGTTGGGCTCACTTTATCGCTTCTTTTGGAGAAGAAGATTAAAAATTAATTAAGCTATGATGATATTAGCAGTTAATTTATTAGGCTGCTCTTGCATGGGTATAGAATGAATGGCGATTTTCTAAATACTGCTAATGAAATATTTTCGTTTAAAAATATTTTTAAATTTAGATTTAAATAGCTAGTTAAAAAGATAGTAGGAAACAAATAACTTAAAATATATATACCCATGATCTGGAAGATGATTTATCAGGCGGCTCGAAGGGTATCATAAAGCGGCGTGGAAAATCGCCCTTTCAATGATTCATTGTAGCGAGGAGAGCTATTTTTTCTTGGTTCATACCTATTTTATTATGCAAGTAATTTGGTATCTTTTGAGCACAAGTCAGTTGCTTATATTTATTAATTATTGCATCTCTTGTCACAGGAAAAGTAATAAATAATATATTCAACTGACTAGTTTTGCAACTAACTTAAACAGGGCAAGATCACGAATATAAACCTGTATTATTGCTTCCCAATATGATCAAATAGGCTCCTTAATAAATAGGAGCCCCCATGTTATCAGCATTTAACGAACATTTTTCTTCAATCCCAGACCTTCGCCAACAGTCTAAAGTTGAGCATAAGCTGCATGATATTTTATTAACTCTCATTGTTGGCGTTATCTGTGGCGCTGATGGTTGGGAAGCCATAGAAGAAGTTGCTTACAATAGAAGAAAACTACTAGATAAATACGGTTCATTTGAAAATGGGATCCCTGTTGTTCATGACACTATTGCCCGGGTTATTTCAACAATCGCTCCTGAGCGTCTACAACACTGCTTTATCAGTTGGATGCAAGCTGCGCACATTGCTACACAAGGTGAAGTGATAGCAATTGATGGCAAAACAGTTAGAGGTTCATTTGATAAGAAATCGAAGAAAAATGCTATTCACATGGTAAGCGCATTTGCAGTAAATAATGGTGTTGTTTTAGGACAAATAAAAACAGAAGAAAAATCAAACGAGATCACCGCCATCCCTCAACTACTTTATTTACTAGACATTGAAGGAAGCATTGTGACAATTGATGCCATGGGATGCCAAAAGAAAATTGCAGAAAAAATAAAATCTAAAGGAGCTGATTATGTACTTGCGGTGAAAGGCAATCAGGGTCATTTGCATCAATCTATTAAAGACTTTTTTGCAATCTGCCAAGAAGACAAGTTTCATAATGTGGCTCATCAATTTCATGAAGAAGTTGATGCTGGTCATGGGCGAATAGAGTCAAGAAGGTACTGGATAAGTGAAGATTTAAGCAGTATTAAAGATTTAACATCACAATGGGATGGTTTAATTAGCGTTGGCATGGCTGAATCTGAGCGTCATATCAATGGAAAAATGAGTAAAGAGGTGCGTTATTTTATTTGTTCAATCAAAGAAGATGCTAAAACATTTGCTCAGGCTGTTAGAAAGCACTGGAGTATAGAAAATCAGTTGCACTGGGTACTAGATGTTAGTTTCAATGAAGATTTAAGCAGGATCAGGCGACGTAATGCTTCAGAAAATATGTCTGTATTGAGGCATTTGGTGCTTAATCTGTTGCGGCAAGAAACAAGTAGTAAAAAAGGATTAAAAGCTAAACGCTTTAAAGCTGCACTAGATACAACTTACACGGAAAAAATTATGAAGCTCATTTTTTAAACACTCGCAATCTTACCCTGATGATTCATTGTAGCGAGGAGAGCTATTTTTTCTTGGTTCATACCTATTTTATTATGCAAGTAATTTGGTATCTTTTGATCACAAGTCAGTTGCTTATATTTATTAATTATTGCATCTCTTGTCACAGGAAAAGTAATAAATAATATATTCAACTGACTAGTTTTGCAACTAACTTAAAGATATGCACTTCGGAATTTAATTTAGCTGGTTTATTAAGCTATCTAGCACTAAATATAAACAGACTAAATTAGCTGTTAAAATATCATTTATAGCCTAATTTAAACTTGTTTTCCTATAAATTTAAGTTTCAAATGGATAAAAACACAAAAAGAAACTAACCTATATATAATGATTAAAAACATTTAGTGTAATAAACGTTTCGCATTTGTTTAACTATATTTGTTAAAGAGTTACCAATATTTTTTTATATTTGCAAAAATTAAATTTTTTTGCTAACGCTAACTCAGTAAGTATTATAAAGTAGGAGATAATAAAAATGCCATTCTTTCGAAAAAAAGGAAAAAGATCTAAACCACAATTTGTATATCCAAAAGGAGCTGAACCATTTGTTCTCCCGCCAGAAAGAAGAGTTGTGCCAGAATATCTACATAAAATGGGTTCTGACCCGACCCCAGAAGCACGAGTGGATCCATTCGCATTCAGATCCACTGACATTCCAGACCAATCTGACGAATACACTGATCAGAGATTCGAAGATCAACGCGATAATATGCTGAAACAAATAAAGCTCGGCGAAGGCGATGGCTTTCCTCCGATGATGACTATTCAATTTTCCCAATATAAAGATCCAAATGCAACTAGGGACTATTACAATTTCTACAAAAGTAGAATAATCTGCGATCCATTTCCGCACGATGATAAGCGCAAAGAGAAGTATCATCAAGTAGGGTTTGATGGATGTAAACGTCCCCACGCAATAATGCCCTTTGGTTTTCAGTACTCTAACTTGGGATTTACTAATAACGAAAAGCTTTTAATGAGACAAGCGTTAGCATGTTGTGTTAGATGTTCAAATAAAGCATTTGACTCTGCGGCTGTGCTCTTCGAGAATAATATTGAGCAATTTGAAACATGGTTTGGAGCACCTGACCATGAATCCATGTTGAGAGTAGTTGATGGTGTATATCAGATGAATAAGGTGTTATCTAATCCAGAAAAAATTCTCACCTTTATTGATATGCGGCATCAAAGAAAGAGAGGGGGTAGGCCACCAACGAGCAAACCAGCTCCAGGTAGTTCAACTTGTTATGGACCATCATTTCAGGAAATGTTTACTGGAAAATTTGCGGCAGATCCATTTGCGCCAGTTGCGATCGGAGTTCCAGAACATTTACCAGCTACTGGACTGCGTATATTGGTTGGCGAGCAGATGTTGCAGCCTTGGCAATCGGTTCTCGGCAGAGCATTAATTATATACCATGAGATATCACATAAAATATTAGGTACTCTCGATAAAGGATTTGTACGCCATCCAGATCCGGAGCATTCAATGGAACCTATATTTGGTTCAGAAAACACGCGAAAAATGGTGAAAGAGTTTCCTCGCAACCCTCTTTTACATTTACATGCCGATTGTTGGGCTCACTTTATCGCTTCTTTTGGAGAAGAAGATTAAAAATTAATTAAGCTATGATGATATTAGCAGTTAATTTATTAGGCTGCTCTTGCATGGGTATAGAATGAATGGCGATTTTCTAAATACTGCTAATGAAATATTTTCGTTTAAAAATATTTTTAAATTTAGATTTAAAGAGCTAGTTAAAAAGATAGTAGGAAACAAATAACTGAAAATATATATACCCATGATCTGGAAGATTATACCTACCCAAAGAGTCAAGACAGTTATTTAATATTTCTTATTCCACAGTTAAGATACCTTTGATAAAGCTAAGCTCGCCTTAATTCCTTCTTGGTAAACATTCATTGGTTTTTTATATTTCAATGTTTCATGAAATCGTTGGTGATTATAAAACTCAATGTAATCGGATACATCTTCTTGTAAATCTTTGATAGTTTCATATTCATTTAGATAAATACGGGAGAATTTTGCGCGTCGTAAAATCTTTCAATGCAAATATTATCAGTAGCTCGGCCTTTTCCGTACATTGATATCGAGATCCCGTTCTGTTTTAATTTTTGAGTATGAACATCGCTTGTATACTGACTTCCTTGATCTGTATTGAATATCTCAGGTTTTCCATAGCGATCTAAGGCCGTATTCAAGACGTTAATGCTCAGTGCACAATCCATCGTATTCGATATTTTGTGTGATAGGACGGCTTTCGAATGCCAATCAATGACCGCAGCAAGGTAAACCATTCCACCCTTGACTTTGATGTAGGTTATATCTGTGCTCCATACCTGATTAGCATGTGAAATATTAAGGCCTCTAAGCTTATAACTGTATTTCTGATGTTGCTTATTGGCTACGGTGGTTGTTACTTGCTTAACCGCTAAAATAGCCTTTAAACCCAGCTCCTTTCGGTATGTTGCTACCGTGTTTAAATATGCCTTGACTCCATTTTCTAGTAGCTGTTGATGCACCTTTTTAGCGCCGTAAATTGGTGTTTTATCAAACACTTTGGCTATTTCCTGCTGAATTTCATGCTTTTTATTATTTACTTTTTCAGTGTAGTAAAAAGTACTCCGATTCAAATTCAACAGCTCACATTGCTGTGAGACAGATAAGTTTTCTAGCTTGGGCTCGATTAATTTCTTTTTATCAGATCCTCCCAAGCTTTTTAGCTTTTTTTCAAGCCACTCCTTTTCAACAGTCATTTTACCGACAATTTTTGTTAGCATTTCATTTTTGTCTAAAGCTGCAACAAGCTCTAGCTTATATTCCTTAACCGCTTTTGCTGGCTCCATTGCAATAACAGCATTTTCCAATAACTCCAGTACAAGTCTACTTTTAAACTCAGCAGAATAAATTGTTCTTTTTTTACTCATGGTAATTCTCCTATTTTGATAGATACTATCTCAAACAGGAATAAGAATCTTAATTTTACTGTTTAGATTTCCTGGGGCATTATAAATAAGCATATACACAGTTATTTTTACAGCCGCAAGTTACGTCAAAAGTCTTTATCAGTAGCTAGCATTTTGAGGATAATGTGGAGAATAACCACTTAATCTTTTTTAGGACGTGCGGCGCGTTTACGTTCATTTTCTGTTAATAGCTTCTTCCGAATACGAATACTCTTAGGCGTGACTTCCACTAATTCATCAACGTCAATGAACTCAAGGGCCTGCTCTAGTGTCATTTTGATAACAGGTGAAAGTACCTGTGCTTCATCAGTACCAGATGCGCGTACATTGGTCAGTTGCTTTCCTCGTACACAGTTAACTGTTAAGTCGTTTGAGCGGATATGAACACCGATAATTTGACCTTCATAAACTTCCGTGCCGTGCCCTATGAATAAGCGACCACGATCTTGCAAGAAGAATAAAGAGTAAGTCACCGCTTTATCTGTAGAATTTGAAATTAATACTCCGTTTTGACGTTGACCTATTGTTCCACCTTTGTGCAGACCATAGTGATCAAATGTATGGTAAAGCAAGCCAGATCCTGACGTCATTGTCATAAATTCAGTTTGAAAACCAATCAAACCACGACTTGGAATCATGAAATCTAAACGTACACGACCCTTACCATCGAGGAGCATATTAGTCATTTCAGCTTTACGAATACCGAGCTGTTCCATGACGCTACCTTGATGCTGATCTTCACAATCAACGGTTAATGTTTCTATTGGCTCATGCAATTTACCGTCAATCATACGTTCAATTACTTCTGGGCGAGATACTGCGAGTTCGAAACCTTCACGGCGCATGTTTTCGATTAAGATGCCCAAGTGTAATTCACCTCGGCCAGATACTTTAAATTTATCAGGATCATCTGTTTCTTCAACCCTAAGCGCGACGTTATGTACTAGCTCTTTTTGTAGACGCTCTAAAATGTTACGCGAAGTAACGAATTTACCTTCTTTACCACAAAATGGCGAAGTATTTACTTGGAAAGTCATTGTTACCGTTGGCTCATCAACATTCAATTGTGGTAATCCTTCAACTGCATTTTGATCACAAATTGTATCTGAAATTTTAAGTTCACCTAGCCCAGTGATGGCAATAATGTTACCTGCTTGTGCAATGTCAACATCATGACGGTCAAGACCTAAGTAACCTAACACTTGACCAATTTTACCTTTACGTTGTTTACCATCACTACCAATTACTGTCACTGCTTGGTTAGGTTTAATCGCACCGCGTATTATACGACCAACACCGATAACACCTACGTATGAGTTATAATCAAGTTGAGAAATTTGCATTTGAAAAGGGCCATCACGATCACCATCTGGTGGCGAGACATTTTCAACAATGGCTGCAAACAATGCTTCCATGTTTTGTGTTGGCTCTTCAGATGTTGTACTTGCCCAGCCATGTAATGCTGATGCGTAAACTACTTCAAAGTCTAACTGCTCTTCGGTTGCACCCAAGTTATCAAACAAGTCAAATATTTGATCTATCACCCATTCAGGACGTGCGCCTGGTTTATCCATTTTATTGATGATAACAATTGGCTTGAGACCGTGTGCAAATGCTTTTTGGGTCACAAAACGGGTCTGAGGCATCGGCCCATCAACAGCATCAACGATTAAGCAAACGCTATCGACCATTGACATGATGCGTTCTACCTCACCCCCAAAATCAGCATGCCCAGGTGTATCAATGATATTGATATGGTAGCCATTCCACTCGATGGCTGCATTTTTTGCAATAATAGTAATACCACGCTCTTTCTCAAGATCGTTAGAGTCCATTACGCGTTCTTGGACACCACTACGCGCGTCTATTGTACCAGATTGCTCTAACAATTTATCAATCAGTGTCGTTTTTCCGTGGTCAACGTGAGCAATAATAGCTATATTTCTTAGTTTATCTACCGACATTTCTGTGCCTCAAAAGCTTTTATGTATAAAACAACCAATGCGATAAAAACAGAGTTTATTCATTTTATCTCATTGGTATGTATCAAATTAGCTATTATAAACTGAATTTGAAAAGTATGTGTATTGTAGCTACTATTTTCAAAATAGAAAGTATTAAAAGTGCCATATATTAGATTAATCCTAAAGAATTGCGTCTAGTTTTTTTTTTAAATGAGAAACAACATTAAAAAAATTGCACTGGAAATCGCTGCTAGTTCAACATGTGACCTCCGCTTGGCAAATTAATTTTGCACATCCTAAGCATAAATATCTAAGTTTAACAATTATAAACGCTTGTTCATCAAACTTGTGTTGACTTAGAATGACTTTTGTTTAAGAATAAATATAAATGGTATAAATTAAATTTTTATATTTTAATCTTGTAAAACTTTATTCTACATAAATAGGGGCTCTAACTTATATGTCTGCTAAAACTGAAATTAAAACTATGCAAGATGTTCTTGACTTAATCAAGACGGAAGATGTTAAATTTGTTGATTTACGCTTTACTGACACGCATGGTAAAGAGCAACACGTATCAGTGCCGCACCACCAAATAAATGAAGATTTTTTTGAAGACGGAAAAATGTTTGATGGCTCTTCAATTGCTGGATGGAAAGGCATTCAAGATTCAGACATGGTCTTAATGCCTGATCCAACAACTGCTGTGCTTGATCCATTTACGAATGATATAACACTTATCCTGCGTTGTGACATTTTAGAGCCAAAAACAATGCAAGGATATGATCGCGATCCTCGTTCTGCGGCAAAGCGTGCTGAAGCATATATGCGTTCGACAGGAATTGCAGATACTATTTTATTTGGTCCTGAACCAGAGTTTTTTCTCTTTGATGATGTGAAATATGCAAACGGTATTGCAGGTGCTTTTTATTCGATTGATGCAAAAGAAGGCGCTTGGAATTCAGGGGCGTCATACGAAGAAGGTAACACTGGTCACCGGCCTGGGATTAAAGGAGGTTACTTCCCTGTGTCACCTGTTGATAGTGGGCAAAATATTCGTAGTGCAATGTGTTTGACCATGGAAGAAATGGGATTAGTTATTGAAGCGCACCACCATGAAGTCGCAACTGGTGGTCAAAATGAAATAGCTTGTCGCTTCAATACCATCGTTAAAAAAGCAGATGAAATACAAATTTATAAATATGTTGTGCATAATATAGCACATGAATTCGGACAAACAGCAACCTTTATGCCTAAGCCACTTGTTGGTGATAATGGCTCTGGTAATCATTGCCACCAATCACTTGCTAAGAATGGTGTGAACTTGTTCGCTGGTGATCAATACGGCGGTTTATCGCAACTTGCGCTTTATTATATCGGTGGCATTATCAAGCATGCAAAGGCTATTAATGCTTATACAAATGCATCAACCAACTCATACAAACGCCTGATACCAGGGTTTGAAGCGCCGGTTATGCTTGCATATTCAGCTGGTAACCGTAGTGCATCTATCCGTATTCCTATGGTACCTACACCAAAAGCTGCGCGCATCGAAGTGCGTTTTCCAGATCCAACAATGAACCCTTACTTAGGTTTTTCAGTCATGTTAATGGCAGGACTTGATGGAATTAAAAATAAAATTGATCCTGGTGAGTCACTCGATAAGGATTTATACGATTTACCAAAAGAAGAAGCTGATGTCATTCCACAAGTTGCCATTTCTTTTGAAGAAGCACTTGCAGCCCTTGATGCTGATCGTGATTTTTTACTTGAAGGTGGCGTATTCTCAAATGAATCAATTGATGCATTTATTGAGCTTAAAACTGCTGAATGTGAGGCTGTCTCACAAGCAACGCACCCTAAAGAGTTTGAACTTTATTACAGTGTATAATTAATCATTTCATTTTGTATGTAATGCAATACAATACCGATACCCTAATTACCTGAAGATGCTTTCTCAACAGTTTGCTCGACAATCAGTACATAGGGCAAAGGAAAAACAGGCATTATGATGAAAATCAGTATTTTATTATTTTCAGCCATTATTTATTTCTCATCGGGTTTAATAATGGCTGAGAGTGCAATATACACTTGGACTGATAAAGATGGAAACGCTCATTTTTCTGATCATGAACTACCAGGGGCACACAAGGTTGGCATAAAAGCAAGCAACATTGTTTCTGAAGATAACCATGAAAAAAATTCAGTGGAAGATAATACTAGCACAATAGCGTCTACAAATTCTGAGGTAAAAAAAAATATTACCTATCAAGTCAATTTCACTTCACCGAAAAATGACCAAGCCATTCGTGCGAATAATGGTAATTTTCCTGTTAATGTTGTTATTACACCGCAACAAAAAAAACAGCACCAGCTTCAGCTTTACATTGATGGGCAAAAATATGGTAACGCGCAATTATCAACGACTATTTTAGCTGAAAAGGTTGACAGAGGAGCTCATCAAATTCAAGTATTTTTACTCGATGAAAAAAACAACATGCTGGCAAAAACGAAAATTATAACCGTATATATTCAAAAAGTGTCTAAAATAAACTCGCGTTCAATTGTACCTGTAATGACTAAGATCAGCGTAAATTAATCTGCATTCACAATAATTAACCAAACTGATTTTTTTCAATTTTATACCAATGCCACCTCAATTGAGTAAACGGACTCTTATCGTACCCTCAATCTTTTTCAAGCGATCTAATGCAATCTGTGCATTTTCGCTATCTACATCAATGACTACATAACCAATATTTTCATTTGTTTGTAAATATTGCCCTGCGATATTAATATTATGATCTGCAAACGTTAAATTAATCTTAGTTAAAATACCAGGCTGGTTTTCATGAAGATGTAGTAATCTACTGGTTTGTGAGTGCGCAGGTAATGATACTTCAGGGAAGTTTTTAGCAGAAAGTGTTGAGCCATTATCAGAATACTTAACTAACTTGCCTGACACTTCATAGCCAATGTTGCGTTGTGCTTCCTGCGTGCTTCCACCAACATGAGGAGTTAAAATTACATTATCAAATTTGCATAATGGAGATGTAAACGCATCGTTATTTGATTTTGGCTCTTTTGGAAATACATCAATCGCTGCGCCTAATATTTTTTTAGATGCCAATGCGTCACATAATGCTGGAATATCAACAACATTACCGCGTGCTGCATTGATTAATACGGCATTTTTTTTCATCAGCGAAAACTCATTTTTACCAATCATATTGTTGGTTGAATCAAGCTCCGGCACATGCAGACTGATGACATCTGATTGCGCGAGTAACTCAAATAATGTTGCAACTTGTGTGGCATTACCGAGCGTTAACTTATCTTCAATATCATAAAATGAAACGTTAAAGCCTAGATTTTCTGCAAGAATACCAAATTGAGTACCAATATGACCGTAGCCAATAATGCCTAAATTTTTACCACGCGCTTCAAATGAGTTAGTTGCTGCTTTATCCCATTGTCCGCGATGGGCTTTTGCATTTCGTTCGGGGACGCCACGTAAGAGTAGAATCGCTTGCCCAAGTACAAGTTCTGCGACACTGCGCGTATTTGAAAAAGGTGCGTTAAAAACAACAATGCCTTTTTTTTGTGTTTCGATTAAATCAACTTGGTTGGTGCCGATGCAATAACAACCGATTCCAATGAGTCTATCAGCTGCGGCCAATACTTTCTTGTTAATGCTTGTCCGAGAGCGGATCCCAATCAAATGAACGCCTTTAATTTTTTTTATTAAATCCTCTTCTGAGATAGCGGTTTCAATACATTCAATATTATTGTAGCCGGCCTTAATAAATGTTTCTTCTGATCCTGGGTGTAATCCCTCAAGTAATAAAATTTTAATTTTATCTTTACTAAGTGAAAGCTGTGTCATTGGTCATCCTTAAGGTGATTTCGAAGATTGAGATGGTTGCAAATGAAAAAAGTAAAATGTAATAATATCAACGAAGTCAAACGATGTAATTAATTATGCTCTATCAATAGTCTTTATTGTCTCGCAAACAAGGCTATCAATACTAGGCCAATATGACCTTTCGATGTATAGGAGATAGACATAACTTACTTTACTATTCTTTGCAGTCCAGAGCATATACCGAAGTTACCTTAAAATGCAAAGTTAGATCGGCAAATTGTGCACACGCGCGCCATACAAGATATGTATATCAAGTTGTATTGCCCTGGCCATGCAGTTAGAAATAAGCGCATGGTTGTAACAACCATCACAGAGTCATTATAAAAAAATCAACATTTTTGGATTGGTGCCCGCGACAAACGATAAACCTGGTTAATGAGCTACTAGACAAACGATAAACCTAGTTAATGAGATACTATTAGTGAAGCTTATCATTAATAGAGCAAATGTTGCACCTTAAGTATGATCATATAGTACGCTTCTGAGCTTTAATTTCGAAGTAACATGGATATATATACATGTTATCCCGAAATACAATATCAGGGTAGCAAATTGTGCAGAGGTGCGAGGCATAAAATTGAAGTATAGTTATTATCGGTCGATATTTTATAACGATGCAAATTGGTACAAATTGCCTTGCCAGTTGGTGCGCTAACTCGGTTTTTATATGAAAGAAAGCAACCTTGTGTTGCAACATTCGAAAAGTACGTTCACATTACCTCATGTTGCACCTTAACTCTGATCGTATAGTACGCTTCTGACCTTTAATTTCTAAGTAACATGGGTATAAATATGTTGCTTGGGGCAATGATTGGGGTAGAATAACACCAGCTAAATATTCGAGTTACTTCAAAATTGAAAACCCGCAAGTAAAATTGCTGTCAACTTGCTTTTATATTGGAGCACGGGTTCGATGATTAAGCTTGCCACTGAACAACTTTCAAGAGAATAACCATAAAATAATTAACATCGATTGGTTATTTCTATCGACAAATTTATTAATAAAGCTAATGACAGGCTATTAGCTAAGTTTATCGTTGATAGTTCGAAAGTTGTGCATTGCATTGCTTGTCAAGTACGCGGCAGGTAAAGCATCTTGAGGTAACTTGGCTATAAAATTTTTTAACCATAATAATCAGGAGTAAATTATGCCCTCTCGCAAAGATCTCGCCAATGCAATTCGCGCATTGAGTATGGATGCAATTCAAAAAGCCAATTCAGGACACCCTGGTGCGCCAATGGGAATGGCTGATATTGCCGAAGTATTATGGCGTGATTTTTTACAACATAACCCAACAAACCCGCAGTGGGTTGATCGCGACCGTTTTATTTTATCAAACGGCCATGGATCAATGTTGCTTTATTCGTTATTGCATCTTTGCGGTTATGATCTTTCAATTGACGATATTAAATCTTTCCGACAACTACACTCTAAAACCCCTGGCCACCCAGAATTAGGTTATACACCTGGTGTTGAAACAACAACAGGGCCATTAGGTCAAGGCATTGCTAATGCCGTTGGTATGGCTATTGCTGAAAAATCATTGGCGGCACAATTTAACCAAAAAGACCACGAGATCGTCGATCATTACACCTACACATTCTTAGGGGATGGTTGTTTAATGGAGGGGATTTCACACGAAGCATGTTCTTTAGCTGGCACGTTAGGGCTTGGCAAGCTCATTGCTTTTTGGGACAACAATGGTATTTCAATTGATGGAGACGTTAAAGGTTGGTTTACTGATGATACACCTGCACGTTTTAGCGCATACGGGTGGCAGGTGATTTCTATCGATGGGCACAATTCTGAGGAAATTAATAGCGCAATTGTGGCGGCACGCGCTGAAAAATTAAAACCAACCATGATTTGTTGTAAAACCATCATCGGTTTTGGATCGCCAAATAAACAAGGCACACATAACTGTCACGGTGCACCATTAGGCGCAGATGAGATCATTGCAACGCGCAAAGCACTTGGCTGGAATTACGGCGATTTTGAAGTGCCTACTGATATTTATGCAGATTGGGACGCGAAGAAATCTGGTATTGAAAACCAGCGCTCTTGGGATGAAAAATTTGCCGATTATTCGTTAAAATATCCAGCACTTGCAGCAGAATATAAACGCCGTACAAGTAATACACTCCCAGCACACTGGGATGAAAAAGCATCAAAATACATTGAAGATTTACAAGCTAATTCAACTATCATCGCAACACGTAA
Source organism: Bathymodiolus brooksi (assembly GCA_963680875.1). Taxonomy (NCBI): domain Eukaryota; kingdom Metazoa; phylum Mollusca; class Bivalvia; order Mytilida; family Modiolidae; genus Bathymodiolus; species Bathymodiolus brooksi. Next base: position 2,059,068 of record CAVMGF010000075.1, read on the forward strand.
AGCATCACAGAACTGTATCGAAGAGTTCAGTGCAATGCTACCTGAATTGTTAGGTGGCTCAGCGGATTTAGCACCCTCCAACTTAACAATGTGGTCAGGCAGTAAATCAATAACAGCCATCGATGCATCTGGCAACTACTTGCATTACGGTGTGCGTGAATTTGCCATGACAGCCATCGTTAACGGTATTGCGTTACATAAAGGTTTCATAGCTTACGGAGGGACCTTCTTGATGTTTATGGAATATGCGCGTAACGCCTTGCGTATGTCGGCATTAATGAAACTACGTGCAATCCAAGTATTTACTCATGACTCAATCGGTCTGGGTGAAGATGGGCCAACACATCAAGCTGTAGAGCAAATGGCAAGCTTACGCCTAACGCCCAATATGGATTTATGGCGGCCTTGTGACAGTGTTGAATCAGCGGTTGCCTGGAAAAGTGCGATTGAGCGTAGTGATGGTCCAACAGCACTTATTTTTAGCAGGCAAAATCTTAAACCACAAGTGCGTGGAGCTGAGCAATTAGCTGACGTTGCAAAAGGCGCTTATGTATTACTCGATAGTGCAGCTCCTTGTGAAATCATTTTAATCGCAACGGGATCTGAAGTTCAACTTGCCGTTGAAGCACATGCAAAGCTAACCACGCAAGGCAAAGCGGTGCGTGTTGTTTCAATGCCATCAACTGACGTATTTGAAGTTCAAAGCGCCCAGTACAAGGAGTCTGTATTGCCAGCAAGTGTTAGCAAACGGGTGGCCATTGAAGCTGGCATTGCTGATTACTGGTTCAAGTATGCAGGCCTAAACGGTAAAGTTATCGGTATGACGACATTTGGTGAGTCAGCTCCTGCAGATCAGTTGTTTGAGCTGTTTGGTTTCACCGTAAAAAATGTTGTAGAAACCGTAAATTCACTTTAAAACTGTTTTAAATGAAAATAATCATCTAGATCTAAGCGTGTATTCCCATGTTATTTCGAAATGATAAATCAGATCCGCTAATTGGCTGCGGATTTGATGCCTAAAATTGCAGTATAGCTATTATCGATCGATATTTTATAACGATGCAAACTTAAACAAGGAGCAGCTCCCGTTGTGGCTGGACTAGGTTTTTATATGTAAGGAATCCTGCCTTGCGTTGCAACGTTCTATGCGCGAGTAACCATTACATCGGTTCGCTTTACTCTGATCATCGAGATCTAAGCCTGTACATCCATGTTAGATGAGTTATTTAAGTTTACTCAAATCACGCACCGCACCTTTATCGGCAGAGGTTACCATTGAAGCATAAACTTTAAGAGCACTTGAAATTGGGCGAATGCGATCTACTGCTTTCCAATCGCCACGCATGTCTTGTTTAACACGGCGTGCAATGATGATTTCTTCTGATACCTTCAATATTATTTCCCGTGCGGGAATGTCGATAAAAATAGTATCACCATTTTCAATTAAACCGATTAGGCCACCAGCTGCCGCTTCTGGTGACACATGGCCAATAGAAAGCCCTGATGTACCACCTGAAAAACGACCATCAGTGATTAATGCGCATTTTTTACCTAAACCCTTTGATTTTAGATAGGTGGTTGGATAAAGCATTTCTTGCATGCCAGGTCCTCCTTGTGGGCCTTCGTAACGGATAACAACCACATCCCCAGCAATTACTTTGCCACTTAAAATAGCATTAACCGCATCATCTTGGCTTTCAAAGACATTGGCAGGACCTGTAAATGTTAAATTATCATCATCAACACCTGCTGTTTTAACAACGCAGCCAGCAATTGCGATATTACCAAATAATATGGCTAATCCGCCTTGCGTGCTGTAAGCATGTTCAAGTGAACGTACACAACCATTTGCACGATCATTATCGAGACTATCCCAACGACATGCTTGGCTAAATGCTTTTGTTGTGCGAATTCCAGCAGGACCTGCACGATAAAAATCAAGTACGCTTTGATCATTTGTTTGCATAATATCAAATTGTGCAAGTTGTTCTTTCATGGTCATATTTAAAATTGTTGGCGTGTCGCTATTTAAAAATCCAGCGCGCTCTAATTCACCTAAAATTGCCATGACACCACCTGCACGATGTACATCTTCCATGTGATATTTTGCTATTGAAGGAGCTACTTTACATAGTTGAGGTATACGCCGTGACATTGCATCCAGATCACTGAGTGTAAAATCAACTTCAGCTTCGTGTGCGCATGCTAAAAGATGTAAAACAGTATTGGTTGAGCCGCCCATTGCAATATCGAGCGCCATGGCATTTTCAAATGCTGCTTTGCTTGCAATTGAGCGAGGTAATACAGAATAATCATTTTGTTCATAATGTCGTTTCGTTATCTCGACAATTCGAGTACCAGCTTCTAAAAAAAGCTGTTTTCGATCGACATGTGTCGCAAGCATTGATCCATTACCTGGTAAAGATAAACCCAGTGCTTCAGTTAAACAGTTCATTGAATTGGCTGTAAACATTCCAGAGCATGATCCACAAGTAGGACAAGCACTACGCTCTACTTTATCAAGATCTTCATCTGAAACAGTTTGATCAGGACCCATTACCATAGCATCAACTAAATCAAGTTTGATTATTTGATCAGATAGTTTCGTTTTACCAGCTTCCATTGGTCCTCCAGAGACCATAATAATTGGAATGTTTAATCGTAGTCCCGCCATTAGCATCCCTGGGGTAATCTTATCACAGTTTGAAATACACACGATTGCATCAGCGCAATGCGCATTGACCATGTATTCAATTGAATCGGCAATCAAATCGCGAGATGGGAGGCTATACAACATACCAGAATGGCCCATTGCAATACCGTCGTCTATAGCGATAGTATTAAACTCTTTTGCAATAGCACCTGCATCCTCAACTGCACCTGCAACTAACTGACCCATATCTTTCAAGTGCACATGACCAGGAACAAATTGTGTAAATGAGTTTGCAATCGCGATAATTGGTTTTCCAAAATCGTCATCTTTAACGCCAGTAGCGCGCCATAATGCCCGAGCGCCTGCCATGTTACGACCATGAGTTGAGGTTTTAGAACGATAATCAGGCATTAGATGTTCCTTATAAAATGTTATTTGTTTAGTGTAACAAAATGATTGAATTTTAACTAAATATTATTACAGTAAAAAATGGAATAGAACAAAAATGATTGCTTATTTTTATTTGCGAAGTATTATAACTCAAGTTTCGGAGTTCATATTTACCAATAAAAATACCATAACATGCTGATATAAAAGAATAAAATACCTACTTGTGTTATAATTCTTGTTAACTAGACAATAAAAAAAACACAAGAGGCATAAAATGAAGTCTGACATAAATGATTTTGGTTTACCATCGCTTACTGCGGATTTACTTAATCAACAAAATCTAAATATAGATAATACGTTTAGTACAACATGGAAAAACATTGGCTTTAAAGATCTCTTAAAACGCGCAAAATTTAACAAACGATCTGGCACTTCAGCTGACAGTGTTGTGTACCTCTTGATGTTGTGGGTTTGGCTAAAAGTAAACTCTGTTTCGATGTTCTCAAGGGATGCGTTATTGAGTTTCTCATCCTCAAAAAAAGATGCCCTCTACGATTTTATTAACCATGAAAACTTGGATTGGCGAAAGCTACAATTATTGACAGCAAAAAAAATACTTAAGCCCCATGAAGGAAATAAATTGAATGCTTTTGTTATCGATGATTCAGTTAAAATCAGACGTGGTAAAAAGATGCCAGGTGTTTCAAAGCACTTCGATCACTTAACCGCTCGATGTGTCAATGGGCAACAAATAGTGACGCTAGGCCTTGCTAATGACGAGTTATTTACGCCGATTGATAATGAAATATTTATCAGTAAAACTGACAGACAGGTTGCTGATTATCAGTTTAAAGATGGTCGTAGTATTGCAGCAAAACGTTACGAAAAGTCAAGAGAGCAAACTAAACCTGATATGGTTTGCGACATGATATCAAGAGCAATACGCAATGGTATTAACGCCGAATATTTTTTAGCAGATGCTTGGTTTGCAACGAAACGAATATTAAAAATGACGGTGGAACAATCACTTGTAGCAATTGTTCGAATGAAGCGAAATAAAATGAAGTATCGCTTTATGGAAAATGGAGAGAGTAAGTTACTGAGTGCTGAAGAGTTATATAAGCAACATATCAAAGGTCAATGGCATAACCTAAAAAATATTCCTTACCAAAGCAAATCAATTATTGTTGAGTTGAATTTAACGACTGAGACTAAAAAAGATCCACAATGGATTAAAGTTAAGCTTCTGTACGTTCGGTCTATGAATGAAGCCAAACAACAAGCGAGCAAAAATGATTGGGCTCTCTTTTTATCAACGGATAGCCTACTTGAAGATGAAAAAATACTTGAAATATATGCACTACGTTGGGGAATTGAAGTTTACTTTAAAGAGGCGAAACAAAAGCTTGGTTTTTTAAAAGAACAAAGCCGCCACTATGGTGCGTACATCGCTTCTATTCATCTAACTGGATTGCGTTTTTGTTTACTATTATTTGCAAAAGAAGAGCAAGTGGGAGCCAAGTTAAGTGAGGTTAGAAATGACTTTGAAGAAAGCCTTACGACGTTGAATTTTGGGTGTAAATTATGGGGTTTATTTAAAGCATTAATTGCAGGCGCTCTCAATGAAATAGGTAATTTAACCGAAAGTAAAAAATCAGAGATCTTAAAAAAGATCGATCAAACTGTTATTGGCTTTTTTACGAAAGCGCTACAAATGGATCAATTCACAATACGGCAAGAGGCACTGATATGATGGAAAATAAAACAGAAAAAGCTATAATTTCAACGAATATGAACTCCGAAACTTGAGTTATAAGCGTGCTTCGAACCTGATACGGTCTTAGTAGCAAATAAAACACTGCGGTTGTTAAACAAAGAAAAACGTTAAGAAAAGGGATAAATGCTTACCTACCCTGGCAAATGATGGGTATAAAAATAGGCAGCAAGTCCTTTTTAAGAGAATTTGACACAATACTATTTTATTAAGCGCCCCTAAAAAAACTTATCTCGCATTATCACTTTGCCAATGATTAAAATATAACGTTCAGCCTTTTTACGTATGTATAAAAATGCAAAGGATTGTTTTATTGGGTAAATATCAAATAAAATAGGCCTATAATGTCAAAAAATCATTAACAAAAGAGCAAAATAATATTTTAAAGACCACAACTATTTCAAGATAAGATCGTCATACACTTTTGCGTAGTTGCAATGATACTGATGAGCCTTACCCAATGGATAAAACCCTAACGCAATTATTCGAAGCGCAGGTCGATAAAACACCGAATAATATTGCCTTGGTATTTGCAGAGCAGAAGCTTACCTATGGTCAATTAAATGAAAAAGTTAATCAATTAGCTCATGCTATTCGAGCGCATTATCAAGAAAATCTTCCTCAAGGTATTAAGGCCGATATACTGATTGGCTTATATCTAGATCGAAGTTTAGAGATGGTGATAAGTATTCTTGGAGTGCTTAAAGCTGGTGGCGCTTATGTGCCAATATCGCTAGAATATCCACAGCTGCGAGTGCAATATATATTGGACGATACACAAACGTCTCTTATTCTTACACAACCACATTATAAGCCGCAATTAAATAACTGGACTGCAAAACTCGATATTACGCCAGCGCTGTTATCCCTCGATGATGTAAGTGATCATAACCCAATAGTTAATTTAGCTCCTATTAGTACATCAAAAGATTTAGCCTATGTTATTTATACATCAGGGACAACAGGCACGCCGAAAGGGGTGCTGCAATTACATACAAATGTGGTGAGCTTATTCGAATCGACTGATAAATATTTTCAATTACGCATGAGGATACAGGGGTACTATTTCATGCATATACTTTTGATTTTAGTGTCTGGGAGTTATGGGGTGCTTTACTCTATGGTGGACAATTAATTATCCCCACAAAAAGTTTAACACAAGATACTTGTAAATTTGTACAGCTTTGCGTTAATTCACAGGTTACTATTTTAAACCAAACACCTGCCGCTTTTTACCTATTCATGGAGGAATAATTAAGCGCTACTGCAAAGTTTACTTGTCTACGTAATGTGATTTTTGGAGGAGATAAACTTAATTTATCACGGCTTAAATATTGGTGGAATTGTTATGCGCAAGATGCGCCACTCCTTGTAAATATGTATGGAATTACTGAGACGACTGTGCATGTCACTTATAAATCATTAAGCCCCAAAAATAATTTCAAAGCAGCAAATATAGGAAAACCCTTAAATGATTTAAAAGCATTTGTGCTAAATACACAAAAAAATCTTATGCCGATAGGCGCCCTTGGTGAGCTTTATATCGGTGGTGCTGGCCTTGCAAGGGGTTATCTCAATCAGGCTGAGTTAACCCATGAGAGTTTTATTGATAACCAGTTTGCGACAACTGATGACAAAGCTAAAGGTTATAACAGGCTTTATAAAACTGGCGATCTGGTACGCTGGCGCCATGATGGTAATTTAGAGTATTTAGGGCGTAATGATTGTCAGGTTAAAATACGTGGTTATCGTATTGAACTCGGTGAGATTGAAAGCGCATTAAGCGCATTAAAAGATGTTAAACATGCAGCAGTTGTTGACCTTGAAAGTGATAATCATAAATACTTAGCGGCTTATTTAATAAAAGCTTCCAGCATGGTAAGTGATATTGATATTGATATTGAGGCATGCCGAAATAGCCTAGCGCTTAAACTGCCAGATTATATGCTGCCTGCTACCTTTACTGTGCTAGATAGCATTCCACTAACTATTAATGGGAAACTTGACAGAAACTCTCTGCCAACACCAGAGTTTGTTAATGCTGATAAATATGTTGCCCCGCGAAATGAGCTTGAAGAGCAGCTTTGTAATATTTGGCAAGAAGTATTGAGCGTTAAAAAAGTTGGTATTGCTGATAACTTTTTCCGCATCGGTGGCGATTCTATAGTAAGTATTGGGCTGGTCTCCAAAATGCGCAGCGAAGGCTTTAGCTTACAAGTGAAAGATATTTTTGATGCGCCAACCGTTGCCCAGTTGAGTCGTTTATTAAACGCGCAGGCGACTCGCATAAAGATTAAAACTGAGCAGGGCGTGTTAACCGGCGCTTTTGATTTATTACCAATACAATCTTGGTTTTTTGCGCAAAAAATAGAAAATCCTCACCACTTTAACCAGACTTTTATAATTAAAATTCCAGGAGAAATCAAATACACGGAAATTGAACAAGCACTGCAGGCATTAACAGCGCAGCACGATATGCTACGATGCGTATCTTTAAAAAAAGAATCTTTAAAAACAACTAGTTACCAACAACAATACCGCGATAATACAGATGGCATGTGTGAGCCTTTATACGCATTAAATATAGCGGATTTAAATTCTGAGGAGCTTTGTAAAAAGCTTACGCAATTACAAAGTAACTTTAATTATATTAACGGCCCAACATGGCAGGCAGCGCACTTAACTGGTCATATCGATGGTAGAGCACGTTTATTTTTTGCCTTCCATCATTTAATTATCGATGTCGTGTCATGGCGGATCATTGCTCAAGATATTAAACAATTATTAACAAAGCAATTATTAACAAAGCAACTATTAACAAAGCAACTACTAACAAAACAAGTACTAACAAAACAAGCACTTCCACCTAAAGGCAGTAGTTATCGTCAATGGGTAAGAGCCGTGCAGCATTATGCGTTAAATCATCAAGATGAGCGTACATATTGGCAAGGCGTCTGTGCAGATCAGGCGGGCTTACCAGATTTAGGCACGGTTGCATATCATAAAGTTAGCTTATCAGTGCACCAATCAGATGTTTTATTACATCAAGGAAACCTTGGTTTTCATACGCAAATTAATGATTTATTACTAAGCGCCCTGGCAATTAGCCTTTTTGAAGTGCTTGGCAGTGATGTTAATCATGTGACACTTGAAGGCCATTGCCGGGAAGTTATCGATGAAACACTTGATGTGAGCAATACTGTTGGTTGGTTTACCAGCATGTATCCGGTCAGGCTTAAGGCCCAGCAAACAATATCTGCGACCATCATTCACACCAAGGAGATGTTAAGCGCAGTACCTCATAAAGGGATTGGTTATGGCGCGCTGCATCAACAACAAGCATTTGCTATGACCCTCCCTAAAATAATCTTTAATTATTTAGGTCAATTAGGCGCACAAAGTGACAATGAAGAAAGCTCTACTTGGCAGGTTAGTCAAGAAGATGCAGGTGCGATGATAGCAAGTGACAACACCGATCATTTATTAGTTAATATTAATGGCGCGGTTCAAGCTGGTATATTAACGTTTAATATTGCCCCACGGTTATAAAGTATATTAACAGATGCATTTGAGGAGCACTTTCAAAGCGCTTTAGTTGAGGTTATTGAGCAAGCAGCGCTCAAGGAAAAAAGTGGCGGTCTCAACACGTTAAGCGACTTAAAAGAAATATATTTGACCGTGAATGAAGCAGCAAATGAGGCTCCTATTTTTTTTCTACCTCCAGGCGAAGGAGGCGCGGAAAGTTATTTAAATAATATAATCCCCAGATTAAAAGACAAAAAAATAATTCTATTTAATAACTCAAGTTTCGGAGTTCATATTCGTTGAAATTATAGCTTTTTCTGTTTTATTTTCCATCATATCAGTGCCTCTTGCCGTATTGTGAATTGATCCATTTGTAGCGCTTTCGTAAAAAAGCCAATAACAGTTTGATCGATCTTTTTTAAGATCTCTGATTTTTTACTTTCGGTTAAATTACCTATTTCATTGAGAGCGCCTGCAATTAATGCTTTAAATAAACCCCATAATTTACACCCAAAATTCAACGTCGTAAGGCTTTCTTCAAAGTCATTTCTAACCTCACTTAACTTGGCTCCCACTTGCTCTTCTTTTGCAAATAATAGTAAACAAAAACGCAATCCAGTTAGATGAATAGAAGCGATGTACGCACCATAGTGGCGGCTTTGTTCTTTTAAAAAACCAAGCTTTTGTTTCGCCTCTTTAAAGTAAACTTCAATTCCCCAACGTAGTGCATATATTTCAAGTATTTTTTCATCTTCAAGTAGGCTATCCGTTGATAAAAAGAGAGCCCAATCATTTTTGCTCGCTTGTTGTTTGGCTTCATTCATAGACCGAACGTACAGAAGCTTAACTTTAATCCATTGTGGATCTTTTTTAGTCTCAGTCGTTAAATTCAACTCAACAATAATTGATTTGCTTTGGTAAGGAATATTTTTTAGGTTATGCCATTGACCTTTGATATGTTGCTTATATAACTCTTCAGCACTCAGTAACTTACTCTCTCCATTTTCCATAAAGCGATACTTCATTTTATTTCGCTTCATTCGAACAATTGCTACAAGTGATTGTTCCACCGTCATTTTTAATATTCGTTTCGTTGCAAACCAAGCATCTGCTAAAAAATATTCGGCGTTAATACCATTGCGTATTGCTCTTGATATCATGTCGCAAACCATATCAGGTTTAGTTTGCTCTCTTGACTTTTCGTAACGTTTTGCTGCAATACTACGACCATCTTTAAACTGATAATCAGCAACCTGTCTGTCAGTTTTACTGATAAATATTTCATTATCAATCGGCGTAAATAACTCGTCATTAGCAAGGCCTAGCGTCACTATTTGTTGCCCATTGACACATCGAGCGGTTAAGTGATCGAAGTGCTTTGAAACACCTGGCATCTTTTTACCACGTCTGATTTTAACTGAATCATCGATAACAAAAGCATTCAATTTATTTCCTTCATGGGGCTTAAGTATTTTTTTTGCTGTCAATAATTGTAGCTTTCGCCAATCCAAGTTTTCATGGTTAATAAAATCGTAGAGGGCATCTTTTTTTGAGGATGAGAAACTCAATAACGCATCCCTTGAGAACATCGAAACAGAGTTTACTTTTAGCCAAACCCACAACATCAAGAGGTACACAACACTGTCAGCTGAAGTGCCAGATCGTTTGTTAAATTTTGCGCGTTTTAAGAGATCTTTAAAGCCAATGTTTTTCCATGTTGTACTAAACGTATTATCTATATTTAGATTTTGTTGATTAAGTAAATCCGCAGTAAGCGATGGTAAACCAAAATCATTTATGTCAGACTTCATTTTATGCCTCTTGTGTTTTTTTTATTGTCTAGTTAACAAGAATTATAACACAAGTAGGTATTTTATTCTTTTATATCAGCATGTTATGGTATTTTTATTGGTAAATATGAACTCCGAAACTTGAGTAATAACCTATACCATGAAAGGTATTTAAAAAACGATAATTCTAAAAATTATTATACTTATCAAACACTAGCCACTCAATACATTAAATATATTAAGAAGATACAGTCTAAAGGTCCTTATGAATTATTTGGTTGGAGTTTTGGTGGTGTGTTAGCTTTTGAAATAGCACGGCAATTGGAAAATAATGGTGATAATATTGCAAAAATAAGTTTAGTTGATCCAATATTTTAATTATAATATAGCAACTAAAGCGCAATGCCATGAATTTTCCCCATTGATAAACAGAAAATTACAAAAGAATATTAATACTAAGTATCAATGTACCCATGGTAAATATCGAACAAGTGCTAAAATAGTTTTATTTAAGTTTTCAAAAGTTGACAAGATAAAGTTGGAAGACATTGTTAAACAGGAAGATGAAAAATTATTGTATCAAGCTGATGATGCCCTTGCTTGTTATTACAATGAAATAATCGATAACCATATTAATGATTATGTGGATTGTAGCGCAATAAAAATAATACAATTAACCAGCACCCATTATACATGGGTCGATAATAGTAAAGATGTAGATTTTGTGACAAAAGCTATCATTCCAACAAAAAAAGTTTTAATAAAAAATGATTGCTTTTTTTTATTTGCTATGTATTATCAATGACCTTTTACCCTTATGAGGCCTTATTAGTAAATAAAAAATTGTGGCTGTTAAGCAAAGAAAAAAAGTTAAGAAAAGTGATAAATGCTTGCGTACACATGGCAAATTAGAGATATAAAAATAGGCGACAGGCCATTTTAAAAAGAAATTGACACAATACTGTTTTATTAAGAGCCCATAGAAAACTTATCTCACATAATCACTTTGTCAATGATCAAAGTTTACCGTCCAACTTATTTCTCTTGGCTAAAAAAGCAATGACTCATATTGCATTGGATAAATTTCAGATAAAACAGGTCTAGAATGTCAAAAAAATTATTAACAAAAGAGCAAAATAATACTTTAAAGACCACAACTATTTCAAGAGAAGATCGTCATACACTTTTGCGCAGTTGGAATGATACTGATACGCCTTATCCAATGGATAAAACCCTAGCGCAATTATTCGAGGAGCAGGTCGATAAGACTCCAAATAATATTGCCTTGGTATTTGCAGAGCAGAAGCTTACCTATCGTCAATTAAATGAAAAAGCTAATCAATTAGCTCATGTTATTCGAGCGCATTATCAAAATAATAACTCTCACGGTATTAAAGCCGATACGCTGATTGGCTTATATCTGGATCGAAGTTTAGAAATGGTAATAAGTATTCTTGGCGTGCTTAAAGCAGGCGGCGCTTATGTGCCAATATCACCAGAATATCCACAGTTGCGAGCGCAGTTTATGTTTGAGGATACACAAACCTCGCTGATTATTACCCAGCCACATTATAAGCAGCAATTAAATAACTGGATCGATGAACTAGATATTACGCCTACTATGTTAGCCATCGATGATGTAAGTGATGATAACTCAACGGCTAATTTAGCAGCAATTAATGGGCCGAAAGACTTGGCTTATGTTATCTATACGTCGGGGACAACAGGCAAGCCAAAAGGCGTTATGGTTCAACATTCAGGAGTTGTTAACAGAATAGTTTGGATGCAGCAAAAATACCCATTATCGAGCTCAAGCCGTGTTCTTCAAAAAACGCCCTATATCTTTGATGTGTCGGTATGGGAATTATTATGGGGTAATTTAACAGGCGCTACCATTATTATAGCGGCACCAGAGATTCATAAAGAGCCAGATAAGTTAAATGAATTGATCATTAAGTCTGGGGTAACGACTCTACATTTTGTGCCGTCAATGTTTGCATCTTTTTGTGATTATTTGCAGCAGTTGCAGCTTTCGTTTCCTAAAAATGTACAACAGGTATTTTGCAGTGGTGAAGCGTTAACCGTTAGTCATGTCGATAGGTTTATAAAAACAAATCATGACAGCACTTTATTAACGAACCTTTATGGGCCAACTGAAGTTTCTATTGACGTTACTTATTTTGATATTATTGAGTCGACTAATAAATTTATTCCGATTGGTCGCCCGATAAGTAACACTCAAGTTTATGTGTTAAATAAGCAACAAAATCTTGCGGCTATAGGCGCCACTGGCGAGCTTTATATTGGTGGAGCAGGACTTGCGCGAGGTTATCTTAATCAACCTGAGTTAACTGGTGAGCGCTTTATTGAGAACCCATTTGCCACACCTGATGATAAAGCTAAAGGCTATAACAGGCTTTATAAAACTGGCGATCTGGTTCGCTGGCGCTCTGATGGTAACTTAGAGTATTTAGGGCGTAATGATTGTCAGGTTAAAATACGCGGTTATCGTATTGAACTCGGTGAGATTGAAAGTGCATTAAGCGCATTAAAAGGCGTTAAACAAGCAGTGGTTGTTGACTTTGAAAATAATGGTCATAAATACTTAGCTGCTTATTTAATAAAAGCTTCCGGCATGGGAATTGATATTGATATTGATATTGAAATTGATATTGAGGCATGTCGCGATAGCTTAGCGCTTAAACTGCCAGACTATATGCTGCCTACTACCTTTACCGTGCTCGATAGCATTCCACTAACCATTAACGGTAAACTGGACAGAAAATCTCTGCCAATACCAGAGTTTGTAAATGCTGATAAATATGTTGCCGCGCGAAATGAGCTTGAAGAGCAGCTTTGTAATATTTGGCAAGAAGTATTGAGCGTTAAAAAAGTTGGTATTGATGATAACTTTTTCCGCATCGGTGGCGATTCTATAGTAAGTATTGGGCTGGTCTCTAAAATGCGTAGAGAAGGCTTTAGCTTACAAGTGAAAGATATTTTTGATGCACCAACCGTGGCTCAGTTGGGCTGTTTGTTAAACTCTAAGGCGACTCGCATAAAAATTAAAACTGAGCAGGGCGTGTTAACCGGCGGTTTTGATTTATTACCAATACAATCTTGGTTTTTTGTGCAAAAACTAGCAAAGCCTCAGTACTTTAATCAGGCTTTTATAATTAAAATTCCAGGGATGATAAAATACACGGAAATTGAACAAGCATTGCAGGTATTAACTGACCAGCACGATATGCTGCGCTGCGTATTTTTAGAAAAAGCATCTTCAAAAACAAAGAGTTACCAGCAACAATATCGCGATAATATAGATGGCATGTGTGAGCCTTTATACGCTTTGAATATAGCGGATTTAAATTCTGAGGAGCTAGATGAAAAGCTTACGCAATTACAAAGTAAGTTTAGCTATATTAACGGCCCAACATGGCAGGCAGCGCACTTAACTGGTCATATCGATGGTAGAGCACGTTTATTTTTTGCCTTCCATCATTTAATTATGGATGTTGTGTCATGGCGGATCATTGCTCAAGATATTAAACAACTATTAACAAAGCCATTACTATCAAAACAAGCATTAACAAAACAAGCACTTCCCCCTAAAGGCAGTAGTTATCGTCAATGGGTAAGAGCCGTGCAGCATTATGCGTTAAATCATCAAGATGAGCGTGCATATTGGCAAGGCGTCTGTGCCGATCAGGCGGGCTTACCAGCTTTAGGCGCTGTTGCATATTATAAAGTGAGCTTATCAGTGCACCAAACAGATGTTTTATTACATCAAGCAAATTTTGGTTTTCATACGCAAATTAATGATTTATTACTAAGCGCCCTGGCAATTAGCCTCTTTGAAGTGCTTGGCAGTGATGTTAATCATGTGACACTTGAAGGCCATGGCCGGGAAGTTATCGATGCAACACTTGATGTGAGCAATACTGTTGGTTGGTTTACCAGCATGTATCCGGTCAGGCTTGAAGCCCATAACACAATATCTGCGACCATAATTCAAACCAAGGAGATGTTAAGCGCAGTACCTCATAAAGGGATTGGTTATGGCGCGCTGCATAAGCAACAAGCATTTGCTATGAGTCTGCCTAAAATAATCTTTAATTATTTAGGTCAATTAGGCGCGCAAAGTGACAATGAGGAAAGCTCAAATTGGCAGGTTAGCCAAGAAGATGCAGGTCAAATGATAGCCAATGACAACACCGATCACTTATTAGTTAATATTAATGGCGCGGTTCAAGCTGGTATATTAACGTTTAATATTGCCTCACGGTTATCAAGTGTATTAACAAAGGAATTTGAGGCGCACTTTCATAGCGCTTTAGTTGAGGTTATTGAGCAAGCAGCTCTTAAAGCAAAAAGTGGCGGAGTTAACACGCCCAGTGATTACGCTGTTAAAGGGCTATCCATTGACCATTTAGACTTTCTTCAGCGCCGCCTCACTACCAATAAAATTGCAGCGATTTTCCCTGCTAATAGTTTGCAGCAAGGCTTTATATCTCATCATTTGCATTACCCAGAAGATGATGCTTATCGTGTGCAATTATTATTAGACTATAATGAAGCGCTTGATCTAAATTGTTACCAGCAGGCGTGGAGCTTAGCCTCACTGCGCTATCCTGCGCTGCGAGCTTGTTTTGATTGGCGTGATGGTCTTGTGCAGATCATAACTGCAGATTCGAGTATTAACCTTGATAATTTCACCCTCAAGGATATCAGTCATCTACCACAAGCTGCTCGCGCGCAGGAGATCATTAAAATTCAACAGCTCGATAGGAAAGTCCAGTTTGATCTATCGACGCCTGGCTTAATGCGCTTTACCATTATAAAACAACATGCAAACTTGGTGACTGTAATGCAAACAACTCATCATAGTATCAGTGATGGTTGGAGCGTCCCCATTTTATTACAGCAAGTACATGAGTACTACAATCAGCTTGTGGTAGGCATGCAGGTGCAAATAAAGGTTGATCGCGCGTTTGTTAATGCTCAGCATTACTATATTAAAGCAAAAAGCGCTGCTTTAGATCATTGGAAAAAAGCTAAAGAGCAGTTTCAGGCCGGCAATGATCTTAATTTGTTATTAACCACAACAGTTGATTTAGCGCAGCTAAAAACCATTGTGGAGCCATGCTCGAGTGAGCTTAGTATTAAGGGTGATTTATACAAGAAGTTAAAGCAAATGTGTCAAAATCAGGCAATAACATTGAATGTTGCCGTGCAATTTGCCTGGCATAAATTATTACATATTTATAGCGGTGATGAGCAAACGATTGTCGGCACAACCGTTGCAGGTCGCGACCTTCCCGTTGACGGTATTGAAAGTAGTGTCGGATTATATATTAATACTCTGCCACTTACGGTTGATTGGGATAATAGCATCAGCGTCTCGGCAATCTTAAATAATATCCAAAAAAGTATCGCAGAGCTTAACAGTTACAGTAATGTCTGTTTGGCCGATTTACAATCAAATGGGCAGCGATTATTTCATAGCCTGTTTGTTTTTGAAAATTATCCGAGCCCTATTGATACAAATACATCAGGGATAGAAAATCATTTAACGTTTCGAGCAGCTATTGAGAAAACTGATTATCCTCTTTCAGTGACGGCCTATGAGGAAAATGAGAGCTTGGTTGTCAAGCTACATTATAGCGAAGAATGGCTTCGTCAAAATAAAGCCAGGCGGTTATTAAATCAAATACAATTAATATTAGCCTCTATTGCTAAAAATACTGATCAATCACATCAACAAATCTCTTTACTGGATGATTGTGAGCGCAACACGTTGTTACATACTTGGAATGATACGTATTCTCATTACCCAATGGATAAAACCATCTGGCAATTATTCGAGGAGCAGGTCGATAAAACACCAAATAATGTAGCCCTAGTATTTGAGGAGGAGTCTCTTACCTATAGTCAATTAAATCAGCGAGCTAATCAATTAGCTCATGCTATTCGAGCGTATTATCAAAATAAAAACTCTCAAGGTATTAAAGCCGATACACTGATTGGCTTATATCTTGATCGAAGTTTAGATATGGTGATAAGTATTCTTGGCGTGCTTAAAGCTGGTGGCGCTTATGTGCCGATATCACCAGAATATCCACAGCTGCGAGTACGCTTTATGTTGGACGATACACAAACTTCACTTGTAATTACCCAGCAGCATTATAAGCCGCAATTAAATAACTGGAGCGCAAAACTCGATATTACGCCTACGCTGTTAGCCATCGATGATGTAAGTGATGATAACCCAATAGTTAATTTAGAACCCATTAGTACATCAAAAGACTTAGCCTATGTCATCTATACCTCTGGTACAACAGGCACTCCGAAAGGGGTGTTGCAATTACATACAAATGTGGTGAGCTTATTCGAATCGACTGATAAATATTTTCAATTTACGCATAAGGATACATGGGTATTATTTCATGAATACACTTTTGATTTTAGTGTCTGGGAATTATGGGGCGCTTTACTCTATGGTGGACAGTTAATTATCCCCACAAAAAGTTTAACACAAGATACTTGTAAATTTGTACAGCTTTGCGTTAATTCACAGGTTACTATTTTAAACCAAACACCTGCAGCTTTTTACCTATTTATCGAGGAATCATTAAGCGCTGCTGCAAAGTTTCCTTGCCTGCGTAATGTGATTTTTGGAGGAGATAAACTTAATTTATCACTACTTAAACCTTGGTGGAATTGTTATGCGCAAGATGCGCCACTCCTTGTAAATATGTATGGAATTACTGAGACGACAGTACATGTTACTTATAAATCATTAAGCCCCAAAAATAATTTAAAAGCAGCAAATATAGGGAAACCCTTAAATGATTTAAAAGCATTTGTGCTAAATACACAAAAAAATCTTGTGCCGATAGGTGCCCCTGGTGAGCTTTATATCGGTGGAGCTGGCCTTGCAAGGGGTTATCTCAATCAGGCTGAGTTAACCAATGAACGTTTTATTGATAACCCATTTGCCACAACTGATGATAAAGCTAAAGGTTATAACAGGCTTTATAAAACCGGCGATCTGGTTCGCTGGCGCGATGATGGTAACTTAGAGTATTTAGGGCGTAATGATTGTCAGGTTAAAATACGCGGTTATCGTATTGAACTAGGTGAGATTGAAAGTGCATTAAGCGCATTAAAAGATGTTAAACATGCAGTAGTTGTTGACCTTGAAAAGGATGGTCATAAATATCTAGCTGCCTATTTAATAAAAGCTTCCAGCATGGTAAGTGATATTGATATTGATATTGATATTGAAGCATGTCGCGATAGCTTAGCGCTTAAACTGCCAGACTATATGCTGCCTGCTACCTTCACCGTGCTCGATAGCATTCCACTAACTATTAATGGGAAACTTGACAGACGCGCGCTACCAACACCAGAATTTGTAAGTGCTGATAATTATGTTGCCCCACGAAATGAGCTTGAAGAGCAGCTTTGTAATATTTGGCAAGAAGTGTTGAACGTTAAAAAAGTTGGCATTGCTGATAACTTTTTCCGCATCGGTGGCGATTCTATTATTGCAATACGAGTAATAGCTAAAATGAAATTGTTAGGGAAGTCTTTTTTTGTAGCAGATCTATTTTCTTATCCTACAGTCGCTGGCGTTTTATCTAAAGCAATTTTGACCACATCAAAAGTTAAATATATCCCATTTTCATTGTTAAAGTCGCCACAGTTAAAAAGAATTGCGGGCTTAGGCTATGTAAATCTTGTTGATGCATATCCTGCCACCTATTTGCAGATGGGAATGCTACTAGAATCATCACGTAGTATAGGCACTTATCATGATGTATTTCACTATCAGATCAGAGGGAAACTTGATGCCGCGTTACTCACTAAATTATTGCAAGGCCTTGTTAATCGGCATGAAGCATTAAGGACCACTTTCATCGATGATCAGCTATCAGGGTATATTGCACTGGTACTGCCTCATTTAGAAGTCGACATTGATTTTTATCACGCTGATAATTCAAGCCGCAGTCTTGTTGAACGTGAACATCAGAAATCGTTTTCGGCTGTTTCTGGCGCTTTATCTCGGTTTATTATTAGTGATGTTCAGGCAAAATATTTTCGTCTTACTTTTTCATTTCATCATGCAATTATGGATGGTTGGAGTGTAGCTTCTATGATGTCTGAATTATGCAGAGCGTATGTTAAAAAATCAAAAAACCTTGTTATGACGCATTCCATGCCATTGTATGGAGAATTTGCTCGTAACGAAAGATTCGCTTGTAGCAACGCAAATATTCAAACATTTTGGGTAGATTATTTAGCAAGTTATGAGGAGCCTAACGTATCTTTTTTTAAAGACGCTAAAGAGAACACTTCCCAGGTTAAATCTAAAAATTATTCATTAAGCAACAGAGAGTGTTCAGCGGTGCTTGAACTGTCAAATAGTTTGGAATGCACCGTAGATAACGTATTTCTCACTTTATTACACCATATTTTATGCTTGCTACAAAATACTAGGGACGTTGTGATAGGCTTGGTAGTAAATAATCGTTTAGAAGTTGAAGGGGGTGACCAATTACTTGGATTATTTTTAAATACCATCCCTTTCCGTTATATTTTGCCTGTTGAAGAGAGTGATGTTTATTCTCGGATCCAAAATATAGTGGCAGAAAAAAATAAACTATTAAATTATAAATCGCTGCCATTTGCTTTTATTAAATCTAAGTTATTGAATAACAAAAGTTTATACCATTGTGTATTTAATTATGTTCATTTTCATATCGCCGATGATGTTGACAATAATAATGATAGTGTACTCCTTGGAAGAGGTGGGTATGAAAAAACAAATAATCCTTTAACGCTATCTGTTTCAAGAAGCAATAACAATTTTGACCTTCGTATATCATCTTTGCCAGAAGCTGTAGATGATGTTTTTTTAGAACAATTATTTATATATTTTAAAGAAAACTTAAAAATGCTCAGTATTGAGCATTTAAATATATCGAAACAATTTATCAATATAACAAAAAAAGATTGTCAGAGTTTACGCTTATACAATGATACGCATGCCCCCTACCCAATGGATAAAACCATCGCGCAATTATTCGAGGAGCAGGTCGATAAAACCCCTGATAATATTGCCCTGGTATTTGCAGAGCATAAGCTTACCTATCGTCAATTAAATAACAAAGCTAATCAGTTGGCTTATGCTATTCGAGCGCATTATCAAAATAATAACTATCAAGGTATTAAGGCCGATACGCTGATTGGCTTATATCTGGATCGAAGTTTAGATATGGTGATAAGTATTCTTGGCGTGCTTAAAGCAGGCGGCGCTTATGTGCCGATATCGCCAGAATATCCACAGCTGCGAGTGCGCTTTATGCTTGAGGATACACAAACGTCTCTTATTATTACTCAGGAACATTATAAGCAGCAATTAAACAAGTGGACTGCAAAACTCGATATTACGCCTACATTGTTAGCCCTCGATGATGTAAGTGAAAATACCTCGAGTGTTAATTTAGCAGCAATTAATGGAGCGAAAGACTTAGCTTATGTCATCTATACGTCTGGGACAACAGGCACCCCGAAAGGCGTTATGATTGAGCACAAGAATGTTGTTAATTATTTATATGCGTTGACAGAACATGTTGGAGACTTATTTAATCGAGTAGATTTTTCAGCAAATTATTGTTTTGATCTTTCGATTACAACCAACTTATGTCCCTTATTGGTTGGGAGTTGTATTTATATTTTTGGCAAAAATATCTCTGACATTGAAAGTTATTTACAACACATTAGGGCAAATGAAATTGATTTTGTGAAAACAACACCAAGTCTTGCATCTGTAATTTTCGCAAACACAGAAATTAAAGTAAAAACACTTTTATTGGGTGGTGAAATCTTATCTAAGCAATGTGTTGCACAGTTATCAAACAATGTTGACGTTATTTGTGATGAATACGGCCCTACAGAATCCACCGTAGGCGCATTGATTGCGAATGTACTTCCTTTAATGTCCAAGGGGATTGGTAAATCTTATTCGAATATCAAGTTATATAATTTATCACCATCATTGAGCCTACTTCCGATAGGCACGCCAGGAGAGCTTTATATTGGCGGAGCAGGACTTGCGCGAGGTTATCTTAATCAGGAGGAGTTAACTGGTGAGCGTTTTATTGATAACCCATTTGCCACGCCTGATGATAAAGCTAAAGGTTATGACAGGCTTTATAAAACTGGCGATCGGGTACGCTGGGCCCATGATGGTAATTTAGAGTATTTAGGGCGTAATGATTGTCAGGTTAAAATACGCGGTTATCGTATTGAACTCGGTGAGATTGAAAGTGCATTAAGCGCATTAAAAGACGTTAAACAAGCCGTGGTTGTTGACCTTGAAAATGATGGCAATAAATATATCGCAGCTTATTTAATAAAAGCTTCCAGCATGGCAATTGATATTGATATTGAGGCATGTCGCGATAGCCTAGCGCTCAAACTGCCAGATTATATGCTGCCTTCTACCTTTACCGTGCTTGATAGCATTCCACTAACCATTAATGGGAAACTTGACAGACGCGCGCTGCCAACACCAGAATTTATAAGTACTGATAAATATGTAGCCGCGCGAAATGAGCTTGAAGAGCAGCTTTGTAATATTTGGCAAGAAGTGTTGGGAGTTAAAAGAGTAGGCATTGATGATAACTTTTTCCGTATTGGTGGCGATTCTATAGTAAGTATTGGGCTGGTATCTAAAATGCGCAGAGAAGGCTTTAGCTTACAAGTGAAAGATATTTTTGATGCGCCAACCGTGGCTCAGTTGAGCCGTTTATTAAATGAGTCTAACACCCGCATAAAAATTAAAACTGAGCAGGGCGTGTTAACCGGCGCTTTTGATTTATTACCAATACAAGCTGCATTTTTTGCGCAAAAACTAGCAAAGCCTCAGCACTTTAATCAGGCTTTTATAATTAAAATTCCAGGGGAAATTAAATACGCTGAAATTGAAAACTCATTGCAGGCATTAACTGACCAGCACGATATGCTGCGCTGCGTATTTTTAAAAAAAGCATCTTCAAAAACAAAGAGTTACCAGCAACAATACCGCGACAATATAGATGGCATGTGTGAGCCTTTATACGCATTAAATATAGCTGGTTTAAATTCTGAAGAGCTTGATGAAAAGCTTACACAACTACAAAGTAACTTTAGCTATATTAAAGGTCCAACATGGCAAGCAGCGCACTTAACAGGGCACCGTGATGGCTGCGCTCGTTTATTTTTTGCCTTCCATCATTTAATTATCGATGTCGTATCATGGCGAATAATTGCTCAAGATATTAAGCAATTATTAACAAAGCAACTATTAACAAAGCAACTACTAACAAAACAACTACTAACAAAACAAGCACTTCCCCCTAAAGGCAGTAGTTATCGTCAATGGGTAAGAGCCGTGCAGCATTATGCGTTAAATCATCAAGATGAGCGTGCATATTGGCAAGGCGTCTGTACAGATCAGGCGGGCTTACCAGCTTTAGGCACGGTTGCATATCATACAGTTAGCCTATCAGTAGAGCAAACAGATATTTTATTACATCAAGCAAACCTTGGTTTTCATACGCAAATTAATGATTTATTACTGAGCGCCTTGGCAATTAGCCTTTTTGAAGTGTTTGGCAGTGATGTTAATCATGTGACACTTGAAGGCCATGGCCGGGAAGTCATCGATGAAACACTTGATGTGAGCAATACTGTTGGTTGGTTTACCAGCATGTATCCGGTCAGGCTTAAGGCGCATAACACAATATCAGCGACCATCATTCACACCAAGGAGATGTTAAGCGCAGTACCTCATAAAGGGATTGGTTATAGCGCTCTGCATCAACAACAAGCATTTGCTATGAGCCTGCCTAAAATAAGCTTTAATTATTTAGGTCAATTAGGCGCGCAAAGTGATAATGAGGAAAGCTCTACTTGGCAGATTAGTCAAGAAGATGCAGGTCAAATGATAGCAAGTGACAACACCGAACACTTATTAGTTAATATTAATGGCGCGGTCCAGGGTGGTATATTAACGTTTAATATTGCCTCACGGTTATCAAGTATATTAACAGATGCATTTGAGGAGCACTTTCATAGCGCTTTAGTTGAGGTTATTGAGCAAGCAGCTCTTAAAGCAAAAAATGGCGGAGTTAACACGCCCAGTGATTACGCTGTTAAAGGGCTATCCATTGACCATTTAGACTTTCTTGAGCGCCGTCTGACTACCAATAAAATTGCAGAGATTTTCCCTGCAAATAGCTTGCAGCAAGGCTTTATATCTCATCATTTGCATTACCCAGAAGATGATGCTTATCGAGTGCAATTATTATTAGACTATAATGAAGCGCTTGATCTAAATTGTTACCAGCAGGCGTGGAGCTTAGCCTCACAGCGCTATCCTGCGCTGCGAGCTTGTTTTGATTGGCGTGATGGTCTTGTGCAGATCATAACGGCAGATTCGAGTATTAACCTTGATAATTTCACCCTCAAGGATATCAGTCATCTACCACAAGCTGCTCGCGCGCAAGAGATCATTAAAATTCAAAAGCTCGATAGAAAAGTTCCTTTTGATTTATCGACACCTGGCTTAATGCGCTTTACCTTGATAAAACAACATGCAAAGTTGGTGACTGTAATGCAAACAACTCATCATAGTATCAGTGATGGTTGGAGCGGCCCCATTTTATTACAGCAAGTACATGAGTACTACAATCAGCTTGTGCTAGGCATGCAGGTGCAAATAAAGGTCGAGCGCGCATTTGTTAATGCGCAGCACTACTATATTAAAGAAAAAAGCGCTGCTTTAGATCATTGGAAAAAAGCTAAAGAGCGGTTTCAGGCCGCCAATGATCTTAATTTTTTATTCACCACGCCAGTTGATTTAGCGCAGCTAAAAACAATTGCAGAGCCATGCGCGAGTGAGCTTATTATTAAGGGTGATTTATACAAGCAATTAAAACAAATGTGTCAAAATCAGGCAATAACCTTAAATGTTGCCTTGCAATTTGCTTGGCATAAATTATTACATATTTATAGCGGTGATGAGCAAACGATTGTCGGCACAACCGTCTCAGGTCGCGACCTTCCCGTTGACGGCATTGAAAGTAGTGTCGGATTATATATTAATACATTGCCACTTACTGTTGATTGGGATAATAGCATCAGTGTCTCGGCAATCTTAAACAATATTCAAAAAAGTATCGCAGAGCTGAACAGTTACAGTAATGTCTGTTTGGCAGATTTACAAACAAATGGTCAGAGACTTTTTCATAGCCTGTTTGTTTTTGAAAATTATCCTAGCCCTATTGATACAAATACATCAGGGATAGAAAATCATTTAACGTTTCGAGCCGCTATTGAGAAAACTGATTATCCTCTTTCAGTGACGGCCTATGAGAAAAATGAAAGCTTGGTTGTCAAGCTACATTATAGCGAAGAATGGCTTCGTCAAAATCAAGCCAGGCGGTTATTAAATCAAATACAATTAATATTAGCCTCTATTGCTAAAAATACGGATCACTCGCATCAACAAATCTCTTTAATGGATGATTTAGAGCGCCACACGCTTGTACATACTTGGAATGATACCGATGCGCCTTACCCAATGGATAAAACCCTAGCGCAATTATTCGAGGAGCAGGTCGATAAAACCCCTGATAATATTGCCTTGGTGTTTGAAGGAAAAGAATTAACCTATCGTCAATTAAATGAAATCGCTAATCAATTAGCTTATGCTATTCGAGCGCATTATCAAAATAATAACTCTCAAGGTATTAGGGCCGATACGCTGATTGGCTTATATCTGGATCGAAGTTTAGAGATGGTGATAAGTATTCTTGGCGTGCTTAAAGCAGGCGGCGCTTATGTGCCGATATCGCCAGAATATCCACAGCTGCGAGTGCGCTTTATGCTTGAGGATACACAAACTTCACTTGTAATTACTCAGCCACATTACAAGCAGCAACTAAATAATTGGATCGGTGAACTCGATATTACGCCTACGCTGTTCGCCATGGATGATGTAAGTGATGATAACCCAATAGTTAATTTAGAACCAATTAGTACATCAAAAGACTTAGCCTATGTCATCTATACGTCTGGGACAACAGGCAAGCCAAAAGGCGTTATGGTTCAACATTCAGGAGTTGTTAACAGAATAGTTTGGATGCAGCAAAAATATCCATTATCTAGCTCAAGCCGTGTTCTTCAAAAAACGCCCTATATCTTTGATGTGTCGGTATGGGAATTATTATGGGGTAATTTAACAGGCGCTACCATTATTATAGCGGCACCAGAGATTCATAAAGAGCCAGATAAGTTAAATGAATTGATCATTAAGTCTGGCGTAACGACTCTACATTTTGTGCCGTCAATGTTTGCATCTTTTTGTGATTATTTGCAGCAGTTGCAGCTTTCGTTTCCTAAAAATGTACAACAGGTATTTTGCAGTGGTGAAGCGTTAACCGTTAGTCATGTCGATAGGTTCACAAACATAAATAATGACAGCACTTTATTAACTAACCTTTATGGGCCAACTGAAGTTTCTATTGACGTTACTTATTTTAATATTATTGAGTCAGTAAATAAATTCATCCCAATTGGTCGTCCGATAGATAACACCCAAGTTTATGTATTAAATAAGCAACAAAATCTTGCGCCTATAGGCGCCCCAGGCGAGCTTTATGTCGGTGGTGCTGGCCTTGCAAGGGGCTATCTCAATCAACCTGAGTTAACTGGTGAGCGTTTTATTGATAACCCGTTTGCCACAACTGATGATAAAGCTAAAGGCTATAACAGGCTTTATAAAACTGGCGATCTGGTACGCTTGCTCCCTGACGGTAATTTAGAATATTTAGGGCGCAATGATTGTCAGGTTAAAATACGCGGTTATCGTATTGAACTAGGTGAGATTGAAAGTGCATTAATAGCATTAAAAGACGTTAAACAAGCAGTGGTTGTTGACCTTGAAAATAATGGTCAAAAATACTTAGCTGCTTATTTAATAAAAGCTTCCAGCATTCCAATTGATATTGAAATTAATATTGATGCGTGTCGCGATAGCTTAGCGCTTAAACTGCCAGACTATATGCTGCCTGCTACCTTCACTGTGCTCGATAGTATTCCACTAACCATAAACGGGAAACTTGACAGACGCGCGCTACCACCACCAGATTTTGTAAATGCTGATAATTATGTTGCCCCACGAAATGAACTTGAAGAGCAGATTTGTGATATTTGGCAAGAAGTATTGAGCGTTAAAAGAGTGGGTATTGATGATAACTTTTACCAACTTGGTGGTAACTCTATCACAGCGATTCGACTTAGTGCGGCTTGCCGCCAGCAATTCAAGATAGATATTCCGCTTGCCTTGTTATTTGAGAAGAAAACAATTGAAGCATTGTCAGGCTGTTTAGATAAACTGCAGATGCTGGTTATTGCTCATGTAGAGCGAGATCAATATCCATTATCTTTTGCTCAAGAGCGGTTGTTATTTATCGAAAATTTTGAACAAGGCTCAAATGCATATCATATACCTTATTTTGTGCAATTAGCAGATGATGTCAATCTAAGCGCATTAACAGCGGCTTTTAATGTTGTTATTCACCGTCATCCAGTGCTTAACAGTGTTTATCGTCGTGATGAGCAAAATAAAGCTTACCAGGTACAGCTCGGTGCTGATATATCAATGCATATGCATGCATTAAATGACAGCCATGAATTATTAGCAGAGCTTAAAAAAGAGATATCACGCCCTTTTGATTTAACTACTGAGGCAAGTATTCGTCTGCATTGTTATGAGAAAAATGCGCGCCATTATTTACTGATGTTATTCCACCATATCGGCTTTGATGGCTGGTCTACTAACATATTGATGGACGAATTAGCGCAAGCGTATCGCGGCTTGTGTCAAGGAGTGGCGGCAATTCTCCCTAATCTGGATATCAGTTATGGTGATTATGCGCTCTGGCAACGTAGTTATCTGCAAGGAGAAAATTTAACCAAGTTATTAGATTTTTGGCAAACGCAATTATCAGGGTATGAGCAGCTGCAATTACCGACCGATTATCCTCGTCCTAAACAAATTAATTATCAGGGCAGAAATATAGATTTTCAATTAGATGCCAGTTTATCGGAGCAACTGCGATCGCTTGCCAAAGCTCGTGAGACAACACTCTATACCGTGCTGCTGAGCAGTTTTTATATCAGCCTATCAGCAATGAGCGGGCAAACCGATGTATTACTTGGCACTCCATCGGATAATCGAGATCATGCGCAAACGCAATCATTAATCGGTTTTTTTGTAAATACCTTGGTGCTGCGAGCCGATGTTCAAGCAACAATGACAATTGAGGAATTTATTAGCCAAGTGCATGGCATTGTCAGACAAGCCAAGGCTCATCAGCAGCTTCCCTTTGAGCGCTTAGTGGATGTGTTAAATGTTGAGCGAGACGCCTCACGTCACCCTATTTTTCAAGTGATGTTTGCCATTGACTCTTTCGATACGAGTAACCAGAGCAATAATGGCCTGCCGTTTGTGGCATCAGAGTTTGCAAGCTCAGATGATTTTTATCGCCCTGCAAAGTTTGATTTGAGTTTGTTTGTAGATGACAGCCAACCAGTTATTAAGGGCTCATTTAACTATGCACTGAGTTTGTTTAATGAAGAGACGATCAAACGCATATCAGAAATCTATCAACGAGTCTTAGTGGCTGTTGTTGCAAATCAACAGCTGCCTGTAGGTGAAATATCATTATTGTCAGATTTTGATCGCCATACTGTTTTACATACTTGGAATGATACGACTGCTCATTACCCAATGGATAAAACCCTAGCGCAATTATTCGAGGCGCAGGTCGATAAAACCCCTGATAATATTGCCCTGGTATTTGCAAAGGAGTCTCTTACCTATCGTCAGTTAAATCAGCGAGCTAATCAGTTGGCTTATGCTATTCGAGCGCATTATCAAAATAATAACTCTCAAGGTATTAAGCCCGATACGCTGATTGGTTTATATCTGGATCGAAGTTTAGAAATGGTGATAAGTATTCTTGGCGTGCTTAAAGCAGGCGGCGCTTATGTGCCAATATCGCCAGAATATCCACAGCTGAGAGTGCAGTTTATGTTGGACGATACACAAACTTCACTTGTAATTACTCAGCCACATTACAAGCGGCAACTAAATAATTGGATCGGTGAAATCGATATTACGCCTACGCTGTTAGCCATTGATGATGTAAGTGATGATAACCCAACGGCTAATTTAGCAGCAATTAATGGACCGAAAGACTTAGCTTATGTCATCTATACGTCTGGGACAACAGGCAAGCCAAAAGGAGTTATGATTGAGCACAAGAATGTTGTTAATTATTTATATGCGTTGACAGAACATGTTGGAGACTTATTTAATCGAGTAGATTTTTCAGCAAATTATTGTTTTGATCTTTCGATTACAACCAACTTATGTCCCTTACTGGTTGGGAGTTGTATTTATATTTTTGGCAAAAACATCTCTGACATTGAAAGTTATTTACAACACATTAGGGCAAATGAAATTGATTTTGTGAAAACAACTCCAAGTCTTGCATCTGTAATTTTCGCAAACACAAAAATTAGAGTAAAAACACTTTTATTGGGTGGTGAAATCTTATCTAAGCAATGTGTTGCACAGTTATCAAACAATGTTGACGTTATTTGTGATGAATACGGCCCTACAGAATCCAGCGTAGGCGCATTGATTGCGAATGTACTTCCTTTAATGTCCAAGGGGATTGGTAAATCTTATTCTAATATCAAGTTATATAATTTATCACCATCATTGAGCCTACTTCCGATAGGCACGCCAGGCGAGCTTTATATAGGCGGAGCAGGACTTGCGCGAGGTTATCTCAATCAACATGAGTTAACCAATGAACGTTTTATTGATAACCCGTTTGCCACACCTGATGATAAAGCTAAAGGTTATGACAGGCTTTATAAAACCGGCGATCTGGTTCGTTGGGACCAAAATGGTAACTTAGAATATTTAGGGCGTAATGATTGTCAGGTTAAAATACGCGGTTATCGTATTGAACTGGGTGAAATTGAAAGTGTATTAAGCGCATTAAAAGACGTTAAACAAGCCGTAGTTGTTGACCTTGAAAATGAGGGTAATAAATACTTAGCTGCTTATTTAATAAAAGCTTCCAGCATGGCAAATGATATTGATATTGAGGCATGTCGCGATAGCTTATCTCTTAAACTGCCAGATTATATGCTGCCTTCTACCTTTACCGTGCTCGATAGCATTCCACTAACCATTAACGGGAAACTTGACAGAGGCGCGCTGCCAATACCAGAATTTATAAATGCTGATAAATATGTTGCCGCGCGAAATGAGCTTGAAGAGCAACTTTGTAATATTTGGCAAGAAGTGTTGGGGGTTAAAAGAGTAGGTATTGATGATAACTTTTTCCGCATCGGTGGCGATTCTATAGTAAGTATTGGGCTGGTCTCTAAAATGCGCAGAGAAGGCTTTAGCTTACAAGTGAAAGATATTTTTGATGCGCCAACCGTTGCTCAGTTGAGCCGTTTATTAAACGCGCAGGCAACTTACTTAAAAATTAAAACTGAGCAGGGCGTGTTAACAGGCTCTTTTGATTTATTACCAATACAAGACTCATTTTTTGCGCAAAAACTAGCAAATCCTCACCACTTTAACCAGGCTTTTATAATTAAAATTCCAGGAGAAATCAAATACACGGAAATTGAAAAAGCATTGCAGGTATTAACTGCGCAGCACGATATGCTGCGCTGCGTATTTTTAGAAAAATCATTTTCAAAAACAAAAAGTTACCAGCAACAATACCGCGACAATATAGATGGCATGAGTGAGCCTTTATACGCATTAAATATAGCTGATTTAAATTCTGAAGAGCTAGATAAAAAGCTTACGCAATTACAAAGTAACTTTAGCTATATTAACGGTCCAACATGGCAGGCAGTACACTTAACCGGGCACCGTGATGGTAGCGCTCGTTTATTTTTTGCCTTCCACCACTTAATTATCGATGTTGTGTCATGGCGAATAATTGCTCAAGATATTAAGCAATTATTAACAAAGCAACTATTAACAAAAGAAGCACTTGCACCTAAAGGCAGTAGTTATCGTCAATGGATAAGAGCCGTGCAGCATTATGCGTTAAATCATCAAGATGAGCGTGCATATTGGCAAGGCGTCTGTACAGATCAGGCGGGCTTACCAGCTTTAGGCACGGTTGCATATCATACAGTTAGCCTATCAGTAGAGCAAACAGATATTTTATTACATCAAGCAAACCTTGGTTTTCATACGCAAATTAATGATTTATTACTGAGCGCCCTGGCAATTAGCCTTTTTGAAGTGCTTGGCAGTGATGTTAATCATGTGACACTTGAAGGCCATGGCCGGGAAGTCATCGATGAAACACTTGATGTGAGCAATACTGTTGGTTGGTTTACCAGCATGTATCCGGTCAGGCTTAAGGCGCATAACACAATATCAGCGACCATCATTCACACCAAGGAGATGTTAAGCGCAGTACCTCATAAAGGGAGTGGTTATGGCGCTCTGCATCAACAACAAGCATTTGCTATGAAGCTGCCTAAAATAAGCTTTAATTATTTAGGTCAATTAGGCGCGCAAAGTGACAATGAGGAAAGCTCTACTTGGCAGATTAGCCAAGAAGATGCAGGTCAAATGATAGCAAGTGACAACACCGATCACTTATTAGTTAATATTAATGGCGCGGTTCAAGCTGGTATATTAACGTTTAATATTGGCTCACGGTTATCAAGTGTATTAACAGATGCATTTGAGGAGCACTTTCATAGAGCTTTAGTTGAGGTTATTGAGCAAGCAGCTCTTAAAGCAAAAAATGGCGGAGTTAACACGCCCAGTGATTACGCTGTTAAAGGGCTATCCATTGACCATTTAGACTTTCTTGAGCGCCGTCTGACTACCAATAAAATTGCAGAGATTTTCCCTGCAAATAGTTTGCAGCAAGGCTTTATCTCACACGCGCTGCATTACCCAGAAGATGATGCTTATCGGGTGCAATTGTTATTAGACTATAATGAAGCGCTTGATCTAAATTGTTACCAGCAGGCGTGGAGCTTAGCCTCACAGCGCTATCCTGCGCTGCGAGCTTGTTTTGATTGGCGTGATGGTCTTGTGCAGATCATAACGGCAGATTCGAGTATTAACCTTGATAATTTCACCCTCAAGGATATCAGTCATCTACCACAAGCTGCTCGCGCGCAAGAGATCATTAAAATTCAAAAGCTCGATAGAAAAGTTCCTTTTGATCTATCGACACCTGGCTTAATGCGCTTTACCCTTATAAAACAACATGCAAAGTTGGTGACTGTAATGCAAACAACTCATCATAGTATCAGTGATGGTTGGAGCGGCCCTATTTTATTACAGCAAGTACATGAGTACTACAATCAGCTTGTGGTAGGCATGCAGGTGCAAATAAAGGTCGAGCGCGCATTTGTTAATGCTCAGCACTACTATATTAAAGAAAAAAGCGCGGCTTTAGATCATTGGAAAAAAGCTAAAGAGCGGTTTCAGGCCGCCAATGATCTTAATTTTTTATTCACCACGCCAGTTGATTTAGCAGAGCTAAAAACCATTGCAGAGCCATGCGCGAGTGAGCTTATTATTAAGGGTGATTTATACAAGCAATTAAAACAAATGTGTCAAAATCAGGCAATAACATTGAATGTTGCCGTGCAATTTGCCTGGCATAAATTATTACATATTTACAGCGGTGATGAGCAAACGATTGTCGGCACAACCGTTGCAGGTCGCGACCTTCCCGTTGACGGTATTGAAAGTAGTGTCGGATTATATATTAATACATTGCCGCTTACGGTTGATTGGGATAATAGCATCAGCGTCTCGGCAATCTTAAATAATATCCAAAAAAGTATCGCAGAGCTTAACAGTTACAGTCATGTCTGTTTGGCCGATTTACAAGCAAATGGGCAGCGATTGTTTCATAGCCTGTTTGTTTTTGAAAATTATCCGAGCCCTATTGATACAAATACATCAGGGATAGAAAATCATTTAACGTTTCGAGCAGCTATTGAGAAAACTGATTATCCTCTTTCAGTGACGGCCTATGAGAAAAATGAAAGCTTGGTTGTCAAGCTACATTATAGCGATGAATGGCTTCGTCAAAATCAAGCCAGGAGGTTATTAAATCAAATACAATTAATATTAGCCTCTATTGCTAAAAATACGGATCACTCGCATCAACAAATCTCTTTAATGGATGATTTAGAGCGCCACACGCTTGTACATACTTGGAATGATACCGATGCGCCTTACCCAATGGATAAAACCATCGCGCAATTATTCGAGGAGCAGGTCGATAAAACTCCTGATAATGTCGCCCTAGTATTTGAGGAGGAGTCTCTTACCTATCGTCAATTAAATGAAATCGCTAACCAGTTAGCTCATGCTATTCGAGCGCATTATCAAAATAATAACTATCAAGGTATTAAGCCCGATACACTGATTGGCTTATATCTGGATCGAAGTTTAGATATGGTAATAAGTATTCTTGGCGCGGTTAAAGCAGGCGGCGCTTATGTGCCGATATCACCAGAATATCCACAGCTGCGAGCGCAATATATATTGGGCGATACACAAACTTCTCTGATTATTACTCAGCCACATTATAAGAAGCAATTAAACAAGTGGACTGCAAAACTCGATATTACGCCTACGCTGTTAGCCCTTGATGATGTAAGTGATGATAACCCAACTGCTAATTTAGCAGCAATTAATGGACCGAAAGACTTAGCTTATGTCATCTATACGTCAGGGACAACAGGCAAGCCAAAAGGCGTTATGATTGAGCACAAGAATGTTGTTAATTATTTATATGCGTTGACAGAACATGTTGGAGACTTATTTAATCGAGTAGATTTTTCAGCAAATTATTGTTTTGATCTTTCGATTACAACCAACTTATGTCCCTTATTGGTTGGGAGTTGTATTTATATTTTTGGCAAAAACATCTCTGACATTGAAAGTTATTTACAACACATTAGGGCAAATGAAATTGATTTTGTGAAAACAACACCAAGTCTTGCATCTGTAATTTTCGCAAACACAGAAATTAAAGTAAAAACACTTTTATTGGGTGGTGAAATCTTATCTAAGCAATGTGTTGCACAGTTATCAAACAATGTTGACGTTATTTGTGATGAATACGGCCCTACAGAATCCACCGTAGGCGCATTGATTGCGAATGTACTTCCTTTAATGTCCAAGGGGATTGGTAAATCTTATTCGAATATCAAGTTATATAATTTATCACCATCATTGAGCCTACTTCCGATAAGCGCCCCAGGCGAGCTTTATATCGGTGGTGCTGGCCTTGCAAGGGGCTATCTCAATCAACATGAGTTAACTGGTGAGCGCTTTATTGAGAACCCATTTGCCACAACTGATGATAAAGCTAAAGGTTATGACAGGCTTTATAAAACTGGCGATCTGGTACGCTGGGCCCATGATGGGAATTTAGAGTATTTAGGGCGTAATGATTGTCAGGTTAAAATACGCGGTTATCGTATTGAACTCGGTGAAATTGAAAGTGCATTAATAGCATTAAAAGATGTTAAACAAGCAGTAGTTGTTGACCTTGAAAATGATGGCAATAAATATCTAGCTGCTTATTTAATAAAAGCTTCCAGCATGGCAATTGATATTGATATTGATAGTGATATTGATATTGAGGCATGTCGCGATAGCCTAGCGCTTAAACTGCCAGACTATATGCTGCCTGCTACTTTCACCGTGCTTGATAGCATTCCACTAACCATTAACGGGAAACTTGACAGACGCGCGCTGCCAATACCAGAGTTTGTAAGTGCTGATAAATATGTTGCCCCGCGAAATGAGCTTGAAGAGCAACTTTGTAATATTTGGCAAGAAGTGTTGAGCGTTACAAAAGTGGGTATTGCTGATAACTTTTACCAACTTGGTGGGAACTCTATCACAGCGATTCGACTGACCGCTGCTTGCCGCCAGCAATTCAAGATAGATATTCCGCTTGCCTTGTTATTTGAGAAGAAAACAATTGAGGCATTGTCAGGTTGTTTAGATAAACTGCAGATGTTGGTTATTCCTCATGTAGATCGAGCTCAATATCCATTATCTTTTGCTCAAGAGCGATTGTTATTTATCGAAAATTTTGAACAAGGATCAAATGCATATCATATCCCTTATTTTGTGCAATTAGCAGATGTCAATCTAAGCGCATTAACAGCGGCTTTTAATGTTGTTATTCACCGTCATCCTGTACTTAACAGTGTTTATCGTCGTGATGAGCAAAATAAAGCTTACCAGGTACAACTCGGTGGTGATATTGCAATACATATGCATGTATTAACCGAGAGTCATGAATTATTAGCAGAGCTTGAAAAAGAGATATCACGCCCTTTTGATTTAACTACTGAGCCAAGTATTCGCCTGCACTGTTATGAGAAAAATGCGCGCCACTATTTATTGATGTTATTCCACCATATCGCCTTTGATGGCTGGTCTACTACCATATTTATGGACGAATTAGCGCAAGCGTATCGCGGCTTGTGCCAAGGAGCTTCTGTAGTGCTCCCTCATCTGGATATCAGTTATGGAGATTATGCGCTTTGGCAACGTAGCTATCTGCAAGGAGAAAATCTGACCAAGTTATTAGATTTTTGGCAGCAGCAATTATCAGGGTATGAGCAGCTGCAATTACCGACCGATTATCCTCGTCCTAAACAAATTAATTATCAGGGCAGAAATATAGATTTTCAATTAGATGCGTGTTTATCTGAGCAACTACGATCGCTTGCCAAAGCAAACGAGACAACACTCTATACCGTGCTGCTGAGCTGTTTTTATATCAGCCTATCAGCAATGAGCGGCCAAACCGATGTATTACTTGGCGCTCCATCGGATAATCGAGATCATGCGCAAACGCAATCATTAATCGGCTTTTTTGTAAATACCGTGGTGCTGCGAGCAGGTGTTCAAGCAACAATGACCATTGAGGAATTTATTTCCCAAATACATGGCATTGTAACACAAGCTAAGTCTCATCAAGCGCTTCCCTTTGAGCGCTTAGTAGATGTGTTAAATGTTGAGCGCGACGCCTCTCGTCATCCTATTTTTCAAGTGATGTTTGCCATTGACTCTTTCGATACGAGTTACCAGAGCAAAAATGATCTGCCGTTTATGGCATCAGAGTTTGCAAGCTCTGATGATTTTTATCGCCCTGCAAAGTTTGATTTAAGTTTGCTTGTCGATGATAGTGAAGCGGTTATTAAGGGCTCTTTTAACTATGCACTGAGTTTGTTTAATGAAGAGACAATCAAACGGATATCAGAAATCTATCAACGAGTCTTAGTGGCTGTTGTTGCAAATCAACAGCTCCCTATAGGTGAAATATCATTATTGTCAGATTTTGATCGCCATACTCTTTTACATACGTGGAATGATACTGATGCGCCTTACCCAATGGATAAAACCCTAGCGCAATTATTCGAGGAGCAGGTCGATAAAACACCAAATAATATTGCCTTGGTATTTGAAGGGGAAGAATTAACCTATCGTCAATTAAATCAGCGAGCTAATCAATTAGCTCATGCTATTCGAGCGCATTATCAAAATAATAACTCTCAAGGTATTAAAGCCGATACGCTGATTGGCTTATATCTGGATCGAAGTTTAGATATGGTAATAAGTATTCTTGGCGCGGTTAAAGCAGGCGGCGCTTATGTGCCGATATCGCCAGAATATCCACAGCTGCGAGTGCAATATATACTGGGCGATACACAAACTTCTCTTGTGATTACCCAGCAGCATTATAAGCGGCAATTAAACAAGTGGAGCTCAAAACTCGAGATTACGCCAGCGCTATTAGCCATCGATGATGTAAGTGGTGATAACCCAATAGTTAATTTAGAACCCATTAGTACATCAAAAGACTTAGCCTATGTGATTTATACATCTGGGACAACAGGCACGCCGAAAGGCGTTATGATAGAACAATGTTCAGTATCTAACCTAATTTTTAGTCAAACATGTTGCATGAATTTTGATGAAAATGATGCCATTCTTTGGCTCGCTGATTATATTTTCGATGCCTCTGTTGAGCAGTTATTTTTATCATTGCTCAATGGCGCCATGTTACATATTCCAACCAAGTCAGATATTAAAGATGTAGGGGTTATTAAGCATAAAATTGTAGCGTTATCCATTACTTATTTGCATGCCACCCCTCAATACTTAAACGCATTAGGCGCACTAGAAGAGTCACATTATTTAAAAAGAGTGATGTCTGGAGGGGAGCGTATTTCTGCAAAATTAGTCGCCTGTTGGGGGGCGCTATTGACAAACGCTTATGGGCCGACAGAAGCGGCCGTTATTTCCATACAAGCGCCTAAATATGGTCAAGATGGCGTGCTTAACAGCATTGGTCGCCCGATAAATAACACTCATGCTTATGTGTTAAATCAGCAACAAAACATTGTCCCGATAGGCGCCCCTGGAGAGCTTTATATCGGAGGTGTAGGGCTTGCAAGTGGTTATCTCAATCAACATGAGTTAACCAATGAACGTTTTATTGATAACCCGTTTGCCACACCTGATGAGAAAGCTAAAGGTTATGACAGGCTTTATAAAACTGGAGATCTGGTACGCTGGCGCCCTGACGGTAACTTAGAGTATTTAGGGCGTAATGATTGTCAGGTTAAAATACGCGGTTATCGTATTGAACTCGGTGAAATTGAAAGTGCATTAAGCGCATTAAAATGCGTTAAACAAGCAGTAGTTGTTGACCTTGAAAAGGATGGCAATAAATACTTAGCTGCTTATTTAATAAAAGCTTCTGGCATGGGAATTGATATTGATATTGAAATTGATATTGAAGCATGTCGCGATAGCCTAGCGCTTAAACTGCCAGATTATATGGTGCCTGCTACCTTCACTGTGCTCGATAGCATTCCACTAACCATTAACGGGAAACTGGACAGAAAATCTCTGCCAATACCAGAGTTTGTAAATGCTGATAAATATGTTGCCGCGCGAAATGAGCTTGAAGAGCAACTTTGTAATATTTGGCAAGAAGTGTTGGGTGTTAAAAAAGTGGGTATTGATGATAACTTTTTTCGCATAGGTGGCGATTCTATAGTAAGTATTGGGCTGGTCTCTAAAATGCGCAGAGAAGGCTTTAGCTTACAAGTGAAAGATATTTTTGAGGCGCCAACCGTTGCCCAGGTGAGTCGTTTGTTAAATGAGTCTAACACCCGCATAAAAATTAAAACTGAGCAGGGCGTGTTAACCGGCGCTTTTGATTTATTACCAATACAAGACTCATTTTTTGCGCAAAAACTAGCAAAGCCTCAGCATTTTAATCAGTCTTTCATAATTAAAATTCCAGGGGAAATTAAATACGCTGAAATTGAACAAGCATTGCAGTCATTAACTGCGCAGCACGATATGCTGCGCTGCGTATTTTTAGAAAAAGCATCTTCAAAAACAAATAGTTACCAGCAACAATACCGCGACAATATAGATGGCATGTGTGAGCCTTTATACGCATTAAATATAGCTGGTTTAAATTCTGAGGAGCTAGATAAAAAGCTTACGCAATTACAAAGTAACTTTAGCTATATTAACGGTCCAACATGGCAGGCAGCGCACTTAACTGGTCATATCGATGGCAGCGCTCGTTTATTTTTTGCCTTCCACCACTTAATTATCGATGTTGTGTCATGGCGAATAATTGCTCAAGATATTAAGCAATTATT
Source organism: Bathymodiolus brooksi (assembly GCA_963680875.1). Lineage (NCBI taxonomy): Eukaryota > Metazoa > Mollusca > Bivalvia > Mytilida > Modiolidae > Bathymodiolus > Bathymodiolus brooksi. Next base: position 2,096,059 of record CAVMGF010000075.1, read on the forward strand.
AACAAAGCAACTATTAACAAAGCAACTATTAACAAAGCAACTACTAACAAAACAAGCATTAACAAAACAAGCACTAACAAAACAAGCACTATCAAAACAAGCATTAACAAAACAAGTACTTGCGCCTAAAGGCAGTAGTTATCGTCAATGGGTAAGAGCCGTGCAGCATTATGCGCTAAATCATCAAGATGAGCGAGCATATTGGCAAGGCGTCTGTGCAGATCAGGCGGGCTTACCAGCTTTAGGCGCGGTGGCATATCATAAAGTGAGCCTATCGGAGCGACAAACAGATGTTTTATTACATCAAGCAAACCTTGGTTTTCATACGCAAATTAATGATTTATTACTTAGCGCCCTGGCAATTAGCCTTTTTGAAGTGCTTGGCAGTGATGTTAATCATGTGACACTTGAAGGCCACGGCCGAGAAGTCATCGATGAAACACTTGATGTGAGCAATACTGTTGGTTGGTTTACCAGCATGTATCCGGTTAGGCTTGAAGCCCATAAAACAATATCTGCGAGCATCATTCACACCAAGGAGATGTTAAGCGCAGTACCTCATAAAGGGATTGGTTATGGCGCGCTGCATAAGCAACAAGCATTTGCTATGAGTCTGCCTAAAATAAGATTTAATTATTTAGGTCAATTAGGCGCGCAAAGTGACAATGAGGAAAGCTCTACTTGGCAGATTAGTCAAGAAGATGCAGGTCAAATGATAGCAAGTGACAACACCGATCACTTATTAGTTAATATTAATGGCGCAGTCCAAGCTGGTATATTAACGTTTAATATTGCCTCACGGTTATCAAGTATCTTAACAAAGGCATTTGAGGAGCACTTTCACAGCGCTTTAGTTGAGGTTATTGAGCAAGCAGCTCTTAAAGCAAAAAATGGCGGAGTTAACACGCCCAGTGATTACGCTGTTAAAGGGCTATCCATTGACCATTTAGACTTTCTTGAGCGCCGCCTCACTACCAATAAAATTGCAGAGATTTTCCCTGCAAATAGCTTGCAGCAAGGCTTTATATCTCATCATTTGCATTACCCAGAAGATGATGCTTATCGTGTGCAATTACTATTAGATTATAATGAAGCGCTTGATATAAATTGTTATCAGCAGGCGTGGAGCTTAGCCTCACAGCGCTACCCTGCGCTGCGAACTTGTTTTGATTGGCGTGATGGTCTTGTGCAGATCATAACGGCAGATTCGAGTATTAACCTTGATAATTTCACCCTCAAGGATATCAGTCATCTACCACAAGCTGCTCGCGCGCAGGAGATCATTAAAATTCAACAGCTCGATAGGAAAGTTCCTTTTGATCTATCGACACCTGGCTTAATGCGCTTTACCGTGATAAAACAACATGCAAACTTGGTGACTGTAATGCAGACAACTCATCATAGTATCAGTGATGGTTGGAGCGTCCCCCTTTTATTACAGCAAGTACATGAGTACTACAATCAGCTTGTGCTAGGCATGCAGGTGAGAATAAAGGTCGATCGCGCATTTGTTAATGCTCAGCACTACTATATTAAAGCAAAAAGCGCTGCTTTAGATCATTGGAAAAAAGCTAAAGAGCGGTTTCAGGCCGCCAATGATCTTAATTTTTTATTCACCACGGCAGTTGATTTAGCGCAGCTAAAAACAATTGCAGAGCCATGCGCGAGTGAGCTTATTATTAAGGGTGATTTATACAAGCAGTTAAAGCAAATGTGTCGAAATCAAGCAATAACCTTAAATGTTGCCGTGCAATTTGCCTGGCATAAATTATTACATATTTATAGCGGTGATGAGCAAACGATTGTCGGCACAACCGTCTCAGGTCGCGACCTTCCCGTTGACGGCATTGAAAGTAGTGTCGGATTATATATTAATACTCTGCCACTTACGGTTGATTGGGATAATAGCATCAGCGTCTCGGCAATCTTAAACAATATTCAAAAAAGTATCGCAGAGCTTAACAGTTACAATAATGTATCTTTGGCAGATTTACAATCAAATGGGCAGCGATTGTTTCATAGCCTGTTTGTTTTTGAAAATTATCCGAGCCCTATTGATACAAATACATCAGGGATAGAAAATCATTTAACGTTTCGAGCCGCTATTGAGAAAACTGATTATCCTCTTTCAGTGACGGCCTATGAGGAAAATGAGAGCTTGGTTGTCAAGCTACATTATAGTGAAGAATGGCTTCGTCAAAATCAAGCCAGGCGGTTATTAAATCAAATACAATTGATATTAGCCTCTATTGCTAAAAATACGGATCACTCGCATCAACAAATCTCTTTAATGGATGATTTAGAGCGCCACACGCTATTACATACTTGGAATGATACGACTGCATCCTACCCAATGGATATAACCATAACGCAATTATTCGAGGAGCAGGTCGATAAAAACCCTGATAATATTGCCCTGGTATTTGCAGAGCAGAAGCTTACCTATAGTCAGTTAAATCAGAAAGCTAATCAATTAGCTCATGCTATTCGAGCGCATTATCAAAAGAATAACTCTCAAGGTATTCAGGCTGATACATTGATTGGCTTATATCTTGATCGAAGTTTAGATATGGTAATAAGTATTCTTGGCGCGGTTAAAGCAGGCGGCGCTTATGTGCCAATATCACCAGAATATCCACAGTTGCGAGTGCAATATATATTGGGCGATACACAAACTTCACTGATTATTACCCAGCCACATTATAAGCAGCAATTAAACAAGTGGAGCTCAAAACTCGATATTACGCCGGCGCTGTTAGCCCTCGATGATGTGAGTGATGATAACTCAACGGTTAATTTAGCAGCAATTAATGGACCGAAAGACTTAGCCTATGTTATTTATACGTCGGGGACAACAGGCACTCCGAAAGGGGTGTTGCAATTACATACAAATGTGGTGAGCTTATTCGAATCGACTGATAAATATTTTCAATTTACGCATAAGGATACATGGGTATTATTTCATGAATACACTTTTGATTTTAGTGTCTGGGAATTATGGGGCGCTTTACTCTATGGTGGACAGTTAATTGTACCTACAAAAAGTTTAACACAAGATACTTGTAAATTTGTACAGCTTTGCGTTAATTCACAGGTTACTATTTTAAACCAAACACCTGCAGCTTTTTACCTATTCATCGAGGAATCATTAAGCGCTGCTGCAAAGTTTCCTTGCCTGCGTAATGTGATTTTTGGAGGAGATAAACTTAATTTATCACGGCTTAAACCTTGGTGGAATTGTTATGCTCAAGATGCGCCACTCCTTGTAAATATGTATGGAATTACTGAGACGACAGTACATGTTACTTATAAATCATTAAGCCCCAAAAATAATTTAAAATCAGCAAATATAGGGAAACCCTTAAATGATTTAAAAGCATTTGTGCTAAATACACAAAAAAATCTTGTGCCGATAGGCGCCCCTGGTGAGCTTTATATCGGTGGTGCTGGACTTGCAAGGGGCTATCTCAATCAGGCTGAGTTAACTCACCAGCGTTTTATTGATAACCCGTTTGCCACAACTGATGATAAAGCTAAAGGTTATGACAGGCTTTATAAAACTGGCGATCTGGTTCGTTGGGACCAAAATGGTAACTTAGAATATTTAGGGCGTAATGATTGTCAGGTTAAAATACGCGGTTATCGTATTGAACTAGGTGAGATTGAAAGTGCATTAAGCGCATTAAAAGATGTTAAACATGCAGTAGTTGTTGACCTTGAAAAGGATGGTCATAAATATCTAGCTGCCTATTTAATAAAAGCTTCCAGCATGGTAAGTGATATTGATATTGATATTGATATTGATATTGATATTGATATTGATATTGATATTGATATTGATATTGAAGCATGTCGCGATAGCTTAGCGCTTAAACTGCCAGACTATATGCTGCCTGCTACCTTCACCGTGCTCGATAGCATTCCACTAACTATTAATGGGAAACTTGACAGACGCGCGCTACCAACACCAGAATTTGTAAGTGCTGATAATTATGTTGCCCCACGAAATGAGCTTGAAGAGCAGCTTTGTAATATTTGGCAAGAAGTGTTGAACGTTAAAAAAGTTGGCATTGCTGATAACTTTTTCCGCATCGGTGGCGATTCTATAGTAAGTATTGGGCTGGTCTCTAAAATGCGTAGAGAAGGCTTTAGCTTACAAGTGAAAGATATTTTTGATGCGCCAACTGTTGCCCAGTTGAGTCGTTTGTTAAATGAGTCTAACACCCGCATAAAAATTAAAACTGAGTATGGCGTGTTAACCGGCACTTTTGATTTATTACCAATACAATCTTGGTTTTTTGCGCAAAAACTAGCAAAGCCTCACCACTTTAATCAGTCTTTTATAATTAAAATTCCAGGGATAATAAAATACGCTGAAATTGAACAAGCACTGCAGGCATTAACAGCGCAGCACGATATGCTGCGCTGCGTATTTTTAGAAAAAGGATCTTCAAAAACAGCTGTTTATCAGCAACAATATCGCGATAATATAGATGGCATGTGTGAGCCTTTATACGCTTTAAATATAGCGGATTTAAATTCTGAGGAGCTTTGTAAAAAGCTTACGCAATTACAAAGTAACTTTAATTATATTAACGGTCCAACATGGCAAGCAGTACACTTAACAGGGCACATTGATGGTAGAGCACGTTTATTTTTTGCCTTCCATCACTTAATTATCGATGTCGTATCATGGCGAATAATTGCCCAAGATATTAAGCAACTATTAACAAAGCAACTATTAACAAAACAAGTACTAACAAAACAAGTACTAACAAAACAAGTACTAACAAAACAAGTACTTGCACCTAAAGGCAGTAGTTATCGTCAATGGGTAAGCGCCGTGCAGCATTATGCGTTAAATCATCAAGATGAGCGTGCATATTGGCAAGGCGTCTGTGCAGATCAGGCGGGCTTACCAGCTTTAGGCGCTGTTGCATATCATAAAGTGAGCTTATCAGTGCACCAAACAGATGTTTTATTACATCAAGCAAACCTTGGTTTTCATACGCAAATTAATGATTTATTGCTTAGCGCTCTGGCAATTAGCCTTTTTGAAGTGCTTGGCAGTGATGTTAATCATGTGACACTTGAAGGCCATGGCCGAGAAATCATCGATGAAACACTTGATGTGAGCAATACTGTTGGTTGGTTTACCAGCATGTATCCGGTCAGGCTTGAAGCCCATAAAACAATATCTGCGACCATCATTCACACCAAGGAGATGTTAAGCGCAGTACCTCATAAAGGGATTGGTTATGGCGCTCTGCATCAACAACAAGCATTTTCTATGATCCTCCCTAAAATAAGTTTTAATTATTTAGGTCAATTAGGTGCGCAAAGTGACAATGAAGAAAGCTCAAATTGGCAGGTTAGCCAAGAAGATGCAGGTGATATGGTAGCAAGTGAGAATTCCAATTGCTTGTTACTTGATATTAATGGTGCGGCTCAAGCTGGTATATTAACGTTTAATATTGCCTCACGATTACCAAGTCTGTTAACACATGATTTTACGACATGCTTTCAAAGCGCTTTAGTTGAAGTTATCGAGCAGGCAACACTCAAGGAAAAAAGTGGTGGTCTTAACACGTTAAGCGACTTAAAAGAAATATATTTGACCGTGAATGAAACAGCAAATGAGGCTCCTATTTTTTTTCTACCTCCAGGCGAAGGAGGCGCTGAAAGTTATTTAAATAATGTAATCCCCAGATTAAAAGACAAAAAAATAATTCTATTTAATAACTTCTACCATGAAAGCTATTTAAAAAATGATAATGCTCAAAATTATTATACTTTTCAAACACTTGCCTCTCAATACATTAAATATATTAAGAAGATACAGTCTAAAGGGCCTTATGAATTATTTGGTTGGAGTTTTGGTGGTGTGTTAGCTTTTGAAATAGCACGGCAACTGGAAAATAATGGCGATACGATTGCAAAAATCATTTTAGTTGATTCCTACTTTAATTATAAAAAAGCAATCAAAGCGCAATGCCATGAATTTTCACCATTAATAAACAAAAAATTACAAAAGAATATTAATGCTAAGTATCAATGTAACCATGGTAAATATCGAACAAGTGCCAAAATAGTTTTATTTAAGTTTTTAAAAGTTGACAAAATTAAGTTGGAAGATATTGCTAAAGATACAGATGAAAAATTATTGTATAAAGCTCATGAGGCCCTTACTTGTTATTACAATAAAACAATCGATAACCACATTAATGATTATGTGGATTGTAGTGCAATCAAAATAATACAATTAACCAGCACCCATAATACATGGGTCGACAGTAGTGAAGACGTAGATTTGGTGACAAAAGTTATCATTCCAACAAAAAAAGTTTTAATAAAAATGATGTAAATAAAAAATGATTGCTTTTTTTTATTTGCTAAGTATTATCAACGCCCTTCTAACCTGATACGGTCTTATTAGCAAATAAAAAACTGCGGTTGTTAAAAAAGAAAAGAAAGAAAAGAAAGACAAGGGATAAATGCTTACCTACCCTGGCCAATGAGGGGTATAAAAATAGGCAGCAAGTCCTTTTTAAGAGAATTTGACACAATACTATTTTATTAAGTGCCCCTAAAAAAACTTATCTCACATTATCGCTTTGCCAATGATCAAAGTTTATCGTCCAAGGTATTTCTCTTGACTAAAAAGTCAATGACTCATATTACATTGGATAAAATTAATAAATGCCAAATAAAATAGGTCTAAAATGTCAAAAAAATCATTAACAAAAGAGCAAAATAATACTTTAAAGACCACAACTATTTCAAGAGAAGATCGTCATACACTTTTGCGCAGTTGCAATGATACTGATGCGCCTTACCCAATGGATAAAACCATAACGCAATTATTCGAAGCGCAGGTCGATAAAACACCGAATAATATTGCCTTGGTGTTTGAAGGGGAAGAATTAACCTATCGGCAATTAAATGAAAAAGCAAATCAATTAGCTCATACTATTCGAGCGCATTATCAAAATAATAACTCGAAAGGTATTAAGCCAGATACACTGATTGGCTTATATCTAGATCGAAGTTTAGAGATGGTAATAAGTATTCTGGGCGTGCTTAAAGCAGGCGGCGCTTATGTGCCTATATCACCAGAATATCCACAGCTGCGAGTGAAGTTTATGTTTGAGGATACACAAACGTCTCTTATTATTACCCAAGAACATTATAAGCCGCAATTAAATAAGTGGACTGCAAAACTCGACCTTGTGGCAAATCTTTTAGCCATCGATGATGTAAGTGATGATAACACAACGGCTAATTTAGCAGCAATTAATGGACCGAAAGACTTAGCTTATGTTATTTATACGTCGGGGACAACAGGCACCCCAAAAGGCGTTATGGTTCAACATTCAGGAGTTGTTAACAGAATAGTTTGGATGCAGCAAAAATACCCATTATCGAGCTCAAGCCGTGTTCTTCAAAAAACGCCCTATATCTTTGATGTGTCGGTATGGGAATTATTATGGGGTAATTTAACAGGCGCCACCATTATTATAGCGGCACCAGAGATTCATAAAGAGCCAGATAAATTAAATGAATTGATCATTAAGTCTGGGGTAACGATTCTACATTTTGTGCCATCAATGTTTGCATCTTTTTGTGATTATTTGCAGCAGTTGCAGCTTTCGTTTCCTAAAAATGTACAACAGGTATTTTGCAGTGGTGAAGCGTTAACCGTTAGTCATGTCGATAGGTTTATAAAAACAAATCATGACAGCACTTTATTAACTAACCTTTATGGACCAACTGAAGCTTCTATTGATGTTACTTATTTTGATATTATTGAGTCGACTAATAAATTTATTCCGATTGGTCGCCCGATAAGTAACACTCAAGTTTATGTGTTAAATGAGCAACAAAACATTGTCCAGATAGGCGCCACTGGCGAGCTTTATATCGGCGGAGCAGGGCTTGCAAGGGGCTATCTCAATCAGCTTGAGTTAACCAATGATCGTTTTATTGATAACCCATTTGCCACAAATGATGATAAAGCTAAAGGTTATGACAGGCTTTATAAAACTGGCGATCTGGTACGCTGGGCTTCAAATGGTAACTTAGAATATTTAGGGCGTAATGATTGTCAGGTTAAAATACGCGGTTATCGTATTGAACTCGGTGAGATTGAAAGTGCATTAAGCGCATTAAAAGGCGTTAAACAAGCAGTGGTTGTTGACTTTGAAAATAATGGTCATAAATACTTAGCTGCCTATTTAATAAAAGCTTCTGGCATGGGAATTGATCTTGATATTGATATTGAGGCATGTCGAGATAGCCTAGCGCTTAAACTGCCAGACTATATGCTGCCTACTACCTTTACCGTGCTCGATAGCATTCCATTAACCATTAACGGGAAACTGGACAGAAAATCTCTGCTAATACCAGAGTTTGTAAATGCTGATAAATATATAGCCCCACGAAATAAACTTGAAGAGCAGCTTTGTGATATTTGGCAAGAAGTATTGAGCGTTAAAAAAGTTGGTATTGCTGATAACTTTTACCAACTCGGTGGTAACTCTATCACAGCGATTCGACTTAGTGCTGCTTGCCGCCAGCAATTCAAGATAGATATTCCGCTTGCCTTGTTATTTGCAAAGAAAACAATTAAGTCATTGTCAGGCTGTTTAGATAAACTGCAGATGCTGGTTATTGCTCATGTAGAGCGAGATCAATATCCATTATCTTTTGCTCAAGAGCGGTTGTTATTTATCGAAAATTTTGAACAAGGCTCCAATGCATATCATATCCCTTATTTTGTGCAATTAGACGATGATGTCAATCTAAGCGCATTAACAGCTGCTTTTAATGTTGTTGTTCACCGTCATCCTGTACTTAACAGTGTTTATCGGAGTGATGAGCAAAATAAATCTTACCAGGTACAGCTCGGTGCTGATATATCAATGCATATGCATGCATTAAATGACAGCCATGAATTATTAGCAGAGCTTAAAAAAGAGATATCACGCCCTTTTGATTTAACTACTGAGCCAAGTATTCGCCTGCATTGTTATGAGAAAAATGCACGCCAATATTTACTGATGTTATTCCATCATATCGCTTTTGATGGCTGGTCTACTAACATATTTATGGACGAATTAGCGCAAGCGTATCATGCCTTGTGCCAAGGAACGGCGGCAATTCTCCCTCATCTGGATATCAGTTATGGTGATTATGCGCTCTGGCAACGTTCTTATCTGCAAGGAGAAAATTTAACCAAGTTATTAGATTTTTGGCAGCAGCAATTATCAGGGTATGAGCAGCTGCAATTACAGGCCGATTATCCTCGTCCTAAACAAATTAATTATCAGGGCAGAAATATAGATTTTCAATTAGATGCCAGTTTATCGGAGCAATTACGATCGCTTGCCAAAGCAAACGAGACAACACTCTATACCGTGCTGCTGAGCAGTTTTTATATCAGCCTATCAGCAATGAGCGGTCAAACCGATGTATTACTTGGCACTCCATCTGATAATCGAGATCATGCGCAAACGCAATCATTAATCGGCTTTTTTGTAAATACCTTGGTGCTGCGAGCCGATGTTCAAGCAGCAATGACAATTGAGGACTTTATTACCCAAGTGCATGGCATTGTCAGACAAGCCAAGGCTCATCAAGAGCTTCCCTTTGAGCGCTTAGTGGATGTGTTAAATGTTGAGCGCGACGCCTCACGTCACCCTATTTTTCAAGTGATGTTTGCCATTGAATCTTCCGAGACGAGTTACCAGAGCAATAATGGCCTGCCGTTTATGCCATCAGAGTTTGCAAGCTCAGATGATTTGTATCGCCCTGCAAAGTTTGATTTGAGTTTGCTTGTAGATGTCAGTCAATCGGTTATTAAGGGCTCTTTTAACTATGCACTGAGTTTGTTTAATGAAGAGACGATCAAACGCATATCAGAAATCTATCAACGAGTCTTAGTGGCTGTTGTTGCAAATCAACAGCTCCCAATCTGTGACATATCATTATTGTCAAAAATCGATAGGCATACTCTTTTACATACGTGGAATGATACGACTGCATCCTACCCAATGGATAAAACCATAGCGCAATTATTCGAGGAGCAGGTCGATAAAACACCAAATAATATTGCTATAGTTTTTGAAGGTGAAGAATTAACCTATCGTCAATTAAATAATAAAGCAAACCAGTTGTCTCATACAATTCGAGCGCATTATCAAAAAAATAATCCTCAAGGTATTCAAGCTGATACACTAATTGGTTTATATCTAGATCGAAGCTTAGAGATGGTAATAAGTATTATTGGAGTGCTTAAAGCAGGCGGCGCTTATGTGCCGATATCACCAGAATATCCTAAGCTGCGAGTGCAGTTTATGTTTGAGGATACACAAACCTCGCTGATTATTACCCAGCCACATTATAAACAGCAATTAAATAACTGGACTGCAAAACTCGATATTACGGCTACGCTGTTAGCCATCGATGATGTAAGTGATGATAACCCAACGGCTAATTTAGCAGCAATTAATGGGCCTAAAGACTTGGCCTATATCATCTATACCTCCGGGACAACAGGCATTCCGAAAGGCGTTATGATTGAACAATGTTCAGTATCTAACCTGATTTTTAGTCAAACATGTTGCATGAATTTTGATGAAAGTGATGCCATTCTTTGGCTAGCTGATTATATTTTCGACGCCTCTGTTGAGCAGTTATTTTTATCATTGCTCAATGGCGCCGTGCTACATATTCCGACACGAATGGATATTCTAGATGTCGGCATTATTAGACAAAAAATTGTAGAGTTACGTATTACCCATTTGAATTATACCTCTAAATACTTAAACTCATTAGGGGCACTAGAAGAGTCACATTATTTAAAAAGAGTCATGTCCGCAGGAGAGTGTATTTCTGAGAAATTAGCCGCCTGTTGGGGTAATCTATTGATAAATGCTTATGGGCCGACAGAATCGACCGTTATTTCCATACAAGCGTCTAAATATGGTCAAGATTGCGTGATCAACAATATTGGTCGGCCGATAAATAACACCCAAGTTTATGTGTTAAATGAGCAACAAAACATTGTCCCAATAGGCGCCCCTGGTGAGCTTTATATCGGTGGTGCTGGCCTTGCAAGGGGTTATCTCAATCAACCTTATTTAACTCGTGAACGTTTTATTGACAACCAGTTTGCCACAACTGATGATAAAGCTAAAGGTTATAACAGGCTTTATAAAACTGGCGATCTGGTTCGCTGGGCCCAAAATGGTAACTTAGTATATTTAAGGCGTAATGATTGTCAGGTTAAAATACGCGGTTATCGTATTGAACTCGGTGAGATTGAAAGTGCATTAATAGTATTAAAAGACGTTAAACAAGCAGTGGTTGTTGACCTTGAAAAGGATGGTCATAAATACTTAGCAGCTTATTTAATAAAAGTTTCTGGCATGGTAAGTGATATTGATATTTATATTGATAAATGCCGCGATAGCTTAGCGCTTAAACTGCCAGACTATATGCTGCCTGCTACCTTCACCGTGCTCGAGAGCATTCCACTAACCATTAACGGGAAACTTGACAGAGGCGCGCTGCCAATACCAGAATTTGTAAGTGCTGATAATTATGTTGCCCCGCGAAATGAGCTTGAAGAGCAACTTTGTCATATTTGGCAAGAAGTATTGAGCGTTAAAAAAGTTGGTATTGATGATAACTTTTTTCGCATTGGTGGCGATTCGATAGTAAGTATTGGGCTGGTCTCTAAAATGCGTAGAGAAGGCTTTAGCTTACAAGTGAAAGATATTTTTGATGCGCCAACCGTTGCCCAGTTGAGTCGTTTGTTAAACGCGCAGGCGACTCACCTAAAAATTAAAACTGAGCAGGGCGAGTTAACAGGCGCTTTTGATTTATTACCAATACAATCTTGGTTTTTTGCGCAAAAACTAGCAAAGCCTCACCACTTTAATCAGTCTTTTATAATTAAAATTCCAGGGATAATAAAATCCGCTGAAATTGAAAAAGCACTGCAGGCATTAACTGACCAGCACGATATGTTGCGCTGCGTATTTTTAGAAAAAGCATCTTCAAAAATAAATAGTTACCAGCAACAATACCGCGATAAAATAGATGGCATGTGTGAGCATTTATACGCACTAAATATAGCAGATTTAAATTCTGTAGAGCTTTGTAAAAAGCTTACGCAATTGCAAAGTAACTTTAATTATATTAACGGCCCAACATGGCAGGCAGTACACTTAACCGGTTATCCCGATGGTAGAGCTCGTTTATTTTTTGCCTTCCATCATTTAATTATCGATGTTGTGTCATGGCGAATAATTGCTCAAGATATTAAGCAACTATTAACAAAGTCATTACTAACAAAACAAGCACTAACAAAACAAGCACTAACAAAACAAGCACTAACAAAACAAGCACTATCAAAACAAGCATTAATAAAACAAGTCCTTGCGCCTAAAGGCAGTAGTTATCGTCAATGGATAAGAGCCGTGCAGCATTATGCGTTAAATCATCAAGATGAGCGTGCATATTGGCAAGGCGTCTGTGCAGATCAGGCTGGATTACCAGCTTTAGGCACGGTTGCATATCATAAAGTGAGCTTATCAGTGCACCAAACAGATGTTTTATTACATCAAGCAAACCTTGGTTATCATACGCAAATTAATGATTTATTACTGAGCGCCCTGGTAATTAGCCTCTTTGAAGTGCTTGGCAGTGATGTCAATCATGTGACACTTGAAGGCCACGGCCGGGAAGTTATCGATGAAACACTTGATGTGAGCAATACTGTTGGTTGGTTTACCAGCATGTATCCAGTCAGGCTTAAGGCCCAGCAAACAATATCTGCGACCATCATTCACACCAAGGAGATGTTAAGTGCCATTCCCAACAAAGGGATTGGTTATGGCGCGCTGCATCAACAACAAACATTTGCTATGACCCTGCCTAAAATAAGTTTTAATTATTTAGGTCAATTAGGCACGCAAAGTGATAATGAGGAAAGCTCGACTTGGCAGATTAGTCAAGAAGATGCAGGTCAAATGATAGCAAGTGACAACACCGATCACTTATTAGTTAATATTAATGGCGCAGTCCAAGCTGGTATATTAACGTTTAATATTGCCTCACGGTTATCAAGTGTATTAACAGATGCATTTGAGGAGCACTTTCATAGCGCTTTAGTTGAGGTTATTGAGCAAGCAGCTCTTAAAGCAAAAAATGGCGGAGTTAACACGCCCAGTGATTACGCTGTTAAAGGGCTATCCATTGACCATTTAGACTTTCTTGAGCGCCGCCTCACTACCAATAAAATTGTAGAGATTTTTCCTGCAAATAGCTTGCAGCAAGGTTTTATCTCACACGCGCTGCATTACCCAGAAGATGATGCTTATCGGGTGCAATTATTATTAGACTATAATGAAGCGCTTGATATAAATTGTTACCAGCAGGCGTGGCGTTTATCCGCACAGCGCTATCCTGCGCTGCGAACTTGTTTTGATTGGCGTGATGGTCTTGTGCAGATCATAACGGCAGATTCGAGTATTAACCTTGATAATTTCACCATCAAGGATATCAGTCATCTACCACAAGCTGCTCGCGCGCAAGAGATCATTAAAATTCAACAGCTCGATAGAAAAGTTCCTTTTGATCTATCGACACCTGGCTTAATGCGCTTTACCTTGATAAAACAACATGCAAAGTTGGTGACTGTAATGCAAACAACTCATCATAGTATCAGTGATGGTTGGAGCGGCCCTATTTTATTACAGCAAGTACATGAGTACTACAATCAGCTTGTGGTAGGCATGCAGGTGCAAATAAAGGTCGAGCGCGCATTTGTTAATGCTCAGCACTACTATATTAAAGAAAAAAGCGCTGCTTTAGATCATTGGGAAAAAGCTAAAGAGCGGTTTCAGGCCGCCAATGATCTTAATTTTTTATTCACCACGCCAGTTGATTTAGCGCAGCTAAAAACAATTGCAGAGCCATGCGCGAGTGAGCTTATTATTAAGGGTGATTTATACAAGCAGTTAAAGCAAATGTGTCGAAATCAAGCAATAACCTTAAATGTTGCCGTGCAATTTGCCTGGCATAAATTATTACATATTTATAGCGGTGATGAGCAAACGATTGTCGGCACAACAGTCTCAGGTCGCGACCTTCCAGTTGACGGCATTGAAAGTAGTGTCGGATTATATATTAATACTCTGCCACTTACGGTTGATTGGGATAATAGCATCAGCGTCTCGGCAATCTTAAATAATATCCAAAAAAGTATCGCAGAGATTAACAGTTACAGTCATGTCTGTTTGGCCGATTTACAAGCAAATGGGCAGCGATTGTTTCATAGCCTGTTTGTTTTTGAAAATTATCCGAGCCCTATTGATACAAATACATCAGGGATAGAAAATCATTTAACGTTTCGAGCAGCTATTGAGAAAATTGATTATCCTCTTTCAGTGACGGCCTATGAGGAAAATGAGAGCTTGGTTGTCAAGCTACATTATAGTGAAGAATGGCTTCGTCAAAATCAAGCCAGGCGGTTATTAAATCAAATACAATTGGTATTAGCCTCTATTGCTAAAAATACTGATCAATCACATCAACAAATCTCTTTAATGGATGATTTAGAGCGCCACACGCTATTACATACTTGGAATGATACCGTAGCGACCTATCCAATGGATAAAACCATCGCGCAATTATTCGAGGAGCAGGTAGATAAAAACCCTGATAATATTGCCCTGGTATTTGCAGAGCAGAAGCTTACCTATAGTCAGTTAAATCAGAAAGCTAATCAATTAGCTCATGCTATTCGAGCGCATTATCAAAAGAATAACTATTATGGTATTAAAGCTGATACACTGATTGGCTTATATCTGGATCGAAGTTTAGAAATGGTAATAAGTATTCTTGGAGTGCTTAAAGCTGGTGGCGCTTATGTGCCAATATCGCCAGAATATCCACAGCTGCGAGCGCAATATATATTGGGCGATACACAAACTTCACTGATTATTACCCAGCCACATTATAAGCAGCAATTAAACAAGTGGAGCTCAAAACTCGATATTACGCCAGCGCTATTAGCCATCGATGATGTAAGTGATGATAACCCAATAGTTAATTTAGAACCCATTAGTACATCAAAAGACTTAGCCTATGTGATTTATACATCTGGGACAACAGGCACGCCGAAAGGGGTGTTGCAATTACATACAAATGTGGTGAGCTTATTCGAATCGACTGATAAATATTTTCAATTTACGCATAAGGATACATGGGTACTATTTCATGAATACACTTTTGATTTTAGTGTCTGGGAATTATGGGGCGCTTTACTCTATGGTGGACAGTTAATTGTACCTACAAAAAGTTTAACACAAGATACTTGTAAATTTGTACAGCTTTGCGTTAATTCACAGGTTACTATTTTAAACCAAACACCTGCCGCTTTTTACCTATTTATCGAGGAATCATTAAGCGCTGCTGCAAAGTTTCCTTGCCTGCGTAATGTGATTTTTGGAGGAGATAAACTTAATTTATCACTGCTTAAACCTTGGTGGAATTGTTATGCGCAAGATGCGCCACTCCTTGTAAATATGTATGGAATTACTGAGACGACAGTACATGTTACTTATAAATCATTAAGCCCCAAAAATAATTTAAAAGCAGCAAATATAGGGAAACCCTTAAATGATTTAAAAACATTTGTGCTAAATACACAAAAAAATATTGTCCCGATAGGCGCCCCAGGCGAGCTTTATATCGGTGGTGCTGGCCTTGCAAGGGGCTATCTCAATCAACCTGAGTTAACTGGTGAGCGCTTTATTGAGAACCCATTTGCCACACCTGATGATAAAGCTAAAGGCTATAACAGGCTTTATAAAACAGGCGATCTGGTTCGCTGGGCCCATGATGGGAATTTAGAGTATTTAGGGCGTAATGATTGTCAGGTTAAAATACGCGGTTATCGTATTGAACTAGGTGAGATTGAAAGTGCATTAAGCGCATTAAAAGATGTTAAACATGCAGTGGTTATTGATCTTGAAAAGGATGGTCATAAATATCTAGCTGCCTATTTAATAAAAGCTTCCAGCATGGTAAGTGATATTGATATTGATATTGATATTGATATTGATATTGAAGCATGTCGCGATAGCTTAGCGCTCAAACTGCCAGATTATATGCTGCCTGTTACCTTCACCGTGCTCGATAGCATTCCACTAACCATCAACGGTAAACTGGACAGAAACTCGCTGCCAACACCAGAATTTGAAAATGCTGATAAATATATAGCCCCGCGAAATGAGCTTGAAGAGCAACTTTGTCATATTTGGCAAGAAGTGTTGAGCGTTACAAAAGTGGGTATTGCTGATAACTTTTTTGGTATTGGTGGGAACTCTATCACAGCGATTCGACTGACCGCTGCTTGCCGGGAGCAATTCAAGATAGATATTCCGCTTGCCTTGTTATTTGCAAAGAAAACAATTAAGTCATTGTCAGGCTGTTTAGATAAACTGCAGATGCTGGTTATTGCTCATGTAGAGCGAGATCAATATCCATTATCTTTTGCTCAAGAGCGGTTGTTATTTATCGAAAATTTTGAACAAGGCTCAAATGCATATCATATACCTTATTTTGTGCAATTAGCAGATGATGTCAATCTAAGCGCATTAACAGCGGCTTTTAATGTTGTTATTCACCGTCATCCAGTGCTTAACAGTGTTTATCGTCGTGATGAGCAAAATAAAGCTTACCAAGTACAGCTCGGTGCTGATATATCAATGCATATGCATGTATTAAATGAGAGTCATGAATTATTAGTCGCGGCAAAAAAAGAGATATCCCATCCTTTTGATTTAACTACTGAGCCAAGTATTCGCCTGCATTGTTATGAGAAAAATGCGCGCCAATATTTACTGATGTTATTCCACCATATCGCCTTTGATGGCTGGTCTACTACCATATTTATGGACGAATTAGCGCAAGCGTATCGTGGCTTGTGCCAAGGAGCTGTTGTAGTGCTCCCTAATCTGGATATTAGTTATGGTGATTATGCGCTCTGGCAACGTAGTTATCTGCAAGGAGAAAATTTAACCAAGTTATTAGATTTTTGGCAAACGCAATTATCAGGGTATGAGCAGCTGCAATTACCGACCGATTATCCTCGTCCTAAACAAATTAATTATCAGGGCAGAAATATAGATTTTCAGTTAGATGCCCGTTTATCGGAGCAACTGCGATCGCTTGCCAAAGCTTGTGAGACAACACTCTATACCGTGCTGCTGAGCAGTTTTTATATCAGCCTATCAGCAATGAGTGGCCAAACCGATGTATTACTTGGCACTCCCTCAGATAATCGAGATCATGCGCAAACGCAATCATTAATCGGCTTTTTTGTAAATACCTTGGTGCTGCGAGCCGATGTTCAAGCAGCAATGACAATTGAGGAATTTATTAGCCAAGTACATGGAATTGTAAGGCAAGCCAAGGCTCATCAAGAGCTTCCCTTTGAGCGCTTAGTGGATGTGTTAAATGTTGAGCGCGACGCCTCACGTCACCCTATTTTTCAAGTGATGTTTGCCATTGAATCTTTCGATACGAGTTACCAGAGCAATAATGGCCTGCCGTTTATGGCATCAGAGTTTGCAAGCTCAGATGATTTTTATCGCCCTGCAAAGTTTGATTTGAGTTTGCTTGTCGATGATAGTGAAGCGGTTATTAAGGGCTATTTTAACTATGCACTGAGTTTGTTTAATGAGGTGACGATCAAACGCATATCAGAGCTATATCAACGAGTCTTAGTGGCTATGGTTGCAAATCAACAGCTCGCTATAGGTGAAATATCATTATTGTCAGATTTTGATCGCCATACACTTCTACATACTTGGAATGATACGACTGCATCCTACCCAATGGATAAAACCATCGCGCAATTATTCGAGGAGCAGGTAGATAAAAAGCCTGATAATATTGCCCTGGTATTTGCAAAGGAGTCTCTTACCTATCGTCAGTTAAATCAGCGAGCTAATCAATTAGCTTATGCTATTCGAGCGCATTATCAAAATAAAAACTCTCAAGGTATTAAGCCCGATACACTGATTGGCTTATATCTGGATCGAAGTTTAGAGATGGTAATAAGTATTCTTGGCGTGCTTAAAGCAGGCGGCGCTTATGTGCCGATATCACCAGAATATCCACAGCTGCGAGTGCGCTTTATGCTTGAGGATACACAAACGTCTCTTATTATTACTCAGGCACATTATAAGAAGCAATTAAACAAGTGGACTGCAAAACTAGATATTACGCCTACATTGTTAGCCCTCGATGATGTGAGTGATGATAACTCAACGGTTAATTTAGCAGCAATTAATGGACCGAAAGACTTAGCCTATGTTATTTATACGTCGGGGACAACAGGCACTCCGAAAGCCGTTATGATAGAACAATGTTCAGTATCTAACTTAATTTATAGCCAAACGCACAATCTGAATATTTATGAAAGTGATGCCATTCTTTGGCTCGCTGATTATATTTTCGATGTTTCTGTTCAAGGGTTATTTTTATCATTACTTAATGGCGCTGCGCTACATATTCCGAGTCGAATGGATATTTTGGATGTAGGCATTATTAGACAAAAAATTGTACTCGAGCGTATTACCCATTTAACTTATAGCGCTAACTACTTAAATACATTAGGCACAATAGCAGAGCCTCATTATTTAAGAAGAATTATTTCTGGCGGGGAGGTTATTACTAAAGAATTAGCCGCCTGTTGGGGTAATTTATTGATAAACGCTTATGGACCTACTGAAACTACAGTTATTTCCATACAAGCGCCTCAATATGGTCAAGATGGCGTACTTAACAATATTGGTCGCCCGATAGATAACACCCAAGTTTATGTATTAAATCAGCAAAAAAATATTGTCCCGATAGGCGCCCCAGGCGAGCTTTATATCGGTGGTGCTGGCCTTGCAAGGGGCTATCTCAATCAACCTGAGTTAACTGGTGAGCGCTTTATTGAGAACCCATTTGCCACACCGGATGATAAAGCTAAAGGCTATAACAGGCTTTATAAAACTGGCGATCTGGTACGCTGGGCCCATGATGGGAATTTAGAGTATTTAGGGCGTAATGATTGTCAGGTTAAAATACGCGGTTATCGTATTGAACTAGGTGAGATTGAAAGTGCATTAAGCGCATTAAAAGATGTTAAACATGCAGTAGTTGTTGACCTTGAAAAGGATGGTCATAAATACTTAGCTGCTTATTTAATAAAAGCTTCCGGCATGGGAATTGATATTGAAATTGATATTGAGGCATGCCGCGATAGCTTAGCGCTTAAACTGCCAGATTATATGCTGCCTGCTACCTTCACCGTGCTCGATAGCATTCCACTAACCACCAACGGTAAACTTGACAGAGGCGCGCTGCCAGCACCAGAGTTTATAAATGCTGATAATTATGTTGCCCCGCGAAATGAGCTTGAAGAGCAACTTTGTAATATTTGGCAAGAAGTATTGAGCGTTAAAAAAGTAGGTATTGATGATAACTTTTTCCGCATCGGTGGCGATTCTATAGTAAGTATTGGGCTGGTCTCTAAAATGCGCAGCGAAGGCTTTAGCTTACAAGTGAAAGATATTTTTGATGCGCCAACCGTGGCCCAGTTGAGTCGTTTGTTAAACGCGCCGGCAACTCACCTAAAAATTAAAACTGAGCAGGGCGTGTTAACCGGCGCTTTTGATTTATTACCAATACAAGACTCATTTTTTGCGCAAAAACTAGCAAATCCTCAGCACTTTAATCAGTCTTTTATAATTAAAATTCCAGGGGAAATTAAATACGCTGAAATTGAACAAGCACTGCAGGCATTAACTGACCAGCACGATATGCTGCGCTGCGTATTTTCAGAAAAAGCATCTTCAAAAATAAATAGTTACCAGCAACAATACCGCGACAATATAGATGGCATGTGTGAGCCTTTATACGCATTAAATATAGCTGATTTGAATTCTGAAGGGCTAGATGAAAAGCTTACGCAATTGCAAAGTAAGTTTAGCTATATTAAAGGTCCAACATGGCAAGCAGCGCACTTAACAGGGCACCGTGATGGCAGCGCTCGTTTATTTTTTGCCTTCCATCATTTAATTATCGATGTCGTGTCATGGCGGATCATTGCTCAAGATATTAAACAGCTATTAACAAAGCAACTATTAACAAAGCAACTATTAACAAAGCAACTATTAACAAAACAAGCACTTCCACCTAAAGGCAGTAGTTATCGTCAATGGATAAGAGCCGTGCAGCATTATGCGTTAAATCATCAAGATGAGCGTGCATATTGGCAAGGCGTATGTGCAGATCAGGCGGGCTTACCAGCTTTAGGCACGGTTGCATATCATAAAGTTAGCCTATCAGTAGAGCAAACAGATGTTTTATTACATCAAGCAAACCTTGGTTTTCATACGCAAATTAATGATTTATTACTTAGCGCCCTAGCAATTAGCCTTTTTGAGGTGCTTGGCAGTGATGTCAATCATGTGACACTTGAAGGCCATGGGCGGGAAGTCATCGATGAAACACTAGATGTGAGCAATACTGTTGGTTGGTTTACCAGCATGTATCCGGTTAGGCTTAAGGCGCATAACACAATATCTGCGATCATAATTCACACCAAGGAGATGTTAAGCGCAGTACCTCATAAAGGGATTGGTTATGGCGCGCTGCATAAGCAACAAGCATTTGCTATGAGCCTGCCTAAAATAAGCTTTAATTATTTAGGTCAATTAGGCGCGCAAAGTGACAATGAAGAAAGCTCAACTTGGCAGGTTAGCCAAGAAGATGCAGGTCAGATGATAGCAAGTGAAAACGATGATCGCTTATTAGTTAATATTAATGGAGCGGTTCAAGGTGGTATATTAACGTTTAATATTGCCTCACGGTTATCAAATATATTAACAGATGCATTTGAGGCGCACTTTCATAGAGCTTTAATTGAGGTTATTGAGCAAGCAGCTCTTAAAGCAAAAAGTGGCGGGGTTAACACGCCCAGTGATTACGCTGTTAAAGGGCTATCCATTGACCATTTAGACTTTCTTGAGCGCCGCCTCACTACCAATAAAATTGTAGCTATTTTCCCTGCTAATAGTCTGCAGCAAGGCTTTATCTCTCACGCGCTGCATTACCCAGAAGATGATGCTTATCGTGTGCAATTACTATTAGACTATAATGAAGCGCTTGATATAAATTGTTACCAGCAAGCGTGGCGCTTAGCCTCACAGCGCTACCCTGCGCTGCGAACTTGTTTTGATTGGCGTGATGGTCTTGTGCAGATCATAACGGCAGATTCGAGTATTAACCTTGATAATTTCACCATCAAGGATATCAGTCATCTACCACAAGATGCTCGCGCGCAGGAGATCATTAAAATTCAAAAGCTCGATAGAAAAGTTCCTTTTGATCTATCGACACCTGGCTTAATGCGCTTTACCTTGATAAAACAACATGCAAACTTGGTGACTGTAATGCAAACAACTCATCATAGTATCAGTGATGGTTGGAGCGGCCCCATTTTATTACAGCAAGTACATGAGTACTACAATCAGCTTGTGCTAGGCATGCAGGTGCAAATAAAGGTCGAGCGCGCATTTGTTAATGCGCAGCACTACTATATTAAAGCAAAAAGCGCTGCTTTAGATCATTGGAAAAAAGCTAAAGAGCGGTTTCAGGCCGCCAATGATCTTAATTTTTTATTCACCACGGCAGTTGATTTAGCGCAGCTAAAAACCATTGTGGAGCCATGCTCGAGTGAGCTTAGTATTAAGGGTGATTTATACAAGCAGTTAAAGCAAATGTGTCAAAATCAGGCAATAACATTGAATGTTGCCGTGCAATTTGCCTGGCATAAATTATTACATATTTATAGCGGTGATGAGCAAACGATTGTCGGCACAACCGTCTCAGGTCGCGACCTTCCCGTTGACGGCATTGAAAGTAGTGTCGGATTATATATTAATACTCTGCCACTTACGGTTGATTGGGATAATAGCATCAGCGTCTCGGCAATCTTAAACAATATTCAAAAAAGTATCGCAGAGCTTAACAGTTACAATAATGTATCTTTGGCAGATTTACAAGCAAATGGGCAGCGATTGTTTCATAGCCTGTTTGTTTTTGAAAATTATCCGAGCCCTATTGATACAAATACATCAGGGATAGAAAATCATTTAACGTTTCGAGCCGCTATTGAGAAAACTGATTATCCTCTTTCAGTGACGGCCTATGAGGAAAATGAGAGCTTGGTTGTCAAGCTACATTATAGCGAAGAATGGCTTCGTCAAAATCAAGCTAGGCGGTTATTAAATCAAATACAATTAATATTAGCCTCTATTGCTAAAAATACGACTCAATCACACACACAAATCTCTTTAATAGATGATTGTGAGCGGAACACGTTGTTACATACGTGGAATGATACCGTAGCGCCCTACCCAATGGATAAAACCCTAGCGCAATTATTCGAGGAGCAGGTCGATAAGACTCCTGATAATATTGCCTTGGTATTTGCAGAGCAGAAGCTTACCTATAGTCAGTTAAATCAGAAAGCTAATCAGTTGGCTCATGCTATTCGAGCACATTATCAAAATAATAACTCGAAAGGTATTAAGCCCGATACGCTGATTGGCTTATATCTAGATCGAAGTTTAGAAATGGTAATAAGTATTCTGGGAGTGCTTAAAGCAGGCGGCGCTTATGTGCCAATATCACCAGAATATCCACAGCTGCGAGTGCAATATATATTGAACGATACACAAACTTCTCTGATTATTACCCAGCCACATTATAAGCAGCAATTAAACAAGTGGAGCTCAAAACTCGATATTACGCCGGCGCTGTTATCCCTCGATGATGTAAGTGAAAATACCTCGAGTGTTAATTTAGAACCAATTAGTACATCAAAAGACTTGGCTTATGTTATTTATACGTCGGGGACAACAGGCAAGCCAAAAGGCGTTATGGTTCAACATTCAGGAGTCATTAACAGAATAGTTTGGATGCAGCAAAAATACCCATTATCGAGCTCAAGCCGTGTTCTTCAAAAAACACCCTATATCTTTGATGTGTCGGTATGGGAATTATTATGGGGTAATTTAACAGGCGCTGCCATTATTATAGCGGCACCAGAGATTCATAAAGAGCCAGAGAAGTTAAATGAATTGATCATAAAGTCTGGCGTAACGACTCTACATTTTGTGCCATCAATGTTTGCATCTTTTTGTGATTATTTGCAGCAGTTGCAGCTTTCGTTTCCTAAAAATGTACAACAGGTATTTTGCAGTGGTGAAGCGTTAACCGTTAGTCATGTCGATAGGTTTATAAAAACAAATCATGACAGCATTTTATTAACTAACCTTTACGGACCCACTGAAGCTTCTATTGAGGTTACTTATTTTGATATTATTGAGTCGACTAATAAATTCATCCCGATTGGTCGTCCGATAAATAACACTCAAGTTTATGTGTTAAATCAGCAAAAAAACATTGTCCCGATAGGCGCCCCAGGCGAGCTTTATATCGGTGGTGCTGGCCTTGCAAGGGGCTATCTCAATCAACCTGAGTTAACTGGTGAGCGCTTTATTGATAACCCGTTTGCCACAACTGAGGATAAAGCTAAAGGTTATGACAGGCTTTATAAAACTGGCGATCTGGTACGCTTGCTCCCTGACGGTAATTTAGAGTATTTAGGTCGCAATGATTGTCAGGTTAAAATACGCGGTTATCGTATTGAACTCGGTGAGATTGAAAGCGCATTAAGCGCATTAAAATGCGTTAAACAAGCAGTAGTTGTTGACCTTGAAAAGGATGGCAATAAATACTTAGCTGCTTATTTAATAAAAGCTTCTGGCATGGGAATTGATATTGATAAATGCCGAGATAGCCTAGCGCTTAAACTGCCAGACTATATGCTGCCTGCTACCTTTACTGTGCTCGATAGCATTCCACTAACTATTAATGGGAAACTTGACAGACGCGCGCTACCACCACCAGATTTTGTAAATGCTGATAAATATATAGCCCCGCGAAATAAACTTGAAGAGCTGCTTTGTGATATTTGGCAAGAAGTATTGAGTGTTAAAAAAGTGGGTATTGCTGATAACTTTTTTGGTATTGGTGGGAACTCTATCACAGCGATTCGACTGACCGCTGCTTGCCGCCAGCAATTTAAGATAGATATTCCGCTTGCCTTGTTATTTGAGAAGAAAACAATTAAGTCATTGTCAGGATGTTTAGATAAACTGCAGATGCTGGTTATTGCTCATGTAGAGCGAGATCAATATCCATTATCTTTTGCTCAAGAGCGATTGTTATTTATCGAAAATTTTGAACAAGGATCAAATGCATATCATATCCCTTATTTTGTGCAATTAGCATATGATGTCAATCTAAGCGCATTAACAGCGGCTTTTAATGTTGTTATTCACCGTCATCCAGTGCTTAACAGTGTTTATCGTCGTGATGAGCAAAATAAATCTTACCAGGTACAGCTCGGTGCTGATATTGCAATACATATGCATGTATTAGATGAGAGTCATGAATTATTAGTCGCGGCAAAAAAAGAGATATCACGTCCTTTTGATTTAACTACTGAGCCAAGTATTCGCCTGCATTGTTATGAGAAAAATGCACGCCAATATTTACTGATGTTATTCCATCATATCGCTTTTGATGGCTGGTCTACTAACATATTTATGGACGAATTAGCGCAAGCGTATCGCGGCTTGTGTCAAGGATCTGCTGTAGTGCTCTCTCATCTGGATATCAGTTATGGTGATTATGCGCTCTGGCAACGCAGTTATCTGCAAGGAGAAAATCTAACCAAGTTATTAGATTTTTGGCAGCAGCAATTATCAGGGTATGAGCAGCTGCAATTACAGGCCGATTATCCTCGTCCTAAACAAATTAATTATCAGGGTAGAAATATAGTTTTTCAATTAGATGCCAGTTTATCGGAGCAATTACGATCGCTTGCCAAAGCTCGTGAGACAACACTCTATACCGTGCTGCTGAGCAGTTTTTATATCAGCCTATCAGCAATGAGCGGTCAAACCGATGTATTACTTGGCACTCCATCTGATAATCGAGATCATGCGCAAACGCAATCATTAATCGGCTTTTTTGTAAATACCTTGGTGCTGCGAGCTGATGTTCAAGCAGCAATGACAATTGAGGAATTTATTAGCCAAGTGCATGGCATTGTCAGACAAGCCAAGGCTTATCAAGAGCTTCCCTTTGAGCGCTTAGTGGATGTGTTAAATGTTGAGCGCGACGCCTCTCGTCACCCTATTTTTCAAGTGATGTTTGCCATTGAATCTTCCGAGACGAGTTACCAGAGCAATAATGACCTGCCGTTTATGGCATCAGAGTTTGCAAGCTCAGATGATTTTTATCGCCCTGCAAAGTTTGATTTGAGTTTGCTTGTCGATGTCAGTCAAGCGGTTATTAAGGGCTCTTTTAACTATGCACTGAGTTTGTTTAATGAAGAGACGATCAAACGCATATCAGAAATCTATCAACGAGTCTTAGTGGCTGTTGTTGCAAATCAACAGCTCCCAATCTGTGACATATCATTATTGTCAAAAATCGATAGGCATACTCTTTTACAAACTTGGAATGATACCGTAGCCACCTACCAAATTGATAAAACTTTAGCGCAATTATTCGAGGAGCAGGTCGATAAAACACCAAATAATATTGCTATAGTTTTTGAAGGTGAAGAATTAACCTATCGTCAATTAAATAATAAAGCAAACCAGTTGGCTCATACAATTCGAGCGCATTATCAAAAAAATAATCCTCAAGGTATTCAAGCTGATACACTAATTGGTTTATATCTAGATCGAAGCTTAGAGATGGTAATAAGTATTATTGGAGTGCTTAAAGCAGGCGGCGCTTATGTGCCGATATCACCAGAATATCCTAAGCTGCGAGTGCAGTTTATGTTTGAGGATACACAAACCTCGCTGATTATTACCCAGCCACATTATAAACAGCAATTAAATAACTGGACTGCAAAACTCGATATTACGGCTACGCTGTTAGCCATCGATGATGTGAGTGAAAATACCTCGAGTGTTAATTTATCAGCAATTAATGGGCCGAAAGACTTAGCCTATGTTATTTATACGTCGGGGACAACAGGCACTCCGAAAGGGGTGTTGCAATTACATGCAAATGTGGTGAGCTTATTCGAATCGACTGATAAATATTTTCAATTTACGCATAAGGATACATGGGTATTATTTCATGAATACACTTTTGATTTTAGTGTCTGGGAATTATGGGGCGCTTTACTCTATGGTGGACAGTTAATTGTACCTACAAAAAGTTTAACACAAGATACTTGTAAATTTGTACAGCTTTGCGTTAATTCACAGGTTACTATTTTAAACCAAACACCTGCAGCTTTTTACCTATTCATCGAGGAATCATTAAGCGCTGCTGCAAAGTTTCCTTGCCTGCGTAATGTGATTTTTGGAGGAGATAAACTTAATTTATCACGGCTTAAACCTTGGTGGAATTGTTATGCGCAAGATGCGCCACTCCTTGTAAATATGTATGGAATTACTGAGACGACAGTACATGTTACTTATAAATCATTAAGCCCCAAAAATAATTTAAAAGCAGCAAATATAGGGAAACCCTTAAATGATTTAAAAGCATTTGTGCTAAATACACAAAAAAATCTTGTGCCGATAGGCGCCCCTGGTGAGCTTTATATCGGTGGTGCTGGCCTTGCAAGGGGTTATCTCAATCAGGCTGAGTTAACTCACCAGCGTTTTATTGATAACCCATTTGCCACAACTGATGATAAAGCTAAAGGTTATGACAGGCTTTATAAAACCGGCGATCTGGTACGCTGGCGCGATGATGGTAATTTAGAATATTTAGGGCGTAATGATTGTCAGGTTAAAATACGCGGTTATCGTATTGAACTAGGTGAGATTGAAAGTGCATTAATAGCATTAAAATGCGTTAAACAAGCCGTAGTTGTTGACCTTGAAAAGGATGGTCATAAATATCTAGCAGCTTATTTAATAAAAGTTTCTGGCATGGTAAGTGATATTGATATTTATATTGATAAATGCCGCGATAGCTTAGCGCTTAAACTGCCAGACTATATGCTGCCTGCTACCTTCACCGTGCTCGATAGCATTCCACTAACTATTAATGGGAAACTTAACAGACGCGCGCTGCCAACACCAGAATTTGTAAGTGCTGATAATTATGTTGCCCCGCGAAATGAGCTTGAAGAGCAACTTTGTCATATTTGGCAAGAAGTATTGAGCGTTAAAAAAGTTGGTATTGATGATAACTTTTTTCGCATTGGTGGCGATTCGATAGTAAGTATTGGGCTGGTCTCCAAAATGCGCAGCGAAGGCTTTAGCTTACAAGTGAAAGATATTTTTGATGCGCCAACCGTTGCCCAGTTGAGTCGTTTATTAAATGCGCAGGCGACTCGCATAAAGATTAAAACTGAGCAGGGCGTGTTAACCGGCGCTTTTGATTTATTACCAATACAAGCTGCATTTTTTGCGCAAAAACTAGCAATGCCTCAGCACTTTAATCAGGCTTTTATAATTAAAATTCCAGGGGAAATCAAATACGCTGAAATTGAACAAGCATTGCAGTCATTAACTGCGCAGCACGATATGCTACGCTGCGTATTTTTAAAAAAAGAATCTTTAAAAACAACTAGTTACCAACAACAATACCGCGATAATATAGATGGCATGTGTGAGCCTTTATGCGCATTAAATATAGCTTATTTAAATTCTGAGGAGCTAGATGAAAAGCTTACACAATTACAAAGTAACTTTAATTATATTAAAGGCCCAACATGGCAGGCAGCGCACTTAACTGGTCATATCGATGGTAGAGCACGTTTATTTTTTTCCTTCCATCACTTAATTATCGATGTTGTGTCATGGCGAATAATTGCTCAAGATATTAAGCAGCTATTAGCAGGGCAAGCACTTCCCCCTAAAGGCAGCAGTTATCGTCAATGGGTAAGAGCCGTGCAGCATTATGCGTTAAATCATCAAGATGAGCGTGCATATTGGCAAGGAGTCTGTGCAGATCAGGCGGGCTTGCCAGCTTTAGGCACGGTTGCATATCATACAGTTAGCCTATCAGTAGAGCAAACAGATGTTTTATTACATCAAGCAAACCTTGGTTTTCATACGCAAATTAATGATTTATTACTTAGCGCTCTGGCAATTAGCCTTTTTGAAGTGCTTGGCAGTGATGTTAATCATGTGACACTTGAAGGCCATGGCCGGGAAGTTATCGATGAAACACTTGATGTGAGCAATACTGTTGGTTGGTTTACCAGCGCGTATCCGGTCAGGCTTGAAGTCCAGCAAACAATATCTGAGACCATCATTCAAACTAAGGAGATGTTAAGAGTTATTGCAAACAAAGGGATTGGTTATGGAGCTCTGCATCAACAACAAGCATTTACTATGAGCATGCCTAAAATAAGATTTAATTATTTAGGTCAATTAGGCGCGCAAAGTGACAATGAGGAAAGCTCGACTTGGCAGATTAGTCAAGAAGATGCAGGTCAGATGATAGCAAGTGACAACACCGATCACTTATTAGTTAATATTAATGGAGCAGTCCAAAATGGTATATTAGAGTTTAATATTGCCTCACGGTTATCAAGTATATTAACAGATGCATTTGAGGAGCACTTTCAAAGCGCTTTAGTTGAAGTTATCCAGCAGGCAACACTCAATACAAAAAATGGTGGTATTAACACGTTAAGCGACTTAAGCGAAATATATTTGACCGTGAATGAAGCATCAAATGAGGCTCCTATTTTTTTTCTACCGCCAGGAGGAGGAGGAGCTGAAAGTTATTTAAATAATATAATCCCCAGATTAAAAGACAAAAAAATAATTCTATTTAATAACTTTTACCATGAAAGCTATTTAAAAAATGATAATGCTCAAAATTATTATACTTTTCAAACACTCGCCACTCAATACATTAAATATATTAAGAAGATACAGCCTGTTGGGCCTTATGAATTATTTGGTTGGAGTTTTGGTGGTGTGTTAGCTTTTGAAATAGCACGGCAACTGGAAAATAATGGCGATAAGATTGCAAAAATAATTTTAATTGATCCGAACTTTCAGAATAAGGAAGCCATGAAAGATTTAGAGCAATATTGGCCGCTATTAAAAGAAAAACACACACAAGATATGCTTCATTACCAGTCTCAATGTTACCATGGTAAATATATAACAAGTGCCAAAATAGTTTTATTTAAGTTTTCAAAAGTTGACAAAATCAAGTTAGAAGATGTAGCTAAAAATACAGATGAAAAATTATTAAGTAAATTTAATGAGGCCCTTGCTTGTTATTACAATAAAATAATCGATAACCATATTAATGATTATGTGGATTGTAGCGCAATAAAAATAATACAATTAACCAGCACCCATAGGACATGGGTTGACAGTAGTAAAGATGTAGATTTGGTGACAAAAGTTATCATTCCAACAAAAAAAGTTTTAATAAAAATGATGTAAATAAAAAATGATTGCTTTTTTTTATGTGCTAAGTATTATCAATGGCATTCGAAGCTAATACTGTCTTATTAATAAATAAAAAATTGTGGCTGTTAAACAAAGAAAAAAAGTTAAGAAAAGTGATAAATGCTTACCTACCCTGGCAAATGATGGGTATAAAAATAGGCAGCAAGTCCTTTTTAAGAGAATTTGACACAATACTATTTTATTAAGCGCCCCTAAAAAAACTTATTTCGCATTATCACTTTGCCAATGATCAAAGTTTATCGTCCAAGATATTTCTCTTGACTAAAAAGTCAATGACTCATATTGCATTGGATAAAATTAATAAATGCCAAATAAAATAGGTCTAAAATGTCAAAAAAATCATTAACAAAAGAGCAAAATAATACTTTAAAGACCACAACTATTTCAAGAGAAGATCGTCATACACTTTTGCGCAGTTGCAATGATACTGATGCGCCTTACCCAATGGATAAAACCATAACGCAATTATTCGAAGCGCAGGTCGATAAAACACCGAATAATATCGCCTTGGTGTTTGAAGGGGAAGAATTAACCTATCGGCAATTAAATGAAAAAGCAAATCAATTAGCTCATACTATTCGAGCGCATTATCAAGAAAATTTTCCTCAAGGTATTAAGGTCGATACACTAATTGGCTTATATCTAGATCGAAGTTTAGAAATGGTAATAAGTATTCTTGGAGTGCTTAAAGCAGGTGGCGCTTACGTGCCGATATCGCCAGAATATCCACAGCTGCGAGCGCAATATATATTGGACGATACACAAACATCATTGATTATTACCCAGCCACATTATAAACAGCAATTAAACAAGTTGATTACAAAATTCGACCTTGCGGCTGAGCTGTTAGCTCTCGATGATGTGAGTCAAGCAACCCCAACAGCTAATTTAATCTCGATAAACACATCAAAAGACCTAGCTTATGTTATGCATACCTCTGCTAGAACAGGTCAACCCAAAGGCGTCATGGTGGAGCATAAAAATGTTGTTAATTATTTATATGCGTTGACAGAACATGTTGGAGACTTCTTTAATCGAGTAGATTTTTCAGCAAATTATTGTTTTGATTTTTCTATTACAACCATCTTGTGTCCAGTATTAGTTGGGCGCTGTATTTATATTTTTGGCAAAGATATATCCAATATTGAAGCTTATTTACAACATATTAAGACAAATAAAATTGATTTTATTAAAGCCATACCAAGTATTGCATCTGTAATTTTCGCAAACACAGAGCTTAAAGTAAAAACACTTTTATTGGCTGGTGAAATATTATCTAAGCAATGTGTTGCACAGTTATCAAACAATGTTGATGTTATTTATGATGAATACGGCCCTACAGAGTCCACCGTAGGCGCATGTATTGCTAATATATATCCGTCAACATCAAAGGGAATTGCTAAATCTTATCCTAATATTAAGTTATATAATTTATCAGCTTCATTGACCATACTTCCAATCGGCGCCACAGGCGAGCTTTATATTGGAGGAGCAGGACTTGCAAGGGGCTATCTTAATCAACCTGAGTTAACTAGTGAGCGCTTTATTGATAACCCGTTTGCCACAATTGATGACAAAGCTAAAGGTTATGTCAGGCTTTATAAAACTGGCGATCTGGTTTGCAGGGATCAAAATGGTAACTTAGAATATTTGGGTCGTAATGATTGTCAGGTTAATCTTCGCGGTTATCGTATTGAACTCGGTGAAATTGAAAGTGCATTAATAGCATTAAAAGACGTTAAACAAGCAGTTGTTGTTGACCTTGAAAAGGATGGTCATAAATATCTAGCTGCTTATTTAATAAAAGCTTCCAGCATGGGAATTGATCTTGATATTGAAATTGATATTGAGGCATGCCGCGATAGCCTAGCGCTCAAACTGCCAAACTATATGCTGCCTGCTACCTTCACCGTGCTCGAGAGTATTCCATTAACCATTAACGGTAAACTGGACAAAAAAGCTTTGCCAACACCAGTGTTTATAAGTGCTGATAATTATGTCGCCCCGCGAAATACGCTTGAAAATAAGCTTTGTGATATTTGGCAAGATATCTTGGATATAAAAAATATAGGTATTGAAGATAACTTTTTTGGCATTGGTGGTGACTCTATCACAGCGATTCTACTTAGTGCTGCTTGCCGCCAGCAATTCAAGGTAGATATTCCGCTTGCCTTGTTATTTTCCAAGAAAATAATTAAGCGCTTAGCACCTTGTATCAATAAACTTCAGATGCGGATTAAAGCCAATGTAGGATTAACACAATACCCATTATCCTTTGCTCAAGAGCGACTGTTATTTATCGAAAATTTTGAACAAGGATCAGACCTTTATAATATTCATTATGTTTTTCAATTAGCAGATGATGCCAATTTATACTCATTAACAGCTGCTTTTAATGTTGTGATGCAGCGTCATCCTGTACTTAACAGTGTTTATAGGCGTGATGAGCAAAATAAAGCTTATCAGCAGGAGCTGGGTTGTGATACCTCAATACATATGCATGTATTAACCGAGAGTCAGGAATTATTAGTCGCGCTTAAAAACGAGATTTCCCGACCTTTTGATTTAACTAATGAGCCAAGTATTCGCCTGCATTGTTATGCGAAAAATGCGCGCCAATATTTACTGATGTTATTCCATCATATCGCCGTTGATGGCTTATCTGGGAGAATATTTTTTTATGAATTATCACAAGCGTATCAAGCCTTGTGCCATGAAGCGGCTGTAGAGCTTCCTCATCTGGATATCAGTTATGGTGATTATGCTCTCTGGCAACGCAGCTATCTGCAAGGAGAAAATCTAACCAAGTTATTAGATTTTTGGCAAACGCAATTATCAGGCTATGAGCAACTACAATTACCGACCGATTATCCTCGAGCTATTAAAAGTGATCATAAAGGGGGAAGTATCGATATTGGGCTAGATGCCCGTTTATCTGAGCAATTACGAAAGCTTGCCAAAGCGCAAAAAACAACACTTTATACCGTGTTGCTAAGTGGTTTTTATATTACTTTATCGGCAATGAGCGGGCAAACAGATATCTTACTAGGCACTGCCGTCGCCAATCGAAAACAGGTGCAAACACGCTCATTAATCGGCTGTTTTGTAAATACCTTGGTGCTCCGAGCAGGTGTTCAAGCAACAATGACAATTGAGGAATTTATTACCCAAGTACATGGCATTGTAAGACAAGCCTTAGCTCATCAAGCGTTGCCATTTGAACGCTTAGTGGATGCGTTAAAGGTTGAACGAGATCCATCTCGTCACCCTATTTTTCAAGTCATGCTTAGTGTAAAAAGTTTTACTGAGAGCCATGATAAGAATATAAACATGCCTTTTAAATCTATTTCTCGAAAATATTTAAAAAAATTGTATACACGAGCACCATTTGATTTGAATTTGAATCTAAATACCAGCCAACCGGCCATTAATGGTGATTTTAATTATGCTCTGAGTTTATTTAATGAAGAGACTATAAATCGTATATCAGGGTTATATCAACGGGTATTAGTGGCTCTGGTTGCAAATCAACAGCTCCCAATCGGTGACATATCTTTATTGTCAAAAATAGATAGGCATACTCTTTTACATACGTGGAATGATACCGTAGCTCCCTATCCAATGGATAAAACGCTAGCGCAATTATTCGAGGAGCAGGTCGATAAGACTCCTGATAATATTGCCCTGGTATTTGCAGAGGAGTCTCTTACCTATCGTCAGCTAAATAACAAAGCAAATCAATTAGCCCATGCTATTCGAGCGCATTATCAAAATAATAACTCGAAAGGTATTAAGCCCGATACGCTGATTGGCTTATATTTAGATCGAAGTTTAGATATGGTAATAAGTATTCTTGGAGTGCTTAAAGCAGGTGGCGCTTATGTGCCAATATCGCCAGAATATCCACAGTTGCGAGTGCAGTTTATGTTGGACGATACACAAACTTCACTTGTAATTACTCAGCCACATTACAAGCGGCAACTAAATAATTGGATCGGTGAAATCGATATTACGCCTACGCTGTTAGCCATCGATGATGTAAGTGATGATAACCCAACGGCTAATTTAGCAGCAATTAATGGACCGAAAGACTTAGCTTATATCATCTATACGTCTGGGACAACAGGCAAGCCAAAAGGCGTTATGATTGAGCACAAGAATGTTGTTAATTATTTATATGCGTTGACAGAACATGTTGGAGACTTATTTAATCGAGTAGATTTTTCAGCAAATTATTGTTTTGATCTTTCGATTACAACCAACTTATGTCCCTTATTGGTTGGGAGTTGTATTTATATTTTTGGCAAAAACATCTCTGACATTGAAAGTTATTTACAACACATTAGGGCAAATGAAATTGATTTTGTGAAAACAACACCAAGTCTTGCATCTGTAATTTTCGCAAACACAGAAATTAAAGTAAAAACACTTTTATTGGGTGGTGAAATCTTATCTAAGCAATGTGTTGCACAGTTATCAAACAATGTTGACGTTATTTGTGATGAATACGGCCCTACAGAATCCACCGTAGGCGCATTGATTGCGAATGTACTTCCTTTAATGTCCAAGGGGATTGGTAAATCTTATTCGAATATCAAGTTATATAATTTATCACCATCATTGAGCCTACTTCCGATAAGCGCCCCAGGCGAGCTTTATATCGGTGGTGCTGGCCTTGCAAGGGGCTATCTCAATCAACATGAGTTAACTGGTGAGCGCTTTATTGAGAACCCATTTGCCACAACTGATGATAAAGCTAAAGGTTATGACAGGCTTTATAAAACTGGCGATCTGGTACGCTGGGCCCATGATGGGAATTTAGAGTATTTAGGGCGTAATGATTGTCAGGTTAAAATACGCGGTTATCGTATTGAACTCGGTGAAATTGAAAGTGCATTAATAGCATTAAAAGATGTTAAACAAGCAGTAGTTGTTGACCTTGAAAATGATGGCAATAAATATCTAGCTGCTTATTTAATAAAAGCTTCCAGCATGGCAATTGATATTGATATTGATAGTGATATTGATATTGAGGCATGTCGCGATAGCCTAGCGCTTAAACTGCCAGACTATATGCTGCCTGCTACTTTCACCGTGCTTGATAGCATTCCACTAACCATTAACGGGAAACTTGACAGACGCGCGCTGCCAATACCAGAGTTTGTAAGTGCTGATAAATATGTTGCCCCGCGAAATGAGCTTGAAGAGCAACTTTGTAATATTTGGCAAGAAGTGTTGGGAGTTAAAAGAGTAGGCATTGATGATAACTTTTTCAGTATTGGTGGCGATTCGATAGTAAGTATTGGGCTGGTCTCCAAAATGCGCAGAGAAGGCTTTAGCTTACAAGTGAAAGATATTTTTGATGCGCCAACCGTTGCCAAGCTGAGCCGTTTGTTAAATGAGTCTAACACCCGCATAAAAATTAAAACTGAGCAGAGCGTGTTAAAAGGCTCTTTTGATTTATTACCAATACAAGACTCATTTTTTGCGCAAAAACTAGCAAAGCCTCAGCACTTTAACCAGGCTTTTATAATTAAAATTCCAGGGGAAATTAAATACGCTGAAATTGAAAACTCATTGCAGGCATTAACTGACCAGCACGATATGCTGCGCTGCGTATTTTTAAAAAAATCATTTTCAAAAACAAAGAGTTACCAGCAACAATACCGCGACAATATAGATGGCATGTGTGAGCCTTTATACCCATTAAATATAGCTGGTTTAAATTCTGTGGAGTTAGATGAAAAGCTTACGCAATTACAAAGTAATTTTAACTATCTTAAAGGCCCAACATGGCAGGCAGCGCACTTAACTGGTCATATAGATGGCAGCGCTCGTTTATTTTTTGCCTTCCATCATTTAATTATCGATGTCGTGTCATGGCGAATAATTGCCCAAGATATTAAGCAACTATTAACAAAGCAAGTACTAACAAAACAAGTACTAACAAAACAAGCACTTCCCCATAAAGGCAGTAGTTATCGTCAATGGATAAGAGCCGTGCAGCATTATGCGTTAAATCATCAAGATGAGCGTACATATTGGCAAGGCGTCTGTGCAGATCAGGCGGGCTTACCAGCTTTAGGCGCTGTTGCATATCATAAAGTGAGCTTATCAGTGCACCAAACAGATGTTTTATTACATCAAGCAAACCTTGGTTTTCATACGCAAATTAATGATTTATTACTTAGCGCTCTGGCAATTAGCCTTTTTGAAGTGCTTGGCAGTGATGTTAATCATGTGACACTTGAAGGCCATGGCCGAGAAATCATCGATGAAACACTGGATGTGAGCAATACTGTTGGTTGGTTTACCAGCATGTACCCGGTTAGGCTTAAGGCACATAAAACAATATCTGCGACCATCATTCACACCAAGGAGATGTTAAGCGCAGTACCTAATAAAGGGATTGGTTATGGCGCGCTGCATCAACAACAAGCATTTGCTATGACCCTCCCTAAAATAAGCTTTAATTATTTAGGTCAATTAGGCGCGCAAAGTGACAATGAAGA
Organism: Bathymodiolus brooksi; assembly: GCA_963680875.1. NCBI lineage: Eukaryota > Metazoa > Mollusca > Bivalvia > Mytilida > Modiolidae > Bathymodiolus > Bathymodiolus brooksi. The sequence continues at coordinate 2,132,195 of CAVMGF010000075.1, forward strand.
AAGCTCAACTTGGCAGGTAAGCCAAGAAGATGCAGGTCAGATGATAGCAAGTGAAAACGATGATCGCTTATTAGTTAATATTAATGGCGCGGTTCAAGGTGGTATATTAGAGTTTAATCTTGGCTCACGGTTATCAAGTATATTAACAGATGCATTTGAGGAGCACTTTCACAGCGCTTTAATTGAGGTTATTGAGCAAGCAGCTCTTAAAGCAAAAAATGGCGGAGTTAACACGCCCAGTGATTACGCTGTTAAAGGGCTATCCATTGACCATTTAGACTTTCTTGAGCGCCGCCTCACTACCAATAAAATTGTAGAGATTTTCCCTGCAAATAGTTTGCAGCAAGGCTTTATCTCACACGCGCTGCATTACCCAGAAGATGATGCTTATCGGGTGCAATTATTATTAGACTATAATGAAGCGCTTGATATAGATTGTTACCAGCAAGCGTGGTGCTTAGCCGCACAGCGCTACCCTGCGCTGCGAGCTTGTTTTGATTGGCGTGATGGTCTTGTGCAGATCATAACGGCAGATTCGAGTATTAACCTTGATAATTTTACCATCAAGGATATCAGTCATCTACCACAAGCTGCTCGCGCGCAAGAGATCATTAAAATTCAACAGCTCGATAGAAAAGTCCCGTTTGATCTATCTAAACCTGGCTTAATGCGCTTTACCGTGATAAAACAACATGCAAACTTGGTGACTGTAATGCAAACAACTCATCATAGTATCAGTGATGGTTGGAGCTGCCCCATTTTATTACAGCAGGTGCATGAGTACTACAATCAGCTTGTGCTAGGCATGCAGGTGCAAATAAAGGTCGAGCGCGCATTTGTTAATGCTCAGCACTACTATATTAAAGCAAAAAGCGCCGCGACAAAACACTGGGAAAAAGCTAAAGAGCGGTTTCAGGCGGCCAATGATCTTAATTTTTTATTAACCACGCCAGTTGATTTAGCGCAGCTAAAAACCATTGCAGAGCCATGCGCGAGTGAGCTTATTATTAAGGGTGATTTATACAAGCAGTTAAAGCAAATGTGTCTAAATCAAGCAATAACCTTGAATGTTGCCGTGCAATTTGCCTGGCATAAATTATTACATATTTATAGCGGTGATGAGCAAACGATTGTCGGCACAACCGTCTCAGGTCGCGACCTTCCCGTTGACGGCATTGAAAGTAGTGTCGGATTATATATTAATACTCTGCCACTTACGGTTGATTGGGATAATAGCATCAGTGTCTCGGCAATCTTAAATAATATCCAAAAAAGTATCGCAGAGCTTAACAGTTACAGTAATGTCTGTTTGGCCGATTTACAAACAAATGGGCAGCGATTGTTTCATAGCCTGTTTGTTTTTGAAAATTATCCGAGCCCTATTGATACAAATACATCAGGGATAGAAAATCATTTAACGTTTCGAGCCGCTATTGAGAAAACTGATTATCCTCTTTCAGTGACGGTCTATGAGAAAAATGAGAGCTTGGTTGTCAAGCTACATTATAGCGAAGAATGGCTTCGTCAAAATCAAGCTAGGCGGTTATTAAATCAAATACAATTGATATTAGCCTCTATTGTTAAAAATACTGATCAATCACATCAACAGATCTCTTTAATGGATGATTGTGAGCGCCACACGCTTGTATATACGTGGAATGATACCGTAGCGCCCTACCCAATGGATAAAACTCTAGCGCAATTATTCGAGGAGCAGGTCGATAAAACACCAAATAATATCGCCTTGGTATTTGCAGGGGAAGAATTGACCTATATGCAGGCAAATGAAAAAGCTAATCAATTAGCTCATGCTATTCGAGCGTATTATCAAAATAAAAACTCTCAAGGTATTAAGCCCGATACACTGATTGGCTTATATCTTGATCGAAGTTTAGATATGGTAATAAGTATTCTTGGAGTGCTTAAAGCAGGCGGCGCTTATGTGCCGATATCGCCAGAATATCCACAGCTGCGAGTGCAATATATATTGAACGATACACAAACTTCACTTGTAATTACCCAGCCACATTATAAGCAGCAATTAAACAAGTGGAGCTCAAACCTCGAGATTATGCCAGCGCTATTAGCCATCGATGATGTAAGTGATGATAACCCAACGGCTAATTTAGAACCCATTAGTACATCAAAAGACTTAGCCTATGTGATTTATACATCTGGGACAACAGGCACCCCGAAAGGCGTTATGGTTCAACATTCAGGAGTCATTAACAGAATAGTTTGGATGCAGCAAAAATACCCATTATCGAGCTCAAGCCGTGTTCTTCAAAAAACACCCTATATCTTTGATGTGTCGGTATGGGAATTATTATGGGGTAATTTAACAGGCGCTGCCATTATTATAGCGGCACCAGAGATTCATAAAGAGCCAGATAAATTAAATGAATTGATCATTAAGTCTGGGGTAACGACTCTACATTTTGTGCCATCAATGTTTGCATCTTTTTGTGATTATTTGCAGCAGTTGCAGCTTTCGTTTCCTAAAAATGTACAACAGGTATTTTGCAGTGGCGAAGCGTTAACCGTTAGTCATGTCGATAGGTTTATAAAAACAAATCATGACAGCACTTTATTAACTAACTTTTATGGACCAACTGAAGCTTCTATTGAGGTTACTTATTTTGATATTATTGAGTCCGCAAATAAATTCATCCCGATTGGTCGCCCGATAAGCAACACTCAAGTTTATGTGTTAAATAAGCAAGATATGCTTGTGCCGATAGGCGCCACAGGCGAGCTTTATATCGGTGGCGCTGGCCTTGCAAGGGGCTATCTCAATCAACCTGAGTTAACTAGTGAGCGTTTTATTGATAACCCATTTGCCACAACTGATGATAAAGTTAAAGGCTATGACAGGCTTTATAAAACTGGCGATCTGGTACGCTTGCTACCAGATGGTAACTTAGAATATTTAGGGCGTAATGATTGTCAGGTTAAAATACGCGGTTATCGTATTGAACTGGGTGAAATTGAAAGTGCATTAAGCTCATTAAAAGACGTTAAACAAGCCGTAGTTATTGATCTTGAAAATGATGGCCATAAATACTTAGCAGCCTATTTAATAAAAGCTTCTGGCATTCCAATTGATATTGATAAATGCCGAGATAGCCTAGCGCTTAAACTGCCAGATTATATGCTGCCTTCTACCTTTACCGTGCTCGATAGCATTCCACTAACCATTAATGGGAAACTTGACAGACGCGCGCTGCCAGCACCAGACTTTGTCAGTGCAGATAATTATGTTGCCCCGCGAAATGAACTTGAAGAGCTGCTTTGTGATATTTGGCAAGAAGTACTGAGTGTTAAAAAAGTTGGTATTGCTGATAACTTTTACCAACTCGGTGGGAACTCTATCACAGCGATTCGACTTACTGCGGCTTGCCGGGAGCAATTCAAGATAGATATTCCGCTCGCCTTGTTATTTGCAAAGAAAACTATTATGGCATTGTCAGGATGTTTAGATAAACTGCAGATGCTGGTTATTGCTCATGTAGAGCGAGATCAATATCCATTATCTTTTGCTCAAGAGCGATTGTTATTTATCGAAAATTTTGAACAAGGCTCAAATGCATATCATATCCCTTATTTTGTGCAATTAGCAGATGATGTCAATCTAAGCGCATTAACAGCGGCTTTTAATGTTGTAATTCAGCGTCATCCTGTGCTTAACAGTGTTTATCGTCGTGATGAGCAAAATAAATCTTACCAGGTGCAGCTCGGTGGCGATATCCCAATGCATATGTATGCATTAGATGAGAGCCATGAATTATTAGTTGCGGCAAAAAAAGATATATCCAGTCCTTTTGATTTAACTACTGAGGCAAGTATTCGCCTGCATTGTTATGCGAAAAATGCGCGCCAATATTTACTGATGTTATTCCACCATATCGCCTTTGATGGTTGGTCTACTACCATATTTATGGACGAATTAGCGCAAGCGTATCGCGGCTTGTGTCAAGGAACGGCGGCAATTCTCCCTAATCTGGATATCAGTTATGGAGATTATGCGCTCTGGCAACGTAGCTATCTTCAAGGAGAAAATTTAACCAAATTATTAGATTTTTGGCAGCAGCAATTATCAGGGTATGAGCAGCTGCAATTACCGGCAGATTATCCTCGTCCTAAACAAATTAATTATCAGGGCAGAAATATAGATTTTCAATTAGATGCTCGTTTATCGGAGCAACTGCGATCGCTTGCCAAAGCTCGTGAGACAACACTCTATACCGTGCTGCTGAGCAGTTTTTATGTCAGCCTATCAGCAATGAGCGGCCAAACAGATGTATTACTTGGCACTCCATCTGATAATCGAGATCATGCGCAAACGCAATCATTAATCGGTTTTTTTGTAAATACCTTGGTGCTGCGAGCCGATGTTCAAGCAACAATGACAATTGAGGCATTTATTAGCCAAGTGCATGGCATTGTCAGACAAGCCAAGGCTCATCAGGAGCTTCCCTTTGAGCGCTTGGTAGATGTGTTAAAGGTTGATCGAGACGCCTCACGTCACCCTATTTTTCAAGTGATGTTTGCCATTGAATCTTCCGATACGAGTTACCAGAGCAATAATGGCCTGCCGTTTATGTCATCAGAGTTTGCAAGCTCAGATGATTTTTATCGTCCTGCAAAGTTTGATTTGAGTTTGCTTGTCGATGTCAGTCAACCAGTTATTAAGGGCTCTTTTAACTATGCACTGAGTTTGTTTAATGAGGGGACGATCAAACGCATATCAGAGCTATATCAACGAGTCTTAGTGGCTGTTGTTGCAAATCAGCAGCTCCCAATCTGTGACATATCATTATTGTCAAAAATCGATAGGCATACTCTTTTACATACGTGGAATGATACGACTGCATCCTACCCAGTGGATAAAACTCTAGCGCAATTATTCGAGGAGCAGGTCGATAAAAACCCTGATAATATTGCCTTAGTGTTTGAAGGTGAAGAATTAACCTATAGTCAGCTAAATAATAAAGCTAATCAATTAGCTCATGCTATTCGAGCGCATTATCAAAAGAATAACTCTCAAGGTATTAAGCCCGATACACTGATTGGCTTATATCTGGATCGAAGTTTAGAGATGGTAATAAGTATTCTTGGCGTGCTTAAAGCAGGCGGCGCTTATGTGCCGATATCACCAGAATATCCTAAGCTGCGAGTGCAGTTTATGTTTGAGGATACACAAACCTCGCTGATTATTACTCAGGTACATTATAGGCAGCAATTAAATGATTGGATTGGTGAACTTGATATTACGGCTACGCTGTTAGCCATCGATGATGTAAGTGAAAATACCTCGAGTGTTAATTTATCAGTAATTAATGGGCCGAAAGACTTGGCTTATATCATCTATACGTCCGGGACAGCAGGCACCCCAAAAGGTGTGATGATAGAACAATGTTCAGTATCTAACTTAATTATTAGTCAAACATGTTGCATGAATTTTGATGAAAGTGATGCCATTCTTTGGCTCGCTGATTATATTTTCGATGCATCTGTTGAGCAGTTATTTTTATCATTGCTCAATGGCGCCATGTTACATATTCCGAGCCGAATGGATATTCTAGATGTCGGCATTATTAGACAAAAAATTGTAGCGTTAGGTATTACCCATTTGAATTATACCTCTAAATACTTAAACGCATTAGGCGCATTAGAAGAGCCACATTATTTAAAAAGAGTCATGTCCGCAGGAGAGAGTATTTCTGCAGAATTGGCTGCCTGTTGGGGTGATTTATTGATAAATGCTTATGGACCGACAGAATCGACCGTTATTTCCATACAAGCGCCTAAATATGGTCAAGATGGCGTGCTTAACAATATTGGTCGGCCGATAAATAACACCCAAGTTTATGTGTTAAATGCACAAAAAAATCTTGTGCCGATAGGTGCCCCTGGTGAGCTTTATATCGGTGGTGCTGGCCTTGCAAGGGGTTATCTCAATCAGGCTGAGTTAACTCACCAGCGTTTTATTGATAACCCATTTGCCACACCTGATGATAAAGCTAAAGGTTATGACAGGCTTTATAAAACTGGAGATCTGGTACGCTGGCGCCCAGATGGTAACTTAGAGTATTTAGGGCGTAATGATTGTCAGGTTAAAATACGCGGTTATCGTATTGAACTAGGTGAGATTGAAAGTGTATTAAGCGCATTAAAAGATGTTAAACATGCAGTAGTTGTTGACCTTGAAAAGGATGGTCATAAATACTTAGCTGCTTATTTAATAAAAGCTTCCGGCATGGGAATTGATATTGATATTGAAATTGATATTGAAATTGATATTGAGGCATGCCGCGATAGCTTAGCGCTTAAACTGCCAGATTATATGCTGCCTGCTACCTTCACCGTGCTCGATAGCATTCCACTAACCATCAACGGTAAACTTGACAGACGCGCGCTGCCAACACCAGAATTTGAAAATGCTGATAAATATATAGCCCCGCGAAATGAGCTTGAAGAGCAACTTTGTCATATTTGGCAAGAAGTGTTGAGCGTTACAAAAGTGGGTATTGCTGATAACTTTTTTGGTATTGGTGGGAACTCTATCACAGCGATTCGACTGACCGCTGCTTGCCGCCAGCAATTCAAGATAGATATTCCGCTTGCCTTGTTATTTGAGAAGAAAACAATTGAAGCATTGTCAGGCTGTTTAGATAAACTGAAGATGCTGGTTATTGCTCATGTAGAGCGAGATCAATATCCATTATCTTTTGCTCAAGAGCGGTTGTTCTTTATCGAAAATTTTGAACAAGGCTCAAATGCATATCATATACCTTATTTTGTGCAATTAGCAGATGATGTCAATCTAAGCGCATTAACAGCGGCTTTTAATGTTGTTATTCACCGTCATCCAGTGCTTAACAGTGTTTATCGTCGTGATGAGCAAAATAAAGCTTACCAGGTACAGCTCGGTGTTGATATATCAATGCATATGCATGCATTAAACGACAGTCATGAATTATTAGCAGAGCTTAAAAAAGAGATATCACGCCCTTTTGATTTAACTACTGAGCCAAGTATTCGTCTGCATTGTTATGAGAAAAATGCTCGCCATTATTTACTGATGTTATTCCACCATATCGGCTTTGATGGCTGGTCTACTAACATATTTATGGACGAATTAGCGCAAGTGTATCGCGGCTTGTGTCAAGGAGCTGCTGTAGTGCTCCCTCATCTGGATATCAGTTATGGTGATTATGCGCTCTGGCAACGTAGTTATCTGCAAGGAGAAAATCTAACCAAGTTATTAGATTTTTGGCAGCAGCAATTATCAGGGTATGAGCAGCTGCAATTACAGGCCGATTATCCTCGTCCTAAACAAATTAATCATCAGGGCAGAAATATAGATTTTCAATTAGATGCCAGTTTATCGGAGCAACTGCGAACGCTTGCAAAAGCTCGTGATACAACACTCTATACCGTGCTGCTGAGCAGTTTTTATATCAGCCTATCAGCAATGAGCGGTCAAACCGATGTATTACTTGGCACTCCATCTGATAATCGAGATCATGCGCAAACGCAATCATTAATAGGCTTTTTTGTAAATACCTTGGTGCTGCGAGCCGATGTTCAAGCAGCAATGACAATTGAGGAATTTATTAGCCAAGTGCATGGCATTGTAACACAAGCCAAGGCTCATCAAGAGCTTCCCTTTGAGCGCTTAGTGGATGTGTTAAATGTTGAGCGCGATCCCTCTCGTCACCCTATTTTTCAAGTGATGTTTGCCATTGAATCTTCCGAGACGAGTTACCAGAGCAATAATGGGCTGCCGTTTATGCCATCAGAGTTTGCAAGCTCAGATGATTTGTATCGCACTGCAAAGTTTGATTTGAGTTTGCTTGTCGATGTCAGTCAAGCGGTTATTAAGGGCTCTTTTAACTATGCACTGAGTTTGTTTAATGAAGAGACGATCAAACGCATATCAGAAATCTATCAACGAGTCTTAGTGGCTGTTGTTGCAAATCAACAGCTCCTTATCGGTGACATATCATTATTGTCAGATTTTGATCGCCATACTGTTTTACATACTTGGAATGATACCGTAGCGCCCTACCCAATGGATAAAACAATCACGCAATTATTCGAAGCGCAGGTCGATAAGACTCCTGATAATATTGCCCTGGTGTTTGAAGAGGAGTCTCTTACCTATCGTCAGCTAAATAACAAAGCAAATCAATTAGCTCATGCGATTCGAGCGCATTATCAAAATAATAACTCTCAAGGTATTCAAGCTGATACACTAATTGGTTTATATCTAGATCGAAGTTTAGAGATGGTGATAAGTATTCTTGGCGCGGTTAAAGCAGGCGGCGCTTATGTGCCGATATCGCCAGAATATCCACAGCTGCGAGTGCAATATATATTGAACGATACACAAACTTCACTTGTAATTACCCAGCAGCATTATAAGCGGCAATTAAATAATTGGATCGATGAACTAGATATTACGGCCACGCTGTTATCCCTCGATGATGTAAGTGAAAATACCTCGAGCGTTAATTTAGCCGCAATTAATGGACCGAAAGACTTGGCTTATGTCATCTATACGTCCGGGACAACAGGCACTCCGAAAGGCGTTATGATTGAACATCTGGGAGTATCTAACTTAATTATTAGTCAAACATGTTGCATAAATTTTGATGAAAGTGATGCCATTCTTTGGTTAGCTGATTATATTTTCGACGCCTCTGTTGAGCAGTTATTTTTATCATTGCTCAATGGCGCCATGCTACATATTCCAACCAAGTCAGATATTAAAGATGTAGGGGTTATTAAGCAAAAAATTGTAGCGTTATCCATTACTTATTTGCATGCCACCCCTCAATACTTAAATGCATTAGGCGCACTAGAAGAGTCACATTATTTAAAAAGAGTCATGTCTGGAGGGGAGCGTATTTCTGCAAAATTAGTCGCCTGTTGGGGTAATTTATTGATAAACGCTTATGGACCGACTGAATCGACTGTTATTTCCATACAAGCACCTCAATATGGTCAAGATGGCGTGCTTAACAGCATTGGTCGCCCGATAAATAACACCCATGCTTATGTGTTAAATGAGCAAAAAAACATTGTCCCGATAAGCGCCCCAGGCGAGCTTTATATCGGTGGTGCTGGCCTTGCAAGGGGCTATCTCAATCAACCTGAGTTAACTAGTGAGCGTTTTATTGATAACCCGTTTGCCACAACTGATGATAAAGCTAAAGGCTATAACAGGCTTTATAAAACTGGCGATCTGGTACGCTTGCTACCAGATGGCAACTTAGAATATTTAGGGCGTAATGATTGTCAGGTTAAAATACGCGGTTATCGTATTGAACTAGGTGAGATTGAAAGTGCATTAATAGCATTAAAAGATGTTAAACAAGCCGTAGTTGTTGACCTTGAAAATGAAGGTCATAAGTATCTAGCTGCTTATTTAATAAAAGCTTCCAGCATGGGAATTGATCTTGATATTGAAATTGATATTGAGGCATGTTGCGATAGCTTAGCGCTTAAACTGCCAGACTATATGCTGCCTGCTACTTTCACCGTGCTCGATAGCATTCCATTAACCATTAATGGGAAACTTGACAGACGCGCGCTGCCAACACCAGAATTTGTAAGTACTGATAAATATGTAGCCCCGCGAAATGAGCTTGAAGAGCAGCTTTGTAATATTTGGCAAGAAGTATTGAGCGTTAAAAAAGTTGGTATTGATGATAACTTTTTCCGCATTGGTGGCGATTCTATAGTAAGTATTGGGCTGGTCTCTAAAATGCGTAGAGAAGGCTTTAGCTTACAAGTGAAAGATATTTTTGATGCGTCAACTGTTGCCAAGTTGAGCCGTTTATTAAACGCACCGGCGACTCGCATAAAGATTAAAACTGAGCTGGGCGTGTTAACCGGCACTTTTGATTTATTACCAATACAAGACTCATTTTTTGAGCAAAAACTAGCAAATCCTCACCACTTTAATCAGTCTTTTATAATTAAAATTCCAGGGATAATAAAATACGCTGAAATTGAACAAGCATTGCAGGCATTAACAGCGCAGCACGATATGTTGCGCTGCGTATTTTTAGAAAAAGGATCTTCAAAAACAAAGAGTTACCAACAACAATATCGCGATAATATAGATGGCATGTGTGAGCCTTTATACGCATTAAATATAGCGGATTTAAATTCTGAGGAGCTTTGTAAAAAGCTTACGCAATTACAAAGTAACTTTAATTATATTAACGGCCCAACATGGCAGGCAGCGCACTTAACTGGTCATACCGATGGTAGAGCTCGTTTATTTTTTGCCTTCCATCATTTAATTATCGATGTCGTATCATGGCGAATAATTGCTCAAGATATTAAGCAACTATTAACAAAGTCATTACTAACAAAACAAGCACTAACAAAACAAGCACTAACAAAACAAGCACTAACAAAACAAGCACTATCAAAACAAGCATTAATAAAACAAGTACTTGCGCCTAAAGGCAGTAGTTATCGTCAATGGATAAGAGCCGTGCAGCATTATGCGTTAAATCATCAAGATGAGCGTGCATATTGGCAAGCGGCCTGTGCAGATCAGGCGGGCTTACCAGCTTTAGGCACGGTTGCATATCATAAAGTGAGCTTATCAGTGCACCAAACAGATGTTTTATTACATCAAGCAAACCTTGGTTTTCATACGCAAATTAATGATTTATTACTGAGCGCCCTGGCAATTAGCCTCTTTGAAGTGCTTGGCAGTGATGTCAATCATGTGACACTTGAAGGCCACGGCCGGGAAGTTATCGATGAAACACTTGATGTGAGCAATACTGTTGGTTGGTTTACCAGCATGTATCCGGTTAGGCTTAAGGCCCAGCAAACAATATCTGCGACCATCATTCACACCAAGGAGATGTTAAGCGCGATTCCCAACAAAGGGATTGGTTATGGCGCGCTGCATAAGCAACAAGCATTTGCTATGAGCCTGCCTAAAATAAGTTTTAATTATTTAGGTCAATTAGGCGCGCGAAGCCACGATGAGGAAAGCTCGACTTGGCAGATTAGTCAAGAAGATGCAGGTCAGATGATAGCAAGTGACAACACCGAACACTTATTAGTTAATATTAATGGCGCGGTTCAAGCTGGTATATTAACGTTTAATATTGCCTCACGGTTATCAAGTCTGTTAACAGATGCATTTGAGGAGCACTTTCATAGCGCTTTAGTTGAGGTTATTGAGCAAGCAGCTCTTAAAGCAAAAAGTGGCGGAGTTAACACGCCCAGTGATTACGCTGTTAAAGGGCTATCCATTGACCATTTAGACTTTCTTGAGCGCCGCCTCACTACCAATAAAATTGTAGATATTTTCCATGCAAATAGTTTGCAGCAAGGCTTTATCTCACACGCGCTGCATTACCCAGAAGATGATGCTTATCGTGTGCAATTATTATTAGACTATAATGAAGCGCTTGATCTAAATTGTTACCAGCAGGCGTGGAGCTTAGCCGCACAGCGCTATCCTGCGCTGCGAGCTTGTTTTGATTGGCGTGATGGTCTTATGCAGATCATAACGGCAGATTCGAGTATTAACCTTGATAATTTTACCATCAAGGATATCAGTCATCTACCACAAGCTGCTCGCGCGCAAGAGATCATTAAAATTCAACAGCTCGATAGGAAAGTCCAGTTTGATCTATCGACGCCTGGCTTAATGCGCTTTACCCTTATAAAACAACATGCAAACTTGGTGACTGTAATGCAAACAACTCATCATAGTATCAGTGATGGTTGGAGCGGCCACATTTTATTACAGGAAGTACATGAGTACTACAATCAGCTTGTGGTCGGCATGCAGCCGCAAATAAAGGTCGAGCGCGCATTTGTTAATGCTCAGCACTACTATATTAAAGCAAAAAGCGCTGCTTTAGATCATTGGAAAAAAGCTAAAGAGCGGTTTCAGGCCGCCAATGATCTTAATTTTTTATTCACCACGCCAGTTGATTTAGCAGAGCTAAAAACAATTGCAGAGCCATGCGCGAGTGAGCTTATTATTAAGGGTGATTTATACAAGCAGTTAAAGCAAATGTGTCGAAATCAAGCAATAACCTTAAATGTTGCCGTGCAATTTGCCTGGCATAAATTATTACATATTTATAGCGGTGATGAGCAAACGATTGTCGGCACAACCGTTGCAGGTCGCGACCTTCCCGTTGACGGTATTGAAAGTAGTGTCGGATTATATATTAATACTCTGCCACTTACGGTTGATTGGGATAATAGCATCAGTGTCTCGGCAATCTTAAATAATATCCAAAAAAGTATCGCAGAGCTTAACAGTTACAGTAATGTCTGTTTGGCCGATTTACAATCAAATGGTCAGAGATTGTTTCATAGTCTGTTTGTTTTTGAAAATTATCCGAGGCCTATTAATACAAACACATCAGGGATAGAAAATCATTTAACGTTTCGAGCAGCTATTGAGAAAACTGATTATCCTCTTTCAGTGACGGCCTATGAGAAAAATGAAAGCTTGGTTGTCAAGCTACATTATAGCGAAGAATGGCTTCGTCAAAATCAAGCCAGGAGGTTATTAAATCAAATACAATTAATATTAGCCTCTATTGCTAAAAATACGGATCACTCGCATCAACAAATCTCTTTAATGGATGATTTAGAGCGCCACACGCTTGTACATACTTGGAATGATACCGATGCGCCTTACCCAATGGATAAAACCATCGCGCAATTATTCGAGGAGCAGGTCGATAAAACCCCTGATAATGTCGCCTTGGTGTTTGAAGGGGAAGAGTTGACCTATATGCAGATAAATAAAAAAGCTAATCAATTAGCTCATGCTATTCGAGCGTATTATCACAATAAAAACTCTCAAGGTATTAAGCCCGATACACTGATTGGCTTATATCTTGATCGAAGTTTAGATATGGTAATAAGTATTCTTGGCGTGCTTAAAGCAGGCGGCGCTTATGTGCCGATATCACCAGAATATCCACAGCTGCGAGTGCGCTTTATGCTTGAGGATACACAAACGTCTCTTATTATTACTCAGGCACATTATAAGAAGCAATTAAACAAGTGGACTGCAAAACTCGATATTACGCCTACATTGTTAGCCCTTGATGATGTAAGTGATGATAACCCAATAGTTAATTTAGAACCCATTAGTACATCAAAAGATTTAGCCTATGTGATTTATACATCTGGGACAACAGGCACGCCGAAAGGGGTGTTGCAATTACATACAAATGTGGTGAGTTTATTCGAATCGACTGATAAATATTTTCAATTTACGCATAAGGATACATGGGTACTATTTCATGAATACACTTTTGATTTTAGTGTCTGGGAATTATGGGGCGCTTTACTCTATGGTGGACAGTTAATTGTACCTACAAAAAGTTTAACACAAGATACTTGTAAATTTGTACAGCTTTGCGTTAATTCACAGGTTACTATTTTAAACCAAACACCTGCCGCTTTTTACCTATTTATCGAGGAATCATTAAGAGCTGCTGCAAAGTTTCCTTGCCTGCGTAATGTGATTTTTGGAGGAGATAAACTTAATTTATCACGGCTTAAACCTTGGTGGAATTGTTATGCGCAAGATGCGCCACTCCTTGTAAATATGTATGGAATTACTGAGACGACAGTACATGTTACTTATAAATCATTAAGCCCCAAAAATAATTTAAAAGCAGCAAATATAGGGAAACCCTTAAATGATTTAAAAGCATTTGTGCTAAATACACAAAAAAATCTTGTGCCGATAGGTGCCCCTGGTGAGCTTTATATCGGTGGTGCTGGCCTTGCAAGGGGCTATCTCAATCAGGCTGAGTTAACTCACCAGCGTTTTATTGATAACCCGTTTGCCACAACTGATGATAAAGCTAAAGGTTATAACAGGCTTTATAAAACTGGCGATCTGGTTCGCTGGGCCCAAAATGGTAACTTAGAATATTTAGGGCGTAATGATTGTCAGGTTAAAATACGCGGTTATCGTATTGAACTCGGTGAAATTGAAAGTGCATTAAGCGCATTAAAAGATGTTAAACAAGCCGTAGTTGTTGACCGTGAAAATGATGGCAATAAATACTTAGCTGCTTATTTAATAAAAGCTTCCGGCATGGGAATTGATATTGAAATTGGTATTGAGGCATGCCGCGATAGCTTAGCGCTTAAACTGCCAGATTATATGCTGCCTGCTACCTTCACCGTGCTCGATAGCATTCCACTAACCACCAACGGTAAACTTGACAGAGGCGCGCTGCCAGCACCAGAGTTTATAAATGCTGATAATTATGTTGCCCCGCGAAATGAGCTTGAAGAGCAACTTTGTAATATTTGGCAAGAAGTATTGAGCGTTAAAAGAGTAGGTATTGATGATAACTTTTTTCGCATTGGTGGCGATTCGATAGTAAGTATTGGGCTGGTCTCTAAAATGCGCAGAGAAGGCTTTAGCTTACAAGTGAAAGATATTTTTGATGCGCCAACCGTGGCTCAGTTGAGCCGTTTATTAAACGCGCCGGCAACTTGCCTAAAAATTAAAACTGAGCAGGGCGTGTTAACCGGCGCTTTTGATTTATTACCAATACAAGCTGCATTTTTTGCGCAAAAACTAGCAATGCCTCACCACTTTAATCAGTCTTTTATGATTAACATTCCAGGGGAAATCAAATACGCTGAAATTGAAAAAGCATTGCAGTCATTAACTGCACAGCACGATATGCTACGCTGCGTATTTTTAAAAAAAGAATCTTTAAAAACAACTAGTTACCAACAACAATACCGCGATAATATAGATGGCATGTGTGAGCCTTTATGCGCATTAAATATAGCTTATTTAAATTCTGAGGAGCTAGATGAAAAGCTTACACAATTACAAAGTAACTTTAATTATATTAAAGGCCCAACATGGCAGGCAGTACACTTAACAGGTTATCCCGATGGCAGCGCTCGTTTATTTTTTGCCTTCCATCATTTAATTATCGATGTCGTATCATGGCGAATAATTGCTCAAGATATTAAGCAATTATTAACAAAGCAACTATTAACAAAGCCATTACTATCAAAACAAGCATTAACCAAACAAGCACTTCCCCCTAAAGGCAGTAGTTATCGTCAATGGGTAAGAGCCGTGCAGCATTATGCGTTAAATCATCAAGATGAGCGTGCATATTGGCAAGGCGTCTGTACAGATCAGGCGGGCTTACCCGCTTTAGGCGCGGTGGCATATCATAAAGTGAGCTTATCAGTGCACCAAACAGATGTTTTATTACATCAAGCAAACCTTGGTTTTCATACGCAAATTAATGATTTATTACTAAGCGCCCTGGCAATTAGCCTTTTTGAAGTGCTTGGCAGTGATGTTAATCATGTGACACTTGAAGGCCATGGCCGAGGAGTTATCGATGCAACACTTGATGTGAGTAATACTGTTGGTTGGTTTACCAGCGCGTATCCGGTCAGGCTTGAAGTCCAGCAAACAATATCTGAGACCATCATTCAAACTAAGGAGATGTTAAGAGTTATTGCAAACAAAGGGATTGGTTATGGAGCTCTGCATCAACAACAAGCATTTACTATGAGCATGCCTAAAATAAGATTTAATTATTTAGGTCAATTAGGCGCGCAAAGTGACAATGAGGAAAGCTCGACTTGGCAGATTAGTCAAGAAGATGCAGGTCAGATGATAGCAAGTGACAATACCGATCACTTATTAGTTAATATTAATGGAGCAGTCCAAAATGGTATATTAGAGTTTAATATTGCCTCACGGTTATCAAGTGTATTAACAAAGGAATTTGAGGAGCACTTTCACAGCGCTTTAGTTGAAGTTATTGAGCAAGCAGCGATCAAGGAAAAAAGTGGTGGTATTAACACGTTAAGCGACTTAAAAGAAATATATTTGACCGTGAATGAAACAGCAAATGATGTTCCTATTTTTTTTCTACCTCCAGGCGAAGGAGGCGCTGAAAGTTATTTAAATAATATAATCCCCAGATTAAAAGACAAAAAAATAATTCTATTTAATAACTTATATCACGAAAGCTGTTTAAAAAATGAGAATGCTCAAAATTATTATACTTATCAAACACTCGCCACTCAATACATTAAATATATTAAGAAGATACAGCCTGTTGGGCCTTATGAATTATTTGGTTGGAGTTTTGGTGGTGTGTTAGCTTTTGAAATAGCACGACAACTGGAAAATAATGGCGATACGATTGCAAAAATCATTTTAGTTGATCCGAACTTTCAGAATAAGGAAGCCATGAAAGATTTAGAGCAATATTGGCCGCTATTGAAAGAAAAACACACACAATATATGCTTCATTACCAGTCTCAATGTAACCATGGTAAATATATAACAAGCGCACCGATATTTTTATTTAAATTTTTAAAAAAGGATAAAATAAAGTTAGAAGATGTTGCTAAAAATACAGATGAAAAATTATTAAGTAAATTTAATGAGGCCCTTGCTTGTTATTACAATAAAATAATCGATAACCATATTAATGATTATGTGGATTGTAGCGCAATAAAAATAATACAATTAACAAGTACACATTATACATGGGTCGATAATAGTAAAGATGTAGATTTGGTGACAAAAGTTATCATTCCAACAAAAAAAAGTTTTAATAAAAATGATGTAAATAAAAAATGATTGCTTTTTTTTATTTGCTAAGTATTATCAACGTCCTTCTAACCTGATACGGTCTTATTAGCAAATAAAAGACTGCGGTTGTTAAACAAAGAAAAACGTTAAGAAAAGGGATAAATGCTTACCTACCCTGGCAAATGATGGGTATAAAAATAGGCAGCAAGTCCTTTTTAAGAGAATTTGACACAATACTATTTTATTAAGCGCCCCTAAAAAAACTTATCTCGCATTATCACTTTGCCAATGATCAAAGTTTATCGTCCAAGCTATTTCTTTTGACTAAAAAGTCAATGACTCATATTGCATTGGATAAATTTAATAAATATCAAATAAAACAGGTCGAGAATGTCAAAAAAATCATTAACAAAAGAGCAAAATAATACTTTAAAGCAAGCAACTATTTCAAGAGAAGATCGTCATACACTTTTGCGCAGTTGGAATGATACTGATGCGTCTTACCCAATGGATAAAACCCTAGCGCAATTATTTGAAGAGCAGGTCGATAAAACACCGAATAATATTGCCTTGGTGTTTGAAGGGGAAGAATTAACCTATATACAATTAAATAAAAAAGCTAATCAATTAGCTCATGCTATTCGAGCGCATTATCAAGAAAATTCTCCTCAAGGTATTAAGGCCGATACACTGATTGGCTTATATCTAGATCGAAGTTTAGAGATGGTAATAAGTATTCTGGGCGTGCTTAAAGCAGGCGGCGCTTATGTGCCTATATCACCAGAATATCCACAGCTGCGAGTGCGATTTATATTGGACGATACACAAACGGCTCTTATTCTTACCCAGCCACATTATAAGTCGCAATTAAATAAATGGATCGGTGAACTCGATATTACGGCTACTCTGTTAGCCTTCGATGATGTAAGTGAAAATACATCGAGTGTTAATTTATCAGCAATTAATGGGCCGAAAGACTTGGCTTATATCATCTATACGTCCGGGACAACAGGCACTCCGAAAGGCGTTATGATTGAACAATGTTCAGTATCTAACCTGATTTTTAGTCAAACATCTTGCATGAATTTTGATGAAAGTGATGCCATTCTTTGGCTCGCTGATTATATTTTCGATGCATCTGTTGAGCAGTTATTTTTATCATTGCTCAATGGCGGAGTGCTACATATTCCGACACGAATGGATATTCTGGATGTCGGCATTATTAGACAAAAAATTGTAGAGTTACGTATTACCCATTTGCATTATACCTCTAAATACTTAAACGCATTAGGGAGACTAGAAGAGCCTCATTATTTAAAAAAAGTTATTTCTGGCGGTGAAGCTATTTCTGCAGAGTTAGTCGTCTGTTGGGGGAGGTTATTAATGAATTCTTATGGTCCTACAGAATCTACCGTTACTGTAATACAAGCAATTGACTATGGACAAAATAGTACAATAAACTGTATCGGTCGTCCGATAAATAACACCAAAGTTTATGTGTTAAATGAGCAAGCTATGCTTGTGCCGATAGGCACCCTTGGCGAGCTTTATATCGGAGGTGTAGGCCTTGCGCGAGGTTATCTCAATCAAGCTGATTTAACTCACCAGAGTTTTATTGACAACCCGTTTGCCACAACTGATGACAAAGCTAAAGGTTATGACAGGCTTTATAAAACTGGCGATCTGGTTCGTTGGGACCAAAATGGTAACTTAGAATATTTAGGGCGTAATGATTGTCAGGTTAAAATACGCGGTTATCGTATTGAACTAGGTGAGATTGAAAGTGCATTAAGCGCATTAAAAGATGTTAAACATGCAGTAGTTGTTGACCTTGAAAAGGATGGTCATAAATACTTAGCTGCTTATTTAATAAAAGCTTCCAGCATGGCAAATGATATTGATATTGAAATTGATATTGAGGCATGTCGAAATAGCCTAGCTCTCAAACTGCCAGATTATATGCTGCCTGCTACCTTCACTGTGCTCGATAGCATTCCACTAACCATTAATGGGAAACTGGACAGAAACTCTCTGCCAACACCAGAGTTTGTTAATGCTGATAATTATGTTGCCGCGCGAAATGAGCTTGAAGAGCAGCTTTGTAATATTTGGCAAGAAGTATTGAGCGTTAAAAGAGTGGGTATTGATGATAACTTTTTTCGCATAGGTGGCGATTCTATAGTAAGTATTGGGCTGGTCTCTAAAATGCGTAGAGAAGGCTTTAGCTTACAAGTGAAAGCTATTTTCGATGCGCCAACCGTTGCCCAGTTGAGTCGTTTGTTAAATGAGTCTAACACACGCATAAAAATTAAAACTGAGCATGGCGTGTTAACAGGCTCTTTTGATTTATTACCAATACAATCCTGGTTTTTTGCGCAAAAACTAGCAAATCATCACCACTTTAACCAGGCTTTTATAATTAAAATTCCAGGGGAAATCAAATACGCTGAAATTGAACAAGCATTGCAGGCATTAACTGCGCAGCACGATATGCTGCGCTGCGTATTTTTAGAAAAAGGATCTTCAAAAACAACTAGTTACCAGCAACAATATCGCGATAATATAGATGGCATGTGTGAGCCTTTATACGCATTAAATATAGCGGATTTAAATTCTGAGGAGCTTTGTAAAAAGCTTACGCAATTACAAAGTAACTTTAATTATATTAACGGCCCAACATGGCAGGCAGCGCACTTAACTGGTCATATCGATGGTAGAGCACGTTTATTTTTTGCCTTCCATCATTTAATTATCGATGTCGTGTCATGGCGAATAATTGCCCAAGATATTAAGCAACTATTAACAAAGCAACTATTAACAAAGCAAGTACTAACAAAACAACTACTAACAAAACAAGCACTTGCGCCTAAAGGCAGTAGTTATCGTCAATGGATAAGCGCAGTGCAGCATTATGCGTTAAATCATCAAGATGAGCGAGCATATTGGCAAGGCGTCTGTGCAGATCAGGCGGGCTTACCAGCTTTAGGCGCTGTTGCATATCATACAGTTAGCCTATCAGTAGAGCAAACAGATGTTTTATTACATCAAGCAAACCTTGGTTTTCATACGCAAATTAATGATTTATTACTGAGCGCCCTGGCAATTAGCCTTTTTGAAGTGCTTGGCAGTGATGTTAATCATGTGACACTTGAAGGCCATGGCCGAGAAGTCATCGATGAAACACTGGATGTGAGCCATACCGTTGGTTGGTTTACCAGCATGTACCCGGTTAGGCTTAAGGCACATAAAACAATATCTGCGACCATCATTCACACCAAGGAGATGTTAAGAGTTATTCCTAATAAAGGGATTGGTTATGGCGCGCTGCATCAACAACAAGCATTTGCTATGACCCTCCCTAAAATAAGCTTTAATTATTTAGGTCAATTAGGCGCGCAAAGTGACAATGAAGAAAGCTCAACTTGGCAGATCAGCAAAGAAGATGCAGGTGAGATGATAGCAAGTGAAAACGATGATCGCTTATTAGTTAATATTAATGGCGCGGTTCAAGGTGGTATATTAGAGTTTAATCTTGGCTCACGGTTATCAAGTATATTAACAGATGCATTTGAGGAGCACTTTCACAGCGCTTTAATTGAGGTTATTGAGCAAGCAGCTCTTAAAGCAAAAAGTGGCGGAGTTAACACGCCCAGTGATTACGCTGTTAAAGGGCTATCCATTGACCATTTAGACTTTCTTGAGCGCCGCCTCACTACCAATAAAATTGTAGAGATTTTCCCTGCAAATAGCTTGCAGCAAGGCTTTATCTCACACGCGCTGCATTACCCAGAAGATGATGCTTATCGTGTGCAATTATTATTAGACTATAATGAAGCGCTTGATATAGATTGTTACCAGCAAGCGTGGCGCTTAGCCTCACAGAGCTACCCTGCGCTGCGAGCTTGTTTTGATTGGCGTGATGGTCTTGTGCAGATCATAACGGCAGATTCGAGTATTAATCTTGATAATTTCACCCTCAAGGATATCAGTCATCTACCACAAGCTGCTCGCGCGCAAGAGATCATTAAAATTCAAAAGCTCGATAGGAAAGTCCAGTTTGATCTATCGACACCTGGCTTAATGCGCTTTACCTTGATAAAACAACATGCAAACTTGGTGAGTGTAATGCAAACAACTCATCATAGTATCAGTGATGGTTGGAGCGGCCCCATTTTATTACAGCAAGTACATGAGTACTACAATCAGCTTGTGCTAGGCATGCAGGTGCAAATAAAGGTTGATCGCGCGTTTGTTGATGTGCAGCAGTATTATAGCAAAGCAAAAAGCGCTGCTTTAGATCATTGGGAAAAAGCTAAAGAGCGGTTTCAGGCCGCCAATGATCTTAATTTTTTATTCACCACGCCAGTTGATTTAGCAGAGCTAAAAACAATTGTGGAGCCATGCTCTAGTGAGCTTATTATTAAGGGTGATTTATATAAGCAATTAAAACAAATGTGTCAAAATCAGGCAATAACCTTGAATGTTGCCGTGCAATTTGCTTGGCATAAATTATTACATATTTACAGCGGTGATGAGCAAACGATTGTCGGCACAACCGTCTCAGGTCGCGACCTTCCCGTTGACGGCATTGAATATAGTGTCGGATTATATATTAATACTCTGCCACTTACGGTTGATTGGGATAATAGCATCAGCGTCTCGGCAATCTTAAATAATATCCAAAAAAGTATCGCAGGGATTAACAGTTACAGTCATGTCTGTTTGGCCGATTTACAAACAAATGGGCAGCGATTGTTTCATAGCCTGTTTGTTTTTGAAAATTATCCGAGCCCTATGGATACAAATACATCAGGGATAGAAAATCATTTAACGTTTCGAGCAGCTATTGAGAAAACTGATTATCCTCTTTCAGTGACGGCCTATGAGCAAAATGAAAGCTTGGTTGTCAAGCTACATTATAGCGAAGAATGGCTTCGTCAAAATCAAGCCAGGCGGTTATTAAATCAAATAAAATTGATACTAGCCTCTATTGCTAAAAATACTGATCAATCACATCAACAAATCTCTTTAATGGATGATTTAGAGCGCCACACGTTGTTACATACTTGGAATGATACTGTAGCCCCCTATCCAATGGATAAAACCCTAGCGCAATTATTCGAGGAGCAGGTCGATAAAACACCAAATAATGTCGCCATAGTGTTTGAAGGTGAAGAATTAACCTATAGTCAATTAAATCAGCTAGCTAATCAATTAGCTCATGCTATTCGAGCGCATTATCAAAATAATAACTCTCAAGGTATTAAGCCAGATACGCTGATTGGCTTATATCTGGATCGAAGTTTAGATATGGTAATAAGTATTCTTGGCGCGCTTAAAGCAGGCGGCGCTTATGTGCCAATATCGCCAGAATATCCACAGCTGCGAGTGCAGTTTATGCTTGAGGATACACAAACTTCACTTGTAATTACTCAGCCACATTACAAGCAGCAACTAAATAATTGGATCGGTGAACTCGATATTACGCCTACGCTGTTCGCCATGGATGATGTAAGTGATGATAACCCAATAGTTAATTTAGAACCAATTAGTACATCAAAAGACTTGGCATATGTCATCTATACGTCTGGGACAACAGGCAAGCCAAAAGGCGTTATGGTTCAACATTCAGGAGTTGTTAACAGAATAGTTTGGATGCAGCAAAAATATCCATTATCTAGCTCAAGCCGTGTTCTTCAAAAAACGCCCTATATCTTTGATGTGTCGGTATGGGAATTATTATGGGGTAATTTAACAGGCGCCACCATTATTATAGCGGCACCAGAGATTCATAAAGATCCAGATAAGTTAAATGAATTGATCATAAAGTCTGGCGTAACGACTCTACATTTTGTGCCATCAATGTTTGCATCTTTTTGTGATTATTTGCAGCAGTTGCAGCTTTCGTTTCCTAAAAATGTACAACAGGTATTTTGCAGTGGTGAAACGTTAACCGTTAGTCATGTCGATAGGTTTATAAAAACAAATCATGACAGCACTTTATTAACTAACCTTTATGGGCCAACTGAAGTTTCTATTGACGTTACTTATTTTAATATTATTGAGTCAGCAAATAAATTTATCCCAATTGGTCGCCCGATAAATAACACCCAAATTTATGTGTTAAATAAGCAAGGTATGCTTGTGCCGATAGGCGCCCCTGGTGAGCTTTATATCGGTGGTGCTGGCCTTGCAAGGGGCTATCTCAATCAGGCTGAGTTAACTCACCAGCGTTTTATTGATAACCCGTTTGCCACAACTGATGATAAAGCTAAAGGTTATGACAGGCTTTATAAAACTGGCGATCTGGTTCGCTTGCTACCAGATGGTAACTTAGAATATTTAGGGCGTAATGATTGTCAGGTTAAAATACGCGGTTATCGTATTGAACTCGGTGAGATTGAAAGTGCATTAAGCGCATTAAAAGACGTTAAACAAGCAGTGGTTGTTGACTTTGAAAATAATGGTCATAAATACTTAGCTGCCTATTTAATAAAAGCTTCTGGCATGGGAATTGATCTTGATATTGATATTGATATTGATATTGAGGCATGTCGAGATAGCCTAGCGCTTAAACTGCCAGACTATATGCTGCCTACTACCTTTACCGTGCTCGATAGCATTCCATTAACCATTAACGGGAAACTGGACAGAAAATCTCTGCCAATACCAGAGTTTGTAAATGCTGATAAATATATAGCCCCACGAAATAAACTTGAAGAGCAGCTTTGTGATATTTGGCAAGAAGTATTGAGCGTTAAAAAAGTTGGTATTGCTGATAACTTTTTTGGTATCGGTGGTAACTCTATCACAGCGATTCGACTTAGTGCTGCTTGCCGCCAGCAATTCAAGATAGATATTCCTCTTGCCTTGTTATTTGCAAAGAAAACAATTAAGTCATTGTCAGGCTGTTTAGATAAACTGCAGATGCTGGTTATTGCTCATGTAGAGCGAGATCAATATCCATTATCTTTTGCTCAAGAGCGGTTGTTATTTATCGAAAATTTTGAACAAGGCTCCAATGCATATCATATCCCTTATTTTGTGCAATTAGACGATGATGTCAATCTAAGCGCATTAACAGCTGCTTTTAATGTTGTTGTTCACCGTCATCCTGTACTTAACAGTGTTTATCGGAGTGATGAGCAAAATAAATCTTACCAGGTACAGCTCGGTGCTGATATATCAATGCATATGCATGCATTAAATGACAGCCATGAATTATTAGCAGAGCTTAAAAAAGAGATATCACGCCCTTTTGATTTAACTACTGAGCCAAGTATTCGCCTGCATTGTTATGAGAAAAATGCACGCCAATATTTACTGATGTTATTCCATCATATCGCTTTTGATGGCTGGTCTACTAACATATTTATGGACGAATTAGCGCAAGCGTATCATGCCTTGTGCCAAGGAACGGCGGCAATTCTCCCTCATCTGGATATCAGTTATGGTGATTATGCGCTCTGGCAACGTTCTTATCTGCAAGGAGAAAATTTAACCAAGTTATTAGATTTTTGGCAGCAGCAATTATCAGGGTATGAGCAGCTGCAATTACAGGCCGATTATCCTCGTCCTAAACAAATTAATTATCAGGGCAGAAATATAGATTTTCAATTAGATGCCAGTTTATCGGAGCAATTACGATCGCTTGCCAAAGCAAACGAGACAACACTCTATACCGTGCTGCTGAGCAGTTTTTATATCAGCCTATCAGCAATGAGCGGTCAAACCGATGTATTACTTGGCACTCCATCTGATAATCGAGATCATGCGAAAACGCAATCATTAATCGGCTTTTTTGTAAATACCTTGGTGCTGCGAGCTGATGTTCAAGCAGCAATGACAATTGAGGACTTTATTACCCAAGTGCATGGCATTGTCAGACAAGCCAAGGCTCATCAAGAGCTTCCCTTTGAGCGCTTAGTGGATGTGTTAAATGTTGAGCGAGACGCCTCACGTCACCCTATTTTTCAAGTGATGTTTGCCATTGAATCTTTAGATACGAGTTACCAGAGCAATAATGGCCTGCCGTTTATGTCATCAGAGTTTGCAAGCTCAGATGATTTGTATCGCCCTGCAAAGTTTGATTTGAGTTTGCTTGTAGATGTCAGTCAAGCGGTTATTAAGGGCTCTTTTAACTATGCACTGAGTTTGTTTAATGAAGAGACGATCAAACGCATATCAGAAATCTATCAACGAGTCTTAGTGGCTGTTGTTGCAAATCAACAGCTCCCAATCGGTGACATATCTTTATTGTCAAAAATCGATAGGCATACTCTTTTACATACGTGGAATGATACGACTGCATCCTACCCAATGGATAAAACCATAACGCAATTATTCGAAGCGCAGGTCGATAAAACACCGAATAATATTGCCCTGGTGTTTGCAGAGGAGTCTCTTACCTATCGTCAGCTAAATAATAAATCTAATCAGTTGGCTCATGCTATTCGAGCGTATTATCAAAATAAAAACTCTCAAGGTATTAAGCCCGATACACTGATTGGCTTATATCTTGATCGAAGTTTAGAGATGGTAATAAGTATTCTTGGCGCGGTTAAAGCAGGCGGCGCTTATGTGCCAATATCGCCAGAATATCCACAGCTGCGAGCGCAATATATATTGGGCGATACACAAGCTTCACTGATTATTACTCAGGCACATTATAAGAAGCAATTAAATAACTGGACTGCAAAACTCGATATTACGGCTACGCTGTTAGCCATCGATGATGTAAGTGATGATAACCCAACGGCTAATTTAGCAGCAATTAATGGACCGAAAGACTTAGCTTATGTTATTTATACGTCGGGGACAACAGGCACTCCGAAAGGCGTTATGATTGAACAATGTTCAGTATCTAACCTGATTTTTAGTCAAACATGTTGCATGAATTTTGATGAAAGTGATGCCATTCTTTGGCTAGCTGATTATATTTTCGACGCCTCTGTTGAGCAGTTATTTTTATCATTGCTCAATGGCGCCGTGCTACATATTCCGACACGAATGGATATTCTAGATGTCGGCATTATTAGACAAAAAATTGTAGAGTTAGGTATTACCCATTTGAATTATACCTCTAAATACTTAAACTCATTAGGGGCACTAGAAGAGTCACATTATTTAAAAAGAGTCATGTCCGCAGGAGAGTGTATTTCTGAGAAATTAGCCGCCTGTTGGGGTAATCTATTGATAAATGCTTATGGACCGACAGAATCGACCGTTATTTCCATACAAGCGCCTAAATATGGTCAAGATTGCGTGATCAACAATATTGGTCGGCCGATAAATAACACCCAAGTTTATGTGTTAAATCAGCAAAAAAACATTGTCCCAATAGGCGCCCCTGGTGAGCTTTATATCGGTGGTGCTGGCCTTGCAAGGGGTTATCTCAATCAACCTTATTTAACTCGTGAACGTTTTATTGACAACCCGTTTGCCACAACTGATGATAAAGCTAAAGGTTATAACAGGCTTTATAAAACTGGCGATCTGGTTCGTTGGGATCAAAACGGTAACTTAGAATATTTAGGGCGCAATGATTGTCAGGTTAAAATACGCGGTTATCGTATTGAACTGGGTGAAATTGAAAGTGCATTAAGCGCATTAAAAGACGTTAAACAAGCCGTAGTTGTTGACCTTGAAAATAAGGGTAATAAATACTTAGCTGCTTATTTAATAAAAGCTTCCAGCATGGCAAATGATATTGATATTGATATTGATATTGATATTGAGGCATGTCGAAATAGCCTAGCGCTCAAACTGCCAGACTATATGCTGCCTGTTACCTTCACCGTGCTCGATAGCATTCCACTAACCATCAACGGTAAGCTTGACAGACGCGCGCTGCCAACACCAGAATTTGAAAATGCTGATAAATATATAGCCCCGCGAAATGAGCTTGAAGAGCAACTTTGTCATATTTGGCAAGAAGTGTTGAGCGTTACAAAAGTTGGTATTGCTGATAACTTTTTTGGTATTGGTGGGAACTCTATCACAGCGATTCGACTGACCGCTGCTTGCCGCCAGCAATTCAAGATAGATATTCCGCTTGCCTTGTTATTTGAGAAGAAAACAATTGAGGCATTGTCAGGCTGTTTAGATAAACTGCAGATGCTGGTTATTGCTCATGTAGAGCTAGCTCAATATCCATTATCTTTTGCTCAAGAGCGGTTGTTATTTATCGAAAATTTTGAACAAGGCTCAAATGCATATCATATACCTTATTTTGTGCAATTAGCAGATGATGTCAATCTAAGCTCATTAACAGCGGCTTTTAATGTTGTTATTCACCGTCATCCAGTGCTTAACAGTGTTTATCGTCGTGATGAGCAAAATAAAGCTTACCAGGTACAGCTAGGTGCTGATATATCAATGCATATGCATGCATTAAATGACAGCCATGAATTATTAGCAGAGCTTAAAAAAGAGATATCACGCCCTTTTGATTTAACTACTGAGGCAAGTATTCGTCTGCATTGTTATGAGAAAAATGCGCGCCATTATTTACTGATGTTATTCCACCATATCGGCTTTGATGGCTGGTCTACTAACATATTGATGGACGAATTAGCGCAAGCGTATCGCGGCTTGTGTCAAGGAGTGGCGGCAATTCTTCCTAATCTGGATATCAGTTATGGTGATTATGCGCTCTGGCAACGTAGTTATCTGCAAGGAGAAAATTTAACCAAGTTATTAGATTTTTGGCAGCAGCAATTATCAGGGTATGAGCAGCTGCAATTACCGGCCGATTATCCTCGTCCTAAACAAATTAATTATCAGGGCAGAAATATAGATTTTCAATTAGATGCCAGTTTATCGGAGCAATTACGATCGCTTGCCAAAGCAAACGAGACAACACTCTATACCGTGCTGCTGAGCAGTTTTTATATCAGCCTATCAGCAATGAGCGGTCAAACCGATGTATTACTTGGCACTCCATCTGATAATCGAGATCATGCGCAAACGCAATCATTAATCGGCTTTTTTGTAAATACCTTGGTGCTTCGAGCCGATGTTCAAGCAACAATGACAATTGAGGAATTTATTAGCCAAGTGCATGGCATTGTAAGACAAGCCAAGGCTCATCAAGAGCTTCCCTTTGAGCGCTTAGTGGATGTGTTAAATGTTGAGCGCGACGCCTCTCGTCACCCTATTTTTCAAGTGATGTTTGCCATTGAATCTTTAGATACGAGTTACCATAGCAATAATGACCTGCCGTTTATGGCATCAGAGTTTGCAAGCTCAGATGATTTGTATCGCCCTGCAAAGTTTGATTTGAGTTTGCTTGTAGATGTCAGTCAACCAGTTATTAAGGGCTCTTTTAACTATGCACTGAGTTTGTTTAATGAGGGGACGATCAAGCGCATATCAGAGCTATATCAACGAGTCTTAGTGGCTGTTGTTGCAAATCAGCAGCTCCCAATCTGTGACATATCATTATTGTCAAAAATCGATAGGCATACTCTTTTACATACGTGGAATGATACGACTGCATCCTACCCAGTGGATAAAACCCTAGTGCAATTATTCGAGGAGCAGGTCGATAAAAACCCTGATAATATTGCCTTAGTGTTTGAAGGTGAAGAATTAACCTATAGTCAGCTAAATAATAAAGCTAATCAATTAGCTCATGCTATTCGAGCGCATTATCAAAAGAAAAACTCTCAAGGTATTAAGCCCGATACGCTGATTGGCTTATATCTTGATCGAAGTTTAGATATGGTGATAAGTATTCTTGCAGTGCTTAAAGCAGGAGGTGCTTATGTAGCTATATCACCAAAATATCCTAAGCTGCGAGTGCAATATATATTGAACGATACACAAACTTCTCTGATTATTACCCAGCAGCATTATAAGCGGCAATTAAATAACTGGACTGCAAAACTCGATATTACGGCTACGCTATTAGCCCTCGATGATGTAAGTCGCGATAACCCAACGGTTAATTTAGCAGCAATTAATGGTCCGAAAGACTTAGCCTATGTCATCTATACCTCTGGTACAACAGGCACTCCGAAAGGCGTTATGATAGAACAATGTTCAGTATCTAACCTAATTTTTAGTCAAACATCTTGCATGAATTTTGATGAAAATGATGCCATTCTTTGGCTCGCTGATTATATTTTCGATGCATCTGTTGAGCAGTTATTTTTATCATTGCTCAATGGCGGCGTGCTACATATTCCGACACGAATGGATATTGTAGATGTCGGCATTATTAGACAAAAAATTGTAGAGTTAGGTATTACCCATTTGCATTATACCTCTAAATACTTAAACGCATTAGGGGCACTAGAAGAGCCTCATTATTTAAAAAAAGTTATTTCTGGCGGTGAGGCTATTACTAAAGAGTTAGTCGCCTGTTGGGGGAGGCTATTAATGAATTCTTATGGACCGACTGAATCAACCGTCACTTCAATACAAGCTCCTCAATATGGTCAAGATGGCGTGCTTAACAGCATTGGTAGCCCGATAAATAACACCAAAGTTTATGTATTAAATCAGCAAGCTATGCTTGTGCCAATAGGAGCGCCAGGAGAGCTTTATATAGGAGGAGCAGGACTTGCGCGAGGTTATCTTAATCAGGATGAGTTAACTAGTGAGCGTTTTATTGATAACCCATTTGCCACACCTGATGATAAAGCTAAAGGTTATGACAGGCTTTATAAAACTGGAGATCTGGTACGCTGGCGCGATGATGGTAACTTAGAGTATTTAGGGCGTAATGATTGTCAGGTTAAAATACGCGGTTATCGTATTGAACTAGGTGAGATTGAAAGTGTATTAAGCGCATTAAAAGATGTTAAACATGCAGTAGTTGTTGACCTTGAAAAGGATGGTCATAAATACTTAGCTGCTTATTTAATAAAAGCTTCCGGCATGGGAATTGATATTGATATTGAAATTGATATTGAGGCATGCCGCGATAGCTTAGCGCTTAAACTGCCAGATTATATGCTGCCTGCTACCTTCACCGTGCTCGATAGCATTCCACTAACCATCAACGGTAAACTTGACAGAGGCGCGCTGCCAGCACCAGAGTTTATAAATGCTGATAAATATGTTGCCCCGCAAAATGAGCTTGAAGAGCAACTTTGTAATATTTGGCAAGAAGTATTGAGCGTTAAAAGAGTGGGTATTGATGATAACTTTTTCCGTATTGGTGGCGATTCGATAGTAAGTATTGGGCTGGTCTCCAAAATGCGCAGCGAAGGCTTTAGCTTACAAGTGAAAGATATTTTTGATGCGCCAACCGTTGCCCAGTTGAGCCGTTTGTTAAACGATCAACAAACTTGCTTAAAGATTAAAACTGAGCATGGCGTGTTAACAGGCTCTTTTGATTTATTACCAATACAAGACTCATTTTTTGCGCAAAAATTAGCAAATCCTCAGCACTTTAACCAGGCTTTTATAATTAAAATTCCAGGGATGATAAAATACACGGAAATTGAAAAAGCATTGCAGGTATTAACTGACCAGCACGATATGTTGCGCTGCGTATTTTTAGAAAAAGCATCTTCAAAAACAAAGAGTTACCAGCAACAATACCGCGACAATATAGATGGCATGAGTGAGCCTTTATACGCATTAAATATAGCTGATTTAAATTCTGTGGAGTTACATGAAAAGCTTACACAATTACAAAGTAACTTTAATTATATTAACGGCCCAACATGGCAGGCAGTACACTTAACCGGTTACCTTGATGGTAGCGCTCGTTTATTTTTTGCCTTCCATCACTTAATTATCGATGTCGTATCATGGCGAATAATTGCCCAAGATATTAAGCAACTATTAACAAAGCAACTACTATCAAAACAAGCATTAACAAAACAAGCACTAACAAAACAAGCACTAACAAAACAAGCATTAACAAAACAAGTACTTGCGCCTAAAGGCAGTAGTTATCGTCAATGGGTAAGAGCCGTACAGCATTATGCGCTAAATAATCATTGCGAGCGGGAATATTGGCAAGGCGTCTGTGCAGATCAGGCGTGTTTACCAGCTTTAGGCACTGTTGCATATCATACAGTTAGCCTATCAGTAGAGCAAACAGATGTTTTATTACATCAAGCAAACCTTGGTTTTCATACGCAAATTAATGATTTATTACTTAGCGCCCTGGCAATTAGCCTTTTTGAAGTGCTTGGCAGTGATGTTAATCATGTGACACTTGAAGGCCACGGCCGGGAAGTTATCGATGAAACACTTGATGTGAGCAATACTGTTGGTTGGTTTACCAGCATGTATCCAGTCAGGCTTAAGGCCCAGCAAACAATATCTGCGACTATCATTCACACCAAGGAGATGTTAAGCGCCATTCCCAACAAAGGGATTGGTTATGGCGCGCTGCATAAGCAACAAGCATTTGCTATGAGCCGGCCTAAAATAAGTTTTAATTATTTAGGTCAATTAGGCGCGCAAAGCCACGATGAGGAAAGCTCAACTTGGCAGGTAAGCCAAGAAGATGCAGGTCAGATGATAGCAAGTGACAACACTGATCACTTATTAGTTAATATTAATGGCGCAGTCCAAGCTGGTATATTAACGTTTAATATTGCCTCACGGTTATCAAGTGTATTAACAAAGGAATTTGAGGAGCACTTTCATAGCGCTTTAGTTGAGGTTATTGAGCAAGCAGCTCTTAAAGCAAAAAGTGGCGGAGTTAACACGCCCAGTGATTACGCTGTTAAAGGGCTATCCATTGACCATTTAGACTTTCTTCAGCGCCGCCTCACTACAAATAAAATTGTAGATATTTTTCCTGCAAATAGTCTGCAGCAAGGCTTTATCTCACACGCGCTGCATTACCCAGAAGATGATGCTTATCGGGTGCAATTATTATTAGACTATAATGAAGCGCTTGATATAAATTGTTACCAGCAGGCGTGGAGCTTAGCCGCACAGCGCTACCCTGCGCTGCGAGCTTGTTTTGATTGGCGTGATGGTCTTATGCAGATCATAACGGCAGATTCGAGTATTAACCTTGATAATTTTACCATCAAGGATATCAGTCATCTACCACAAGCTGCTCGCGCGCAAGAGATCATTAAAATTCAACAGCTCGATAGAAAAGTTCCTTTTGATCTATCGACACCTGGCTTAATGCGCTTTACCTTGATAAAACAACATGCAAACTTGGTGACTGTAATGCAAACAACTCATCATAGTATCAGTGATGGTTGGAGCGGCCCCATTTTATTACAGCAAGTACATGAGTACTACAATCAGCTTGTGCTAGGCATGCAGGTGCAAATAAAGGTCGAGCGCGCATTTGTTGATGAGCAGCAGTATTATAGCAAAGCAAAAAGCGCCGCGACAAAACACTGGGAAAAAGCTAAAGAGCGGTTTCAGGCCGCCAATGATCTTAATTTTTTATTCACCACGCCAGTTGATTTAGCGCAGCTAAAAACAATTGCAGAGCCATGCGCGAGTGAGCTTATTATTAAGGGTGATTTATACAAGCAGTTAAAGCAAATGTGTCAAAATCAGGCAATAACCTTAAATGTTGCCGTGCAATTTGCCTGGCATAAATTATTACATATTTATAGCGGTGATGAGCAAACGATTGTCGGCACAACAGTCTCAGGTCGCGACCTTCCCGTTGACGGCATTGAAAGTAGTGTCGGATTATATATTAATACTCTGCCACTTACGGTTGATTGGGATAATAGCATCAGCGTCTCGGCAATCTTAAATAATATCCAAAAAAGTATCGCAGAGATTAACAGTTACAGTCATGTCTGTTTGGCCGATTTACAAGCAAATGGGCAGCGATTGTTTCATAGCCTGTTTGTTTTTGAAAATTATCCGAGCCCTATTGATACAAATACATCAGGGATAGAAAATCATTTAACGTTTCGAGCAGCTATTGAGAAAATTGATTATCCTCTTTCAGTGACGGCCTATGAGGAAAATGAGAGCTTGGTTGTCAAGCTACATTATAGTGAAGAATGGCTTCGTCAAAATCAAGCCAGGCGGTTATTAAATCAAATACAATTGGTATTAGCCTCTATTGCTAAAAATACTGATCAATCACATCAACAAATCTCTTTAATGGATGATTTAGAGCGCCACACGCTATTACATACTTGGAATGATACCGATGCGCCTTACCCAATGGATAAAACCCTAACGCAATTATTCGAAGCGCAGGTCGATAAAACACCTGATAATGTCGCCCTAGTATTTGAGGAGGAGTCTCTTACCTATCGTCAATTAAATGAAATCGCTAACCAGTTAGCTCATGCTATTCGAGCGTATTATCAAAATAAAAACTCTCAAGGTATTAAGCCCGATACACTGATTGGCTTATATCTGGATCGAAGTTTAGATATGGTAATAAGTATTCTTGGCGCGGTTAAAGCAGGCTGCGCTTATGTGCCAATATCGCCAGAATATCCACAGCTGCGAGTGCAATATATATTGAACGATACACAAACTTCACTTGTAATTACCCAGCAGCATTATAAGCGGCAATTAAATAATTGGATCGATGAACTAGATATTACGGCCACGCTGTTAGCCCTTGATGATGTAAGTGATGATAACCCAACTGCTAATTTAGCAGCAATTAATGGAGCGAAAGACTTAGCTTATGTCATCTATACGTCTGGGACAACAGGCAAGCCAAAAGGAGTTATGATTGAGCATCTTGGTGTTACTAACTTAATTTTTAGTCAAATCTCTTCCCTTGATTTCAAGCAAGATGAATCAGTACTCTGGTTAGCGGACTATATTTTCGACGCCTCTGTTGAGCAGTTATTTTTATCATTGCTCAATGGCGCTGTGCTACATATTCCGAGCCGAATGGAAATTCTGGATATCGGCATTATTAGCCAAAAAATTGTTCAGTCAGGTATTACCCATTTGCATTCCACTCCTCAATACTTAAACGCATTAGGCGCACTAGAAGAGCCACATTATTTAAATAGAGTGATTTCTGGCGCGGAGGCTATTTCTAAAGAATTAGTTTCAATTTGGGGGCCAATATTAATAAACTCTTATGGACCGACTGAATCAACAGTTACTTCCATACAAGCTACTCAATATGGTCAAGATGGCGTGCTTAACAATATTGGTCGCCCGATAAATAACACTCAAGTTTATGTGTTAAATGAGCAAAAAAACATTGTCCCGATAGGCACCCTTGGAGAGCTTTATATCGGAGGTGTAGGGCTTGCAAGGGGTTACCTTAATCAGCCTGAGTTAACTCACCAGAGTTTTATTGATAACCCATTTGCCACACCTGATGATAAAGTTAAAGGTTATGACAGGCTTTATAAAACTGGCGATCTGGTACGCTGGCGCCCTGACGGTAACTTAGAGTATTTAGGGCGTAATGATTGTCAGGTTAAAATACGCGGTTATCGTATTGAACTCGGTGAGATTGAAAGTGCATTAAGCGCATTAAAAGATGTTAAACAAGCAGTGGTTGTTGACCTTGAAAATAATGGTCAAAAATACTTAGCTGCTTATTTAATAAAAGCTTCCAGCATTCCAATTGATATTGAAATTAATATTGATGCGTGTCGCGATAGCTTAGCGCTTAAACTGCCAGACTATATGCTGCCTGCTACCTTTACTGTGCTCGATAGCATTCCACTAACTATTAATGGGAAACTTGACAGACGTGCGCTGCCAACACCAGAATTTGTTAATGCTGATAATTATGTTGCCCCGCGAAATGAGCTTGAAGAGCTGCTTTGTGATATTTGGCAAGAAGTATTGAGCGTTAAAAAAGTGGGTATTGATGATAACTTTTACCAACTCGGTGGTAACTCTATCACAGCGATTCGACTTACAGCTGCTTGCCGGGAGCAATTCAAGATAGATATTCCGCTTGCCTTGTTATTTGAGAAGAAAACAATTGAAGCATTGTCAGGCTGTTTAGATAAACTGCAGATGCTGGTTATTGCTCATGTAGAGCGAGATCAATATCCATTATCTTTTGCTCAAGAGCGGTTGTTATTTATCGAAAATTTTGAACAAGGCTCAAATGCATATCATATACCTTATTTTGTGCAATTAGCAGATGATGTCAATCTAAGCGCATTAACAGCTGCTTTTAATGTTGTTATTCACCGTC
This sequence comes from Bathymodiolus brooksi, assembly GCA_963680875.1. Lineage (NCBI taxonomy): Eukaryota > Metazoa > Mollusca > Bivalvia > Mytilida > Modiolidae > Bathymodiolus > Bathymodiolus brooksi. Next base: position 2,166,910 of record CAVMGF010000075.1, read on the forward strand.
ATTCTGTACTTAACAGTGTTTATCGGAGTGATGAGCAAAATAAATATTACCAGGTGCAGCTCGGTGCTGATATATCAATGCATATGCATGTATTAAATGACAGCCATGAATTATTAGTCGCGGCAAAAAAAGAGATATCCCATCCTTTTGATTTAACTACTGAGCCAAGTATTCGCCTGCATTGTTATGAGAAAAATGCGCGCCAATATTTACTGATGTTATTCCACCATATCGCTTTTGATGGCTGGTCTACTAACATATTGATGGACGAATTAGCGCAAGCGTATCGCGGCTTGTACCAAGGAGCGGCGGCAATTCTCCCTAATCTGGATATCAGTTATGGTGATTATGCGCTCTGGCAACGTAGTTATTTGCAAGGAGAAAATCTAACCAAGTTATTAGATTTTTGGCAGCAGCAATTATCAGGGTATGAGCAGCTGCAATTACAGGCCGATTATCCTCGTCCTAAACAAATTAATCATCAGGGCAGAAATATATATTTTCAATTAGATGCCCGTTTATCGGAGCAACTGCGAACGCTTGCCAAAGCTCGTCATACAACACTCTATACCGTGTTATTGAGCTGTTTTTATGTCAGCATATCAGCAATGAGCGGCCAAACAGATGTATTACTTGGCACTCCATCTGATAATAGAGATCATGCGCAAACGCAATCATTAATCGGCTTTTTTGTAAATACCTTGGTGCTTCGAGCCGATGTTCAAGCAACAATGACAATTGAGGAATTTATTAGCCAAGTGCATGGCATTGTAAGACAAGCCAAGGCTCATCAAGAGCTTCCCTTTGAGCGCTTAGTGGATGTGTTAAATGTTGAGCGCGACGCCTCTCGTCACCCTATTTTTCAAGTGATGTTTGCCATTGAATCTTCCGAGACGAGTTACCATAGCAATAATGACCTGCCGTTTATGGCATCAGAGTTTGCAAGCTCAGATGATTTGTATCGCCCTGCAAAGTTTGATTTGAGTTTGCTTGTAGATGTCAGTCAAGCGGTTATTAAGGGCTCTTTTAACTATGCCCTGAGTTTGTTTAATGAAGAGACGATCACGCGCATATCAGAAATCTATCAACGAGTCTTAGTGGCTGTTGTTGCAAATCAACAGCTCCCAATCTGTGACATATCATTATTGTCAAAAATCGATAGGCATACTGTTTTACAAACTTGGAATGATACCGTAGCCCACTACCCAATTGATAAAACTTTAGCGCAATTATTCGAGGAGCAGGTTGATAAAACCCCTGATAATGTCGCCTTAGTGTTTGAAGGTGAAGAATTAACCTATAGTCAGCTAAATAATAAATCTAATCAGTTGGCTTATGCGATTCGAGCGCATTATCAAAAAAATAATACTCAAGGTATTCAAGCTGATACACTAATTGATTTATATCTAGATCGAAGCTTAGAGATGGTAATAAGTATTATTGCAGTGCTTAAAGCAGGCGGCGCTTATGTGCCGATATCACCAGAATATCCACAGCTGCGAGTACGCTTTATGTTGGACGATACACAAACTTCACTGATTATTACCCAGCCACATTATAAACAGCAATTAAATAAATGGAGCGCAAAACTCGATATTACGCCTACGCTGTTAGCCATCGATGATGTAAGTGAAAATACCTCGAGTGTTAATTTATCAGCAATTAATGGGCCGAAAGACTTGGCTTATATCATCTATACGTCCGGGACAACAGGCACCCCAAAAGGTGTGATGATTGAACAATGTTCAGTATCTAACTTAATTATTAGTCAAACATCTTGCATGAATTTTGATGAAAGTGATGCCATTCTTTGGCTCGCTGATTATATTTTCGATGCATCTGTTGAGCAGTTATTTTTATCATTGCTCAATGGCGCCATGTTACATATTCCAACCAAGTCAGATATTAAAGATGTAGTGGTTATTAAGCAAAAAATTGTAGCGTTAGGTATTACCCATTTGAATTATACCTCTAAATACTTAAACGCATTAGGCGCATTAGAAGAGCCACATTATTTAAAAAGAGTCATGTCCGCAGGGGAGAGTATTTCTGCAGAATTGGCCGCCTGTTGGGGTAATCTATTGATAAATGCTTATGGACCGACAGAATCGACCGTTATTTCCATACAAGCGCCTAAATATGGTCAAGATGGCGTGCTTAACAATATTGGTCGCCCGATAAGTAACACTCAAGTTTATGTGTTAAATGAGCAACAAAACATTGTCCCGATAGGCGCCACTGGCGAGCTTTATATCGGAGGAGCAGGCCTTGCGCGAGGTTACCTTAATCAGGCTGAGTTAACTCATGATCGTTTTATTGACAACCCGTTTGCCACAACTGATGATAAAGCTAAGGGTTATGACAGGCTTTATAAAACTGGAGATCTGGTTCGCTGGCGCCATGATGGTAATTTAGAGTATTTAGGGCGTAATGATTGTCAGGTTAAAATACGTGGTTATCGTATTGAACTCGGTGAGATTGAAAGCGCATTAAGCGCATTAAAATGCGTTAAACAAACAGTAGTTGTTGACCTTGAAAAGGATGGTCATAAATACTTAGCAGCCTATTTAATAAAAGCTTCTGGTATTCCAATTGATATTGATAAATGCCGAGATAGGCTAGCGCTTAAACTGCCAGATTATATGCTGCCTGCTACCTTCACCGTGCTCGATAGCATTCCACTAACCATTAACGGGAAACTTGACAGGGGCGCGCTGCCAATACCAGAATTTATAAATGCTGATAAATATGTTGCCCCACGAAATAAACTTGAAGAGCAGCTTTGTCATATTTGGCAAGAAGTATTGAGCGTTAAAAAAGTTGGTATTGATGATAACTTTTTTCGCATTGGTGGCGATTCGATAGTAAGTATTGGGCTGGTCTCTAAAATGCGCAGAGAAGGCTTTAGCTTACAAGTGAAAGATATTTTTGATGCGCCAACCGTGGCTCAGTTGAGCCGTTTATTAAACGCGCAGGCAACTCACCTAAAAATTAAAACTGAGCAGGGCGAGTTAACAGGCGCTTTTGATTTATTACCAATACAAGCTGCATTTTTTGCGCAAAAACTAGCAATGCCTCACCACTTTAATCAGTCTTTTATGATTAACATTCCAGGGGAAATTAAATACGCTGAAATTGAAAAAGCATTGCAGTCATTAACTGCACAGCACGATATGCTGAGCTGCGCATTTTTAGAAAAATCATTTTTAAAAACAACTAGTTACCAACAACAATACCGCGATAATATAGATGGCATGTGTGAGCCTTTATGCGCATTAAATATAGCTTATTTAAATTCTGAGGAGCTAGATGAAAAGCTTACACAATTACAAAGTAACTTTAATTATATTAAAGGCCCAACATGGCAGGCAGTACACTTAACAGGTTATCCCGATGGCAGCGCTCGTTTATTTTTTGCCTTCCATCATTTAATTATCGATGTCGTATCATGGCGAATAATTGCTCAAGATATTAAGCAATTATTAACAAAGCAACTATTAACAAAGCCATTACTATCAAAACAAGCATTAACCAAACAAGCACTTCCCCCTAAAGGCAGTAGTTATCGTCAATGGGTAAGAGCCGTGCAGCATTATGCGTTAAATCATCAAGATGAGCGTGCATATTGGCAAGGCGTCTGTACAGATCAGGCGGGCTTACCCGCTTTAGGCACGGTTGCATATCATAAAGTGAGCTTATCAGTGCACCAAACAGATGTTTTATTACATCAAGCAAACCTTGGTTTTCATACGCAAATTAATGATTTATTACTTAGCGCCTTGGCAATTAGCCTTTTTGAAGTGCTTGGCAGTGATGTTAATCATGTGACACTTGAAGGCCATGGCCGAGGAGTTATCGATGCAACACTTGATGTGAGTAATACTGTTGGTTGGTTTACCAGCGCGTATCCGGTCAGGCTTGAAGTCCAGCAAACAATATCTGAGACCATCATTCAAACTAAGGAGATGTTAAGAGTTATTGCAAACAAAGGGATTGGTTATGGAGCTCTGCATCAACAACAAGCATTTACTATGAGCATGCCTAAAATAAGATTTAATTATTTAGGTCAATTAGGCGCGCAAAGTGACAATGAGGAAAGCTCGACTTGGCAGATTAGTCAAGAAGATGCAGGTCAGATGATAGCAAGTGACAATACCGATCACTTATTAGTTAATATTAATGGAGCAGTCCAAAATGGTATATTAGAGTTTAATATTGCCTCACGGTTATCAAGTGTATTAACAAAGGAATTTGAGGAGCACTTTCACAGCGCTTTAGTTGAAGTTATTGAGCAAGCAGCGATTAAGGAAAAAAGTGGTGGTATTAACACGTTAAGCGACTTAAAAGAAATATATTTGACCGTGAATGAAACAGCAAATGATGTTCCTATTTTTTTTCTACCGCCAGGAGGAGGAGGCGCTGAAAGTTATTTAAATAATGTAATCCCTCGATTAAAAGACAAAAAAATAATTCTATTTAATAACTTATATCACGAAAGCTGTTTAAAAAATGAGAATGCTCAAAATTATTATACTTATCAAACACTCGCCACTCAATACATTAAATATATTAAGAAGATACAGCCTGTTGGGCCTTATGAATTATTTGGTTGGAGTTTTGGTGGTGTGTTAGCTTTTGAAATAGCACGGCAACTGGAAAATAATGGCGATAAGATTGCAAAAATAATTTTAATTGATCCGAACTTTCAGAATAAGGAAGCCATGAAAGATTTAGAGCAATATTGGCCGCTATTGAAAGAAAAACACACACAAGATATGCTTCATTACCAGTCTCAATGTAACCATGGTAAATATATAACAAGCGCACCGATATTTTTATTTAAATTTTTAAAAAAGGATAAAATAAAGTTAGAAGATGTTGCTAAAAATACAGATGAAAAATTATTAAGTAAATTTAATGAGGCCCTTGCTTGTTATTACAATAAAATAATCGATAACCATATTAATGATTATGTGGATTGTAGCGCAATAAAAATAATACAATTAACAAGTACACATTATACATGGGTCGATAATAGTAAAGATGTAGATTTGGTGACAAAAGTTATCATTCCAACAAAAAAAAGTTTTAATAAAAATGATGTAAATAAAAAATGATTGCTTTTTTTTATTTGCTAAGTATTATCAACGTCCTTCTAACCTGATACGGTCTTATTAGCAAATAAAAGACTGCGGTTGTTAAACAAAGAAAAACGTTAAGAAAAGGGATAAATGCTTACCTACCCTGGCAAATGATGGGTATAAAAATAGGCAGCAAGTCCTTTTTAAGAGAATTTGACACAATACTATTTTATTAAGCGCCCCTAAAAAAACTTATCTCGCATTATCACTTTGCCAATGATCAAAGTTTATCGTCCAAGCTATTTCTTTTGACTAAAAAGTCAATGACTCATATTGCATTGGATAAATTTAATAAATATCAAATAAAACAGGTCGAGAATGTCAAAAAAATCATTAACAAAAGAGCAAAATAATACTTTAAAGACCACAACTATTTCAAGAGAAGATCGTCATACACTTTTGCGCAGTTGCAATGATACTGATGCGCCTTACCCAATGGATAAAACCATAACGCAATTATTCGAAGCGCAGGTCGATAAAACACCGAATAATATCGCCTTGGTATTTGCAGAGCAGAAGCTTACCTATGGTCAATTAAATGAAAAAGCTAATCAATTAGCCCATGCTATTCGAGCGCATTATCAAAATAATAACTCGAAAGGTATTAAGCCCGATACGCTGATTGGCTTATATCTAGATCGAAGTTTAGAAATGGTAATAAGTATTCTTGGAGTGCTTAAAGCAGGTGGCGCTTACGTGCCGATATCGCCAGAATATCCACAGCTGCGAGTGCGATATATATTGGACGATACACAAACATCATTGATTATTACCCAGCCACATTATAAACAGCAATTAAACAAGTTGACTACAAAATTCGACCTTGCGGCTGAGCTGTTAGCTCTCGATGATGTGAGTCAAGCAACCCCAACAGCTAATTTAATCTCGATAAACACATCAAAAGACCTAGCTTATGTTATGCATACCTCTGCTAGAACAGGTCAACCCAAAGGCGTCATGGTGGAGCACAAAAATGTTGTTAATTATTCATATGCGTTGACAGAACATGTTGGAGACTTCTTTAATCGAGTAGATTTTTCAGCAAATTATTGTTTTGATTTTTCTATTACAACCATCTTGTGTCCAGTATTAGTTGGGCGCTGTATTTATATTTTTGGCAAAGATATATCCAATATTGAAGCTTATTTACAACATATTAAGACAAATAAAATTGATTTTATTAAAGCCATACCAAGTATTGCATCTGTAATTTTCGCAAACACAGAGCTTAAAGTAAAAACACTTTTATTGGCTGGTGAAATATTATCTAAGCAATGTGTTGCACAGTTATCAAACAATGTTGATGTTATTTATGATGAATACGGCCCTACAGAGTCCACCGTAGGCGCATGTATTGCTAATATATATCCGTCAACATCAAAGGGAATTGCTAAATCTTATCCTAATATTAAGTTATATAATTTATCAGCTTCATTGACCATACTTCCAATCGGCGCCACAGGCGAGCTTTATATTGGAGGAGCAGGACTTGCAAGGGGCTATCTTAATCAACCTGAGTTAACTAGTGAGCGCTTTATTGATAATCCATTTGCCACAATTGATGACAAAGCTAAAGGTTATGTCAGGCTTTATAAAACTGGCGATCTGGTTCGCTTGCGTGATGATGGTAATTTAGAGTATTTAGGTCGCAATGATTGTCAGGTTAAAATACGCGGTTATCGTATTGAACTAGGTGAGATTGAAAGTGCATTAAGCTCATTAAAAGACGTTAAACAAGCCGTAGTTGTTGACCTTGAAAAGGATGGTCATAAATACTTAGCAGCCTATTTAATAAAAGCTTCTGGCATTCCAATTGATATTGATAAATGCCGAGATAGCCTAGCGCTTAAACTGCCAGATTATATGCTGCCTGCTACCTTTACTGTGCTAGATAGCATTCCACTAACTATTAATGGGAAACTTGACAGAAACTCTCTGCCAACACCAGAGTTTGTTAATGCTGATAAATATGTTGCCCCGCGAAATGAGCTTGAAGAGCAGCTTTGTAATATTTGGCAAGAAGTATTGAGCGTTAAAAAAGTTGGTATTGATGATAACTTTTATCAACTTGGTGGTAACTCTATCACAGCGATTCGACTTAGTGCTGCTTGCCGCCAGCAATTCAAGATAGATATTCCGCTTGCCTTGTTATTTGCAAAGAAAACAATTAAGCGCTTAGCACCTTGTATCAATAAACTTCAGATGCGGATTAAAGCCAATGTAGGATTAACACAATACCCATTATCCTTTGCCCAAGAGCGACTGTTATTTATCGAAAATTTTGAACAAGGATCAAATCTCTATCATATTCCTTATTTTGTGCAATTAGCAGATGATGCCAATTTAGGCGCATTAACAGCGTCTTTTAATGTTGTTATTCACCGTCATCCTGTATTTAACAGTGTTTATCGTACCGATCAGCACCATCTAGCTTACCAAGTACAGCTCGGTGGTGATATCCCAATCCATATGCATGTATTAACCGAGAGTCAGGAATTATTAGCCGTGGTTAAAAAAGAGATATCACGACCTTTTGATTTAACTACTGAGCCAAGTCTTCGCTTGCATTGTTATGAAAAAAATGCTCGCCAATATTTACTGATATTATGCCACCATATTGCTTTTGATGGCTTATCCTGGAAAATATTTATTAATGAATTATCACAAGCGTATCAAGCCTTGTGCCAAGGAGCGGTTGTAGAGCTCCCCCATCTAGATATCAGTTATGGTGATTATGTGCTCTGGCAACGCAGTTATCTGCAAGGAGAAAATCTGACCAAGTTATTAGATTTTTGGCAAACGCAATTATCAGGGTATGAGCAGCTACAATTACCGACCGATTATCCTCGACCTATTAAAAGTGATCATGAAGGGGGAAGTATCGATATTGAGCTAGATGCCCGTTTATCTGAGCAATTACGAAAGCTTGCCAAAGCGCAAAAAACAACACTTTATACCGTGTTGCTAAGTGGTTTTTATATTACTTTATCGGCAATGAGCGGGCAAACAGATATCTTACTAGGCACTGCCGTCGCCAATCGAAAACAGGTGCAAACACGCTCATTAATAGGCTGTTTTGTCAATACCTTGGTGATGCGATCAGGTGTTCAAGCAACAATGACAATTGAGGAATTTATTAGACAAGTGCATGGCATTGTAAGACAAGCATTAGCTCATCAAGCGTTGCCATTTGAGCGTTTAGTGGATGCGTTAAAGGTTGAACGAGATCCATCTCGTCACCCTATTTTTCAAGTTATGCTTAGTGTCAAAAGCTTTACGCAGAGCCACGAGAATAATATACACATCCCTTTTAAATCGATTTCTAGGGAAGATTCAAAAAAATTGTATACGCGAGCACCATTTGATTTGAATTTGAATCTAAATACCAGCCAACCGACCATTAATGGTGATTTTAATTATGCGCTGAGTTTGTTTAATGAAAAGACTATAAATCGTATATCAGGGTTATATCAACGGGTATTAGTGGCTATGGTTGCAAATCAACAGCTCGCTATAGGTGAAATATCATTATTGTCAGATTTTGATCGCCATACACTTTTACATACTTGGAATGATACCGTAGCTACCTATCCAATGGATAAAACCATCACGCAATTATTCGAGGAGCAGGTCGATAAGACTCCTGATAATATTGCCTTGGTGTTTGCAGAGGAGTCTCTTACCTATCGTCAGTTAAATCAGCGAGCTAATCAATTAGCTTATGCTATTCGAGCGCATTATCAAAATAATAACTCTCAAGATATTAAGCCCGATACGCTGATTGGCTTATATCTGGATCGAAGTTTAGAAATGGTAATAAGTATTCTGGGCGTGCTTAAAGCAGGCGGCGCTTATGTGCCTATATCACCAGAATATCCTAAGCTGCGAGTGCAGTTTATGTTTGAGGATACACAAACCTCGCTGATTATTACCCAGCCACATTATAAGCCGCAATTAAATAAGTGGACTGCAAAACTCGACCTTGTGCCAAATCTTTTAGCCATAGATGATGTAAGTGATGATAACCCAACGGCTAATTTAGCAGCAATTAATGGACCGAAAGACTTAGCTTATGTCATCTATACGTCTGGGACAACAGGCAAGCCAAAAGGAGTTATGATTGAGCACAAGAATGTTGTTAATTATTTATATGCGTTGACAGAACATGTTGGAGACTTATTTAATCGAGTAGATTTTTCAGCAAATTATTGTTTTGATCTTTCGATTACAACCAACTTATGTCCCTTATTGGTTGGGAGTTGTATTTATATTTTTGGCAAAAACATCTCTGACATTGAAAGTTATTTACAACACATTAGGGCAAATGAAATTGATTTTGTGAAAACAACACCAAGTCTTGCATCTGTAATTTTCGCAAACACAGAAATTAAAGTGAAAACACTTTTATTGGGTGGTGAAATCTTATCTAAGCAATGTGTTGCACAGTTATCAAACAATGTTGACGTTATTTGTGATGAATACGGCCCTACAGAGTCCACAGTAGGTGCATTGATTGCTAATGTACTTCCTTTAATGTCCAAGGGGATTGGTAAATCTTATTCTAATATCAAGTTATATAATTTATCACCATCATTGAGCCTACTTCCGATAGGCACGCCAGGAGAGCTTTATATAGGAGGAGCAGGACTTGCAAGGGGCTATCTCAATCAACATGAGTTAACCAATGAACGTTTTATTGATAACCCATTTGCCACACCTGATGATAAAGCTAAAGGTTATGACAGGCTTTATAAAACTGGCGATCTGGTTCGCTGGGCCCATGATGGTAATTTAGAGTATTTAGGGCGTAATGATTGTCAGGTTAAAATACGCGGTTATCGTATTGAACTAGGTGAGATTGAAAGTGCATTAATAGCATTAAAAGATGTTAAACAAGCCGTAGTTGTTGACCTTGAAAATGAAGGTCATAAATACTTAGCAGCCTATTTAATAAAAGCTTCTGGCATTCCAATTGATATTGATAAATGCCGAGATAGCCTAGCGCTTAAACTGCCATATTATATGCTGCCTGCTACTTTCACCGTGCTCGATAGCATTCCATTAACCATTAACGGGAAACTTGACAGACGCGCGCTGCCAGCACCAGACTTTGTCAGTGCTGATAAATATGTTGCCCCGCGAAATGAGCTTGAAGAGCAGCTTTGTAATATTTGGCAAGAAGTATTGAGCGTTAAAAGAGTGGGTATTGATGATAACTTTTTCCGTATTGGTGGCGATTCGATAGTAAGTATTGGGCTGGTCTCCAAAATGCGCAGCGAAGGCTTTAGCTTACAAGTGAAAGATATTTTTGATGCGCCAACCGTTGCCCAGGTGAGCCGTTTGTTAAATGAGTCTAACACCCGCATAAAAATTAAAACTGAGCAGGGCGTGTTAACCGGCGCTTTTGATTTATTACCAATACAAGCTGCATTTTTTGCGCAAAAACTAGCAAATCCTCACCACTTTAACCAGACTTTTATAATTAAAATTCCAGGAGAAATCAAATACGCTGAAATTGAAAAAGCATTGCAGGTATTAACTGCAGAGCACGATATGTTGCGCTGCGTATTTTTAGAAAAAGCATCTTTAAAAACAAAGAGTTACCAGCAACAATACCGCGATAATATAGATGGCATGTGTGAGCCTTTATACGCACTAAATATAGCGGATTTAAATTCTGTAGAGCTTGATGAAAAGCTTACACAACTACAAAGTAACTTTAACTATCTTAAAGGCCCAACATGGCAGGCAGCGCACTTAACTGGTCATATCGATGGCAGCGCTCGTTTATTTTTTGCCTTCCATCATTTAATTATCGATGTTGTGTCATGGCGGATCATTGCTCAAGATATTAAACAATTATTAACAAAGCAATTATTAACAAAGCAACTACTAACAAAACAAGTACTAACAAAACAAGCACTTCCACCTAAAGGCAGTAGTTATCGTCAATGGGTTAACACCGTGCAACAGTATGCGCTAAATCATAATTGCGAGCGGGAATATTGGCAAGGCGTCTGTGCAGATCAGGCGGGCTTACCAGCTTTAGGCGCTGTTGCATATCATACAGTTAGCCTATCAGTAGAGCAAACAGATGTTTTATTACATCAAGCAAACCTTGGTTTTCATACGCAAATTAATGATTTATTACTAAGCGCCCTGGCAATTAGCCTTTTTGAAGTGCTTGGCAGTGATGTTAATCATGTGACACTTGAAGGCCATGGCCGGGAAGTCATCGATGAAACACTTGATGTGAGCAATACTGTTGGTTGGTTTACCAGCATGTATCCGGTCAGGCTTAAGGCCCAGCAAACAATATCTGCGACCATCATTCACACCAAGGAGATGTTAAGCGCAGTACCTCATAAAGGGATTGGTTATGGCGCGCTGCATAAGCAACAAGCATTTGCTATGAGTCTGCCTAAAATAATCTTTAATTATTTAGGTCAATTAGGCGCGCAAAGCCACGATGATGAAAGCTCAACTTGGCAGGTAAGCCAAGAAAATGCGGGTGAGATGATAGCAAGTGACAACACCTATCACTTATTAGTTAATATTAATGGAGCAGTCCAAGCTGGTATATTAACGTTTAATATTGGCTCACGGTTATCAAGTATATTAACAGATGCATTTGAGGAGCACTTTCACAGCGCTTTAGTTGAGGTTATTGAGCAAGCAGCTCTTAAAGCAAAAAGTGGCGGAGTTAACACGCCCAGTGATTACGCTGTTAAAGGGCTATCCATTGACCATTTAGACTTTCTTGAGCGCCGCCTCACTACCAATAAAATTGTAGCTATTTTTCCTGCAAATAGTCTGCAGCAAGGCTTTATCTCACACGCGCTGCATTACCCAGAAGATGATGCTTATCGTGTGCAATTATTATTAGACTATAATGAAGCGCTTGATATAGATTGTTACCAGCAAGCGTGGTGCTTAGCTTCACAGCGCTACCCTGCGCTGCGAGCTTGTTTTGATTGGCGTGGTGGTCTTGTGCAGATCATAACGGCAGATTCGAGTATTAACCTTGATAATTTCACCCTCAAGGATATCAGTCATCTACCACAAGCTGCTCGCGCGCAAGAGATCATTAAAATTCAACAGCTCGATAGGAAAGTTACTTTTGATCTATCGACGCCTGGCTTAATGCGCTTTACCGTGATAAAACAACATGCAAATTTGGTGACTGTAATGCAAACAACTCATCATAGTATCAGTGATGGTTGGAGCGGCCCCATTTTATTACAGCAGGTGCATGAGTACTACAATCAGCTTGTGGTAGGCATGCAGGTGCAAATAAAGGTTGATCGCGCGTTTGTTAATGCTCAGCACTACTATATTAAAGCAAAAAGCGCTGCTTTAGATCATTGGAAAAAAGCTAAAGAGCGGTTTCAGGCGGCCAATGATCTTAATTTTTTATTCACCACGGCAGTTGATTTAGCGCAGCTAAAAACCATTGTGGAGCCATGCGCGAGTGAGCTTATTATTAAGGGTGATTTATACAAGCAGTTAAAGCAAATGTGTCAAAATCAGGCAATAACCTTAAATGTTGCCGTGCAATTTGCTTGGCATAAATTATTACATATTTACAGCGGTGATGAGCAAACGATTGTCGGCACAACCGTCTCAGGTCGCGACCTTCCCGTTGACGGCATTGAAAATAGTGTCGGATTATATATTAATACATTGCCGCTTACTGTTGATTGGGATAATAGCATCAGCGTCTCGGCAATCTTAAATAATATCCAAAAAAGTATCGCAGAGCTTAACAGTTACAGTAATGTCTGTTTGGCCGATTTACAAGCAAATGGGCAGCGATTGTTTCATAGCCTGTTTGTTTTTGAAAATTATCCGAGCCCTATTGATACAAATACATCAGGGATAGAAAAGCATTTAACGTTTCGAGCCGCTATTGAGAAAACTGATTATCCTCTTTCAGTGACGGCCTATGAGAAAAATGAAAGCTTGGTTGTCAAGCTACATTATAGCGAAGAATGGCTTCGTCAAAATCAAGCCAGGAGGTTATTAAATCAAATACAATTAATATTAGCCTCTATTGCTAAAAATACGGATCACTCACATCAACAGATCTCTTTAATGGATGATTGTGAGCGCCACTCGCTATTACATACTGGGAATGATACTGTAGCCCCCTATCCAATGGATAAAACCCTAACGCAATTATTCGAGGAGCAGGTCGATAAGACTCCTGATAATATTGCCCTGGTGTTTGAAGAGGAGTCTCTTACCTATCGTCAGCTAAATAACAAAGCAAATCAATTAGCTCATGCTATTCGAGCGCATTATCAAAAGAATAACTCTCACGGTATTAAAGCCGATACGCTGATTGGCTTATATCTGGATCGAAGTTTAGAAATGGTAATAAGTATTCTTGGCGTGCTTAAAGCAGGCGGCGCTTATGTGCCGATATCACCAGAATATCCACAGCTGCGAGTGCAATATATATTGGGCGATACACAAACCTCGCTGATTATTACCCATCCACATTATAAGCAGCAATTAAATAATTGGATCGGTGAACTCGATATTACGCCTATGCTGTTAGCCATCGATGATGTAAGTCACGATAACCAAACTGCTAATTTAGCAGCAATTAATGGGCCGAAAGACTTGGCTTATATCATCTATACGTCTGGGACAACTGGCACTCCGAAAGGCGTTATGATTCAACATTCAGGAGTCATTAACAGAATAGTTTGGATGCAGCAAAAATATCCATTATCGAGCTCAAGCCGTGTTCTTCAAAAAACGCCCTATATCTTTGATGTGTCGGTATGGGAATTATTATGGGGTAATTTAACAGGCGCAGCCATTATTATAGCGGCGCCAGAGATTCATAAAGAGCCAGATAAATTAAATGAATTGATCATTAAGTCTGGGGTAACGACTCTACATTTTGTGCCATCAATGTTTGCATCTTTTTGTGATTATTTGCAGCAGTTGCAGCTTTCGTTTCCTAAAAATGTACAACAGGTATTTTGCAGTGGTGAAACGTTAACCGTTACTGATGTTGATAGGTTCACAAACATAAATAATGACAGTATTTTATTAACTAACCTTTACGGACCCACTGAAGCTTCTATTGATGTTACTTATTTTGATATTATTGAGTCAGCAAATAAATTTATCCCAATTGGTCGCCCGATAAGTAATACTCAAGTTTATGTGTTAAATAAGCAAGATATGCTTGCGCCTATAGGCGCCCCAGGCGAGCTTTATATAGGAGGAGCAGGGCTTGCAAGGGGTTATCTTAATCAGGAGGAGTTAACTGGTGAGCGTTTTATTGATAACCCATTTGCGACAACTGATGATAAAGCTAAAGGTTATGACAGGCTTTATAAAACTGGCGATCTGGTTCGCTTGCTCCCTGACGGTAACTTAGAATATTTAGGGCGTAATGATTGTCAGGTTAAAATACGTGGTTATCGTATTGAACTCGGTGAGATTGAAAGTGCATTAAGCGCATTAAAAGACGTTAAACAAGCAGTGGTTGTTGACCTTGAAAATGATGGCAATAAATACTTAGCTGCTTATTTAATAAAAGCTTCCAGCATTCCAATTGATATTGAAATTAATATTGATGCGTGTCGCGATAGCTTAGCGCTTAAACTGCCAGACTATATGCTGCCTGCTACCTTTACTGTGCTCGATAGCATTCCACTAACTATTAATGGGAAACTTGACAGACGCGCGCTACCACCACCAGATTTTGTAAATGCTGATAAATATATAGCCCCGCGAAATGAGCTTGAAGAGCTGCTTTGTGATATTTGGCAAGAAGTATTGAGCGTTAAAAAAGTGGGTATTGATGATAACTTTTACCAACTCGGTGGTAACTCTATCACAGCGATTCGACTTACAGCTGCTTGTCGGGAGCAATTCAAGATAGATATTCCGCTTGCCTTGTTATTTGAGAAGAAAACAATTGAAGCATTGTCAGGCTGTTTAGATAAACTGCAGATGCTGGTTATTGCTCATGTAGAGCGAGATCAATATCCATTATCTTTTGCTCAAGAGCGGTTGTTATTTATCGAAAATTTTGAACAAGGCTCAAATGCATATCATATACCTTATTTTGTGCAATTAGCAGATGATGTCAATCTAAGCGCATTAACAGCGGCTTTTAATGTTGTTATTCACCGTCATCCAGTGCTTAACAGTGTTTATCGTCGTGATGAGCAAAATAAAGCTTATCAGGTACAGCTCGGTGCTGATATATCAATGCATATGCATGCATTAAATGACAGCCATGAATTATTAGCAGAGCTTAAAAAAGAGATATCACGCCCTTTTGATTTAACTACTGAGGCAAGTATTCGTCTGCATTGTTATGAGAAAAATGCGCGCCATTATTTACTGATGTTATTCCACCATATCGGCTTTGATGGCTGGTCTACTAACATATTGATGGACGAATTAGCGCAAGCGTATCGCGGCTTGTGTCAAGGAGTGGCGGCAATTCTCCCTAATCTGGATATCAGTTATGGTGATTATGCGCTCTGGCAACGTAGTTATCTGCAAGGAGAAAATTTAACCAAGTTATTAGATTTTTGGCAAACGCAATTATCAGGGTATGAGCAGCTGCAATTACCGACCGATTATCCTCGTCCTAAACAAATTAATTATCAGGGCAGAAATATAGATTTTCAATTAGATGCCCGTTTATCGGAGCAACTGCGATCGCTTGCCAAAGCTTGTGAGACAACACTCTATACCGTGCTGCTGAGCAGTTTTTATATCAGCCTATCAGCAATGAGCGGGCAAACCGATGTATTACTTGGCACTCCCTCAGATAATCGAGATCATGCGCAAACGCAATCATTAATCGGTTTTTTTGTAAATACCTTGGTGCTGCGAGCCGATGTTCAAGCAACAATGACAATTGAGGAATTTATTAGCCAAGTGCATGGCATTGTCAGACAAGCCAAGGCTCATCAAGAGCTTCCCTTTGAGCGCTTAGTCGATGTGTTAAATGTTGAGCGAGACGCCTCACGTCACCCTATTTTTCAAGTGATGTTTGCCATTGACTCTTTCGATACGAGTTACCAGAGCAAAAATGACCTGCCGTTTATGGCATCAGAGTTTGCAAGCTCTGATGATTTTTATCGCCCTGCAAAGTTTGATTTAAGTTTGTTTGTCGATGATAGTGAAGCGGTTATTAAGGGCTCTTTTAACTATGCACTGAGTTTGTTTAATGAAGAGACAATCAAACGGATATCAGAAATCTATCAACGAGTCTTAGTGGCTGTTGTTGCAAATCAACAGCTGCCTATAGGTGAAATATCATTATTGTCAGAAATCGAGCGGCATACTGTTTTACATACTTGGAATGATACTGATGCGCCTTACCCAATGGATAAAACCCTAGCGCAATTATTCGAGAAGCAGGTTGATAAAACCCCAAATAATGTCGCCATAGTGTTTGAAGGGGAAGAATTAACCTATAGTCAGCTAAATAATAAATCTAATCAGTTGGCTTATGCGATTCGAGTGCATTATCAAAAAAATAATCCTCAAGGTATTCAAGCTGATACACTAATTGGTTTATATCTAGATCGAAGCTTAGAGATGGTGATAAGTATTCTTGGCGTGCTTAAAGCAGGCGGCGCTTATGTGCCGATATCACCAGAATATCCACAGCTGCGAGTGCAGTTTATGTTTGAGGATACACAAACCTCGCTGATTATTACCCAGCCACATTATAAACAGCAATTAAATAACTGGATCGGTGCACTAGATATGACGGCCACGCTGTTAGCCATCGATGATGTAAGTGAAAATACCTCGAGTGTTAATTTATCAGCAATTAATGGGCCGAAAGACTTGGCTTATATCATCTATACGTCTGGGACAACAGGTATTCCGAAAGGCGTGATGATTGAACATCTTGGGGTATCTAACTTAATTATCAGTCAAACATCGTGCATAAATTTTGATGAAAGTGATGCCATTCTTTGGCTCGCTGATTATATTTTCGATGCCTCTGTTGAGCAATTATTTTTATCATTGCTTAATGGCGCCATGTTACATATTCCAACCAAGTCAGATATTAAAGATGTAGGTGTCATTAAGCAAAAAATTGTAGCGTTATCGATTACTTATTTGCATGCCACCCCTAAATACTTAATTGAATTGGGAAAAATAGAAGAGCAACATTGTTTAAGAAGAATCATGTCCGCAGGGGAGAGTATTTCTGCAGAATTAGCCGCCTGTTGGGGGGCTTTATTGACAAACGCTTATGGACCGACAGAATCGACTGTTATTTCCATACAAGCGACTCAATATGGTCAAGATGGAGTGCTTAACAGTATTGGTCACCCGATAAATAACACTCAAGTTTATGTGTTAAATGAGCAACAAAACATTGTCCCGATAGGCGTCACTGGCGAGCTTTATATAGGAGGAGCAGGACTTGCGCGAGGTTATCTTAATCAGGATGAGTTAACTGGTGAGCGCTTTATTGATAACCCATTTGCCACAAATGATGATAAAGCTAAAGGTTATGACAGGCTTTATAAAACTGGCGATCTGGTTCGCTGGGGGCATGATGGTAACTTAGAATATTTAGGGCGTAATGATTGTCAGGTTAAAATACGCGGTTATCGTATTGAACTGGGTGAAATTGAAAGTGCATTAAGCGCATTAAAAGACGTTAAACAAGCCGTAGTTGTTGACCTTGAAAATAAGGGTAATAAATACTTAGCTGCTTATTTAATAAAAGCTTCCAGCATGGCAAATGATATTGATATTGAGGCATGTCGAGATAGCTTAGCGCTTAAACTGCCAGACTATATGCTGCCTGCTACCTTCACCGTGCTCGATAGCATTCCACTAACCATCAACGGTAAACTTGACAGACGCGCGCTGCCAACACCAGAATTTGAAAATGCTGATAAATATATAGCCCCGCGAAATGAGCTTGAAGAGCAACTTTGTCATATTTGGCAAGAAGTGTTGAGCGTTACAAAAGTGGGTATTGCTGATAACTTTTTTGGTATTGGTGGGAACTCTATCACAGCGATTCGACTGACCGCTGCTTGCCGCCAGCAATTCAAGATAGATATTCCGCTTGCCTTGTTATTTGAGAAGAAAACAATTGAGGCATTGTCAGGTTGTTTAGATAAACTGCAGATGTTGGTTATTCCTCATGTAGAGCGAGCTCAATATCCATTATCTTTTGCTCAAGAGCGACTGTTATTTATTGAAAATTTTGAACAAGGATCAAATGCATATCATATCCCTTATTTTGTGCAATTAGCAGATGATGTCAATCTAAGCGCATTAACAGCTGCTTTTAATGTTGTTATTCACCGTCATCCTGTACTTAACAGTGTTTATCGGAGTGATGAGCAAAATAAATCTTACCAAGTACAGCTCGGTGCTGATATATCAATGCATATGCATGCATTAACCGAGAGTCATGAATTATTAGCAGAGCTTAAAAAAGAGATATCCCATCCTTTTGATTTAACTACTGAGCCAAGTATTCGTCTGCATTGTTATGAGAAAAATGCGCGCCAATATTTACTGATGTTATTCCACCATATCGCTTTTGATGGCTGGTCTACTAACATATTGATGGACGAATTAGCGCAAGCGTATCGCGGCTTGTGCCAAGGAGCTTCTGTAGTGCTCCCTCATCTGGATATCAGTTATGGAGATTATGCGCTTTGGCAATCTACTTATCTGCAAGGAGAAAATCTGACCAAGTTATTAGATTTTTGGCAGCAGCAATTATCAGGGCATGAGCAGCTGCAATTACCGGCCGATTATCCTCGTCCTAAACAAATTAATTATCAGGGCAGAAATATACATTTTCAATTAGATGCTCGTTTATCGGAGCAACTACGAACGCTTGCCAAAGCTCGTGAGACAACACTCTATACCGTGCTGCTGAGCAGTTTTTATATCAGCCTATCAGCAATGAGCGGCCAAACCGATGTATTACTTGGCACTCCATCTGATAATAGAGATCATGCACAAACGCAATCATTAATCGGCTTTTTTGTAAATACCTTGGTGCTGCGAGCCGATGTTCAAGCAGCAATGACAATTGAGGAATTTATTAGCCAAGTGCATGGCATTGTAACACAAGCCAAGGCTCATCAAGAGCTTCCCTTTGAGCGCTTAGTAGATGTGTTAAATGTTGAGCGCGACGCCTCTCGTCACCCTATTTTTCAAGTGATGTTTGCCATTGAATCTTCCGAGACGAGTTATCAGAGCAATAATGACCTGCCGTTTATGGCATCAGAGTTTGCAAGCTCAGATGATTTGTATCATCCTGCAAAGTTTGATTTGAGTTTGCTTGTCGATGATAGTGAAGCTGTTATTAAGGGCTATTTTAACTATGCACTGAGTTTGTTTAATGAGGTGACGATCAAACGCATATCAGAGCTATATCAACGAGTCTTAGTGGCTGTTGTTGCAAATCAACAGCTCCCTATAGGTGAAATATCATTATTGTCAGATTTTGATCGCCGCACTCTTTTACATACGTGGAATGATACCGTAGCTCCCTATCCCATTGATAAAACCCTAGCGCAATTATTCGAGGAGCAGGTCGATAAAACCCCAAATAATATCGCCGTGGTGTTTGAAGGGGAAGAGTTGACCTATATACAGCTAAATGAAAAAGCTAATCAATTAGCTCATGCTATTCGAGCGTATTATCAAAATAAAAACTCTCAAGGTATTAAGCCCGATACACTGATTGGCTTATATCTGGATCGAAGTTTAGATATGGTAATAAGTATTCTTGGCGCGGTTAAAGCAGGCGGCGCTTATGTGCCAATATCACCAGAATATCCACAGTTGCGAGTGCAATATATATTGGGCGATACACAAACTTCACTGATTATTACCCAGCCACATTATAAGCAGCAATTAAACAAGTGGAGCTCAAAACTCGATATTACGCCGGCGCTGTTAGCCCTCGATGATGTATGTGATGATAACCCAATAGTTAATTTAGAACCCATTAGTACATCAAAAGACTTAGCCTATGTCATCTATACCTCTGGTACAACAGGCACTCCGAAAGGCGTTATGGTTGAACAATGTTCAGTATCTAACTTAATTTATAGCCAAACGCGCAATCTGAATATTTATGAAAATGATGCAATTCTCTGGCTCGCTGATTATATTTTCGATGTTTCTGTTCAAGGGTTATTTTTATCATTACTTAATGGCGCTGTGCTACATATTCCGAGTCGAATGGATATTATGGATGTCGGCATTATTAGACAAAAAATTGTACTCGAGCGTATTACCCATTTAACTTATAGCGCTAACTACTTAAATACATTAGGCACAATAGCAGAGCCTCATTATTTAAGAAGAATTATTTCTGGCGGGGAGGTTATTACTAAAGAATTAGCCGCCTGTTGGGGTAATTTATTGATAAACGCTTATGGACCTACTGAAACTACAGTTATTTCCATACAAGCACCTCAATATGGTCAAGATGGCGTACTTAACAATATTGGTCGCCCGATAGATAACACCCAAGTTTATGTATTAAATCAGCAAAAAAATATTGTCCCGATAGGCGCCCCTGGTGAGCTTTATATCGGTGGAGCTGGCCTTGCAAGGGGTTATCTCAATCAGGCTGAGTTAACTCACCAGCGTTTTATTGATAACCCATTTGCCACACCTGATGATAAAGCTAAAGGTTACGACAGGCTTTATAAAACTGGCGATCTGGTACGCTGGGACCATGATGGTAATTTAGAATATTTAGGGCGTAATGATTGTCAGGTTAAAATACGCGGTTATCGTATTGAACTAGGTGAGATTGAAAGTGCATTAAGCGCATTAAAAGATGTTAAACATGCAGTAGTTGTTGACCTTGAAAAGGATGGTCATAAATATCTAGCTGCCTATTTAATAAAAGCTTCCAGCATGGTAAGTGATATTGATATTGATATTGAAGCATGTCGCGATAGCCTAGCGCTCAAACTGCCAGATTATATGCTGCCGGCTACCTTTACCGTGCTCGATAGCATTCCTCTAACCATTAACGGTAAACTGGACAGAAACTCTCTGCCAACACCAGAGTTTGTTAATGCTGATAATTATGTTGCCCCGCGAAATGAACTTGAAGAGCAGCTTTGTGATATTTGGCAAGAAGTATTGAGCGTTAAAAAAGTGGGTATTGCTGATAACTTTTTTGGTATTGGTGGGAACTCTATCACAGCGATTCGACTTACTGCTGCTTGCCGGGAGCAATTCAAGATAGATATTCCGCTCGCCTTGTTATTTGAGAAGAAAACAATTAAGGCATTGTCAGGATGTTTAGATAAACTGCAGATGCTGGTTATTGCTCATGTAGAGCGAGATCAATATCCATTATCTTTTGCTCAAGAGCGATTGTTATTTATCGAAAATTTTGAACAAGGATCAAATGCATATCATATCCCTTATTTTGTGCAATTAGCATATGATGTCAATCTAAGCGCATTAACAGCGGCTTTTAATGTTGTTATTCACCGTCATCCAGTGCTTAACAGTGTTTATCGTCGTGATGAGCAAAATAAATCTTACCAGGTACAACTCGGTGGTGATATTGCAATACATATGCATGTATTAGATGAGAGTCATGAATTATTAGCAGAGCTTAAAAAAGAGATATCCCATCCTTTTGATTTAACTACTGAGCCAAGTATTCGCCTGCATTGTTATGAGAAAAATGCGCGCCAATATTTACTGATGTTATTCCACCATATCGCTTTTGATGGCTGGTCTACTAACATATTGATGGACGAATTAGCGCAAGCGTATCGCGGCTTGTGCCAAGGAGCTTCTGTAGTGCTCCCTCATCTGGATATCAGTTATGGAGATTATGCGCTTTGGCAATCTACTTATCTGCAAGGAGAAAATCTGACCAAGTTATTAGATTTTTGGCAGCAGCAATTATCAGGGTATGAGCAGCTGCAATTACCGGCCGATTATCCTCGTCCTAAACAAATTAATTATCAGGGCAGAAATATAGATTTTCAATTAGATGCTCGTTTATCGGATCAACTGCGATCGCTTGCCAAAGCTCGTGAGACAACACTCTATACAGTGCTGCTGAGCAGTTTTTATATCAGCCTATCAGCAATGAGCGGGCAAACCGATGTATTACTTGGCACTCCCTCAGATAATCGAGATCATGCGCAAACGCAATCATTAATCGGTTTTTTTGTAAATACCTTGGTGCTGCGAGCCGATGTTCAAGCAGCAATGACAATTGATGAATTTATTACCTACGTACATGGCATTGTCAGACAAGCCAAGGCTCATCAGCAGCTTCCCTTTGAGCGCTTAGTGGATGTGTTAAATGTTGAGCGCGACGCCTCACGTCACCCTATTTTTCAAGTGATGTTTGCCATTGACTCTTTCGATGCGAGTTACCAGAGCAATAATGGCCTGCCGTTTGTGGCATCAGAGTTTGCAAGCTCAGATGATTTTTATCGTCCTGCAAAGTTTGATTTGAGTTTGCTTGTCGATGTCAGTAAACCAGTTATTAAGGGCTCTTTTAACTATGCACTGAGTTTGTTTAATGAAGAGACGATCAAACGCATATCAGAAATCTATCAACGAGTCTTAGTGGCTGTTGTTGCAAATCAACAGCTCCCAATCGGTGACATATCTTTATTGTCAAAAATCGATAGGCATACTCTTTTACATACTTGGAATGATACCGTAGCCCACTACCCAATTGATAAAACTTTAGCGCAATTATTCGAGGAGCAGGTCGATAAAACACCAAATAATATAGCCATAGTGTTTGAAGGGGAAGAATTAACCTATATACAGTTAAATAATAAAGCAAACCAGTTGGCTCATGCTATTCGAGCGCATTATCAAAAAAATAATACTCAAGGTATTCAAGCTGATACACTAATTGGTTTATATCTAGATCGAAGCTTAGAGATGGTAATAAGTATTATTGCAGTGCTTAAAGCAGGCGGCGCTTATGTGCCGATATCACCAGAATATCCACAGCTGCGAGTACGCTTTATGTTGGACGATACACAAACTTCACTGATTATTACCCAGCCACATTATAAACAGCAATTAAATAAATGGAGCGCAAAACTCGATATTACGCCTACGCTGTTAGCCATCGATGATGTAAGTGAAAATACCTCGAGTGTTAATTTATCAGCAATTAATGGGCCGAAAGACTTGGCTTATATCATCTATACTTCCGGGACAACAGGCGCCCCAAAAGGTGTGATGATAGAACAATGTTCAGTATCTAACTTAATTATTAGTCAAACATCTTGCATGAATTTTGATGAAAGTGATGCCATTCTTTGGCTCGCTGATTATATTTTCGATGCATCCGTTGAGCAGTTATTTTTATCATTGCTCAATGGCGCCATGTTACATATTCCAACCAAGTCAGATATTAAAGATGTAGTGGTTATTAAGCAAAAAATTGTAGCGTTACGTATTACCCATTTGAATTATACCTCTAAATACTTAAACGCATTAGGCGCATTAGAAGAGCCACATTATTTAAAAAGAGTCATGTCCGCAGGGGAGAGTATTTCTGCAGAATTGGCCGCCTGTTGGGGTAATCTATTGATAAATGCTTATGGACCGACAGAATCGACCGTTATTTCCATACAAGCGCCTCAATATGGTCAAGATGGCGTGCTTAACAATATTGGTCGCCCGATAAGTAACACTCAAGTTTATGTGTTAAATGAGCAACAAAACATTGTCCCGATAGGCGCCACTGGCGAGCTTTATATCGGAGGAGCAGGACTTGCAAGGGGCTATCTCAATCAACCTGAGTTAACCAATGAACGTTTTATTGAGAACCAGTTTGCCACAACTGATGATAAAGCTAAAGGTTATGACAGGCTTTATAAAACTGGCGATCTGGTACGCTTGCTACCAGATGGTAACTTAGAATATTTAGGGCGTAATGATTGTCAGGTTAAAATACGCGGTTATCGTATTGAACTCGGTGAAATTGAAAGTGCATTAATAGCATTAAAATGCGTTAAACATGCCGTAGTTGTTGACCTTGAAAAGGATGGTCATAAATATCTAGCTGCCTATTTAATAAAAGCTTCCAGCATGGTAAGTGATATTGATAAATGCCGCGATAGCTTAGCGCTCAAACTGCCAGATTATATGCTGCCTGCTACCTTTACCGTGCTCGATAGCATTCCACTAACCATTAACGGTAAACTGGACAGATGCGCGCTGCCAATACCAGAGTTTGTAAGTGCTGATAAATATGTTGCCCCGCGAAATGAGCTTGAAGAGCTGCTTTGTGATATTTGGCAAGAAGTATTGAGCGTTAAAAGAGTAGGCATTGATGATAACTTTTTCCGTATTGGTGGCGATTCTATAGTAAGTCTTGGGCTGGTATCTAAAATGCGCAGAGAAGGCTTTAGCTTACAAGTGAAAGCTATTTTCGATGCGCCAACCGTGGCTCAGTTGAGCCGTTTATTAAACGCGCAGGCGACTCGCCTAAAAATTAAAACTGAGCAGGGCGTGTTAACCGGCACTTTTGATTTATTACCAATACAATCTTGGTTTTTTGCGCAAAAACTAGCAAATCCTCACCACTTTAACCAGGCTTTTCTAATTAAAATTCCAGGGGAAATTAAATACGCTGAAATTGAAAACTCATTGCAGGCATTAACTGACCAGCACGATATGCTGCGCTGCGTATTTTTAGAAAAAGCATCTTCAAAAACAAAGAGTTACCAACAACAATACCGCGATAATATAGATGGCATGTGTGAGCCTTTATACGCACTAAATATAGCAGATTTAAATTCTGGGGCGCTTTGTAAAAAGCTTACACAACTACAAAGTAACTTTAATTATATTAACGGCCCAACATGGCAGGCAGCGCACTTAACTGGTCATATCGATGGCAGCGCTCGTTTATTTTTTGCCTTCCATCACTTAATTATCGATGTCGTATCATGGCGAATAATAGCCCAAGATATTAAGCAATTATTAACAAAGCAACTATTAACAAAACAAGCACTAACAAAACAAGCACTAACAAAACAAGCACTAACAAAACAAGCATTAACAAAACAAGCATTAACAAAACAAGTACTTGCGCCTAAAGGCAGTAGTTATCGTCAATGGATAAGAGCCGTGCAACATTATGCGTTAAATCATCAAGATGAGCGGGAATATTGGCAAGGCGTCTGTGCAGATCAGGCTGGCTTACCAGCTTTAGGCACGGTTGCATATCATAAAGTGAGCCTATCGGAGCGACAAACAGATGTTTTATTACATCAAGCAAATCTTGGTTTTCATACGCAAATTAATGATTTATTACTTAGCGCTCTGGCAATTAGCCTTTTTGAAGTGCTTGGCAGTGATGTTAATCATGTGACACTTGAAGGCCACGGGCGAGAAGTCATCGATGAAACACTTGATGTGAGCAATACTGTTGGTTGGTTTACCAGCATGTATCCAGTTAGGCTTGAAGCCCATAAAACAATATCTGCGACCATAATTCACACCAAGGAGATGTTAAGCGCAGTACCTCATAAAGGGAGTGGTTATGGCGCTCTGCATCAACAACAAGCATTTGCTATGAAGCTGCCTAAAATAAGCTTTAATTATTTAGGTCAATTAGGCGCGCAAAGTGACAATGAGGAAAGCTCTACTTGGCAGATTAGTCAAGAAGATGCAGGTCAAATGATAGCAAGTGACAACACCGATCACTTATTAGTTAATATTAATGGCGCAGTCCAAGCTGGTATATTAACGTTTAATATTGCCTCACGGTTATCAAGTTTGTTAACAAAGGAATTTGAGGCGCACTTTCACAGCGCTTTAGTTGAGGTTATTGAGCAAGCAGCTCTCAAGGCAAAAAGTGGCGGTATTAACACGTTAAGCGACTTAAAAGAAATATATTTGACCGTGAATGAAACAGCAAATGATGTTCCTATTTTTTTTCTACCTCCAGGCGAAGGAGGCGCTGAAAGTTATTTAAATAATATAATCCCCAAATTAAAAGACAAAAAAATAATTCTATTTAATAACTTATACCATGAAAGCCGTTTAAAAAATGAGAATGCTCGAAATTATTATACTTTTCAAACACTCGCCACTCAATACATTAAATATATCAAGAAGATCCAGCCTAAAGGTCCTTATGAATTATTTGGTTGGAGTTTTGGTGGTGTGTTAGCTTTTGAAATAGCACGGCAACTGGAAAATAATGGCGATACGATTGCAAAAATCATTTTAGTTGATTCCTACTTTAATTATAAAAAAGCAATCAAAGCGCAATGCCATGAATTTTCACCATTAATAAACAAAAAATTACAAAAGAATATTAATGCTAAGTATCAATGTAACCATGGTAAATATCGAACAAGTGCCAAAATAGTTTTATTTAAGTTTTTAAAAGTTGACAAAATTAAGTTGGAAGATATTGCTAAAGATACAGATGAAAAATTATTGTATAAAGCTCATGAGGCCCTTGCTTGTTATTACAATAAAACAATCGATAACCACATTAATGATTATGTGGATTGTAGTGCAATTAAAATAATACAATTAACGAGCACCCATTATACATGGATCGACAGTAGTGAAGATGTAGATTTGGTGACAAAAGTTATCATTCCAACAAAAAAAAAGTTTTAATAAAAATGATATAAATAAAAAATGATTGCTTTTTTTTATTTGCTAAGTATTATCAACGCCCTTCTAACCTGATACGGTCTTATTAGCAAATAAAAGACTGCGGTTGTTAAACAAAGAAAAACGTTAAGAAAAGGATAAATGCTTACCTACCCTAGCAAATGATGGGTATAAAAATAGGCAGCAAGTCCTTTTTAAGAGAATTTGACACAATACTATTTTATTAAGCGCCCCTAAAAAAACTTATCTCGCATTATCACTTTGCCAATGATCAAAGTTTATCGTCCAAGATATTTCTCTTGACTAAAAAGTCAATGACTCATATTGTATTGGATAAAATTAATAAATGCCAAATAAAATAGGTCTAAAATGTTAAAAAAATTATTAACAAAAGAGCAAAATAATACTTTAAAGAACACAACTATTTCAAGAGAAGATCGTCATACACTTTTGCGCAGTTGCAATGATACTGATGCGCCTTACCCAATGGATAAAACTCTAGCGCAATTATTCGAGGAGCAGGTAGATAAAACACCAAATAATATCGCATTGGTATTTGCAGAGGAGTTTCTTACCTATCGTCAATTAAATGAAATCGCTAATCAATTAGCTCATGCTATTCGAGCTCATTATCAAAATAATAACTCTCAAGGTATTAAGGCCGATACACTAATTGGCTTATATCTAGATCGAAGTTTAGATATGGTGATAAGTATTCTTGGCGTGCTTAAAGCAGGCGGCGCTTATGTGCCTATCTCACCAGAATATCCACAGTTGCGAGCGCAGTTTATGTTTGAGGATACACAAACCTCGCTGATTATTACCCAGCCACATTATAAGCAGCAATTAAATAACTGGATCGATGAACTAGATATTACGCCTACTATGTTAGCCATCGATGATGTAAGTGATGATAACTCAACGGCTAATTTAGCAGCAATTAATGGGCCGAAAGACTTGGCTTATGTTATTTATACGTCGGGGACAACAGGCACCCCGAAAGGCGTTATGGTTCAACATTCAGGAGTCATTAACAGAATAGTTTGGATGCAGCAAAAATACCCATTATCGAGCTCAAGCCGTGTTCTTCAAAAAACGCCCTATATCTTTGATGTGTCGGTATGGGAATTATTATGGGGTAATTTAACAGGCGCTGCCATTATTATAGCGGCACCAGAGATTCATAAAGAGCCAGATAAGTTAAATGAATTGATCATAAAGTCTGGCGTAACGACTCTACATTTTGTGCCATCAATGTTTGCATCTTTTTGTGATTATTTGCAGCAGTTGCAGCTTTCGTTTCCTAAAAATGTACAACAGGTATTTTGCAGTGGTGAAGCGTTAACCGTTAGTCATGTCGATAGGTTTATAAAAACAAATCATGACAGCACTTTATTAACTAACCTTTACGGACCCACTGAAGCTTCTATTGAGGTTACTTATTTTGATATTATTGAGTCGACTAATAAATTTATTCCGATTGGTCGCCCGATAAGTAACACTCAAGTTTATGTGTTAAATGAGCAACAAAACATTGTCCCGATAGGCGCCACTGGCGAGCTTTATATCGGCGGAGCAGGCCTTGCGCGAGGTTACCTTAATCAGGAGGATTTAACTGATGAACGTTTTATTGATAACCCATTTGCCACACCGGATGATAAAGTTAAAGGTTATGACAGGCTTTATAAAACTGGCGATCTGGTACGCTGGGCCCATGATGGGAATTTAGAGTATTTAGGGCGTAATGATTGTCAGGTTAAAATACGCGGTTATCGTATTGAACTCGGTGAGATTGAAAGTGCATTAAGCGCATTAAAAGACGTTAAACAAGCAGTGGTTGTTGACTTTGAAAATAATGGTCATAAATACTTAGCTGCCTATTTAATAAAAGCTTCCGGCATGGGAATTGATCTTGATATTGAAATTGATATTGAGGCATGTCGAGATAGCCTAGCGCTTAAACTGCCAGACTATATGCTGCCTACTACCTTTACCGTGCTCGATAGCATTCCATTAACCATTAACGGGAAACTGGACAGAAAATCTCTGCCAATACCAGAGTTTGTAAATGCTGATAAATATATAGCCCCACGAAATAAACTTGAAGAGCAGCTTTGTGATATTTGGCAAGAAGTATTGAGCGTTAAAAAAGTGGGTATTGATGATAACTTTTTTCGCATTGGTGGAGATTCTATAGTAAGTATTGGGCTGGTCTCTAAAATGCGTAGAGAAGGCTTTAGTCTACAAGTGAAAGCTATTTTCGATGCGCCAACCGTGGCTCAGTTGGGCTGTTTGTTAAACTCTAAGGCGACTCGCATAAAAATTAAAACTGAGCACGGCGTGTTAACCGGCGGTTTTGATTTATTACCAATACAATCTTGGTTTTTTGTGCAAAAACTAGAAAAGCCTCAGTACTTTAACCAGGCTTTTATAATTAAAATTCCAGGGGAAATCAAATACGCTGAAATTGAACAAGCATTGCAGGCATTAACTGCGCAGCACGATATGCTGCGCTGCGTATTTTTAGAAAAAGGATCTTCAAAAACAACTAGTTACCAGCAACAATATCGCGATAATATAGATGGCATGTGTGAGCCTTTATACGCATTAAATATAGCGGATTTAAATTCTGAGGAGCTTTGTAAAAAGCTTACGCAATTACAAAGTAACTTTAATTATATTAACGGCCCAACATGGCAGGCAGCGCACTTAACTGGTCATATCGATGGTAGAGCACGTTTATTTTTTGCCTTCCATCATTTAATTATCGATGTCGTGTCATGGCGAATAATTGCCCAAGATATTAAGCAACTATTAACAAAGCAACTATTAACAAAGCAAGTACTAACAAAACAACTACTAACAAAACAAGCACTTGCGCCTAAAGGCAGTAGTTATCGTCAATGGATAAGCGCAGTGCAGCATTATGCGTTAAATCATCAAGATGAGCGAGCATATTGGCAAGGCGTCTGTGCAGATCAGGCGGGCTTACCAGCTTTAGGCGCTGTTGCATATCATACAGTTAGCCTATCAGTAGAGCAAACAGATGTTTTATTACATCAAGCAAACCTTGGTTTTCATACGCAAATTAATGATTTATTACTGAGCGCCCTGGCAATTAGCCTTTTTGAAGTGCTTGGCAGTGATGTTAATCATGTGACACTTGAAGGCCATGGCCGAGAAGTCATCGATGAAACACTGGATGTGAGCAATACCGTTGGTTGGTTTACCACCATGTACCCGGTTAGGCTTAAGGCACATAAAACAATATCTGCGACCATCATTCACACCAAGGAGATGTTAAGAGTTATTCCTAATAAAGGGATTGGTTATGGCGCGCTGCATCAACAACAAGCATTTGCTATGACCCTCCCTAAAATAAGCTTTAATTATTTAGGTCAATTAGGCGCGCAAAGTGACAATGAAGAAAGCTCAACTTGGCAGATCAGCAAAGAAGATGCAGGTGAGATGATAGCAAGTGAAAACGATGATCGCTTATTAGTTAATATTAATGGCGCGGTTCAAGGTGGTATATTAGAGTTTAATCTTGGCTCACGGTTATCAAGTGTATTAACAAAGGAATTTGAGGCGCACTTTCATAGCGCTTTAGTTGAGGTTATTGAGCAAGCAGCTCTTAAAGCAAAAAGTGGCGGAGTTAACACGCCCAGTGATTACGCTGTTAAAGGGCTATCCATTGACCATTTAGACTTTCTTCAGCGCCGCCTCACTACCAATAAAATTGCAGCGATTTTCCCTGCTAATAGTTTGCAGCAAGGCTTTATATCTCATCATTTGCATTACCCAGAAGATGATGCTTATCGTGTGCAATTATTATTAGACTATAATGAAGCGCTTGATATAAATTGTTACCAGCAGGCGTGGAGCTTAGCCTCACAGCGCTATCCTGCGCTGCGAGCTTGTTTTGATTGGCGTGATGGTCTTATGCAGATCATAACGGCAGATTCGAGTATTAACCTTGATAATTTCACCCTCAAGGATATCAGTCATCTACCACAAGCTGCTCGCGCGCAAGAGATCATTAAAATTCAAAAGCTCGATAGGAAAGTCCAGTTTGATCTATCGACGCCTGGCTTAATGCGCTTTACCCTTATAAAACAACATGCAAACTTGGTGACTGTAATGCAAACAACTCATCATAGTATCAGTGATGGTTGGAGCGTCCCCATTTTATTACAGCAAGTACATGAGTACTACAATCAGCTTGTGGTAGGCATGCAGGTGCAAATAAAGGTTGATCGCGCGTTTGTTAATGCTCAGCACTACTATATTAAAGCAAAAAGCGCTGCTTTAGATCATTGGAAAAAAGCTAAAGAGCGGTTTCAGGCCGCCAATGATCTTAATTTTTTATTCACCACGCCAGTTGATTTAGCAGAGTTAAAAACAATTGCAGAGCCATGCGCGAGTGAGCTTATTATTAAGGGTGATTTATACAAGCAATTAAAACAAATGTGTCGAAATCAAGCAATAACCTTAAATGTTGCCGTGCAATTTGCCTGGCATAAATTATTACATATTTATAGCGGTGATGAGCAAACGATTGTCGGCACAACCGTTGCAGGTCGCGACCTTCCCGTTGACGGTATTGAAAGTAGTGTCGGATTATATATTAATACATTGCCGCTTACGGTTGATTGGGATAATAGCATCAGCGTCTCGGCAATCTTAAATAATATCCAAAAAAGTATCGCAGAGCTTAACAGTTACAATAATGTCTGTTTGGCCGATTTACAAGCAAATGGGCAGCGATTGTTTCATAGCCTGTTTGTTTTTGAAAATTATCCGAGCCCTATTGATACAAATACATCAGGGATAGAAAATCATTTAACGTTTCGAGCCGCTATTGAGAAAATTGATTATCCTCTTTCAGTGACGGCCTATGAGGAAAATGAGAGCTTGGTTGTCAAGCTACATTATAGCGAAGAATGGCTTCGTCAAAATCAAGCTAGGCGGTTATTAAATCAAATACAATTAATATTAGCCTCTATTGCTAAAAATACTGATCAATCACATCAACAACTCTCTTTAATGGATGATTGTGAGCGCCACACGCTGTTACATACTTGGAATGATACCGTAGCGCCCTACCCAATGGATAAAACCATCGCGCAATTATTCGAGGAGCAGGTAGATAAAAACCCTGATAATGTCGCCTTAGTATTTGCAGAGCAGAAGCTTACCTATAGTCAGTTAAATCAGAAAGCTAATCAATTAGCTCATGCTATTCGAGCGCATTATCAAAAAAATAATCCTCAAGGTATTCAAGCCGATACGCTGATTGGCTTATATCTGGATCGAAGTTTAGATATGGTAATAAGTATTCTTGGCGTGCTTAAAGCAGGCGGCGCTTATGTGCCTATCTCACCAGAATATCCTAAGCTGCGAGTGCGATTTATATTGGACGATACACAAACGGCTCTTATTCTTACCCAGCCACATTATAAGTCGCAATTAAATAAATGGATCGGTGAACTCGATATTACGGCTACTCTGTTAGCCTTCGATGATGTAAGTCGCGATAACCCAACGGTTAATTTAGCAGCAATTAATGGTCCGAAAGACTTAGCCTATGTCATCTATACGTCCGGGACAACAGGCACTCCGAAAGGAGTTATGATTGAACAATGTTCAGTATCTAACCTGATTTTTAGTCAAACATCTTGCATGAATTTTGATGAAAGTGATGCCATTCTTTGGCTCGCTGATTATATTTTCGATGCATCTGTTGAGCAGTTATTTTTATCATTGCTCAATGGCGGAGTGCTACATATTCCGACACGAATGGATATTCTGGATGTCGGCATTATTAGACAAAAAATTGTAGAGTTAGGTATTACCCATTTGCATTATACCTCTAAATACTTAAACGCATTAGGGAGACTAGAAGAGCCTCATTATTTAAAAAAAGTTATTTCTGGCGGTGAAGTTATTTCTGCAGAGTTAGTCGTCTGTTGGGGGAGGTTATTAATGAATTCTTATGGTCCTACAGAATCTACCGTTACTGTAATACAAGCAATTGACTATGGACAAAATAGTACAATAAACTGTATCGGTCGTCCGATAAATAACACCAAAGTTTATGTGTTAAATGAGCAAGCTATGCTTGTGCCGATAGGCACCCTTGGCGAGCTTTATATCGGAGGTGTAGGGCTTGCAAGGGGTTATCTCAATCAACATGAGTTAACCAATGAACGTTTTATTGATAACCCGTTTGCCACACCTGATGATAAAGCTAAAGGTTATGACAGGCTTTATAAAACTGGCGATCTGGTACGCTGGCGCCCTGACGGTAACTTAGAGTATTTAGGGCGTAATGATTGTCAGGTTAAAATACGTGGTTATCGTATTGAACTCGGTGAGATTGAAAGCGCATTAAGCGCATTAAAATGCGTTAAACAAGCAGTAGTTGTTGACCTTGAAAAGGATGGCAATAAATACTTAGCTGCTTATTTAATAAAAGATTCTGGCATGGGAATTGATATTGATATTGAAATTGATATTGAAATTGATATTGAGGCATGTCGCGATAGCTTATCTATTAAACTGCCAGATTATATGCTGCCTGCTACCTTTACCGTGCTCGATAGCATTCCACTAACCATTAACGGGAAACTTGACAGAGGCGCGCTGCCAATACCAGAATTTATAAATGCTGATAAATATGTTGCCGCGCGAAATGAGCTTGAAGAGCAACTTTGTAATATTTGGCAAGAAGTGTTGGGGGTTAAAAGAGTAGGTATTGATGATAACTTTTTTCGCATTGGTGGCGATTCGATAGTAAGTATTGGGCTGGTCTCTAAAATGCGCAGAGAAGGCTTTAGCTTACAAGTGAAAGCTATTTTTGATGCGCCAACCGTGGCTCAGTTGAGCCGTTTGTTAAACGAGCAACAAACTTTCTTAAAGATTAAAACTGAGCAGGGCGTGTTAACCGGCGCTTTTGATTTATTACCAATACAAGCTGCATTTTTTGCGCAAAAACTAGCAAAGCCTCAGCACTTTAATCAGTCTTTTATAATTAAAATTCCAGGGGAAATTAAATACGCTGAAATTAAACAAGCACTGCAGGCATTAACTGACCAGCACGATATGCTGCGCTGCGTATTTTTAAAAAAAGCATCTTCAAAAACAAAGAGTTACCAGCAACAATACCGCGACAATATAGATGGCATGTGCGAGCCTTTATACGCATTAAATATAGCTGGTTTAAATTCTGAAGAGCTTGATGAAAAGCTTACACAACTACAAAGTAACTTTAATTATATTAACGGTCCAACATGGCAGGCAACGCATTTAACAGGGCACCGTGATGGCAGCGCTCGTTTATTTTTTGCCTTCCATCACTTAATTATCGATGTCGTATCATGGCGAATAATTGCCCAAGATATTAAGCAACTATTAACAAAGCCATTACTATCAAAACAAGCATTAACAAAACAAGTACTTGCGCCTAAAGGCAGTAGTTATCGTCAATGGGTAAGAGCCGTGCAGCATTATGCGTTAAATCATCAAGATGAGCGTGCATATTGGCAAGGCGTCTGTGCAGATCAGGCGGGCTTACCAGCTTTAGGCGCTGTTGCATATCATAAAGTGAGCTTATCAGTGCACCAAACAGATGTTTTATTACATCAAGCAAACCTTGGTTTTCATACGCAAATTAATGATTTATTACTAAGCGCCCTGGCAATTAGCCTTTTTGAAGTGCTTGGCAGTGATGTTAATCATGTGACACTTGAAGGCCATGGCCGGGAAGTTATCGATGCAACACTTGATGTGAGCAATACTGTTGGTTGGTTTACCAGCATGTATCCGGTTAGGCTTAAGGCCCAGCAAACAATATCTGCGACCATCATTCAAACCAAGGAGATGTTAAGCGCAGTACCTCATAAAGGGATTGGTTATGGCGCGCTGCATAAGCAACAATCATTTGCTATGAGTCTGCCTAAAATAATCTTTAATTATTTAGGTCAATTAGGCGCGCAAAGCCACAATGAGGAAAGCTCGACTTGGCAGGTTAGCCAAGAAGATGCAGGTCAAATGATAGCCAGTGACAACACCGATCACTTATTAGTTAATATTAATGGCGCGGTTCAAGCTGGTATATTAACGTTTAATATTGCCTCACGGTTATCAAGTGTATTAACAAAGGAATTTGAGGAGCACTTTCATAGCGCTTTAGTTGAGGTTATTGAGCAAGCAGCTCTTAAAGCAAAAAGTGGCGGAGTTAACACGCCCAGTGATTACGCTGTTAAAGGGCTATCCATTGACCATTTAGACTTTCTTGAGCGCCGCCTCACTACCAATAAAATTGTAGAGATTTTCCCTGCAAATAGTTTGCAGCAAGGCTTTATCTCACACGCGCTGCATTACCCAGAAGATGATGCTTATCGTGTGCAATTATTATTAGACTATAATGAAGCGCTTGATATAGATTGTTACCAGCAAGCGTGGTGCTTAGCCGCACAGCGCTACCCTGCGGTGCGAACTTGTTTTGATTGGCGTGATGGTCTTGTGCAGATCATAACGGCAGATTCGAGTATTAACCTTGATAATTTCACCCTCAAGGATATCAGTCATCTACCACAAGCTGCTCGCGCGCAAGAGATCATTAAAATTCAACAGCTCGATAGAAAAGTTCCTTTTGATTTATCGACACCTGGCTTAATGCGCTTTACCTTGATAAAACAACATGCAAACTTGGTGACTGTAATGCAAACAACTCATCATAGTATCAGTGATGGTTGGAGCGGCCCCATTTTATTACAGCAAGTACATGAGTACTACAATCAGCTTGTGCTAGGCATGCAGGTGCAAATAAAGGTCGATCGCGCATTTGTTAATGCGCAGCGCTACTATATTAAAGCAAAAAGCGCTGCTTTAGATCATTGGAAAAAAGCTAAAGAGCGGTTTCAGGCCGCCAATGATCTTAATTTTTTATTAACCACGGCAGTTGATTTAGCGCAGCTAAAAACCATTGCAGAGCCATGCGCGAGTGAGCTTATTATTAAGGGTGATTTATACAAGCAGTTAAAGCAAATGTGTCTAAATCAAGCAATAACCTTAAATGTTGCCGTGCAATTTGCTTGGCATAAATTATTACATATTTACAGCGGAGATGAGCAAACGATTGTCGGCACAACCGTCTCAGGTCGCGACCTTCCCGTTGACGGCATTGAAAGTAGTGTCGGATTATATATTAATACTCTGCCACTTACGGTTGATTGGGATAATAGCATCAGCGTCTCGGCAATCTTAAATAATATCCAAAAAAGTATCGCAGAGCTTAACAGTTACAGTAATGTCTGTTTGGCCGATTTACAAGCAAATGGGCAGCGATTGTTTCATAGCCTGTTTGTTTTTGAAAATTATCCGAGCCCTATTGATACAAATACATCAGGGATAGAAAATCATTTAACGTTTCGAGCAGCTATTGAGAAAACTGATTATCCTCTTTCAGTGACGGCCTATGAGAAAAATGAAAGCTTGGTTGTCAAGCTACATTATAGTGAAGAATGGCTTCGTCAAAATCAAGCTAGGCGGTTATTAAATCAAATACAATTAATATTAGCCTCTATTGCTAAAAATACGGATCACTCGCATCAACAAATCTCTTTAATGGATGATTTAGAGCGCCACACGCTATTACATACTTGGAATGATACGACTGCATCCTACCCAATGGATAAAACCATAACGCAATTATTCGAGGAGCAGGTCGATAAAAACCCTGATAATATTGCCCTGGTATTTGCAGAGCAGAAGCTTACCTATAGTCAGTTAAATCAGAAAGCTAATCAATTAGCTCATGCTATTCGAGCGCATTATCAAAAGAATAACTCTCAAGGTATTCAGGCTGATACATTGATTGGCTTATATCTTGATCGAAGTTTAGATATGGTAATAAGTATTCTTGGCGCGGTTAAAGCAGGCGGCGCTTATGTGCCAATATCACCAGAATATCCACAGTTGCGAGTGCAATATATATTGGGCGATACACAAACTTCACTGATTATTACCCAGCCACATTACAAGCAGCAATTAAACAAGTGGAGCTCAAAACTCGATATTACGCCGGCGCTGTTAGCCCTCGATGATGTGAGTGATGATAACTCAACGGTTAATTTAGCAGCAATTAATGGGCCGAAAGACTTAGCCTATGTTATTTATACGTCGGGGACAACAGGCACTCCGAAAGGGGTGTTGCAATTACATACAAATGTGGTGAGCTTATTCGAATCGACTGATAAATATTTTCAATTTACGCATAAGGATACATGGGTATTATTTCATGAATACACTTTTGATTTTAGTGTCTGGGAATTATGGGGCGCTTTACTCTATGGTGGACAGTTAATTGTACCTACAAAAAGTTTAACACAAGATACTTGTAAATTTGTACAGCTTTGCGTTAATTCACAGGTTACTATTTTAAACCAAACACCTGCAGCTTTTTACCTATTCATCGAGGAATCATTAAGCGCTGCTGCAAAGTTTCCTTGCCTGCGTAATGTGATTTTTGGAGGAGATAAACTTAATTTATCACGGCTTAAACCTTGGTGGAATTGTTATGCTCAAGATGCGCCACAGCTTGTAAATATGTATGGAATTACTGAGACGACAGTACATGTTACTTATAAATCATTAAGCCCCAAAAATAATTTAAAAGCAGCAAATATAGGGAAACCCTTAAATGATTTAAAAGCATTTGTGCTAAATACACAAAAAAATCTTGTGCCGATAGGCGCCCCTGGTGAGCTTTATATCGGTGGTGCTGGCCTTGCAAGGGGTTATCTCAATCAGGCTGAGTTAACTCACCAGCGTTTTATTGATAACCCATTTGCCACAACTGATGATAAAGCTAAAGGTTATGACAGGCTTTATAAAACCGGCGATCTGGTACGCTGGCGCGATGATGGTAATTTAGAATATTTAGGGCGTAATGATTGTCAGGTTAAAATACGCGGTTATCGTATTGAACTCGGTGAAATTGAAAGTGCATTAATAGCATTAAAATGCGTTAAACATGCAGTAGTTGTTGATCTTGAAAAGGATGGTCATAAATATCTAGCTGCTTATTTAATAAAAGCTTCCAGCATGGCAAATGATATTGATATTGATAAATGTCGGAATAGCCTAGCGCTTAAACTGCCAGACTATATGCTGCCTGCGACCTTCACCGTGCTCGATAGCATTCCACTAACCATCAACGGTAAACTTGACAGACGCGCGCTGCCAACACCAGAATTTGAAAATGCTGATAAA
The DNA here is from genome assembly GCA_963680875.1 of Bathymodiolus brooksi. NCBI lineage: Eukaryota > Metazoa > Mollusca > Bivalvia > Mytilida > Modiolidae > Bathymodiolus > Bathymodiolus brooksi. The sequence continues at coordinate 2,204,973 of CAVMGF010000075.1, forward strand.
TATATAGCCCCGCGAAATGAGCTTGAAGAGCAACTTTGTCATATTTGGCAAGAAGTGTTGAGCGTTACAAAAGTGGGTATTGCTGATAACTTTTTTGGTATTGGTGGGAACTCTATCACAGCGATTCGACTGACCGCTGCTTGCCGCCAGCAATTCAAGATAGATATTCCGCTTGCCTTGTTATTTGAGAAGAAAACAATTGAGGCATTGTCAGGTTGTTTAGATAAACTGCAGATGCTGGTTATTGCTCATGTAGAGCGAGATCAATATCCATTATCTTTTGCTCAAGAGCGGTTGTTATTTATCGAAAATTTTGAACAAGGCTCCAATGCATATCATATCCCTTATTTTGTGCAATTAGCAGATGATGTCAATCTAAGCGCATTAACAGCGGCTTTTAATGTTGTTATTCACCGTCATCCTGTACTTAACAGTGTTTATCGTCGTGATGAGCAAAATAAAGCTTACCAGGTACAACTCGGTGGTGATATTGCAATACATATGCATGTATTAACCGAGAGTCATGAATTATTAGCAGAGCTTGAAAAAGAGATATCACGCCCTTTTGATTTAACTACTGAGCCAAGTATTCGCCTGCACTGTTATGAGAAAAATGCGCGCCACTATTTATTGATGTTATTCCACCATATCGCCTTTGATGGCTGGTCTACTACCATATTTATGGACGAATTAGCGCAAGCGTATCGCGGCTTGTGCCAAGGAGCTTCTGTAGTGCTCCCTCATCTGGATATCAGTTATGGAGATTATGCGCTTTGGCAACGTAGCTATCTGCAAGGAGAAAATCTGACCAAGTTATTAGATTTTTGGCAGCAGCAATTATCAGGGTATGAGCAGCTGCAATTACCGACCGATTATCCTCGTCCTAAACAAATTAATTATCAGGGCAGAAATATAGATTTTCAATTAGATGCGTGTTTATCTGAGCAACTACGATCGCTTGCCAAAGCAAACGAGACAACACTCTATACAGTGCTGCTGAGCTGTTTTTATATCAGCCTATCAGCAATGAGCGGCCAAACCGATGTATTACTTGGCGCTCCATCGGATAATCGAGATCATGCGCAAACGCAATCATTAATCGGCTTTTTTGTAAATACCGTGGTGCTGCGAGCAGGTGTTCAAGCAACAATGACCATTGAGGAATTTATTTCCCAAATACATGGCATTGTAACACAAGCTAAGTCTCATCAAGCGCTTCCCTTTGAGCGCTTAGTAGATGTGTTAAATGTTGAGCGCGACGCCTCTCGTCATCCTATTTTTCAAGTGATGTTTGCCATTGACTCTTTCGATACGAGTTACCAGAGCAAAAATGATCTGCCGTTTATGGCATCAGAGTTTGCAAGCTCTGATGATTTTTATCGCCCTGCAAAGTTTGATTTAAGTTTGCTTGTCGATGATAGTGAAGCGGTTATTAAGGGCTCTTTTAACTATGCACTGAGTTTGTTTAATGAAGAGACAATCAAACGGATATCAGAAATCTATCAACGAGTCTTAGTGGCTGTTGTTGCAAATCAACAGCTCCCTATAGGTGAAATATCATTATTGTCAGATTTTGATCGCCATACTCTTTTACATACGTGGAATGATACTGATGCGCCTTACCCAATGGATAAAACCCTAGCGCAATTATTCGAGGAGCAGGTTGATAAAACCCCAAATAATGTCGCCATAGTGTTTGAAGGGGAAGAATTAACCTATAGTCAGCTAAATAATAAATCTAATCAGTTGGCTTATGCGATTCGAGCGCATTATCAAAAAAATAATCCTCAAGGTATTCAAGCTGATACACTAATTGGTTTATATCTAGATCGAAGCTTAGAGATGGTGATAAGTATTCTTGGCGCGGTTAAAGCAGGCGGTGCTTATGTAGCTATATCACCAAAATATCCACAGCTGCGAGTGCAATATATATTGAACGATACACAGACTTCTCTTGTGATTACCCAGCAGCATTATAAGCGGCAATTAAATAACTGGACTGCAAAACTCGATATTACGGCTACGCTATTAGCCCTCGATGATGTAAGTGAAAATACCTCGAGCGTTAATTTAGCCGCAATTAATGGTCCGAAAGACTTAGCCTATGTCATCTATACCTCTGGTACAACAGGCACTCCGAAAGGCGTTATGATAGAACAATGTTCAGTATCTAACCTAATTTTTAGTCAAACATCTTGCATGAATTTTGATGAAAATGATGCCATTCTTTGGCTCGCTGATTATATTTTCGATGCCTCTGTTGAGCAGTTATTTTTATCATTGCTCAATGGCGCCATGTTACATATTCCAACCAAGTCAGATATTAAAGATGTAGGGGTTATTAAGCATAAAATTGTAGCGTTATCCATTACTTATTTGCATGCCACCCCTCAATACTTAAACGCATTAGGCGCACTAGAAGAGTCACATTATTTAAAAAGAGTCATGTCTGGAGGGGAGCGTATTTCTGCAAAATTAGTCGCCTGTTGGGGGGCGCTATTGACAAACGCTTATGGGCCGACAGAAGCGGCCGTTATTTCCATACAAGCGCCTCAATATGGTCAAGATGGCGAGCTTAACAGCATTGGTCGCCCGATAAATAACACCCATGCTTATGTGTTAAATCAGCAAAAAAACATTGTCCCTATAGGCGCCCCTGGCGAGCTTTATATCGGAGGTGTAGGGCTTGCAAGGGGTTATCTCAATCAACATGAGTTAACCAATGAACGTTTTATTGATAACCCGTTTGCCACACCTGATGATAAAGCTAAAGGCTATAACAGGCTTTATAAAACTGGCGATCTGGTACGCTGGCGCCCTGACGGTAACTTAGAGTATTTAGGGCGTAATGATTGTCAGGTTAAAATACGCGGTTATCGTATTGAACTCGGTGAGATTGAAAGCGCATTAAGCGCATTAAAATGCGTTAAACAAGCAGTAGTTGTTGACCTTGAAAAGGATGGCAATAAATACTTAGCTGCTTATTTAATAAAAGCTTCTGGCATGGCAAATGATATTGATATTGAAATTGATATTGAGGCATGTCGAAATAGCCTAGCGCTCAAACTGCCAGATTATATGCTGCCTGCTACTTTCACCGTGCTCGATAGCATTCCACTAACTATTAATGGGAAACTTGACAGAGGCGCGCTGCCAATACCAGAATTTATAAATGCTGATAAATATGTTGCCCCACGAAATAAACTTGAAGAGCAGCTTTGTCATATTTGGCAAGAAGTGTTGAGCGTTACAAAAGTGGGTATTGCTGATAACTTTTTTGGTATTGGTGGGAACTCTATCACAGCGATTCGACTTACTGCTGCTTGCCGCCAGCAATTCAAGATAGATATTCCGCTCGCCTTGTTATTTGAGAAGAAAACAATTAAGGCATTGTCAGGATGTTTAGATAAACTGCAGATGCTGGTTATTGCTCATGTAGAGCGAGCTCAATATCCATTATCTTTTGCTCAAGAGCGACTGTTATTTATCGAAAATTTTGAACAAGGCTCAAATGCATATCATATCCCTTATTTTGTGCAATTAGCAGATGATGTCAATCTAAGCGCATTAACAGCTGCTTTTAATGTTGTTATTCAGCGTCATCCTGTACTTAACAGTGTTTATCGGAATGATGAGCAAAATAAATCTTACCAAGTACAGCTAGGTGGTGATATATCAATGCATATGCATGTATTAAATGAGAGTCATGAATTATTAGTCGCGGCAAAAAAAGAGATATCCCATCCTTTTGATTTAACTACTGAGCCAAGTATTCGCCTGCATTGTTATGAGAAAAATGCGCGCCAATATTTACTGATGTTATTCCACCATATCGCTTTTGATGGCTGGTCTACTAACATATTGATGGACGAATTAGCGCAAGCGTATCGCGGCTTGTGTCAAGGAGTGGCGGCAATTCTCCCTAATCTGGATATCAGTTATGGTGATTATGCGCTCTGGCAACGTAGTTATCTGCAAGGAGAAAATCTGACCAAGTTATTAGATTTTTGGCAGCAGCAATTATCAGGGTATGAGCAGCTGCAATTACCGGCCGATTATCCTCGTCCTAAACAAATTAATTATCAGGGCAGAAATATAGATTTTCAATTAGATGCCTGTTTATCTGAGCAACTACGATCGCTTGCCAAAGCTCGTCATACAACACTCTACACCGTGTTGTTGAGCAGTTTTTATATCAGCCTATCAGCAATGAGCGGCCAAACTGATGTATTACTCGGCACTCCATCGGATAATCGAGATCATGCGCAAACGCAATCATTAATCGGCTTTTTTGTAAATACCTTGGTGCTGCGAGCCGATGTTCAAGCAGCAATGACCATTGAGAAATTTATTAGCCAAGTACATGGAATTGTAAGGCAAGCCAAGGCTCATCAAGAGCTTCCCTTTGAGCGCTTAGTGGATGTGTTAAATGTTGAGCGCGACGCCTCACGTCACCCTATTTTTCAAGTGATGTTTGCCATTGAATCTTTCGATACGAGTTACCAGAGCAATAATGGCCTGCCGTTTATGTCATCAGAGTTTGCAAGCTCAGATGATTTTTATCGCCCTGCAAAGTTTGATTTGAGTTTGCTTGTCGATGATAGTGAAGCGGTTATTAAGGGCTATTTTAACTATGCACTGAGTTTGTTTAATGAGGTGACGATCAAACGCATATCAGAGCTATATCAACGAGTCTTAGTGGGTGTTGTTGCAAATCAACAGCTCCCTATAGGTGAAATATCATTATTGTCAGATTTTGATCGCCGCACTCTTTTACATACGTGGAATGATACCGTAGCTCCCTATCCCATTGATAAAACCCTAGCGCAATTATTCGAGGAGCAGGTCGATAAAACCCCAAATAATATCGCCGTGGTGTTTGAAGGGGAAGAGTTGACCTATATACAGCTAAATGAAAAAGCTAATCAATTAGCTCATGCTATTCGAGCGTATTATCAAAATAAAAACTCTCAAGGTATTAAGCCCGATACACTGATTGGCTTATATCTGGATCGAAGTTTAGATATGGTAATAAGTATTCTTGGCGCGGTTAAAGCAGGCGGCGCTTATGTGCCAATATCACCAGAATATCCACAGTTGCGAGTGCAATATATATTGGGCGATACACAAACTTCACTGATTATTACCCAGCCACATTATAAGCAGCAATTAAACAAGTGGAGCGCAAAACTCGATATTACGCCTACGCTGTTAGCCCTTGATGATGTAAGTGATGATAACCCAACTGCTAATTTAGCAGCAATTAATGGAGCGAAAGACTTAGCTTATGTTATTTATACATCTGGGACAACAGGCACTCCGAAAGGGGTGTTGCAATTACATACAAATGTGGTGAGCTTATTCGAATCGACTGATAAATATTTTCAATTTACGCATAAGGATACATGGGTATTATTTCATGAATACACTTTTGATTTTAGTGTCTGGGAATTATGGGGCGCTTTACTCTATGGTGGACAGTTAATTATCCCCACAAAAAGTTTAACACAAGATACTTGTAAATTTGTACAGCTTTGCGTTAATTCACAGGTTACTATTTTAAACCAAACACCTGCAGCTTTTTACCTATTTATCGAGGAATCATTAAGCGCTGCTGCAAAGTTTCCTTGCCTGCGTAATGTGATTTTTGGAGGAGATAAACTTAATTTATCACTACTTAAACCTTGGTGGAATTGTTATGCGCAAGATGCGCCACTCCTTGTAAATATGTATGGAATTACTGAGACGACAGTACATGTTACTTATAAATCATTAAGCCCCAAAAATAATTTAAAAGCAGCAAATATAGGGAAACCCTTAAATGATTTAAAAGCATTTGTGCTAAATACACAAAAAAATCTTGTGCCGATAGGTGCCCCTGGTGAGCTTTATATCGGTGGTGCTGGCCTTGCAAGGGGTTATCTCAATCAGGCTGAGTTAACTCACCAGCGTTTTATTGATAACCCATTTGCCACAACTGATGATAAAGCTAAAGGTTATAACAGGCTTTATAAAACCGGCGATCTGGTTCGCTGGCGCGATGATGGTAACTTAGAGTATTTAGGGCGTAATGATTGTCAGGTTAAAATACGCGGTTATCGTATTGAACTAGGTGAGATTGAAAGTGCATTAAGCGCATTAAAAGATGTTAAACATGCAGTAGTTGTTGACCTTGAAAAGGATGGTCATAAATATCTAGCTGCCTATTTAATAAAAGCTTCCAGCATGGTAAGTGATATTGATATTGATATTGATATTGATATTGAGGCATGTCGCGATAGCTTATCTCTTAAACTGCCAGATTATATGCTGCCTGCGACCTTCACCGTGCTCGATAGCATTCCACTAACCATTAACGGTAAACTTGACAGACGCGCGCTGCCAACACCAGACTTTGTAAGTACTGATAAATATGTTGCCCCGCGAAATGAGCTTGAAGAGCAACTTTGTAATATTTGGCAAGAAGTACTGGGGGTTAAAAAAGTTGGCATTGCTGATAACTTTTTCCGCATCGGTGGCGATTCTATTATTGCAATACGAGTAATAGCTAAAATGAAATTGTTAGGGAAGTCTTTTTTTGTAGCAGATTTATTTTCTTATCCTACAGTCGCTGGCGTTTTATCTAAAGCAATTTTGACCACATCAAAAGTTAAATATATCCCATTTTCATTGTTAAAGTCGCCACAGTTAAAAAGAATTGCTGACTTAGGCTATGTAAATCTTGTTGATGCATATCCTGCCACCTATTTGCAGATGGGAATGCTACTAGAATCATCACGTAGTATAGGCACTTATCATGATGTATTTCACTATCAGATCAGAGGGAAACTTGATGCCGCGTTACTCACTAAATTATTGCAAGGCCTTGTTAATCGGCATGAAGCATTAAGGACCACTTTCATCGATGATCAGCTATCAGGGTATATTGCACTGGTACTGCCTCATTTAGAAGTCGACATTGATTTTTATCACGCTGATAATTCAAGCCGCAGTCTTGTTGAACGTGAACATCAGAAATCGTTTTCGGCTGTTTCTGGCGCTTTATCTCGGTTTATTATTAGTGATGTTCAGGCAAAATATTTTCGTCTTACTTTTTCATTTCATCATGCAATTATGGATGGTTGGAGTGTAGCTTCCATGATGTCTGAATTATGCAGAGCGTATGTCAAAAAATCAAAAAACCTTGTTATGACGCATTCCATGCCATTGTATGGTGAATTTGCTCGTAACGAAAGATTCGCTTGTAGCAACGCAAATATTCAAACATTTTGGGTAGATTATTTAGCAAGTTATGAGGAGCCTAACGTATCTTTTTTTAAAGACGCTAAAGAGAACACTTCCCAGGTTAAATCTAAAAATTATTCATTAAGCAACAGAGAGTGTTCAGCGGTGCTTGAACTGTCAAATAGTTTGGAATGCACCGTAGATAACGTATTTCTCACTTTATTACACCATATTTTATGCTTGCTACAAAATACTAGGGACGTTGTGATAGGCTTGGTAGTAAATAATCGTTTAGAAGTTGAAGGGGGTGACCAATTACTTGGATTATTTTTAAATACCATCCCTTTCCGTTATATTTTGCCTGTTGAAGAGAGTGATGTTTATTCTCGGATCCAAAATATAGTGGCAGAAAAAAATAAACTATTAAATTATAAATCGCTGCCATTTGCTTTTATTAAATATAAGTTATTGAATAACAAAAGTTTATACCATTGTGTATTTAATTATGTTCATTTTCATATCGCCGATGATGTTGACAATAATAATGATAGTGTGCTCCTTGGAAGAGGTGGGTATGAAAAAACAAATAATCCTTTAACGCTATCTGTTTCAAGAAGCAATAACAATTTTGACCTTCGTATATCATCTTTGCCAGAAGCTGTAGATGATGTTTTTTTAGAACAATTATTTATATATTTTAAAGAAAACTTAAAAATGCTCAGTATTGAGCATTTAAATATATCGAAACAATTTATCAATATAACAAAAAAAGATTGTCAGAGTTTACGCTTATACAATGATACGCATGCCCCCTACCCAATGGATAAAACCATCGCGCAATTATTCGAGGAGCAGGTCGATAAAACACCAAATAATATTGCCTTGGTATTTGAAGGGGAAGAATTAACCTATCGTCAATTAAATCAGCGAGCTAATCAATTAGCTCATGCTATTCGAGCGCATTATCAAAATAATAACTCTCAAGGTATTAAAGCCGATACGCTGATTGGCTTATATCTGGATCGAAGTTTAGATATGGTAATAAGTATTCTTGGCGCGGTTAAAGCAGGCGGCGCTTATGTGCCGATATCGCCAGAATATCCACAGCTGCGAGTGCAATATATACTGGGCGATACACAAACTTCTCTTGTGATTACCCAGCAGCATTATAAGCGGCAATTAAACAAGTGGAGCTCAAAACTCGAGATTACGCCAGCGCTATTAGCCATCGATGATGTAAGTGGTGATAACCCAATAGTTAATTTAGAACCCATTAGTACATCAAAAGACTTAGCCTATGTGATTTATACATCTGGGACAACAGGCACGCCGAAAGGCGTTATGATAGAACAATGTTCAGTATCTAACCTAATTTTTAGTCAAACATGTTGCATGAATTTTGATGAAAATGATGCCATTCTTTGGCTCGCTGATTATATTTTCGATGCCTCTGTTGAGCAGTTATTTTTATCATTGCTCAATGGCGCCATGTTACATATTCCAACCAAGTCAGATATTAAAGATGTAGGGGTTATTAAGCATAAAATTGTAGCGTTATCCATTACTTATTTGCATGCCACCCCTCAATACTTAAGCACATTAGGCACACTAGAAGAGCCACATTATTTAAAAAGAGTCATGTCTGGAGGGGAGCGTATTTCTGCAAAATTAGTCGCCTGTTGGGGGGCGCTATTGACAAACGCTTATGGGCCGACAGAAGCGGCCGTTATTTCCATACAAGCGCCTAAATATGGTCAAGATGGCGTGCTTAACAGCATTGGTCGCCCGATAAATAACACCCAAATTTATGTGGTAAATGAACAAAAAAACATTGTTCCGATAGGCGCCCCAGGAGAGCTTTATATAGGAGGAGCAGGACTTGCAAGGGGCTATCTCAATCAACATGAGTTAACCAATGAACGTTTTATTGATAACCCATTTGCCACACCTGATGATAAAGCTAAAGGTTATGACAGGCTTTATAAAACTGGCGATCTGGTTCGCTGGGCCCATGATGGTAATTTAGAGTATTTAGGGCGTAATGATTGTCAGGTTAAAATACGTGGTTATCGGATTGAACTCGGTGAGATTGAAAATGCATTAAGCGCATTAAAAGACGTTAAACATGCAGTGGTTGTTGACCTTGAAAATGATGGCAATAAATACTTAGCTGCTTATTTAATAAAAGCTTCTGGCATGGTAAGTGAAATTGAAATTGAAATTGAAATTGATATTGAGGCATGTCGCGATAGCTTATCTCTTAAACTGCCAGATTATATGCTGCCTGCTACTTTCACCGTGCTCGATAGCATTCCATTAACCATTAACGGGAAACTTGACAGACGCGCGCTGCCAATACCAGAGTTTGTAAGTGCTGATAAATATGTTGCCCCGCGAAATGAGCTTGAAGAGCAGCTTTGTAATATTTGGCAAGAAGTATTGAGCGTTAAAAGAGTGGGTATTGATGATAACTTTTTCCGTATTGGTGGCGATTCGATAGTAAGTATTGGGCTGGTCTCCAAAATGCGCAGCGAAGGCTTTAGCTTACAAGTGAAAGATATTTTTGATGCGCCAACCGTTGCCCAGGTGAGTCGTTTGTTAAATGAGTCTAACACCCGCATAAAAATTAAAACTGAGCATGGCGTGTTAACAGGCGCTTTTGATTTATTACCAATACAATCTTGGTTTTTTGCGCAAAAACTAGCAAATCCTCAGCACTTTAACCAGGCTTTTATAATTAAAATTCCAGGGGAAATCAAATACGCTGAAATTGAACAAGCATTGCAGGTATTAACAGCGCAGCACGATATGCTGCGCTGCGTATTTTTAGAAAAAGCATCTTCAAAAACAAAGAGTTACCAGCAACAATACCGCGACAATATAGATGGCATGTGTGAGCCTTTATACGCATTAAATATAGCAGATTTAAATTCTGGGGCGCTTTGTAAAAAGCTTACGCAATTACAAAGTAACTTTAGCTATATTAACGGTCCAACATGGCAGGCAGCGCACTTAACTGGTCATATCGATGGTAGAGCACGTTTATTTTTTGCCTTCCATCATTTAATTATCGATGTCGTGTCATGGCGAATAATTGCCCAAGATATTAAGCAACTATTAACAAAGCCATTACTATCAAAACAAGCATTAACCAAACAAGCACTTGCGCCTAAAGGCAGTAGTTATCGTCAATGGGTAAGCTCCGTGCAGCATTATGCGTTAAATCATCAAGATGAGCGTGCATATTGGCAAGGCGTATGTGCAGATCAGGCTGGCTTACCAGCTTTAGGCACGGTTGCATATCATACAGTTAGCCTATCAGTAGAGCAAACAGATGTTTTATTACATCAAGCAAATCTTGGTTTTCATACGCAAATTAATGATTTATTACTTAGCGCCTTGGCAATTAGCCTTTTTGAAGTGCTTGGCAGTGATGTTAATCATGTGACACTTGAAGGCCATGGCCGGGAAGTCATCGATGAAACACTAGATGTGAGCAATACTGTTGGTTGGTTTACCAGCATGTATCCAGTTAGGCTTAAGGCCCAGCAAACAATATCTGCGACCATCATTCACACCAAGGAGATGTTAAGTGCCATTCCCAACAAAGGGATTGGTTATGGCGCGCTGCATCAACAACAAACATTTGCTATGACCCTGCCTAAAATAAGTTTTAATTATTTAGGTCAATTAGGCACGCAAAGTGATAATGAGGAAAGCTCGACTTGGCAGATTAGTCAAGAAGATGCAGGTCAAATGATAGCAAGTGACAACACCGATCACTTATTAGTTAATATTAATGGCGCAGTCCAAGCTGGTATATTAACGTTTAATATTTCCTCACGGTTATCAAGTATATTAACAAAGGCATTTGAGGAGCACTTTCACAGCGCTTTAGTTGAGGTTATTGAGCAAGCAGCTCTTAAAGCAAAAAATGGCGGAGTTAACACGCCCAGTGATTACGCTGTTAAAGGGCTATCCATTGACCATTTAGACTTTCTTGAGCGCCGTCTGACTACCAATAAAATTGCAGAGATTTTCCCTGCAAATAGCTTGCAGCAAGGCTTTATATCTCATCATTTGCATTACCCAGAAGATGATGCTTATCGTGTGCAATTATTATTAGACTATCATGAAGCGCTTGATATAAATTGTTATCAGCAGGCGTGGAGCTTAGCCGCACAGCGCTACCCTGCGCTGCGAACTTGTTTTGATTGGCGTGATGGTCTTGTGCAGATCATAACGGCAGATTCGAGTATTAACCTTGATAATTTTACCATTAAGGATATCAGTCATCTACCACAAGCTGATCGCGCGCAAGAGATCATTAAAATTCAAAAGCTCGATAGAAAAGTTCCTTTTGATCTATCGACGCCTGGCTTAATGCGCTTTACCCTTATAAAACAACATGCAAACTTGGTGACTGTAATGCAAACAACTCATCATAGTATCAGTGATGGTTGGAGCGGCCCCCTTTTATTACAGCAAGTACATGAGTACTACAATCAGCTTGTGGTAGGCATGCAGCCGCAAATAAAGGTCGAGCGCGCATTTGTTAATGCTCAGCACTACTATATTAAAGCAAAAAGCGCTGCTTTAGATCATTGGAAAAAAGCTAAAGAGCGGTTTCAGGCCGCCAATGATCTTAATTTTTTATTCACCACGCCAGTTGATTTAGCAGAGCTAAAAACAATTGCAGAGCCATGCGCGAGTGAGCTTATTATTAAGGGTGATTTATATAAGCAATTAAAACAAATGTGTCAAAATCAGGCAATAACCTTAAATGTTGCCTTACAATTTGCCTGGCATAAATTATTACATATTTATAGCGGTGATGAGCAAACGATTGTCGGCACAACCGTCTCAGGTCGCGACCTTCCCGTTGACGGCATTGAAAGTAGTGTCGGATTATATATTAATACATTGCCGCTTACTGTTGATTGGGATAATAGCATCAGAGTCTCGGCAATCTTAAACAATATTCAAAAAAGTATCGCAGAGCTTAACAGTTACAGTAATGTCTGTTTGGCCGATTTACAAGCAAATGGGCAGCGATTGTTTTATAGCCTGTTTGTTTTTGAAAATTATCCGAGCCCTATTGATACAAATACATCAGGGATAGAAAATCATTTAACGTTTCGAGCAGCTATTGAGAAAACTGATTATCCTCTTTCAGTGACGGCCTATGAGAAAAATGAAAGCTTGGTTGTCAAGCTACATTATAGTGAAGAATGGCTTCGTCAAAATCAAGCTAGGCGGTTATTAAATCAAATACAATTAATATTAGCCTCTATTGTTAAAAATACTGATCAATCACATCAACAAATCTCTTTAATGGATGATTGTGAGCGCAACACGTTGTTACATACTTGGAATGATACGTATTCTCATTACCCAATGGATAAAACCATCTGGCAATTATTCGAGGAGCAGGTCGATAAGACTCCTGATAATGTAGCCCTAGTATTTGAGGAGGAGTCTCTTACCTATCGTCAATTAAATCAGCGAGCTAATCAATTAGCTCATGCTATTCGAGCGCATTATCAAAATAATAACTCTCAAGGTATTAAGGCCGATACGCTGATTGGCTTATATCTGGATCGAAGTTTAGATATGGTAATAAGTATTCTTGGCGCGGTTAAAGCAGGCGGCGCTTATGTGCCAATATCGCCAGAATATCCACAGCTGCGAGCGCAATATATATTGGGCGATACACAAACTTCACTGATTATTACCCAGCCACATTATAAGCAGCAATTAAACAAGTGGAGCTCAAAACTCGATATTACGCCGGCGCTGTTAGCCATCGATGATGTAAGTGATGATAACCCAATAGTTAATTTAGAACCCATTAGTACATCAAAAGACTTAGCCTATGTGATTTATACGTCGGGGACAACAGGCACTCCGAAAGGGGTGTTGCAATTACATACAAATGTGGTGAGCTTATTCGAATCGACTGATAAATATTTTCAATTTACGCATAAGGATACATGGGTATTATTTCATGAATACACTTTTGATTTTAGTGTCTGGGAATTATGGGGCGCTTTACTCTATGGTGGACAGTTAATTGTACCTACAAAAAGTTTAACACAAGATACTTGTAAATTTGTACAGCTTTGCGTTAATTCACAGGTTACTATTTTAAACCAAACACCTGCAGCTTTTTACCTATTCATCGAGGAATCATTAAGCGCTGCTGCAAAGTTTCCTTGCCTGCGTAATGTGATTTTTGGAGGAGATAAACTTAATTTATCACGGCTTAAACCTTGGTGGAATTGTTATGCTCAAGATGCGCCACTCCTTGTAAATATGTATGGAATTACTGAGACGACAGTACATGTTACTTATAAATCATTAAGCCCCAAAAATAATTTAAAAGCAGCAAATATAGGGAAACCCTTAAATGATTTAAAAGCATTTGTGCTAAATACACAAAAAAATCTTGTGCCGATAGGTGCCCCTGGTGAGCTTTATATCGGTGGTGCTGGCCTTGCAAGGGGTTATCTCAATCAGGCTGAGTTAACTCACCAGCGTTTTATTGATAACCCATTTGCCACACCTGATGATAAAGCTAAAGGTTACGACAGGCTTTATAAAACTGGCGATCTGGTACGCTGGGCCCATGATGGTAATTTAGAGTATTTAGGGCGTAATGATTGTCAGGTTAAAATACGTGGTTATCGGATTGAACTCGGTGAGATTGAAAATGCATTAAACGCATTAAAAGACGTTAAACAAGCAGTGGTTGTTGACCTTGAAAATGATGGCAATAAATACTTAGCTGCTTATCTAATAAAAGCTTCCGGCATGGGAATTGATCTTGATCTTGAAATTGATATTGAGGCATGTCGAGATAGCTTAGCGCTCAAACTGCCAGATTATATGCTGCCTGCTACCTTTACCGTGCTCGATAGCATTCCTCTAACCATTAACGGTAAACTTGACAGACGCGCGCTGCCAACACCAGACTTTGTAAGTACTGATAAATATGTTGCCCCGCGAAATGAGCTTGAAGAGCAACTTTGTAATATTTGGCAAGAAGTACTGGGGGTTAAAAAAGTTGGCATTGCTGATAACTTTTTCCGTATTGGTGGCGATTCTATAGTAAGTATTGGGCTGGTATCTAAAATGCGCAGAGAAGGCTTTAGCTTACAAGTGAAAGCTATTTTCGATGCGCCAACCGTGGCTCAGTTGAGCCGTTTATTAAACGCGCAGGCGACTCGCCTAAAAATTAAAACTGAGCACGGCGTGTTAACCGGCACTTTTGATTTATTACCAATACAATCTTGGTTTTTTGCGCAAAAACTAGCAAATCCTCACCACTTTAACCAGGCTTTTCTAATTAAAATTCCAGGGGAAATTAAATACGCTGAAATTGAAAACTCATTGCAGGCATTAACTGACCAGCACGATATGCTGCGCTGCGTATTTTTAGAAAAATCATCAGCAAAAACAGCTGTTTATCAGCAACAATACCGCGATAATATAGATGGCATGTGTGAGCCTTTATACGCATTAAATATAGCGGATTTAAATTCTGATGAGCTAGATGAAAAGCTTACGCAATTGCAAAGTAAGTTTAGCTATCTTAAAGGCCCAACATGGCAGGCAGCGCACTTAACTGGTTATCCCGATGGTAGAGCACGTTTATTTTTTGCCTTCCATCACTTAATTATCGATGTCGTATCATGGCGAATAATTGCCCAAGATATTAAGCAACTATTAACAAAGCAACTATTAACAAAGCAACTATTAACAAAGCAACTATTGACAAAAGAAGCACTTGCGCCTAAAGGCAGTAGTTATCGTCAATGGGTAAGTGCAGTGCAGCATTATGCGCTAAATAATCATTGCGAGCGGGAATATTGGCAAGGAGTCTGTGCAGATCAGGCGGGCTTGCCAGCTTTAGGCACGGCTGCATATCATACAGTTAGCCTATCAGTAGAGCAAACAGATGTTTTATTACATCAAGCAAACCTTGGTTTTCATACGCAAATTAATGATTTATTACTTAGCGCCCTGGCAATTAGCCTTTTTGAAGTGCTTGGCAGTGATGTTAATCATGTGACACTTGAAGGCCACGGCCGAGAAGTCATCGATGAAACACTTGATGTGAGCAATACTGTTGGTTGGTTTACCAGCATGTATCCGGTTAGGCTTGAAGCCCATAAAACAATATCTGCGACCATCATTCACACCAAGGAGATGTTAAGCGCAGTACCTCATAAAGGGATTGGTTATGGCGCTCTGCATCAACAACAAGCATTTGCTATGAGCCTGCCTAAAATAAGCTTTAATTATTTAGGTCAATTAGGCGCGCAAAGTGACAATGAAGAAAGCTCGACTTGGCAGATTAGTCAAGAAGATGCAGGTGATATGGTAGCAAGTGAGAATTCCAATTGCTTGTTACTTGATATTAATGGTGCGGTTCAAGCTGGTATATTAACGTTTAATATTGCCTCACGATTACCAAGTCTGTTAACACATGATTTTACGACATGCTTTCAAAGCGCTTTAGTTGAAGTTATCGAGCAGGCAACACTCAAGGAAAAAAGTGGTGGTCTTAACACGTTAAGCGACTTAAAAGAAATATATTTGACCGTGAATGAAACAGCAAATGAGGCTCCTATTTTTTTTCTACCTCCAGGCGAAGGAGGCGCTGAAAGTTATTTAAATAATGTAATCCCCAGATTAAAAGACAAAAAAATAATTCTATTTAATAACTTTTACCATGAAAGCTATTTAAAAAATGATAATGCTCAAAATTATTATACTTTTCAAACACTTGCCTCTCAATACATTAAATATATTAAGAAGATACAGTCTAAAGGGCCTTATGAATTATTTGGTTGGAGTTTTGGTGGTGTGTTAGCTTTTGAAATAGCACGGCAACTGGAAAATAATGGCGATACGATTGCAAAAATCATTTTAGTTGATTCCTACTTTAATTATAAAAAAGCAATCAAATCGCAATGCCATGAATTTTCACCATTAATAAACAAAAAATTACAAAAGAATATTTATGCTAAGTATCAATGTAACCATGGTAAATATCGAACAAGTGCCAAAATAGTTTTATTTAAGTTTTTAAAAGTTGACAAAATTAAGTTGGAAGATATTGCTAAAGATACAGATGAAAAATTATTGTATAAAGCTCATGAGGCCCTTACTTGTTATTACAATAAAACAATCGATAACCACATTAATGATTATGTGGATTGTAGTGCAATCAAAATAATACAATTAACCAGCACCCATAATACATGGGTCGACAGTAGTGAAGACGTAGATTTGGTGACAAAAGTTATCATTCCAACAAAAAAGTTTTAATAAAAATGATATAAATAAAAAATGATTGCTTTTTTTTATGTGCTAAGTATTATCAACGTCCTTCTAACCTGATACGGTCTTATTAGCAAATAAAAGACTGCGGTTGTTAAACAAAGAAAAAAAGTTAAGAAAAGTGATAAATGCTTACCTACCCTGGCAAATGATGGGTATAAAAATAGGCAGCAAGTCCTTTTTAAGAGAATTTGACACAATACTATTTTATTAAGCGCCCCTAAAAAACTTATCTCGCATTATCACTTTGCCAATGATCAAAGTTTATCGTCCAAGATATTTCTTTTGACTAAAAAGTCAATGACTCATATTGCATTGGATAAAATTAATAAATGCCAAATAAAATAGGTCTAAAATGTCAAAAAAATCATTAACAAAAGAGCAAAATAATACTTTAAAGACCACAACTATTTCAAGAGAAGATCGTCATACACTTTTGCGCAGTTGCAATGATACTGATGCGCCTTACCCAATGGATAAAACCATAACGCAATTATTCGAAGCGCAGGTCGATAAAACACCGAATAATATTGCCTTGGTATTTGCAGAGCAGAAGCTTACTTATCGGCAATTAAATGAGATCGCTAATCAATTAGCTCATACTATTCGAGCGCATTATCAAGAAAATTTTCCTCAAGGTATTAAGGCCGATACACTGATTGGCTTATATCTAGATCGAAGTTTAGAGATGGTAATAAGTATTCTGGGCGTGCTTAAAGCAGGCGGCGCTTATGTGCCTATATCACCAGAATATCCACAGTTGCGAGTGAAGTTTATGTTTGAGGATACACAAACGTCTCTTATTATTACCCAAGCACATTATAAGCAGCAATTAAACAAATTGACTGCAAAACTCGACCTTGTGGCAAATCTTTTAGCCATCGATGATGTGAATCAAGCAACCCCAACAGCTAATTTAACCTCGATAAACACATCAAAAGATCTAGCTTATGTTATGTATACCTCTGATATAACAGGTCAATCCAAGGGTGTTATGGTGGAGCACAAAAATGTTGTTAATTATTTATATGCGTTGACAGAACATGTTGGAGACTTCTTTAATCGAGTAGATTTTTCAGCAAATTATTGTTTTGATTTTTCTATTACAACCATCTTGTGTCCAGTATTAGTTGGGCGCTGTATTTATATTTTTGGCAAAGATATATCCAATATTGAAGCTTATTTACAACATATTAAGACAAATAAAATTTATTTTATTAAAGCCATACCAAGTATTGCATCTGTAATTTTCGCAAACACAGAGCTTAAAGTAAAAACACTTTTATTGGCTGGTGAAATATTATCTAAGCAATGTGTTGCACAGTTATCAAACAATGTTGATGTTATTTATGATGAATACGGCCCTACAGAGTCCACCGTAGGCGTATGGATTGCTAATATATATCCGTCAACATCAAAGGGAATTGCTAAATCTTATCCTAATATTAAGTTATATAATTTATCAGCTTCATTGACCATACTTCCAATCGGCGCCACCGGAGAGCTTTATATTGGTGGTGCCGGGGTTGCAAGGGGCTATCTCAATCAGCTTGAGTTAACCAATGAGCGCTTTATTGAGAACCCATTTGCCACAATTGATGATAAAGCTAAAGGTTATGACAGGCTTTATAAAACTGGCGATCTGGTTCGCTGGGCCCAAAATGGTAACTTAGAATATTTAGGGCGTAATGATTGTCAGGTTAAAATACGCGGTTATCGCATTTAACTCGGTGAGATTGAAAGTGCATTAAGCGCATTAAAAGACGTTAAACAAGCAGTGGTTGTTGACCTTGAAAATGATGGCAATAAATACTTAGCTGCTTATTTAATAAAAGCTTCTGGCATGGTAAGTGATATTGAAATTAATATTGATGCGCACCGCGATAGCCTAGCGCTCAAACTGCCAGATTATATGGTGCCTGCTACTTTCACCGTGCTCGATAGCATTCCATTAACCATTAACGGGAAACTTGACAGACGCGCGCTGCCAACACCAGAGTTTGTAAGTGCTGATAAATATGTTGCCCCGCGAAATGAGCTTGAAGAGCAGCTTTGTCATATTTGGCAAGAAGTATTGAGCGTTAAAAGAGTAGGCATTGATGATAACTTTTTTCGCATTGGTGGCGATTCGATAGTAAGTATTGGGCTGGTCTCCAAAATGCGCAGCGAAGGCTTTAGCTTACAAGTGAAAAATATTTTTGATGCGCCAACCGTTGCCCAGTTGAGTCGTTTGTTAAACGCGCCGGCAACTTGCCTAAAAATTAAAACTGAGCAGGGCGTGTTAACCGGCGCTTTTGATTTATTACCAATACAATCTTGGTTTTTTGCGCAAAAACTAGCAAAGCCTCAGCACTTTAATCAGGCTTTTATAATTAAAATTCCAGGGGAAATCAAATACGCTGAAATTGAAAAAGCATTGCAGGCCTTAACTGCGCAGCACGATATGCTGCGCTGCGTATTTTTAGAAAAAGCATCTTCAAAAACAAAGAGTTATCAGCAACAATATCGCGATAATATAGATGGCATGTGTGAGCCTTTATACGCATTAAATATAGCGGATTTAAATTCTGAGGAGCTTTGTAAAAAGCTTACGCAATTGCAAAGTAACTTTAATTATATTAACGGCCCAACATGGCAGGCAGCGCACTTAACTGGTCATATAGATGGTAGTGCTCGTTTATTTTTTGCCTTCCATCATTTAATTATCGATGTCGTATCATGGCGGATCATTGCTCAAGATATTAAGCAATTATTAACAAAGCAACTATTAACAAAGCCATTACTATCAAAACAAGTACTAACAAAACAAGCACTTCCACCTAAAGGCAGTAGTTATCGTCAATGGATAAGAGCCGTGCAGCATTATGCGTTAAATCATCAAGATGAGCGAGCATATTGGCAAGGCGTCTGTGCAGATCAGGCGTGTTTACCAGCTTTAGCCGCGGTGGCATATCATAAAGTGAGCCTATCGGAGCGACAAACAGATGTTTTATTACATCAAGCAAACCTTGGTTTTCATACGCAAATTAATGATTTATTACTTAGCGCCTTGGCAATTAGCCTCTTTGATGTGCTTGGCAGTGATGTCAATCATGTGACACTTGAAGGCCACGGCCGGGAAGTTATCGATGAAACACTCGATGTGAGCAATACCGTTGGTTGGTTTACCAGCATGTATCTGGTCAGGCTTGAAGTCCATAAAATAATATCTGCGACCATCATTGACACCAAGGAGATGTTAAGAGCAGTACCTCATAAAGGGATTGGGTATGGCGCGCTGCATCAACAACAAGCATTTGCTATGAGTCTGCCTAAAATAAGCTTTAATTATTTAGGTCAATTAGGAGCGCAAAGTGACAATGAAGAAAGCTCAAATTGGCAGGTTAGTCAAGAAGATGCAGGTCAAATGGTAGCAAGTGAGAATTCCAATTGCTTGTTACTTGATATTAATGGTGCTGTTCAAGCTGGTATATTAACGTTTAATATTGCCTCACGGTTATCCAGTATATTAGCAAAGGCATTTGAGGCGCACTTTCACAGCGCTTTAGTTGAGGTTATTGAGCAAGCAGCTCTCAAGGCAAAAAGTGGCGGTCTTAACACGTTAAGCGACTTAAAAGAAATATATTTGATCGTAAATGAAGCAGCAAGTGAGGCTCCTATTTTTTTTCTACCTCCAGGCGGAGGAGGTGCTGAAAGTTATTTAAATAATATAATCCCCAAATTAAAAGACAAAAAAATAATTCTATTTAATAACTTCTACCATGAAAGCTATTTAAAAAATGATAATGCTCAAAATTATTATACTTTTCAAACACTCGCCACTCAATACATTAAATATATCAAGAAGATCCAGCCTGTTGGGCCTTATGAATTATTTGGTTGGAGTTTTGGTGGTGTGTTAGCTTTTGAAATAGCACGACAACTGGAGAATAATGGCGATAATATTGCAAAAATCATTTTAGTTGATTCCAATTTTAATTATAATAAAGCAATTAAAGCGCAATGCCATGAATTTTCACCATTGATAAACAGAAAATTACAAAAGGATATTAATGCTAAGTATCAATGTAATAGTAGTAAATATCGAACAAGTGCTAAAATAGTTTTATTTAAATTTTCAAAAGTTGACAAAATTAAGTTGGAAGATATTGCTAAAGATACAGATGAAAAATTATTGTATAAAGCTCATGAGGCCCTTGCTTGTTATTACAATAAAACAATCGATAACCACATTAATGATTATGTGGATTGTAGTGCAATTAAAATAATACAATTAACGAGCACCCATAGGGCATGGGTTGACAGTAGTAAAGATGTAGATTTGGTGACAAAAGTTATCATTCCAACAAAAAAAAGTTTTAATAAAAATGATATAAATAAAAAATGATTGCTTTTTTTTATTTGCTAAGTATTATCAACGTCCTTCTAACCTGATACGGTCTTATTAGCAAATAAAAGACTGCGGTTGTTAAACAAAGAAAAACGTTAAGAAAAGGGATAAATGCTAACCTACCCTGGCAAATGATGGGTATAAAAATAGGCAGCAAGTCCTTTTTAAGAGAATTTGACACAATACTATTTTATTAAGCGCCCCTAAAAAAACTTATCTCGCATTATCACTTTGCCAATGATCAAAGTTTATCGTCCAAGATATTTCTCTTGACTAAAAAGTCAATGACTCATATTGCATTGGATAAAATTAATAAATGCCAAATAAAATAGGTCTAAAATGTCAAAAAAATCATTAACAAAAGAGCAAAATAATACTTTAAAGACCACAACTATTTCAAGAGAAGATCGTCATACACTTTTGCGCAGTTGCAATGATACTGATGCGCCTTACCCAATGGATAAAACCATAACGCAATTATTCGAAGCGCAGGTCGATAAAACACCGAATAATATCGCCTTGGTATTTGCAGAGCAGAAGCTTACCTATGGTCAATTAAATGAAAAAGCTAATCAATTAGCCCATGCTATTCGAGCGCATTATCAAAATAATAACTCGAAAGGTATTAAGCCCGATACGCTGATTGGCTTATATCTAGATCGAAGTTTAGAAATGGTAATAAGTATTCTTGGAGTGCTTAAAGCAGGTGGCGCTTACGTGCCGATATCGCCAGAATATCCACAGCTGCGAGCGCAATATATATTGGACGATACACAAACATCATTGATTATTACCCAGCCACATTATAAACAGCAATTAAACAAGTTGATTACAAAATTCGACCTTGCGGCTGAGCTGTTAGCTCTCGATGATGTGAGTCAAGCAACCCCAACAGCTAATTTAATCTCGATAAACACATCAAAAGACCTAGCTTATGTTATGCATACCTCTGCTAGAACAGGTCAACCCAAAGGCGTCATGGTGGAGCACAAAAATGTTGTTAATTATTCATATGCGTTGACAGAACATGTTGGAGACTTCTTTAATCGAGTAGATTTTTCAGCAAATTATTGTTTTGATTTTTCTATTACAACCATCTTGTGTCCAGTATTAGTTGGGCGCTGTATTTATATTTTTGGCAAAGATATATCCAATATTGAAGCTTATTTACAACATATTAAGACAAATAAAATTGATTTTATTAAAGCCATACCAAGTATTGCATCTGTAATTTTCGCAAACACAGAGCTTAAAGTAAAAACACTTTTATTGGCTGGTGAAATATTATCTAAGCAATGTGTTGCACAGTTATCAAACAATGTTGATGTTATTTATGATGAATACGGCCCTACAGAGTCCACCGTAGGCGCATGTATTGCTAATATATATCCGTCAACATCAAAGGGAATTGCTAAATCTTATCCTAATATCAAGTTATATAATTTATCAGCTTCATTGACCATACTTCCAATCGGCGCCACAGGCGAGCTTTATATTGGAGGAGCAGGACTTGCAAGGGGCTATCTTAATCAACCTGAGTTAACTAGTGAGCGCTTTATTGATAATCCATTTGCCACAATTGATGACAAAGCTAAAGGTTATGTCAGGCTTTATAAAACTGGCGATCTGGTTCGCTTGCGTGATGATGGTAATTTAGAGTATTTAGGTCGCAATGATTGTCAGGTTAAAATACGCGGTTATCGTATTGAACTAGGTGAGATTGAAAGTGCATTAAGCTCATTAAAAGACGTTAAACAAGCCGTAGTTGTTGACCTTGAAAAGGATGGTCATAAATACTTAGCAGCCTATTTAATAAAAGCTTCTGGCATTCCAATTGATATTGATAAATGCCGAGATAGCCTAGCGCTCAAACTGCCAGATTATATGCTGCCTGCTACCTTCACTGTGCTCGATAGCATTCCATTAACCATTAACGGTAAACTTGACAGACGCGCGCTGCCAACACCAGAGTTTGTTAATGCTGATAATTATGTTGCCCCGCGAAATGAACTTGAAGAGCAGCTTTGTGATATTTGGCAAGAAGTATTGAGCGTTAAAAAAGTTGGTATTGAGGATAACTTTTTTGGCATTAGTGGTAACTCTATCACAGCGATTCGACTTAGTGCTGCTTGCCGCCAGCAATTCAAGATAGATATTCCGCTTGCCTTGTTATTTGCAAAGAAAACAATTAAGCGCTTAGCACCTTGTATCAATAAACTTCAGATGCGGATTAAAGCCAATGTAGGATTAACACAATACCCATTATCCTTTGCCCAAGAGCGACTGTTATTTATCGAAAATTTTGAACAAGGATCAAATCTCTATCATATTCCTTATTTTGTGCAATTAGCAGATGATGCCAATTTAGGCGCATTAACAGCGTCTTTTAATGTTGTTATTCACCGTCATCCTGTATTTAACAGTGTTTATCGTACCGATCAGCACCATCTAGCTTACCAGGTACAGCTCGGTGGTGATATCCCAATCCATATGCATGTATTAACCGAGAGTCAGGAATTATTAGCCGTGGTTAAAAAAGAGATATCACGACCTTTTGATTTAACTACTGAGCCAAGTCTTCGCTTGCATTGTTATGAAAAAAATGCTCGCCAATATTTACTGATATTATGCCACCATATTGCTTTTGATGGCTTATCCTGGAAAATATTTATTAATGAATTATCACAAGCGTATCAAGCCTTGTGCCAAGGAGCGGCTGTAGAGCTCCCCCATCTAGATATCAGTTATGGTGATTATGTGCTCTGGCAACGCAGCTATCTGCAAGGAGAAAATCTGACCAAGTTATTAGATTTTTGGCAAACGCAATTATCAGGGTATGAGCAGTTACAATTACCGACCGATTATCCTCGACCTATTAAAAGTGATCATGAAGGGGGAAGTATCGATATTGAGCTAGATGCCCGTTTATCTGAGCAATTACGAAAGCTTGCCAAAGTGCAAAAAACAACACTTTATACCGTGTTGCTAAGTGGTTTTTATATTACTTTATCGGCAATGAGCTGGCAAACAGATATCTTACTAGGCACTGCCGTCGCCAATCGAAAACAGGTGCAAACACGCTCATTAATAGGCTGTTTTGTCAATACCTTGGTGATGCGAGCAGGTGTTCAAGCAACAATGACAATTGAGGAATTTATTAGACAAGTGCATGGCATTGTAAGACAAGCATTAGCTCATCAAGCGTTGCCATTTGAGCGTTTAGTGGATGCGTTAAAGGTTGAACGAGATCCATCTCGTCACCCTATCTTTCAAGTTATGCTTAGTGTCAAAAGCTTTACGCAGAGCCACGAGAATAATATACACATCCCTTTTAAATCGATTTCTAGGGAAGATTCAAAAAAATTGTATACGCGAGCACCATTTGATTTGAATTTGAATCTAAATACCAGCCAACAGACCATTAATGGTGATTTTAATTATGCGCTGAGTTTGTTTAATGAAAAGACTATAAATCGTATATCAGGGTTATATCAACGGGTATTAGTGGCTATGGTTGCAAATCAACAGCTCGCTATAGGTGAAATATCATTATTGTCAGATTTTGATCGCCATACACTTTTACATACTTGGAATGATACGACTGCATCCTACCCAATGGATAAAACCATCGCGCAATTATTCGAGGAGCAGGTAGATAAAAAGCCTGATAATATTGCCCTGGTGTTTGCAAAGGAGTCTCTTACCTATCGTCAGTTAAATAACAAAGCAAATCAATTAGCTTATGCTATTCGAGCGCATTATCAAAATAATAACTCTCAAGATATTAAGCCCGATACGCTGATTGGCTTATATCTGGATCGAAGTTTAGAAATGGTGATAAGCATTATTGCAGTGCTTAAAGCAGGCGGCGCTTATGTGCCGATATCACCAGAATATCCACAGCTGCGAGCGCAGTTTATGTTTGAGGATACACAAACCTCGCTGATTATTACTCAGGTACATTATAGGCAGCAATTAAATAACTGGACTGCAAAACTCGATATTACGGCTACGCTGTTAGCCATCGATGATGTAAGTGAAAATACCTCGAGTGTTAATTTATCAGCAATTAATGGGCCGAAAGACTTGGCTTATATCATCTATACGTCCGGGACAACAGGCACTCCGAAAGGCGTTATGATTGAACAATGTTCAGTATCTAACCTGATTTTTAGTCAAACATCTTGCATGAATTTTGATGAAAGTGATGCCATTCTTTGGCTCGCTGATTATATTTTCGATGCCTCTGTTGAGCAGTTATTTTTATCATTGCTCAATGGCGCTGTGCTACATATTCCGAGCCGAATGGAAATTCTGGATATCGGCATTATTAGCCAAAAAATTGTTCAGTCAGGTATTACCCATTTGGATTCCACTCCTCAATACTTAAACGCATTAGGCGCACTAGAAGAGCCACATTATTTAAAGAGAGTGATTTCTGGCGCGGAGGCTATTTCTAAAGAATTAGTTTCAATTTGGGGGCCAATATTAATAAACTCTTATGGACCGACTGAATCAACCGTTACTTCCATACAAGCGCCTCAATATGGTCAAGATGGCGTGCTTAACAATATTGGTCGTCCGATAAATAACACCCAAATTTATGTGTTAAATGCACAAAAAAACATTGTCACGATAGGCGCCACTGGCGAGCTTTATATCGGAGGTGTAGGGCTTGCAAGGGGCTATCTCAATCAGCTTGAGTTAACCAATGAGAGTTTTATTGATAACCCATTTGCCACAACTGATGATAAAGTTAAAGGTTATGACAGGCTTTATAAAACTGGCGATCTGGTACGCTGGGCCCATGATGGTAATTTAGAGTATTTAGGGCGTAATGATTGTCAGGTTAAAATACGCGGTTATCGTATTGAACTCGGTGAAATTGAAAGTGCATTAAGCGCATTAAAAGACGTTAAACAAGCAGTGGTTGTTGACTTTGAAAAGGATGGTCATAAATACTTAGCAGCCTATTTAATAAAAGCTTCTGGCATTCCAATTGATATTGATAAATGCCGAGATAGCCTAGCGCTTAAACTGCCAGATTATATGCTGCCTGCTACCTTTACTGTGCTCGATAGCATTCCACTAACCATTAACGGTAAACTTGACAGACGCGCGCTGTCAATACCAGAATTTATAAATGCTGATAAATATGTTGCCCCGCGAAATGAGCTTGAAGAGCAGCTTTGTAATATTTGGCAAGAAGTATTGAGCGTTAAAAGAGTAGGCATTGATGATAACTTTTTCCGTATTGGTGGCGATTCTATAGTAAGTATTGGGCTGGTCTCCAAAATGCGCAGCGAAGGCTTTAGCTTACAAGTGAAAGATATTTTTGATGCGCCAACCGTGGCTCAGTTGAGCCGTTTATTAAACGCGCAGGCAACTCACCTAAAAATTAAAACTGAGCAGGGCGTGTTAACAGGCGCTTTTGATTTATTACCAATACAAGCTTCATTTTTTGTGCAAAAACTAGCAAATCCTCAGCACTTTAACCAGGCTTTTATAATTAACATTCCAGGAGAAATCAAATACACGGAAATTGAAAAAGCATTGCAGGTATTAACTGCGCAGCACGATATGCTGCGCTGCGTATTTTTAGAAAAATCATCTTCAAAAACAAAGAGTTACCAGCAACAATACCGCGATAATATAGATGGCATGTGTGAGCCTTTATACGCACTAAATATAGCGGATTTAAATTCTGTAGAGCTTGATGAAAAGCTTACACAACTACAAAGTAACTTTAACTATCTTAAAGGCCCAACATGGCAGGCAGCGCACTTAACTGGTCATATCGATGGCAGCGCTCGTTTATTTTTTGCCTTCCATCATTTAATTATCGATGTTGTGTCATGGCGAATAATTGCCCAAGATATTAAGCAACTATTAACAAAGCAACTATTAACAAAGCAACTACTAACAAAACAAGTACTAACAAAACAAGCACTTCCACCTAAAGGCAGTAGTTATCGTCAATGGGTTAACACCGTGCAACAGTATGCGCTAAATCATAATTGCGAGCGGGAATATTGGCAAGGGGTCTGTGCAGATCAGGCGGGCTTACCAGCTTTAGGCGCTGTTGCATATCATACAGTTAGCCTATCAGTAGAGCAAACAGATGTTTTATTACATCAAGCAAACCTTGGTTTTCATACGCAAATTAATGATTTATTACTAAGCGCCCTGGCAATTAGCCTTTTTGAAGTGCTTGGCAGTGATGTTAATCATGTGACACTTGAAGGCCATGGCCGGGAAGTCATCGATGAAACACTTGATGTGAGCAATACTGTTGGTTGGTTTACCAGCATGTATCCGGTTAGGCTTAAGGCCCAGCAAACAATATCTGCGACCATCATTCACACTAAGGAGATGTTAAGCGCAGTACCTCATAAAGGGATTGGTTATGGCGCGCTGCATAAGCAACAAGCATTTGCTATGAGTCTGCCTAAAATAAGCTTTAATTATTTAGGTCAATTAGGCGTGCAAAGCCACGATGATGAAAGCTCAACTTGGCAGGTAAGCCAAGAAGATGCGGGTGAGATGATAGCAAGTGACAACACCGATCACTTATTAGTTAATATTAATGGAGCAGTCCAAGCTGGTATATTAACGTTTAATATTGGCTCACGGTTATCAAGTATATTAACAGATGCATTTGAGGAGCACTTTCACAGCGCTTTAATTGAGGTTATTGAGCAAGCAGCTCTTAAAGCAAAAAGTGGCGGAGTTAACACGCCCAGTGATTACGCTGTTAAAGGGCTATCCATTGACCATTTAGACTTTCTTGAGCGCCGCCTCACTACCAATAAAATTGTAGAGATTTTCCCTGCAAATAGCTTGCAGCAAGGCTTTATCTCACACGCGCTGCATTACCCAGAAGATGATGCTTATCGTGTGCAATTATTATTAGACTATAATGAAGCGCTTGATATAGATTGTTACCAGCAAGCGTGGCGCTTAGCCTCACAGATCTACCCTGCGCTGAGAGCTTGTTTTGATTGGCGTGATGGTCTTGTGCAGATCATAACGGCAGATTCGAGTATTAACCTTGATAATTTTACCATCAAGGATATCAGTCATCTACCACAAGCTGATCGCGCGCAAGAGATCATTAAAATTCAAAAGCTCGATAGGAAAGTCCCGTTTGATCTATCGACGCCTGGCTTAATGCGCTTTACCTTGATAAAACAACATGCAAACTTGGTGAGTGTAATGCAAACAACTCATCATAGTATCAGTGATGGTTGGAGCGGCCCCATTTTATTACAGCAAGTACATGAGTACTACAATCAGCTTGTGCTAGGCATGCAGGTGCAAATAAAGGTTGATCGCGCGTTTGTTGATGTGCAGCAGTATTATAGCAAAGCAAAAAGCGCCGCGACAAAACACTGGGAAAAAGCTAAAGAGCGGTTTCAGGCGGCCAATGATCTTAATTTTTTATTAACCACTCCAGTTGATTTAGAGCAGCTAAAAACCATTGCAGAGCCATGCGCGAGTGAGCTTATTATTAAGGGTGATTTATATAAGCAATTAAAACAAATGTGTCAAAATCAGGCAATAACCTTGAATGTTGCCGTGCAATTTGCCTGGCATAAATTATTACATATTTATAGCGGTGATGAGCAAACGATTGTCGGCACAACCGTCTCAGGTCGCGACCTTCCCGTTGACGGCATTGAAAGTAGTGTCGGATTATATATTAATACTCTGCCGCTTACTGTTGATTGGGATAATAGCATCAGCGTCTCGGCAATCTTAAATAATATCCAAAAAAGTATCGCAGGGATTAACAGTTACAGTCATGTCTGTTTGGCCGATTTACAAACAAATGGGCAGCGATTGTTTCATAGCCTGTTTGTTTTTGAAAATTATCCGAGCCCTATGGATACAAATACATCAGGGATAGAAAATCATTTAACGTTTCGAGCAGTTATTGAGAAAACTGATTATCCTCTTTCAGTGACGGCCTATGAGGAAAATGAAAGCTTGGTTGTCAAGCTACATTATAGCGAAGAATGGCTTCGTCAAAATCAAGCCAGGCGGTTATTAAATCAAATAAAATTGATACTAGCCTCTATTGCTAAAAATACTGATCACTCGCATCAACAAATCTCTTTAATGGATGATTTAGAGCGCCACACGCTATTACATACTTGGAATGATACCGTAGCGCCCTACCCAATGGATAAAACCATCGCGCAATTATTTGAAGAGCAGGTCGATAAAACCCCTGATAATATTGCCTTGGTGTTTGAAGGGAAAGAATTAACCTATCGTCAATTAAATGAAATCGCTAATCAGTTAGCTGATGTTATTCGAGCTGATTATCAAAATAAAAACTCTCAAGGTATTAAGCCCGATACACTGATTGGCTTATACCTTGATCGAAGTTTAGAAATGGTGATAAGTATTCTTGGAGTGCTTAAAGCAGGCGGCGCTTATGTGCCAATATCACCAGAATATCCACAGTTGCGAGTGCAATATATATTGGGCGATACACAAACTTCACTGATTATTACCCAGCCACATTATAAGCAGCAATTAAACACGTGGAGCTCAAAACTCGAGATTACGCCAGCGCTATTAGCCATCGATGATGTAAGTGATGACAACCCAGTGGTTAATTTAGCAGCAATTAATGGACCGAAAGACTTGGCTTATGTCATCTATACCTCTGGGACAACAGGCACTCCGAAAGGCGTTATGATTGAACATCTGGGAGTATCTAACTTAATTTTTAGTCAAACATCTTGCATGAATTTTGATGAAAGTGATGCCATTCTTTGGCTCGCTGATTATATTTTCGATGCCTCTGTTGAGCAGTTATTTTTATCATTGCTTAATGGCGCCATGTTACATATTCCAACCAAGTCAGATATTAAAGATGTAGGGGTTATTAAGCATAAAATTGTAGCGTTATCCATTACTTATTTGCATGCCACCCCTCAATACTTAAGCGCATTAGGCGCACTAGAAGAGTCACATTATTTAAAAAGAGTCATGTCTGGAGGGGAGCGTATTTCTGCAAAATTAGTCGCCTGTTGGGGTAATCTATTGATAAATGCTTATGGACCGACAGAAGCGGCCGTTATTTCCATACAAGCGCCTAAATATGGTCAAGATGGCGTGCTTAACAGCATTGGTCGCCCGATAAATAACACTCAAGTTTATGTGTTAAATGAGCAAAAAAACATTGTCCCAATAGGCGCCCCTGGTGAGCTTTATATCGGTGGTGCTGGCCTTGCAAGGGGTTATCTCAATCAACCTTATTTAACTGGTGAACGTTTTATTGACAACCCATTT
This sequence comes from Bathymodiolus brooksi, assembly GCA_963680875.1. NCBI lineage: Eukaryota > Metazoa > Mollusca > Bivalvia > Mytilida > Modiolidae > Bathymodiolus > Bathymodiolus brooksi. The sequence continues at coordinate 2,235,241 of CAVMGF010000075.1, forward strand.
GCCACGCCTGATGATAAAGTTAAAGGTTATGACAGGCTTTATAAAACTGGCGATTTGGTACGCTTGGCCCATGATGGTAACTTAGAGTATTTAGGGCGTAATGATTGTCAGGTTAAAATACGCGGTTATCGTATTGAACTCGGTGAGATTGAAAATGCATTAAGCGCATTAAAAGACGTTAAACAAGCAGTGGTTGTTGACCTTGAAAATGATGGCAATAAATACTTAGCTGCTTATCTAATAAAATCTTCCAGCATGGCAATTGATATTGATATTGATATTGATATTGAGGCATGTCGAGATAGCCTAGCGCTCAAACTGCCAGATTATATGCTGCCTGCTACCTTTACCGTGCTCGATAGCATTCCACTAACTATTAATGGGAAACTTGACAGACACGCGCTGCCAACACCAGAATTTGTAAGTACTGATAAATATGTAGCCCCGCGAAATGAGCTTGAAGAGCAGCTTTGTAATATTTGGCAAGAAGTATTGAGCGTTAAAAAAGTAGGTATTGATGATAACTTTTTCCGCATCGGTGGCGATTCTATAGTAAGTATTGGGCTGGTCTCCAAAATGCGCAGAGAAGGCTTTAGCTTACAAGTGAAAGATATTTTTGATGCGCCAACTGTTGCTCAGTTGGGCTGTTTGTTAAACGCGCCGGCAACTCACCTAAAAATTAAAACTGAGCAGGGCGTGTTAACAGGCGCTTTTGATTTATTACCAATACAAGCTTCATTTTTTGCGCAAAAACTAGCAAATCCTCACCACTTTAACCAGGCTTTTATAATTAAAATTCCAGGGATGATAAAATACACGGAAATTGAAAAAGCACTGCAGGCATTAACTGACCAGCACGATATGTTGCGCTGCGTATTTTTAGAAAAATCATCTTCAAAAACAAAGAGTTACCAACAACAATACCGCGATAATATAGATGGCATGTGTGAGCCTTTATGCGCATTAAATATAGCTTATTTAAATTCTGAGGAGCTAGATGAAAAGCTTACACAATTACAAAGTAACTTTAATTATATTAAAGGCCCAACATGGCATGCAGTACACTTAACCGGTTATCCCGATAGCAGCGCTCGTTTATTTTTTGCCTTCCATCACTTAATTATCGATGTTGTGTCATGGCGAATAATTGCTCAAGATATTAAGCAACTATTAACAAAGCCATTACTATCAAAACAAGCATTTACAAAACAAGTACTTGCGCCTAAAGGCAGTAGTTATCGTCAATGGATAAGCGCAGTGCAGCAGTATGCGTTAAATCATCAAGATGAGCGAGCATATTGGCAAGGCGTCTGTGCAGATCAGGTGGGCTTACCAGCTTTAGGCGCGGTGGCATATCATAAAGTGAGCCTATCGGAGCGACAAACAGATGTTTTATTACATCAAGCGAATCTTGGTTTTCATACGCAAATTAATGATTTATTACTTAGCGCCTTGGCAATTAGCCTCTTTGATGTGCTTGGCAGTGATGTTAATCATGTGACACTTGAAGGCCACGGGCGAGAAGTCATCGATGAAACACTGGATGTGAGCAATACTGTTGGTTGGTTTACCAGCATGTATTCGGTTAGGCTTAAGGCACATAAAACAATATCTGCGACCATAATTCACACCAAGGAGATGTTAAGCGCAGTACCTCATAAAGGGATTGGTTATGGCGCGCTGCATAAGCAACAAGCATTTGCTATGAGCCTGCCTAAAATAAGCTTTAATTATTTAGGTCAATTAGGCGCGCAAAGTGACCATGAAGAAAGCTCAAATTGGCAGGTTAGTCAAGAAGATGCAGGTCAAATGGTAGCAAGTGAGAATTCCAATTGCTTGTTACTTGATATTAATGGTGCTGTTCAAGGTGGTATATTAACGTTTAATATTGCCTCACGGTTATCAAGTATATTAGCAAAGGCATTTGAGGCGCACTTTCATAGCGCTTTAGTTGAGGTTATTGAGCAAGCAGCTCTTAAAGCAAAAAGTGGCGGAGTTAACACGCCCAGTGATTACGCTGTTAAAGGGCTATCCATTGACCATTTAGACTTTCTTGAGCGCCGCCTCACTACCAATAAAATTGTAGCTATTTTCCCTGCAAATAGCTTGCAGCAAGGCTTTATCTCTCACGCGCTGCATTACCCAGAAGATGATGCTTATCGTGTGCAATTACTATTAGATTATAATGAAGCGCTTGATATAGATTGTTACCAGCAAGCGTGGTGCTTAGCCGCACAGCGCTACCCTGCGCTGCGAGCTTGTTTTGATTGGCGTGATGGTCTTGTGCAGATCATAACGGCAGATTCGAGTATTAACCTTGATAATTTTACCATCAAGGATATCAGTCATCTACCACAAGCTGCTCGCGCGCAAGAGATCATTAAAATTCAAAAGCTCGATAGAAAAGTTCCTTTTGATCTATCGACACCTGGCTTAACGCGCTTTACCTTGATAAAACAACATGCAAAGTTGGTGAGTGTAATGCAAACAACTCATCATAGTATCAGTGATGGTTGGAGCGGCCCCATTTTATTACAGCAAGTACATGAGTACTACAATCAGCTTGTGGTAGGCATGCAGGTGCAAATAAAGGTTGATCGCGCGTTTGTTAATGCTCAGCACTACTATATTAAAGCAAAAAGCGCTGCTTTAGATCATTGGAAAAAAGCTAAAGAGCGGTTTCAGGCCGCCAATGATCTTAATTTTTTATTAACCACGCCAGTTGATTTAGCGCAGCTAAAAACAATTGCAGAGCCATGCGCGAGTGAGCTTATTATTAAGGGTGATTTATACAAGCAGTTAAAGCAAATGTGTCGAAATCAAGCAATAACCTTAAATGTTGCCGTGCAATTTGCCTGGCATAAATTATTACATATTTACAGCGGTGATGAGCAAACGATTGTCGGCACAACCGTCTCAGGTCGAGATCTTCCCGTTGACGGTATTGAAAGTAGTGTCGGATTATATATTAATACATTGCCGCTTACGGTTGATTGGGATAATCGCATCAGTGTCTCGGCAATCTTAAATAATATCCAAAAAAGTATCGCAGAGATTAACAGTTACAGTAATGTCTGTTTGGCCGATTTACAAGCAAATGGGCAGCGATTGTTTCATAGCCTGTTTGTTTTTGAAAATTATCCGAGCCCTATTGATACAAATACATCAGGGATAGAAAATCATTTAACGTTTCGAGCAGCTATTGAGAAAATTGATTATCCTCTTTCAGTGACGGCCTATGAGGAAAATGAGAGCTTGGTTGTCAAGCTAGATCATAGTGAAGAATGGCTTCGTCAAAATCAAGCTAGGCGGTTATTAAATCAAATACAATTAATATTAGCCTCTATTGCTAAAAATACGGCTCAATCACACACACAAATCTCTTTAATAGATGATTTAGAGCGCCACACGCTATTACATACTTGGAATGATACCGTAGCCACCTATCCAATGGATAAAACCATCGCGCAATTATTCGAGGAGCAGGTCGATAAAACACCAAATAATATCGCCTTGGTGTTTGAAGGGGATGGGTTGACCTATATACAGCTAAATGAAAAAGCTAATCAATTAGCTCATGCTATTCGAGCGCATTATCAAAAGAATAACTCTCAAGGTATTAAAGCCGATACACTCATTGGCTTATATCTAGATCGAAGTTTAGAGATGGTAATAAGTATTCTTGGCGCGGTTAAAGCAGGCGGTGCTTATGTGCCGATATCACCAGAATATCCACAGCTGCGAGTGCGCTTTATGCTTGAGGATACACAAACGTCTCTTATTATTACTCAGGCACATTATAAGAAGCAATTAAACAAGTGGACTGCAAAACTCGATATTACGCCTACATTGTTAGCCATCGATGATGTGAGTGATGATAACTCAACGGTTAATTTAGCAGCAATTAATGGACCGAAAGACTTGGCTTATCTCATCTATACGTCCGGGACAACAGGCACCCCAAAAGGTGTGATGATAGAACAATGTTCAGTATCTAACTTAATTATTAGTCAAACATCTTGCATGAATTTTGATGAAAGTGATGCCATTCTTTGGCTCGCTGATTATATTTTCGATGCATCTGTTGAGCAGTTATTTTTATCATTGCTCAATGGCGCCATGTTACATATTCCAACCAAGTCAGATATTAAAGATGTAGTGGTTATTAAGCAAAAAATTGTAGCGTTACGTATTACCCATTTGCATTATACCTCTAAATACTTAAACGCATTAGGGGCACTAGAAGAGCCTCATTATTTAAAAAAAGTTATTTCTGGCGGTGAGGCTATTACTAAAGAGTTAGTCGCCTGTTGGGGGAGGCTATTAATGAATTCTTATGGTCCTACAGAATCTACCGTTACTGTAATACAAGCGCCTAAATATGGTCAAGATGGCGTACTTAGCAATATTGGTCGTCCGATAAATAACACCAAAGTTTATGTATTAAATAAGCAAGCTATGCTTGTGCCAATAGGAGCGCCAGGAGAGATTTATATTGGCGGAGCAGGACTTGCGCGAGGTTATCTTAATCAGGAGGAGTTAACTGGTGAGCGCTTTATTGATAACCCATTTGCCACAACTGATGATAAAGCTAAAGGTTATAACAGGCTTTATAAAACTGGAGATCTGGTTCGCTGGCGCTCTGATGGTAATTTAGAGTATTTAGGGCGTAATGATTGTCAGGTTAAAATACGCGGTTATCGTATTGAACTGGGTGAGATTGAAAGTGCATTAAGCGCATTAAAAGATGTTAAACAAGCAGTGGTTGTTGACTTTGAAAAGGATGGTCATAAATACTTAGCTGCTTATTTAATAAAAGCTTCTGGCATGGGAATTGATATTGAAATTGATATTGAAATTGATATTGAGGCATGTCGCGATAGCTTATCTCTTAAACTGCCAGATTATATGCTTCCTTCTACTTTCACCGTGCTCGATAGCATTCCACTAACTATTAATGGGAAACTTGACAGAGGCGCGCTGCCAACACCAGAATTTATAAGTACTGATAAATATGTAGCCCCGCGAAATGAGCTTGAAGAGCAGCTTTGTAATATTTGGCAAGAAGTATTGAGCGTTAAAAAAGTAGGTATTGATGATAACTTTTTCCGCATCGGTGGGGATTCTATAGTAAGTATTGGGCTGGTCTCTAAAATGCGCAGCGAAGGCTTTAGCTTACAAGTGAAAGATATTTTTGATGCGCCAACCGTTGCCCAGTTGAGCCGTTTATTAAACGCGCCGGCAACTTGCCTAAAAATTAAAACTGAGCAGGGCGTGTTAACCGGCGCTTTTGATTTATTACCAATACAAGACTCATTTTTTGCGCAAAAACTAGCAAATCCTCACCACTTTAATCAGTCTTTTATAATTAAAATTCCAGGGGAAATTAAATACGCTGAAATTGAACAAGCACTGCAGGCATTAACAGCGCAGCACGATATGTTGCGCTGCGTATTTTTAAAAAAAGCATCTTCAAAAACAGCTGTTTATCAGCAACAATACCGCGATAATATAGATGGCATGTGTGAGCCTTTATACGCATTAAATATAGCTGATTTAAATTCTGGGGCGCTTTGTAAAAAGCTTACACAATTACAAAGTAACTTTAATTATATTAACGGCCCAACATGGCAGGCAGCGCACTTAACTGGTCATATCGATGGTAGAGCACGTTTATTTTTTTCCTTCCATCACTTAATTATCGATGTCGTATCATGGCGAATAATTGCCCAAGATATTAAGCAATTATTAACAAAGCAACTATTAACAAAGCAACTACTAACAAAACAAGCATTAACAAAACAAGTACTTGTGCCTAAAGGCAGTAGTTATCGTCAATGGGTAAGCGCCGTGCAGCATTATGCGTTAAATAATCAAGATGAGCGTGCATATTGGCAAGGCGTCTGTGCAGATCTGGCGGGCTTGCCAGCTTTAGGTACGGTTGCATATCATACAGTTAGCCTATCAGTAGAGCAAACAGATGTTTTATTACATCAAGCAAACCTTGGTTTTCATACGCAAATTAATGATTTATTACTTAGCGCCCTGGCAATTAGCCTTTTTGAGGTGCTTGGCAGTGATGTTAATCATGTGACACTTGAAGGCCACGGCCGAGAAATCATCGATGAAACACTTGATGTGAGCAATACTGTTGGTTGGTTTACCAGCATGTATCCGGTCAGGATTAAGGCCCAGCAAACAATATCTGCGACCATCATTCACACCAAGGAGATGTTAAGCGCAGTACCTCATAAAGGGATTGGTTATGGCGCTCTGCATCAACAACAAACATTTTCTATGATCCTCCCTAAAATAAGTTTTAATTATTTAGGTCAATTAGGCGCGCAAAGTGACAATGAAGAAAGCTCAAATTGGCAGGTTAGCCAAGAAGATGCAGGTGATATGGTAGCAAGTGAGAATTCCAATTGCTTGTTAGTTGATATTAATGGTGCGGTTCAAGCTGGTATATTAACGTTTAATATTGCCTCACGGTTATCAAGTCTGTTAACACATGATTTTACGACATGCTTTCAAAGCGCTTTAGTTGAGGTTATTGAGCAAGCAGTGCTCAAGGCAAAAAGTGGAGGTCTTAACACGTTAAGCGACTTAAAAGAAATATATTTTACGGTGAATGAAACAGCAAATGAGGCTCCTATTTTTTTTCTACCTCCAGGCGAAGGAGGCGCTGAAAGTTATTTAAATAATGTAATCCCCAGATTAAAAGACAAAAAAATAATTCTATTTAATAACTTCTACCATGAAAGCTATTTAAAAAATGATAATGCTCAAAATTATTATACTTTTCAAACACTTGCCTCTCAATACATTAAATATATTAAGAAGATACAGCCTGTTGGGCCTTATGAATTATTTGGTTGGAGTTTTGGTGGTGTGTTAGCTTTTGAAATAGCACGGCAACTGGAAAATAATGGCGATAAGATTGCAAAAATCATTTTAGTTGATTCCTATTTTAATTATAAAAAAGCAATCAAAGCGCAATGCCATGAATTTTCACCATTAATAAACAAAAAATTACAAAAGAATATTAATGCTAAGTATCAATGTAGCCATGGTAAATATCGAACAAGTGCCAAAATAGTTTTATTTAAGTTTTCAAAAGTTGACAAAATCAAGTTGGAAGATATTGCTAAAGATACAGATGAAAAATTATTGTATAAAGCCCATGAGGCCCTTGCTTGTTATTACAATAAAATAATCGATAACCATATTAATGATTATGTGGATTGTAGCGCAATAAAAATAATACAATTAACGAGTACACATTATACATGGGTCGATAATAGTAAAGATGTAGATTTGGTGACAAAAGTTATCATTCCAACAAAAAAAAGTTTTAATAAAAATGATGTAAATAAAAAATGATTGCTTTTTTTTATTTGCTAAGTATTATCAACGTCCTTCTAACCTGATACTGTCTTATTAGCAAATAAAAGACTGCGGTTGTTAAACAAAGAAAAACGTTAAGAAAAGGGATAAATGCTTACCTACCCTGGCAAATGATGGGTATAAAAATAGGCAGCAAGTCCTTTTTAAGAGAATTTGACACAATACTATTTTATTAAGCGCCCCTAAAAAAACTTATCTCGCATTATCACTTTGCCAATGATCAAAGTTTATCGTCCAAGTTATTTCTTTTGACTAAAAAGTCAATGACTCATATTGCATTGGATAAATTTAATAAATATCAAATAAAACAGGTCGAGAATGTCAAAAAAATCATTAACAAAAGAGCAAAATAATACTTTAAAGCAAGAAACTATTTCAAGAGAAGATCGTCATACACTTTTGCGCAGTTGGAATGATACTGATGCGTCTTACCCAATGGATAAAACCCTAGCGCAATTATTTGAAGAGCAGGTCGATAAAACACCGAATAATATTGCCTTGGTGTTTGAAGGGGAAGAATTAACCTATATACAATTAAATAAAAAAGCTAATCAATTAGCTCATGCTATTCGAGCGCATTATCAAGAAAATTCTCCTCAAGGTATTAAGGCCGATACACTGATTGGCTTATATCTAGATCGAAGTTTAGAGATGGTAATAAGTATTCTGGGCGTGCTTAAAGCAGGCGGCGCTTATGTGCCTATATCACCAGAATATCCACAGCTGCGAGTGCGATTTATATTGGACGATACACAAACGGCTCTTATTCTTACCCAGCCACATTATAAGTCGCAATTAAATAAATGGATCGGTGAACTCGATATTACGGCTACTCTGTTAGCCTTCGATGATGTAAGTGAAAATACATCGAGTGTTAATTTATCAGCAATTAATGGGCCGAAAGACTTGGCTTATATCATCTATACGTCCGGGACAACAGGCACTCCGAAAGGCGTTATGATTGAACAATGTTCAGTATCTAACCTGATTTTTAGTCAAACATCTTGCATGAATTTTGATGAAAGTGATGCCATTCTTTGGCTCGCTGATTATATTTTCGATGCATCTGTTGAGCAGTTATTTTTATCATTGCTCAATGGCGGAGTGCTACATATTCCGACACGAATGGATATTCTGGATGTCGGCATTATTAGACAAAAAATTGTAGAGTTACGTATTACCCATTTGCATTATACCTCTAAATACTTAAACGCATTAGGGAGACTAGAAGAGCCTCATTATTTAAAAAAAGTTATTTCTGGCGGTGAGGCTATTTCTGCAGAGTTAGTCGTCTGTTGGGGGAGGTTATTAATGAATTCTTATGGTCCTACAGAATCTACCGTTACTGTAATACAAGCAATTGACTATGGACAAAATAGTACAATAAACTGTATCGGTCGTCCGATAAATAACACCAAAGTTTATGTGTTAAATGAGCAAGCTATGCTTGTGCCGATAGGCACCCTTGGCGAGCTTTATATCGGAGGTGTAGGCCTTGCGCGAGGTTATCTCAATCAAGCTGATTTAACTCACCAGAGTTTTATTGACAACCCGTTTGCCACAACTGATGACAAAGCTAAAGGTTATGACAGGCTTTATAAAACTGGCGATCTGGTTCGTTGGGACCAAAATGGTAACTTAGAATATTTAGGGCGTAATGATTGTCAGGTTAAAATACGCGGTTATCGTATTGAACTAGGTGAGATTGAAAGTGCATTAAGCGCATTAAAAGATGTTAAACATGCAGTAGTTGTTGACCTTGAAAAGGATGGTCATAAATACTTAGCTGCTTATTTAATAAAAGCTTCCAGCATGGCAAATGATATTGATATTGAAATTGAAATTGATATTGAGGCATGTCGAAATAGCCTAGCTCTCAAACTGCCAGATTATATGCTGCCTGCTACCTTCACCGTGCTCGATAGCATTCCACTAACCATTAATGGGAAACTGGACAGAAACTCTCTGCCAACACCAGAGTTTGTTAATGCTGATAATTATGTTGCCGCGCGAAATGAGCTTGAAGAGCAGCTTTGTAATATTTGGCAAGAAGTATTGAGCGTTAAAAGAGTGGGTATTGATGATAACTTTTTTCGCATAGGTGGCGATTCTATAGTAAGTATTGGGCTGGTCTCTAAAATGCGTAGAGAAGGCTTTAGTCTACAAGTGAAAGCTATTTTCGATGCGCCAACCGTTGCCCAGTTGAGTCGTTTGTTAAACTCGCCGGCAACTTGCCTAAAAATTAAAACTGAGCATGGCGTGTTAACAGGCTCTTTTGATTTATTACCAATACAATCCTGGTTTTTTGCGCAAAAACTAGCAAATCATCACCACTTTAACCAGGCTTTTATAATTAAAATTCCAGGGGAAATCAAATACGCTGAAATTGAACAAGCATTGCAGGCATTAACTGCGCAGCATGATATGCTGCGCTGCGTATTTTTAGAAAAAGGATCTTCAAAAACAACTAGTTACCAACAACAATATCGCGATAATATAGATGGCATGTGTGAGCCTTTATACGCATTAAATATAGCGGATTTAAATTCTGAGGAGCTTTGTAAAAAGCTTACGCAATTACAAAGTCACTTTAATTATATTAACGGCCCAACATGGCAGGCAGCGCACTTAACAGGGCACCGTGATGGCAGCGCTCGTTTATTTTTTGCCTTCCATCACTTAATTATCGATGTCGTGTCATGGCGAATAATTGCCCAAGATATTAAGCAACTATTAACAAAGCAACTATTAACAAAGCAAGCACTAACAAAACAAGTACTAACAAAACAAGTACTAACAAAACAAGCACTTGCGCCTAAAGGCAGTAGTTATCGTCAATGGATAAAAGCCGTGCAGCATTATGCGTTAAATCATCAAGATGAGCGAGCATATTGGCAAGGCGTCTGTGCAGATCAGGCGGGCTTACCAGCTTTAGGCGCTGTTGCATATCATACAGTTAGCCTATCAGTAGAGCAAACAGATGTTTTATTACATCAAGCAAACCTTGGTTTTCATACGCAAATTAATGATTTATTACTTAGCGCTCTGGCAATTAGCCTCTTTGATGTGCTTGGCAGTGATGTCAATCATGTGACACTTGAAGGCCACGGGCGAGAAGTCATCGATGAAACACTAGATGTGAGCAATACCGTTGGTTGGTTTACCAGCATGTATCCTGTTAGGCTTAAGGCACATAAAACAATATCTGCGACCATAATTCACACCAAGGAGATGTTAAGAGTTATTCCAAACAAAGGGATTAGTTATGGCGCTCTGCATAAGCAACAAGCATTTGCTATGACTCTGCCTAAAATAAGTTTTAATTATTTAGGTCAATTAGGCGCGCAAAGTGACAATGAAGAAAGCTCAACTTGGCAGATCAGCAAAGAAGATGCAGGTCAGATGATAGCAAGTGAAAACGATGATCGCTTATTAGTTAATATTAATGGCGCGGTTCAAGGTGGTATATTAGAGTTTAATATTGCCTCACGGTTATCAAGTATATTAACAGATGCATTTGAGGAGCACTTTCATAGAGCTTTAGTTGAGGTTATTGAGCAAGCAGCTCTTAAAGCAAAAAATGGCGGAGTTAACACGCCCAGTGATTACGCTGTTAAAGGGCTATCCATTGACCATTTAGACTTTCTTCAGCGCCGCCTCACTACCAATAAAATTGTAGAGATTTTTCCTGCAAATAGTCTGCAGCAAGGCTTTATCTCACACGCGCTGCATTACCCAGAAGATGATGCTTATCGTGTGCAATTACTATTAGATTATAATGAAGCGCTTGATATAGATTGTTACCAGCAAGCGTGGCGCTTAGCCTCACAGAGCTACCCTGCGCTGCGAGCTTGTTTTGATTGGCGTGATGGTCTTGTGCAGATCATAACGGCAGATTCGAGTATTAACCTTGATAATTTCACCCTCAAGGATATCAGTCATCTACCACAAGCTGCTCGCGCGCAAGAGATCATTAAAATTCAAAAGCTCGATAGAAAAGTTCCTTTTGATCTATCGACGCCTGGCTTAATGCGCTTTACCCTTATAAAACAACATGCAAACTTGGTGACTGTAATGCAAACAACTCATCATAGTATCAGTGATGGTTGGAGCGGCCCCCTTTTATTACAGCAAGTACATGAGTACTACAATCAGCTTGTGGTAGGCATGCAGCCGCAAATAAAGGTCGAGCGCGCATTTGTTAATGCTCAGCACTACTATATTAAAGCAAAAAGCGCTGCTTTAGATCATTGGAAAAAAGCTAAAGAGCGGTTTCAGGCCGCCAATGATCTTAATTTTTTATTCACCACGCCAGTTGATTTAGCAGAGCTAAAAACCATTGTGGAGCCATGCGCGAGTGAGCTTAGTATTAAGGGTGATTTATACAAGCAGTTAAAGCAAATGTGTCAAAAACAGGCAATAACATTGAATGTTGCCGTGCAATTTGCCTGGCATAAATTATTACATATTTATAGCGGTGATGAGCAAACGATTGTCGGCACAACCGTCTCAAGTCGCGACCTTCCCGTTGACGGCATTGAAAGTAGTGTCGGATTATATATTAATACTCTGCCACTTACTGTTGATTGGGATAATAGCATCAGCGTCTCGGCAATCTTAAATAATATCCAAAAAAGTATCGCAGAGCTTAACAGTTACAGTCATGTCTGTTTGGCCGATTTACAAACAAATGGGCAGCGATTGTTTCATAGCCTGTTTGTTTTTGAAAATTATCCGAGGCCTATTAATACAAACACATCAGGGATAGAAAATCATTTAACGTTTCGAGCCGCTATTGAGAAAACTGATTATCCTCTTTCAGTGACGGCCTATGAGGAAAATGAGAGCTTGGTTGTCAAGCTACATTATAGTGAAGAATGGCTTCGTCAAAATCAAGCCAGGCGGTTATTAAATCAAATACAATTGATATTAGCCTCTATTGCTAAAAATACGGATCACTCGCATCAACAAATCTCTTTAATGGATGATTTAGAGCGCCACACGCTTGTACATACTTGGAATGATACCGATGCGCCTTACCCAATGGATAAAACCCTAACGCAATTATTCGAGGAGCAGGTCGATAAAACCCCTGATAATGTCGCCTTGGTGTTTGAAGGGAAAGAATTAACCTATATACAGATAAATGAAAAAGCTAATCAATTAGCTCATGCTATTCGATCGCATTATCAAAAGAATAACTCTCAAGGTATTCAGGCTGATACATTGATTGGCTTATATCTGGATCGAAGTTTAGAAATGGTAATAAGTATTCTTGGAGTGCTTAAAGCTGGTGGCGCTTACGTGCCAATATCGCCAGAATATCCACAGCTGCGAGCGCAATATATATTGGGCGATACACAAACTTCACTGATTATTACTCAGGCACATTATAAGAAGCAATTAAACAAGTGGACTGCAAAACTCGATATTACGCCTACATTGTTAGCCCTCGATGATGTGAGTGATGATAACTCAACGGTTAATTTAGCAGCAATTAATGAGCCTAAAGACTTGGCTTATGTTATTTATACGTCGGGGACAACAGGCACTCCAAAAGGCGTTATGATTGAGCATCTTGGTGTTACTAACTTAATTTTTAGTCAAATCTCTTCCCTTGATTTCAAGCAAGATGAATCAGTACTCTGGTTAGCGGACTATATTTTCGATGCATCTGTTGAGCAGTTATTTTTATCATTGCTCAATGGCGCTGTGCTACATATTCCGAGCCGAATGGAAATTCTGGATATCGGCATTATTAGCCAAAAAATTGTTCAGTCAGGTATTACCCATTTGGATTCCACTCCTCAATACTTAAACGCATTAGGCGCACTAGAAGAGCCACATTATTTAAAGAGAGTGATTTCTGGCGCGGAGGCTATTTCTAAAGAATTAGTTTCAATTTGGGGGCCAATATTAATAAACTCTTATGGACCGACTGAATCAACAGTTACTTCCATACAAGCTACTCAATATGGTCAAGATGGCGTGCTTAACAATATTGGTAGCCCGATAAATAACACCCAAATTTATGTGTTAAATGAACAAAAAAACATTGTGCCGATAGGCGCCTCAGGAGAGCTTTATATTGGCGGAGCAGGGCTTGCAAGGGGCTATCTCAATCAGCCTGAGTTAACCAATGAGCGTTTTATTGATAACCAGTTGGCCACAACTGATGATAAAGCTAAAGGTTATGACAGGCTTTATAAAACTGGCGATCTGGTACGCTGGGCCCATGATGGGAATTTAGAGTATTTAGGTCGCAATGATTGTCAGGTTAAAATACGCGGTTATCGTATTGAACTAGGTGAGATTGAAAGTGCATTAATAGCATTAAAAGACGTTAAACAAGCCGTAGTTGTTGACCTTGAAAAGGATGGTCATAAATACTTAGCTGCTTATTTAATAAAAGCTTCCGGCATGGGAATTGACCTTGATATTGAAATTGATATTGAGGCATGTCGCGATAGCTTATCTCTTAAACTGCCAGATTATATGCTGCCTGCTACTTTCACCGTGCTCGATAGCATTCCACTAACCATTAACGGGAAACTTGACAGAGGCGCGCTGCCAATACCAGAATTTATAAATGCTGATAAATATGTTGCCCCACGAAATAAACTTGAAGAGCAGCTTTGTGATATTTGGCAAGAAGTATTGAGCGTTAAAAAAGTTGGTATTGATGATAACTTTTTCCGCATCGGTGGCGATTCTATAGTAAGTATTGGGCTGGTCTCTAAAATGCGTAGAGAAGGCTTTAGCTTACAAGTGAAAGATATTTTTGATGCACCAACCGTGGCTCAGTTGAGTCGTTTGTTAAACGCGCCGGCAACTCACCTAAAAATTAAAACTGAGCAGGGTGTGTTAACAGGCACTTTTGATTTACTACCAATACAAGCTGCATTTTTTGCGCAAAAACTAGCAATGCCTCACCACTTTAATCAGGCTTTTATGATTAACATTCCAGGGGAAATCAAATACGCTGAAATTGAACAAGCATTGCAGTCATTAACTGCGCAGCACGATATGCTACGCTGCGTATTTTTAAAAAAAGAATATTTAAAAACAACTAGTTACCAACAACAATACCGCGATAATATAGATGGCATGTGTGAGCCTTTATGCGCATTAAATAGAGCTTATTTAAATTCTGAGGAGCTATCTGAAAAGCTTACACAATTACAAAGTAACTTTAATTATATTAAAGGCCCAACATGGCATGCAGTACACTTAACCGGTTATCCCGATGGCAGCGCTCGTTTATTTTTTGCCTTCCATCACTTAATTATCGATGTTGTGTCATGGCGGATCATTGCTCAAGATATTAAACAACTATTAACAAAGCCATTACTATCAAAACAAGCATTAACAAAACAAGCACTTCCCCCTAAAGGCAGTAGTTATCGTCAATGGATAAGAGCCGTGCAGCATTATGCGTTAAATCATCAAGATGAGCGTGCATATTGGCAAGGCGTCTGTGCAGATCAGGTGGGCTTACCCGCTTTAGGCGCGGTGGCATATCATAAAGTGAGCTTATCAGTGCACCAAACAGATGTTTTATTACATCAAGCGAATCTTGGTTTTCATACGCAAATTAATGATTTATTACTTAGCGCCTTGGCAATTAGCCTTTTTGAAGTGCTTGGCAGTGATGTTAATCATGTGACACTTGAAGGCCATGGCCGAGGAGTTATCGATGCAACACTTGATGTGAGTAATACTGTTGGTTGGTTTACCAGCGAGTATCCGGTCAGGCTTGAAGTCCAGCAAACAATATCTGAGACCATCATTCAAACTAAGGAGATGTTAAGAGTTATTGCAAACAAAGGGATTGGTTATGGAGCTCTGCATCAACAACAAGCATTTACTATGAGCATGCCTAAAATAAGATTTAATTATTTAGGTCAATTAGGCGCGCAAAGTGACAATGAGGAAAGCTCGACTTGGCAGATTAGTCAAGAAGATGCAGGTCAGATGATAGCAAGTGACAACACCGATCACTTATTAGTTAATATTAATGGAGCAGTCCAAAATGGTATATTAGAGTTTAATATTGCCTTACGGTTATCAAGTATATTAACAGATGCATTTGAGGAGCACTTTCAAAGCGCTTTAGTTGAAGTTATTGAGCAAGCGGCGATCAAGGAAAAAAGTGGTGGTCTCAACACGTTAAGCGACTTAAAAGAAATATATTTGACCGTGAATGAAACAGCAAATGATGTCCCTATTTTTTTTCTACCGCCAGGAGGAGGAGGAGCTGAAAGTTATTTAAATAATATAATCCCCAGATTAAAAGACAAAAAAATAATTCTATTTAATAACTTATATCATGAAAGCTGTTTAAAAAACGAGAATGCTCAAAATTATTATACTTATCAAACACTCGCCACTCAATACATTAAATATATTAAGAAGATACAGCCTGTTGGGCCTTATGAATTATTTGGTTGGAGTTTTGGTGGTGTGTTAGCTTTTGAAATAGCACGGCAACTGGAAAATAATGGCGATAATATTGCAAAAATCATTTTAGTTGATTCCAATTTTAATTATAATAAAGCAATTAAAGGGCAATGCCATGAATTTTCATCATTGATAAACAGAAAATTACAAAAGGATATTAATGCTAAGTATCAATGTAATAGTAGTAAATATCGAACAAGTGCTAAAATAGTTTTATTTAAATTTTCAAAAGTTGACAAAATTAAGTTGGAAGATATTGCTAAATATACAGATGAAAAATTATTGTATAAAGCTCATGAGGCCCTTGCTTGTTATTACAATAAAACAATCGATAACCATATTAATGATTATGTGGATTGTAGCGCAATAAAAATAATACAATTAACCAGCACCCATTATACATGGGTCGATAATAGTAAAGATGTAGATTTGGTGACAAAAGTTATCATTCCAACAAAAAAAAGTTTTAATAAAAATGATGTAAATAAAAAATAATTGCTTTTTTTTATTTATTATGTATGATCAACGACCTTCCAACCTGCGAGGCCTAATTAGTAAATAAAAATACCACTGCTGTTAAGCAAAGGGAAAAAGTTAAGAAAATTGATAAATGCTTAGGTACCATGGCAAATGAGTACTATAAATATAGGATGCAAGTCATTTATAAGAAAAATCGACACAATACTACCGTATTAATTATCACTAAAAAACTTATCTAACATTATCACTTTGTCAAAGATCAAAATGCAACGTTCAGTCTTTTTACGTATGGATAAAAATGCAATGGATTGTTTTATTGGATAAATTTAATAAATATCAAATAAAATAGGTCTAGAATGTCAAAAAAATTATTAACAAAAGAGCAAAATAATACTTTAAAGACCACAACTATTTCAAGAGAAGATCGTCATACACTTTTGCGCAGTTGCAATGATACTGATGCGCCTTACCCAATTGATGAAACCCTAGCGCAATTATTCGAGGAGCAGGTCGATAAGACTCCAAATAATATTGCCTTGGTATTTGCAGAGCAGAAGCTTACCTATCGTCAATTAAATGAAAAAGCTAATCAATTAGCTTATGCTATTCGAGCGCATTATCAAAATAATAACTCTCAAGGTATTCAGGCTGATACACTAATTGGCTTATATCTGGATCGAAGTTTAGAGATGGTAATAAGTATTCTTGGAGTGCTTAAAGCAGGCGGCGCTTATGTGCCGATATCGCCAGAAGATCCACAGTTGCGAGTGCAGTTTATGTTTGAGGATACACAAACATCACTGATTATTACCCAAGCATATTATAAGCCGCAATTAAATAAGTGGACTGCAAAACTCGACCTTGTGCCAAATCTTTTAGCCATCGATGATGTAAGTGATGATAACCCAACGGCTAATTTAGCAGCAATTAATGGACCGAAAGACTTAGCTTATGTTATTTATACGTCGGGGACAACAGGCACCCCAAAAGGCGTTATGGTTCAACATTCAGGAGTTGTTAACAGAATAGTTTGGATGCAGCAAAAATACCCATTATCGAGCTCAAGCCGTGTTCTTCAAAAAACGCCCTATATCTTTGATGTGTCGGTATGGGAATTATTATGGGGTAATTTAACAGGCGCCACCATTATTATAGCGGCACCAGAGATTCATAAAGAGCCAGATAAATTAAATGAATTGATCATTAAGTCTGGGGTAACGACTCTACATTTTGTGCCATCAATGTTTGCATCTTTTTGTGATTATTTGCAGCAGTTGCAGCTTTCGTTTCCTAAAAATGTACAACAGGTATTTTGCAGTGGCGAAGCGTTAACCGTTAGTCATGTAGATAGGTTTATAAAAACAAATCATGACAGCACTTTATTAACTAACCTTTATGGGCCAACTGAAGTTTCTATTGATGTTACTTATTTTGATATTATTGAGTCGACTAATAAATTTATTCCGATTGGTCGCCCGATAAGTAACACTCAAGTTTATGTGTTAAATGAGCAACAAAACATTGTCCAGATAGGCGCCACTGGCGAGCTTTATATCGGAGGAGCAGGCCTTGCGCGAGGTTACCTTAATCAGGAGGAGTTAACTGGTGAATGCTTTATTGATAATCCATTTGCCACAACTGATGATAAAGCTAAAGGTTATGACAGGCTTTATAAAACTGGCGATCTGGTACGCTGGGCTTCAAATGGTAACTTAGAGTATTTAGGGCGTAATGATTGTCAGGTTAAAATACGCGGTTATCGAATTGAACTAGGTGAGATTGAAAGTGCATTAAGCTCATTAAAAGACGTTAAACAAGCCGTAGTTATTGATCTTGAAAAGGATGGCAATAAATACTTAGCTGCTTATTTAATAAAAGCTTCCGGCATGGGAATTGACCTTGATATTGAAATTGATATTGAGGTATGCCGCGATAGCTTAGCGCTTAAACTGCCAGATTATATGCTGCCTGCTACCTTTACTGTGCTAGATAGCATTCCACTAACTATTAATGGGAAACTTGACAGAAACTCTCTGCCAACACCAGAGTTTGTTAATGCTGATAAATATGTTGCCCCGCGAAATGAGCTTGAAGAGCAGCTTTGTAATATTTGGCAAGAAGTATTGAGCGTTAAAAAAGTTGGTATTGATGATAACTTTTATCAACTTGGTGGTAACTCTATCACAGCGATTCGACTTAGTGCTGCTTGCCGCCAGCAATTCAAGATAGATATTCCGCTTGCCTTGTTATTTGCAAAGAAAACAATTAAGCGCTTAGCACCTTGTATCAATAAACTTCAGATGCGGATTAAAGCCAATGTAGGATTAACACAATACCCATTATCCTTTGCCCAAGAGCGACTGTTATTTATCGAAAATTTTGAACAAGGATCAAATCTCTATCATATTCCTTATTTTGTGCAATTAGCAGATGATGCCAATTTAGGCGCATTAACAGCGTCTTTTAATGTTGTTATTCACCGTCATCCTGTATTTAACAGTGTTTATCGTACCGATCAGCACCATCTAGCTTACCAAGTACAGCTCGGTGGTGATATCCCAATCCATATGCATGTATTAACCGAGAGTCAGGAATTATTAGCCGTGGTTAAAAAAGAGATATCACGACCTTTTGATTTAACTACTGAGCCAAGTCTTCGCTTGCATTGTTATGAAAAAAATGCTCGCCAATATTTACTGATATTATGCCACCATATTGCTTTTGATGGCTTATCCTGGAAAATATTTATTAATGAATTATCACAAGCGTATCAAGCCTTGTGCCAAGGAGCGGTTGTAGAGCTCCCCCATCTAGATATCAGTTATGGTGATTATGTGCTCTGGCAACGCCGCTATCTGCAAGGAGAAAATCTGACCAAGTTATTAGATTTTTGGCAAACGCAATTATCAGGGTATGAGCAGCTACAATTACCGACCGATTATCCTCGACCTATTAAAAGTGATCATGAAGGGGGAAGTATCGATATTGAGCTAGATGCCCGTTTATCTGAGCAATTACGAAAGCTTGCCAAAGCGCAAAAAACAACACTTTATACCGTGTTGCTAAGTGGTTTTTATATTACTTTATCGGCAATGAGCGGGCAAACAGATATCTTACTAGGCACTGCCGTCGCCAATCGAAAACAGGTGCAAACACGCTCATTAATAGGCTGTTTTGTCAATACCTTGGTGATGCGATCAGGTGTTCAAGCAACAATGACAATTGAGGAATTTATTAGACAAGTGCATGGCATTGTAAGACAAGCATTAGCTCATCAAGCGTTGCCATTTGAGCGTTTAGTGGATGCGTTAAAGGTTGAACGAGATCCATCTCGTCACCCTATTTTTCAAGTTATGCTTAGTGTCAAAAGCTTTACGCAGAGCCACGAGAATAATATACACATCCCTTTTAAATCGATTTCTAGGGAAGATTCAAAAAAATTGTATACGCGAGCACCATTTGATTTGAATTTGAATCTAAATACCAGCCAACCGACCATTAATGGTGATTTTAATTATGCGCTGAGTTTGTTTAATGAAAAGACTATAAATCGTATATCAGGGTTATATCAACGGGTATTAGTGGCTATGGTTGCAAATCAACAGCTCCCTATAGGTGAAATATCATTATTGTCAGATTTTGATCGCCATACACTTTTACATACTTGGAATGATACCGTAGCTACCTATCCAATGGATAAAACCATCACGCAATTATTCGAGGAGCAGGTCGATAAGACTCCTGATAATATTGCCTTGGTGTTTGCAGAGGAGTCTCTTACCTATCGTCAGCTAAATAACAAAGCAAATCAATTAGCTTATGCTATTCGAGCGCATTATCAAAATAATAACTCTCAAGATATTAAGCCCGATACGCTGATTGGCTTATATCTAGATCGAAGTTTAGAGATGGTAATAAGTATTCTGGGCGTGCTTAAAGCAGGCGGCGCTTATGTGCCTATATCGCCAGAATATCCACAGCTGCGAGCGCAATATATATTGGGCGATACACAAACTTCACTGATTATTACCCAGCCACATTATAAGCAGCAATTAAACAAGTGGAGCTCAAAACTCGATATTACGCCAGCGCTATTAGCCATCGATGATGTAAGTGATGATAACCCAATAGTTAATTTAGAACCCATTAGTACATCAAAAGACTTAGCCTATGTGATTTATACATCTGGGACAACAGGCACGCCGAAAGGGGTGTTGCAATTACATACAAATGTGGTGAGCTTATTCGAATCGACTGATAAATATTTTCAATTTACGCATAAGGATACATGGGTACTATTTCATGAATACACTTTTGATTTTAGTGTCTGGGAATTATGGGGCGCTTTACTCTATGGTGGACAGTTAATTGTACCTACAAAAAGTTTAACACAAGATACTTGTAAATTTGTACAGCTTTGCGTTAATTCACAGGTTACTATTTTAAACCAAACACCTGCCGCTTTTTACCTATTTATCGAGGAATCATTAAGCGCTGCTGCAAAGTTTCCTTGCCTGCGTAATGTGATTTTTGGAGGAGATAAACTTAATTTATCACGGCTTAAACCTTGGTGGAATTGTTATGCGCAAGATGCGCCACTCCTTGTAAATATGTATGGAATTACTGAGACGACAGTACATGTTACTTATAAATCATTAAGCCCCAAAAATAATTTAAAAGCAGCAAATATAGGGAAACCCTTAAATGATTTAAAAGCATTTGTGCTAAATACACAAAAAAACATTGTGCCGATAGGCGCCACTGGCGAGCTTTATATCGGCGGAGCAGGCCTTGCGCGAGGTTACCTTAATCAGGAGGATTTAACTGGTGAGCGCTTTATTGAGAACCCATTTGCCACACCTGATGATAAAGCTAAAGGCTATAACAGGCTTTATAAAACTGGCGATCTGGTACGCTGGGCCCATGATGGGAATTTAGAGTATTTAGGGCGTAATGATTGTCAGGTTAAAATACGTGGTTATCGGATTGAACTGGGTGAAATTGAAAATGCATTAAGCGCATTAAAAGACGTTAAACATGCAGTAGTTGTTGACCTTGAAAAGGATGGTCATAAATATCTAGCTGCCTATTTAATAAAAGCTTCCAGCATGGTAAGTGATATTGATATTGATATTGAAGCATGTCGCGATAGCTTAGCGCTTAAACTGCCAGACTATATGCTGCCTGCTACCTTCACCGTGCTCGATAGCATTCCACTAACTATTAATGGGAAACTTGACAGACGCGCGCTACCAACACCATATTTTGAAAATGCTGATAAATATATAGCCCCGCGAAATGAGCTTGAAGAGCAACTTTGTCATATTTGGCAAGAAGTATTGAGCGTTAAAAAAGTGGGTATTGCTGATAACTTTTTTGGTATTGGTGGGAACTCTATCACAGCGATTCGACTGACCGCTGCTTGCCGCCAGCAATTCAAGATAGATATTCCGCTCGCCTTGTTATTTGAGAAGAAAACAATTAAGGCATTGTCAGGATGTTTAGATAAACTGCAGATGCTGGTTATTGCTCATGTAGAGCTAGCTCAATATCCATTATCTTTTGCTCAAGAGCGACTGTTATTTATCGAAAATTTTGAACAAGGATCCACTGCATATCATATCCCTTATTTTGTGCAATTAGCAGATGATGTCAATCTAAGCGCATTAACAGCTGCTTTTAATGTTGTTATTCAGCGTCATCCTGTACTTAACAGTGTTTATCGGAGTGATGAGCAAAATAAATCTTACCAAGTACAGCTCGGTGCTGATATATCAATGCATATGCATGTATTAAATGAGAGTCATGAATTATTAGTCGCGGCAAAAAAAGAGATATCCCATCCTTTTGATTTAACTACTGAGCCAAGTATTCGCCTGCATTGTTATGAGAAAAATGCGCGCCAATATTTACTGATGTTATTCCACCATATCGCCTTTGATGGCTGGTCTACTACCATATTTATGGACGAATTAGCGCAAGCGTATCGTGGCTTGTGCCAAGGAGCTTCTGTAGTGCTCCCTCATCTGGATATCAGTTATGGAGATTATGCGCTTTGGCAATCTACTTATCTGCAAGGAGAAAATCTGACCAAGTTATTAGATTTTTGGCAGCAGCAATTATCAGGGTATGAGCAGCTGCAATTACCGGCCGATTATCCTCGTCCTAAACAAATTAATTATCAGGGCAGAAATATAGATTTTCAATTAGATGCTCGTTTATCGGAGCAACTACGAACGCTTGCCAAAGCAAACGATACAACACTTTACACCGTGCTGCTGAGCAGTTTTTATATCAGCCTATCAGCAATGAGTGGCCAAACCGATGTATTACTTGGCACTCCCTCAGATAATCGAGATCATGCGCAAACGCAATCATTAATCGGCTTTTTTGTAAATACCTTGGTGCTGCGAGCCGATGTTCAAGCAGCAATGACAATTGAGGAATTTATTAGCCAAGTACATGGAATTGTAAGGCAAGCCAAGGCTCATCAAGAGCTTCCCTTTGAGCGCTTAGTGGATGTGTTAAATGTTGAGCGCGACGCCTCACGTCACCCTATTTTTCAAGTGATGTTTGCCATTGAATCTTTCGATACGAGTTACCAGAGCAATAATGGCCTGCCGTTTATGGCATCAGAGTTTGCAAGCTCAGATGATTTTTATCGCCCTGCAAAGTTTGATTTGAGTTTGCTTGTCGATGATAGTGAAGCGGTTATTAAGGGCTATTTTAACTATGCACTGAGTTTGTTTAATGAGGTGACGATCAAACGCATATCAGAGCTATATCAACTAGTCTTAGTGGCTATGGTTGCAAATCAACAGCTCGCTATAGGTGAAATATCATTATTGTCAGATTTTGATCGCCATACACTTCTACATACTTGGAATGATACGACTGCATCCTACCCAATGGATAAAACCATCGCGCAATTATTCGAGGAGCAGGTAGATAAAAAGCCTGATAATATTGCCCTGGTATTTGCAAAGGAGTCTCTTACCTATCGTCAGTTAAATCAGCGAGCTAATCAATTAGCTTATGCTATTCGAGCGCATTATCAAAATAAAAACTCTCAAGGTATTAAGCCCGATACACTGATTGGCTTATATCTGGATCGAAGTTTAGAGATGGTAATAAGTATTCTTGGCGTGCTTAAAGCAGGCGGCGCTTATGTGCCGATATCACCAGAATATCCTAAGCTGCGAGTGCGCTTTATGCTTGAGGATACACAAACGTCTCTTATTATTACTCAGCCACATTATAGGCAGCAATTAAATGATTGGATTGGTGAACTTGATATTACGGCTACTCTGTTAGCCATCGATGATGTAAGTGAAAATACCTCGAGTGTTAATTTATCAGCAATTAATGGGCCGAAAGACTTGGCTTATCTCATCTATACGTCAGGGACAACAGGCACTCCGAAAGGCGTTATGATTGAACAATGTTCAGTATCTAACCTGATTTTTAGTCAAACATCTTGCATGAATTTTGATGAAAGTGATGCCATTCTTTGGCTCGCTGATTATATTTTCGATGCATCTGTTGAGCAGTTATTTTTATCATTGCTCAATGGCGCAGTGCTACATATTCCGACACGAATGGATATTGTAGATGTCGGCATTATTAGACAAAAAATTGTAGAGTTAGGTATTACCCATTTGCATTATACCTCTAAATACTTAAACGCATTAGGGGCACTAGAAGAGCCTCATTATTTAAAAAAAGTTATTTCTGGCGGTGAGGCTATTACTAAAGAGTTAGTCGCCTGTTGGGGGAGGCTATTAATGAATTCTTATGGTCCTACAGAATCTACCGTTACTGTAATACAAGCAATTGACTATGTTCAAAATAGTACAATTAACTCTATTGGTCGTCCGATAAATAACACCAAAGTTTATGTATTAAATCAGCAAGCTATGCTTGTGCCAATAGGAGCGCCTGGCGAGCTTTATATCGGAGGTGTAGGGCTTGCAAGGGGTTATCTCAATCAACCTGAGTTAACTGGTGAGCGCTTTATTGAGAACCCATTTGCCACACCTGATGATAAAGCTAAAGGCTATAACAGGCTTTATAAAACTGGCGATCTGGTACGCTGGGCCCATGATGGGAATTTAGAGTATTTAGGGCGTAATGATTGTCAGGTTAAAATACGCGGTTATCGTATTGAACTCGGTGAGATTGAAAGCTCATTAAGCGCATTAAAATGCGTTAAACAAGCAGTAGTTGTTGACCTTGAAAAGGATGGCAATAAATACTTAGCTGCTTATTTAATAAAAGCTTCTGGCATGGGAATTGATATTGATAAATGCCGAGATAGCCTAGCGCTTAAACTGCCAGATTATATGCTGCCTGCTACCTTTACCGTGCTTGATAGCATTCCACTAACCATTAATGGGAAACTTGACAGACGCGCGCTGCCAGCACCAGACTTTGAAAGTACTGATAAATATGTTGCCCCGCGAAATGAGCTTGAAGAGCAACTTTGTCATATTTGGCAAGAAGTGTTGAGCGTTACAAAAGTGGGTATTGCTGATAACTTTTTTGGTATTGGTGGGAACTCTATCACAGCGATTCGACTGACCGCTGCTTGCCGCCAGCAATTCAAGATAGATATTCCGCTTGCCTTGTTATTTGAGAAGAAAACAATTGAAGCATTGTCAGGCTGTTTAGATAAACTGAAGATGCTGGTTATTGCTCATGTAGAGCGAGATCAATATCCATTATCTTTTGCTCAAGAGCGATTGTTATTTATCGAAAATTTTGAACAAGGCTCCAATGCATATCATATACCTTATTTTGTGCAATTAGTAGATGATGTCAATCTAAGCGCATTAACAGCGGCTTTTAATGTTGTTATTCACCGTCATCCAGTGCTTAACAGTGTTTATCGTCGTGATGAGCAAAATAAAGCTTACCAGGTACAGCTCGGTGCTGATATATCAATGCATATGCATGCATTAGATGAGAGTCATGAATTATTAGTCGCGGCAAAAAATGAGATATCACGCCCTTTTGATTTAACTACTGAGCCAAGTATTCGCCTGCATTGTTATGAGAAAAATGCGCGCCAATATTTACTGATGTTATTCCACCATATCGCCTTTGATGGCTGGTCTACTACCATATTTATGGACGAATTAGCGCAAGCGTATCGTGGCTTGTGCCAAGGAGCTGTTGTAGTGCTCCCTAATCTGGATATCAGTTATGGTGATTATGCGCTCTGGCAACGTAGTTATCTGCAAGGAGAAAATTTAACCAAGTTATTAGATTTTTGGCAAACGCAATTATCAGGGTATGAGCAGCTGCAATTACCGACCGATTATCCTCGTCCTAAACAAATTAATTATCAGGGCAGAAATATAGATTTTCAGTTAGATGCCCGTTTATCGGAGCAACTGCGATCGCTTGCCAAAGCTTGTGAGACAACACTCTATACCGTGCTGCTGAGCAGTTTTTATATCAGCCTATCAGCAATGAGAGGGCAAACCGATGTATTACTTGGCACTCCCTCAGATAATCGAGATCATGCGCAAACGCAATCATTAATCGGTTTTTTTGTAAATACATTGGTGCTGCGAGCCGATGTTCAAGCAGCAATGACAATTGATGAATTTATTACCTACGTACATGGCATTGTAACACAAGCCAAGGCTCATCAGCAGCTTCCCTTTGAGCGCTTAGTGGATGTGTTAAATGTTGAGCGAGACGCCTCACGTCACCCTATTTTTCAAGTGATGTTTGCCATTGACTCTTTCGATACGAGTAACCAGAGCAATAATGGCCTGCCGTTTGTGGCATCAGAGTTTGCAAGCTCAGATGATTTTTATCGCCCTGCAAAGTTTGATTTGAGTTTGTTTGTAGATGACAGCCAACCAGTTATTAAGGGCTCTTTTAACTATGCACTGAGTTTGTTTAATGAAGAGACGATCAAACGCATATCAGAAATCTATCAACGAGTCTTAGTGGCTGTTGTTGCAAATCAACAGCTCCCTATAGGTGAAATATCATTATTGTCAGATTTTGATCGCCATACTGTTTTACATACTTGGAATGATACTGATGCGCCTTACCCAATGGATAAAACTCTAGCGCAATTATTCGAGGAGCAGGTCGATAAAACGCCTGATAATATTGCCCTGGTATTTGCAGAGGAGTCTCTTACCTATCGTCAGCTAAATAACAAAGCAAATCAATTAGCCCATGCTATTCGAGCGCATTATCAAAATAATAACTCTCAAGGTATTAAGCCCGATACGCTGATTGGCTTATATCTGGATCGAAGTTTAGATATGGTAATAAGTATTATTGGCGTGCTTAAAGCAGGCGGCGCTTATGTGCCGATATCGCCAGAATATCCACAGTTGCGAGTGCAGTTTATGTTGGACGATACACAAACTTCACTTGTAATTACCCAGCCACATTATAAGCAGCAATTAAATAACTGGACTGCAAAACTCGATATTACTCCTGCGCTGTTAGCCCTCGATGATGTAAGTGAAAATACCTCGAGTGTTAATTTAGCAGCAATTAATGGAGCGAAAGACTTAGCTTATGTCATCTATACGTCTGGGACAACAGGCAAGCCAAAAGGCGTTATGATTGAGCACAAGAATGTTGTTAATTATTTATATGCGTTGACAGAACATGTTGGAGACTTATTTAATCGAGTAGATTTTTCAGCAAATTATTGTTTTGATCTTTCGATTACAACCAACTTATGTCCCTTATTGGTTGGGAGTTGTATTTATATTTTTGGCAAAAATATCTCTGACATTGAAAGTTATTTACAACACATTAGGGCAAATGAAATTGATTTTGTGAAAACAACACCAAGTCTTGCATCTGTAATTTTCGCAAACACAGAAATTAAAGTAAAAACACTTTTATTGGGTGGTGAAATCTTATCTAAGCAATGTGTTGCACAGTTATCAAACAATGTTGACGTTATTTATGATGAATACGGTCCTACAGAATCCACCGTAGGCGCATTGATTGCGAATGTACTTCCTTTAATGTCCAAGGGGATTGGTAAATCTTATTCTAATATCAAGTTATATAATTTATCACCATCATTGAGCCTACTTCCGATAGGCACGCCAGGAGAGCTTTATATTGGCGGAGCAGGACTTGCGCGAGGTTATCTTAATCAGGAGGAGTTAACTGGTGAGCGCTTTATTGATAACCCATTTGCCACAACTGATGATAAAGCTAAAGGTTATGACAGGCTTTATAAAACTGGCGATCTGGTTCGCTGGGCCCATGATGGTAATTTAGAGTATTTAAGGCGTAATGATTGTCAGGTTAAAATACGTGGTTATCGGATTGAACTCGGTGAGATTGAAAATGCATTAAGCGCATTAAAAGACGTTAAACAAGCAGTGGTTGTTGACCTTGAAAATGATGGCAATAAATACTTAGCTGCTTATTTAATAAAAGCTTCTGGCATGGTAAGTGAAATTGAAATTGATATTGAGGCATGTCGCGATAGCTTATCTCTTAAACTGCCAGATTATATGGTGCCTGCTACTTTCACCGTGCTCGATAGCATTCCATTAACCATTAACGGGAAACTTGACAGACGCGCGCTGCCAACACCAGAGTTTGTAAGTGCTGATAAATATGTTGCCCCGCGAAATGAGCTTGAAGAGCAGCTTTGTAATATTTGGCAAGAAGTATTGAGCGTTAAAAGAGTGGGTATTGATGATAACTTTTTCCGTATTGGTGGCGATTCGATAGTAAGTATTGGGCTGGTATCTAAAATGCGTAGAGAAGGCTTTGGCTTACAAGTGAAAGATATTTTTGATGCGCCAACCGTTGCTCAGTTGAGCCGTTTGTTAAACGCGCAGGCAACTCACCTAAAAATTAAAACTGAGCAGGGCGTGTTAACAGGCTCTTTTGATTTATTACCAATACAAGACTCATTTTTTGCGCAAAAACTAGCAAATCCTCAGCACTTTAACCAGGCTTTTATAATTAAAATTCCAGGGATGATAAAATACACGGAAATTGAAAAAGCATTGCAGGTATTAACTGACCAGCACGATATGTTGCGCTGCGTATTTTTAGAAAAAGCATCTTCAAAAACAAAGAGTTACCAGCAACAATACCGCGACAATATAGATGGCATGAGTGAGCCTTTATACGCATTAAATATAGCTGATTTAAATTCTGTGGAGTTACATGAAAAGCTTACACAATTACAAAGTAACTTTAATTATATTAACGGCCCAACATGGCAGGCAGTACACTTAACCGGTTACCTTGATGGTAGCGCTCGTTTATTTTTTGCCTTCCATCACTTAATTATCGATGTCGTATCATGGCGAATAATTGCCCAAGATATTAAGCAACTATTAACAAAGCAACTACTATCAAAACAAGCATTAACAAAACAAGCACTAACAAAACAAGCACTAACAAAACAAGCATTAACAAAACAAGTACTTGCGCCTAAAGGCAGTAGTTATCGTCAATGGGTAAGAGCCGTACAGCATTATGCGCTAAATAATCATTGCGAGCGGGAATATTGGCAAGGCGTCTGTGCAGATCAGGCGTGTTTACCAGCTTTAGGCACTGTTGCATATCATACAGTTAGCCTATCAGTAGAGCAAACAGATGTTTTATTACATCAAGCAAACCTTGGTTTTCATACGCAAATTAATGATTTATTACTTAGCGCCCTGGCAATTAGCCTTTTTGAAGTGCTTGGCAGTGATGTTAATCATGTGACACTTGAAGGCCACGGCCGGGAAGTTATCGATGAAACACTTGATGTGAGCAATACTGTTGGTTGGTTTACCAGCATGTATCCAGTCAGGCTTAAGGCCCAGCAAACAATATCTGCGACCATCATTCACACCAAGGAGATGTTAAGCGCCATTCCCAACAAAGGGATTGGTTATGGCGCTCTGCATCAACAACATGCATTTGCTATGAAGCTGCCTAAAATAAGCTTTAATTATTTAGGTCAATTAGGCGCGCAAAGTGACAATGAGGAAAGCTCTACTTGGCAGATTAGCCAAGAAGATGCAGGTCAAATGATAGCCAGTGACAACACCGATCACTTATTAGTTAATATTAATGGCGCGGTTCAAGCTGGTATATTAGAGTTTAATATTGCTTCACGGTTATCAAGTATATTAACAGATGCATTTGAGGCGCACTTTCATAGCGCTTTAGTTGAGGTTATTGAGCAAGCAGCTCTTAAAGCAAAAAGTGGCGGAGTTAACACGCCCAGTGATTACGCTGTTAAAGGGTTATCCATTGACCATTTAGACTTTCTTGAGCGCCGCCTCACTACCAATAAAATTGCAGCGATTTTCCCTGCTAATAGTTTGCAGCAAGGCTTTATCTCTCATCATTTGCATTACCCAGAAGATGATGCTTATCGTGTGCAATTATTATTAGACTATAATGAAGCGCTTGATCTAAATTGTTACCAGCAGGCGTGGAGCTTAGCCTCACAGCGCTATCCTGCGCTGCGAGCTTGTTTTGATTGGTGTGATGGTCTTGTGCAGATCATAACGGCAGATTCGAGTATTAACCTTGATAATTTTACCATCAAGGATATCAGTCATCTATCACAAGATGCTCGCGCGCAAGAGATCATTAAAATTCAACAGCTCGATAGAAAAGTTCCTTTTGATCTATCGACACCTGGCTTAATGCGCTTTACCTTGATAAAACAACATGCAAACTTGGTGACTGTAATGCAAACAACTCATCATAGTATCAGTGATGGTTGGAGCGGCCCCATTTTATTACAGCAAGTACATGAGTACTACAATCAGCTTGTGCTAGGCATGCAGGTGCAAATAAAGGTCGATCGTGCATTTGTTGATGCGCAGCAGTATTATAGCAAAGCAAAAAGCGCCGCGACAAAACACTGGAAAAAAGCTAAAGAGCGGTTTCAGGCGGCCAATGATCTTAATTTTTTATTCACCACGCCAGTTGATTTAGCAGAGCTAAAAACAATTGCAGAGCCATGCGCGAGTGAGCTTATTATTAAGGGTGATTTATATAAGCAATTAAAACAAATGTGTCAAAATCAGGCAATAACCTTAAATGTTGCCGTGCAATTTACCTGGCATAAATTATTACATATTTACAGCGGAGATGAGCAAACGATTGTCGGCACAACCGTCTCAGGTCGCGATCTTCCCGTTGACGGTATTGAAAGTAGTGTCGGATTATATATTAATACATTGCCACTTACGGTTGATTGGGATAATAGCATCAGCGTCTCGGCAATCTTAAATAATATCCAAAAAAGTATCGCAGAGATTAACAGTTACAGTAATGTCTGTTTGGCCGATTTACAAGCAAATGGGCAGCGATTGTTTCATAGCCTGTTTGTTTTTGAAAATTATCCGAGCCCTATTGATACAAATACATCAGGGATAGAAAATCATTTAACGTTTCGAGCCGCTATTGAGAAAACTGATTATCCTCTTTCAGTGACGGCCTATGAGGAAAATGAGAGCTTGGTTGTCAAGCTACATTATAGCGAAGAGTGGCTTCGTCAAAATCAAGCCAGGCGGTTATTAAATCAAATACAATTGATATTAGCCTCTATTGCTAAAAATACGGATCACTCGCATCAACAAATCTCTTTAATGGATGATTTAGAGCGCCACACGCTATTACATACTTGGAATGATACCGTAGCCACCTATCCAATGGATAAAACCATCGCGCAATTATTCGAGGAGCAGGTCGATAAGACTCCTGATAATATTGCCCTAGTATTTGAGGAGGAGTCTCTTACCTATCGTCAATTAAATCAGCGAGCTAATCAATTAGCTCATGCTATTCGAGCGCATTATCAAGAAAATTTTCCTCAAGGTATTAAGGCCGATACACTGATTGGCTTATATCTGGATCGAAGTTTAGAGATGGTAATAAGTATTCTGGGCGTGCTTAAAGCAGGCGGCGCTTATGTTCCTATATCACCAGAATATCCACAGTTGCGAGTGAAGTTTATGTTTGAGGATACACAAACGTCTCTTATTATTACCCAAGCACATTATAAGCCGCAATTAAATAAGTGGACTGCAAAACTAGACCTTGTGCCAAATCTTTTAGCCATCGATGATGTAAGTGATGATACCCCAACGGCTAATTTAGCAGCAATTAATGGACCGAAAGACTTAGCTTATGTTATTTATACGTCGGGGACAACAGGCACCCCAAAAGGCGTTATGGTTCAACATTCAGGAGTTGTTAACAGAATAGTTTGGATGCAGCAAAAATACCCATTATCGAGCTCAAGCCGTGTTCTTCAAAAAACGCCCTATATCTTTGATGTGTCGGTATGGGAATTATTATGGGGTAATTTAACAGGCGCCACCATTATTATAGCGGCACCAGAGATTCATAAAGAGCCAGATAAATTAAATGAATTGATCATTAAGTCTGGGGTAACGACTCTACATTTTGTGCCATCAATGTTTGCATCTTTTTGTGATTATTTGCAGCAGTTGCAGCTTTCGTTTCCTAAAAATGTACAACAGGTATTTTGCAGTGGCGAAGCGTTAACCGTTAGTCATGTAGATAGGTTTATAAAAACAAATCATGACAGCACTTTATTAACTAACCTTTATGGGCCAACTGAAGTTTCTATTGATGTTACTTATTTTGATATTATTGAGTCGACTAATAAATTTATTCCGATTGGTCGCCCGATAAGTAACACTCAAGTTTATGTGTTAAATGAGCAACAAAACATTGTCCAGATAGGCGCCACTGGCGAGCTTTATATCGGAGGAGCAGGCCTTGCGCGAGGTTACCTTAATCAGGAGGAGTTAACTGGTGAATGCTTTATTGATAACCCATTTGCCACACCTGATGATAAAGCTAAAGGTTATGACAGGCTTTATAAAACTGGCGATCTGGTACGCTGGGCTTCAAATGGTAACTTAGAGTATTTAGGGCGTAATGATTGTCAGGTTAAAATACGCGGTTATCGGATTGAACTAGGTGAGATTGAAAGTGCATTAAGCTCATTAAAAGACGTTAAACAAGCCGTAGTTATTGATCTTGAAAATGATGGTCATAAATACTTAGCAGCCTATTTAATAAAAGCTTCTGGCATTCCAATTGATATTGAAATTGATATTGAGGCATGCCGAAATAGCCTAGCGCTTAAACTGCCAGATTATATGCTGCCTGCTACCTTCACCGTGCTCGATAGCATTCCACTAACCATCAACGGTAAACTTGACAGAGGCGCGCTGCCAGCACCAGAGTTTATAAATGCTGATAAATATGTTGCCCCACGAAATAAACTTGAAGAGCAGCTTTGTGATATTTGGCAAGAAGTATTGGGGGTTAAAAAAGTTGGTATTGATGATAACTTTTTTCGCATAGGTGGCGATTCTATAGTAAGTATTGGGCTGGTCTCTAAAATGCGCAGCGAAGGCTTTAGCTTACAAGTGAAAGATATTTTTGATGCGCCAACCGTTGCCCAGGTGAGTCGTTTGTTAAACGCGCCGGCAACTTGCCTAAAAATTAAAACTGAGCCGGGCGTGTTAACAGGCTCTTTTGATTTATTACCAATACAAGCTTGGTTTTTTGCGCAAAAACTAGCAAAGCCTCAGCACTTTAACCAGGCTTTTATTATTAACATTCCAAGAGAAATCAAATACGCTGAAATTGAAAAAGCACTGCAGGCATTAACTGCGCAGCACGATATGCTGCGTAGCGTATTTTTAAAAAAAGCATCTTCAAAAACAAAGAGTTATCAGCAACAATACCGCGATAATATAGATGGCATGTGTGAGCCTTTATACGCATTAAATATAGCTGGTTTAAATTCTGTGGAGTTACATGAAAAGCTTACACAATTACAAAGTAACTTTAGCTATATTAAAGGTCCAACATGGCAGGCAACGCATTTAACAGGGCACCGTGATGGCAGCGCTCGTTTATTTTTTGCCTTCCATCACTTAATTATCGATGTCGTATCATGGCGAATAATTGCCCAAGATATTAAGCAACTATTAACAAAGCCATTACTATCAAAACAAGCATTAACAAAACAAGCACTAACAAAACAAGCACTAACAAAACAAGCATTAACAAAACAAGTACTTGCGCCTAAAGGCAGTAGTTATCGTCAATGGGTAAGAGCCGTGCAGCATTATGCGTTAAATCATCAAGATGAGCGTGCATATTGGCAAGGCGTCTGTGCAGATCAGGCGGGCTTACCAGCTTTAGGCGCTGTTGCATATCATAAAGTGAGCTTATCAGTGCACCAAACAGATGTTTTATTACATCAAGCAAACCTTGGTTTTCATACGCAAATTAATGATTTATTACTAAGCGCCTTGGCAATTAGCCTCTTTGATGTGCTTGGCAGTGATGTTAATCATGTGACACTTGAAGGCCACGGCCGAGAAGTTATCGATGAAACACTTGATGTGAGCAATACTGTTGGTTGGTTTACCAGCATGTATCCGGTCAGGCTTGAAGCCCATAACACAATATCTGCGACCATAATTCACACCAAGGAGATGTTAAGCGCAGTACCTCATAAAGGGATTGGTTATGGCGCGCTGCATAAGCAACAAGCATTTGCTATGAGTCTGCCTAAAATAATCTTTAATTATTTAGGTCAATTAGGCGCGCAAAGCCACGATGAGGAAAGCTCAAATTGGCAGGTTAGCCAAGAAGATGCAGGTCAAATGATAGCCAATGACAACACCGATCACTTATTAGTTAATATTAATGGCGCGGTTCAAGCTGGTATATTAACGTTTAATATTGCCTCACGGTTATCAAGTATATTAACAAAGGCATTTGAGGCGCACTTTCATAGAGCTTTAGTTGAGGTTATTGAGCAAGCAGCTCTTAAAGCAAAAAGTGGCGGGGTTAACACGTTAAGCGACTTAAAAGAAATATATTTGACCGTGAATGAAACAGCAAATGAGGCTCCTATTTTTTTTCTACCTCCAGGCGAAGGAGGCGCTGAAAGTTATTTAAATAATGTAATCCCCAGATTAAAAAACAAAAAAATAATTCTATTTAATAACTTCTACCATGAAAGCTATTTAAAAAATGATAATGCTCAAAATTATTATACTTATCAAACACTTGCCTATCAATACATTAAATATATTAAGAAGATACAGTCTAAAGGGCCTTATGAATTATTTGGTTGGAGTTTTGGTGGTGTGTTAGCTTTTGAAATAGCACGGCAACTGGAAAATAATGGCGATACGATTGCAAAAATCATTTTAGTTGATTCCTACTTTAATTATAAAAAAGCAATCAAAGCGCAATGCCATGAATTTTCACCATTAATAAACAAAAAATTACAAAAGAATATTAATGCTAAGTATCAATGTAACCATGGTAAATATCGAACAAGTGCCAAAATAGTTTTATTTAAGTTTTTAAAAGTTGACAAAATTAAGTTGGAAGATATTGCTAAAGATACAGATGAAAAATTATTGTATAAAGCTCATGAGGCCCTTGCTTGTTATTACAATAAAACAATCGATAACCACATTAATGATTATGTGGATTGTAGTGCAATTAAAATAATACAATTAACGAGCACCCATAGGACATGGGTTGACAGTAGTAAAGATGTAGATTTGGTGACAAAAGTTATCATTTCAACAAAAAATCTTTATAAAAATGATAAATAAAAAATGATTGCTTTTTTTTATTTGCTAAGTATTATCAACGCCCTTCTAACCTGATACGGTCTTATTAGCAAATAAAAAACTGCGGTTGTTAAAAAAGAAAAGAAAGAAAAGAAAGAAAAGGGATAAATGCTTACCTACCCTGGCCAATGAGGGGTATAAAAATAGGCAGCAAGTCCTTTTTAAGAGAATTTGACACAATACTATTTTATTAAGTGCCCCTAAAAAAACTTATCTCACATTATCACTTTGCCAATGATCAAAGTTTATCGTCCAAGCTATTTCTCTTGACTAAAAAGTCAATGACTCATATTGCATTGGATAAAATTAATAAATGCCAAATAAAATAGGTCTAAAATGTCAAAAAAATCATTAACAAAAGAGCAAAATAATACTTTAAAGACCACAACTATTTCAAGAGAAGATCGTCATACACTTTTGCGCAGTTGGAATGATACTGATGCACCTTACCCAATGGATAAAACCCTAGCTCAATTATTCGAGGAGCAGGTAGATAAAAAGCCTGATAATATTGCCCTGGTGTTTGCAAAGGAGTCTCTTACCTATCGTCAGTTAAATAACAAAGCAAATCAATTAGCTTATGCTATTCGAGCGCATTATCAAAATAATAACTCTCAAGATATTAAGCCCGATACGCTGATTGGCTTATATCTAGATCGAAGTTTAGAGATGGTAATAAGTATTCTGGGCGTGCTTAAAGCAGGCGGCGCTTATGTGCCTATATCACCAGAATATCCACAGTTGCGAGTGAAGTTTATGTTTGAGGATACACAAACGTCTCTTATTATTACCCAAGAACATTATAAGCCGCAATTAAATAAGTGGACTGCAAAACTCGACCTTGTGCCAAATCTTTTAGCCATCGATGATGTAAGTGATGATAACACAACGGCTAATTTAGCAGCAATTAATGGACCGAAAGACTTAGCTTATGTTATTTATACGTCGGGGACAACAGGCACCCCAAAAGGCGTTATGGTTCAACATTCAGGAGTTGTTAACAGAATAGTTTGGATGCAGCAAAAATACCCATTATCTAGCTCAAGCCGTGTTCTTCAAAAAACGCCCTATATCTTTGATGTGTCGGTATGGGAATTATTATGGGGTAATTTAACAGGCGCCACCATTATTATAGCGGCACCAGAGATTCATAAAGAGCCAGATAAATTAAATGAATTGATCATTAAGTCTGGGGTAACGACTCTACATTTTGTGCCATCAATGTTTGCATCTTTTTGTGATTATTTGCAGCAGTTGCAGCTTTCGTTTCCTAAAAATGTACAACAGGTATTTTGCAGTGGCGAAGCGTTAACCGTTAGTCATGTCGATAGGTTTATAAAAACAAATCATGACAGCACTTTATTAACTAACCTTTATGGACCAACTGAAGCTTCTATTGATGTTACTTATTTTGATATTATTGAGTCGACTAATAAATTTATTCCGATTGGTCGCCCGATAAGTAACACTCAAGTTTATGTGTTAAATGAGCAACAAAACATTATCCCGATAGGCGCCCCTGGAGAGCTTTATATCGGAGGTGTAGGGCTTGCAAGGGGTTATCTCAATCAACATGAGTTAACCAATGAACGTTTTATTGATAACCCGTTTGCCATACCTGATGATAAAGCTAAAGGTTATGACAGGCTTTATAAAACTGGAGATCTGGTTCGCTGGCGCCATGATGGGAATTTAGAGTATTTAGGGCGTAATGATTGTCAGGTTAAAATACGTGGTTATCGTATTGAACTCGGTGAGATTGAAAGCGCATTAAGCGCATTAAAATGCGTTAAACAAGCAGTGGTTGTTGACTTTGAAAAGGATGGTCATAAATACTTAGCTGCTTATTTAATAAAAGCTTCCGGCATGGGAATTGACCTTGATATTGATATTGATATTGAAATTGATATTGAGGCATGCCGCGATAGCTTAGCGCTTAAACTGCCAGATTATATGTTGCCGGTCTCCTTCACCGTGCTCGATAGCATTCCACTAACCATAAACGGGAAACTTGACAGAAAATCTCTGCCAATACCAGAGTTTGTCAGTGCGGATAATTATGTTACCGCGCGAAATGAGCTTGAAGAGCAGCTTTGTGATATTTGGCAAGAAGTGTTGGGAGTTAAAAAAGTGGGTATTGCTGATAACTTTTTCCGTATTGGTGGCGATTCTATAGTAAGTATTGGGCTGGTCTCCAAAATGCGCAGCGAAGGCTTTAGTCTACAAGTGAAAGCTATTTTCGATGCGCCAACCGTGGCTCAGTTGAGCCGTTTATTAGACGCGCAGGCAACTCACCTAAAAATTAAAACTGAGCAGGGCGTGTTAACAGGCGCTTTTGATTTATTACCAATACAAGCTTCATTTTTTGCGCAAAAACTAGCACATCCTCACCACTTTAACCAGGCTTTTATAATTAAAATTCCAGGGGAAATCAAATACACGGAAATTGAAAAAGCATTGCAGGTATTAACTGACCAGCACGATATGTTGCGCTGCGTATTTTTAGAAAAAGCATCAGCAAAAACAGCTGGTTATCAGCAACAATATCGCGATAATATAGATGGCATGTGTGAGTCTTTATACGCTTTGAATATAGCTGGTTTAAATTCTGAGGAGCTTGATGAAAAGCTTACACAACTACAAAGTAACTTTAATTATATTAACGGTCCAACATGGCAAGCAGCGCACTTAACTGGTTATCCCGATGGCAGCGCTCGTTTATTTTTTGCCTTCCATCATTTAATTATCGATGTCGTATCATGGCGAATAATTGCCCAAGATATTAAGCAACTATTAACAAAGCCATTACTATCAAAACAAGCATTAACAAAACAAGTACTTGCGCCTAAAGGCAGTAGTTATCGTCAATGGGTTAACACCGTGCAACAGTATGCGCTAAATCATCAAGATGAGCGTGCATATTGGCAAGGCGTCTGTGCAGATCAGGCGGGCTTACCAGCTTTAGGCGCTGTTGCATATTATAAAGTGAGCTTATCAGTAGAGCAAACAGATGTTTTATTACATCAAGCAAATTTTGGTTTTCATACGCAAATTAATGATTTATTACTAAGCGCCCTGGCAATTAGCCTTTTTGAAGTGCTTGGCAGTGATGTTAATCATGTGACACTTGAAGGCCATGGCCGGGAAGTTATCGATGAAACACTTGATGTGAGCAATACTGTTGGTTGGTTTACCAGCATGTATCCGGTTAGGCTTAAGGCCCAGCAAACAATATCTGCGACCATCATTCAAACCAAGGAGATGTTAAGCGCAGTACCTCATAAAGGGATTGGTTATGGCGCGCTGCATAAGCAACAAGCATTTGCTATGAGTCTGCCTAAAATAATCTTTAATTATTTAGGTCAATTAGGCGCGCAAAGTGACAATGAGGAAAGCTCGACTTGGCAGGTTAGTCAAGAAGATGCAGGTCAGATGATAGCAAGTGACAACACCGATCACTTATTAGTTAATATTAATGGCGCGGTTCAAGCTGGTATATTAACGTTTAATATTGCCTCACGGTTATCAAGTGTATTAACAAAGGAATTTGAGGCGCACTTTCATAGCGCTTTAGTTGAGGTTATTGAGCAAGCAGCTCTTAAAGCAAAAAGTGGCGGAGTTAACACGCCCAGTGATTACGCTGTTAAAGGGCTATCCATTGACCATTTAGACTTTCTTGAGCGCCGCCTCACTACCAATAAAATTGTAGCTATTTTCCCTGCTAATAGTCTGCAGCAAGGCTTTATCTCTCACGCGCTGCATTACCCAGAAGATGATGCTTATCGTGTGCAATTACTATTAGACTATAATGAAGCGCTTGATATAAATTGTTACCAGCAAGCGTGGCGCTTAGCCTCACAGCGCTACCCTGCGCTGCGAACTTGTTTTGATTGGCGTGATGGTCTTGTGCAGATCATAACGGCAGATTCGAGTATTAACCTTGATAATTTCACCATCAAGGATATCAGTCATCTACCACAAGATGCTCGCGCGCAAGAGATCATTAAAATTCAACAGCTCGATAGAAAAGTTCCTTTTGATCTATCGACACCTGGCTTAATGCGCTTTACCTTGATAAAACAACATGCAAAGTTGGTTAGTGTAATGCAAACAACTCATCATAGTATCAGTGATGGTTGGAGCGGCCCCATTTTATTACAGCAAGTACATGAGTACTACAATCAGCTTGTGCTAGGCATGCAGGTGCAAATAAAGGTCGATCGTGCATTTGTTGATGCGCAGCAGTATTATAGCAAAGCAAAAAGCGCCGCGACAAAACACTGGAAAAAAGCTAAAGAGCGGTTTCAGGCTGCCAATGATCTTAATTTTTTATTCACCACGCCAGTTGATTTAGCGCAGCTAAAAACAATTGCAGAGCCATGCGCGAGTGAGCTTATTATTAAGGGTGATTTATACAAGCAGTTAAAGCAAATGTGTCGAGATCAAGCAATAACCTTAAATGTTGCCGTGCAATTTGCCTGGCATAAATTATTACATATTTATAGCGGTGATGAGCAAACGATTGTCGGCACAACAGTCTCAGGTCGCGACCTTCCCGTTGACGGTATTGAAAGTAGTGTCGGATTATATATTAATACATTGCCGCTTACTGTTGATTGGGATAATAGCATCAGCGTCTCGGCAATCTTAAATAATATCCAAAAAAGTATCGCAGAGCTTAACAGTTACAATAATGTATCTTTGGCAGATTTACAATCAAATGGGCAGCGATTGTTTCATAGTCTGTTTGTTTTTGAAAATTATCCGAGGCCTATTAATACAAACACATCAGGGATAGAAAATAATTTAACGTTTCGAGCCGCTATTGAGAAAACTGATTATCCTCTTTCAGTGACGGCCTATGAGGAAAATGAGAGCTTGGTTGTCAAACTACATTATAGTGAAGAATGGCTTCGTCAAAATCAAGCCAGGCGGTTATTAAATCAAA
Source organism: Bathymodiolus brooksi (assembly GCA_963680875.1). Classification (NCBI taxonomy): domain Eukaryota; kingdom Metazoa; phylum Mollusca; class Bivalvia; order Mytilida; family Modiolidae; genus Bathymodiolus; species Bathymodiolus brooksi. The sequence continues at coordinate 2,275,207 of CAVMGF010000075.1, forward strand.
TACAATTGATATTAGCCTCTATTGCTAAAAATACGGATCAATCACATCAACAAATTTCTTTAATGGATGATTTAGAGCGCAACACGCTGTTACATACGTGGAATGATACCGTAGCGCCCTACCCAATGGATAAAACTCTAGCGCAATTATTCGAGGAGCAGGTCGATAAAACACCGAATAATATTGCCTTGGTGTTTGCAGAGGAGTCTCTTACCTATCGTCAGCTAAATAACAAAGCAAACCAGTTGGCTCATGCTATTCGAGCGCATTATCAAAAGAATAACTATTATGGTATTAAAGCCGATACGCTGATTGGCTTATATCTGGATCGAAGTTTAGATATGGTAATAAGTATTCTTGGCGTGCTTAAAGCAGGCGGCGCTTATGTGCCGATATCACCAGAATATCCACAGCTGCGAGTGCGCTTTATGCTTGAGGATACACAAACGTCTCTTATTATTACTCAGGCACATTATAAGAAGCAATTAAACAAGTGGACTCCAAAACTCGATATTACGCCTACATTGTTAGCCATCGATGATGTGAGTGATGATAACTCAACGGTTAATTTAGCAGCAATTAATGGACCGAAAGACTTGGCTTATATCATCTATACGTCCGGGACAACAGGCACCCCAAAAGGTGTGATGATAGAACAATGTTCAGTATCTAACTTAATTATTAGTCAAACATCTTGCATGAATTTTGATGAAAGTGATGCCATTCTTTGGCTCGCTGATTATATTTTCGATGCATCTGTTGAGCAGTTATTTTTATCATTGCTCAATGGCGCCATGTTACATATTCCAACCAAGTCAGATATTAATGATGTAGTGGTTATTAAGCAAAAAATTGTAGCGTTACGTATTACCCATTTGAATTATACCTCTAAATACTTAAACGCATTAGGCGCATTAGAAGAGCCACATTATTTAAAAAGAGTCATGTCCGCAGGGGAGAGTATTTCTGCAGAATTGGCCGCCTGTTGGGGTAATCTATTGATAAACGCTTATGGACCGACAGAATCGACTGTTATTTCCATACAAGCGACTCAATATGGTCAAGATGGCGTGCTTAACAGTATTGGTCACCCGATAAATAACACTCAAGTTTATGTGTTAAATGAGCAACAAAACATTGTCCCGATAGGCGTCACTGGCGAGCTTTATATAGGAGGAGCAGGACTTGCGCGAGGTTATCTTAATCAGGATGAGTTAACTGGTGAGCGCTTTATTGATAATCCATTTGCCACAATTGATGACAAAGCTAAAGGTTATGTCAGGCTTTATAAAACTGGGGATCTGGTACGCTGGGCTTCAAATGGTAACTTAGAGTATTTAGGGCGTAATGATTGTCAGGTTAAAATACGCGGTTATCGGATTGAACTAGGTGAGATTGAAAGTGCATTAAGCTCATTAAAAGATGTTAAACAAGCAGTGGTTGTTGATCTTGAAAATGATGGTCATAAATACTTAGCGGCTTATTTAATAAAAGCTTCTGGCATGGGAATTGATCTTGATATTGATATTGAGATTGATATTGAGGCATGTCGCGATAGCTTATCTCTTAAACTGCCAGATTATATGCTGCCTGCTACCTTCACCGTGCTCGATAGCATTCCACTAACCATTAACGGTAAACTTGACAGACGCGCGCTGCCAACACCAGAGTTTGAAAATGCTGATAAATATATAGCCCCGCGAAATGAGCTTGAAGAGCAGCTTTGTGATATTTGGCAAGAAGTATTGAGTGTTAAAAAAGTAGGTATTGATGATAACTTTTTCCGTATTGGTGGCGATTCTATAGTAAGTATTGGGCTGGTATCTAAAATGCGTAGAGAAGGCTTTAGCTTACAAGTGAAAGATATTTTTGATGCGCCAACCGTTGCCCAGTTGAGTCGTTTGTTAAATGAGTCTAACACCCGCATAAAAATTAAAACTGAGCAGGGCGTGTTAACAGGCTCTTTTGATTTATTACCAATACAAGACTCATTTTTTGCGCAAAAACTAGAAAATCCTCAGCACTTTAACCAGGCTTTTATAATTAAAATTCCAGGGGAAATAAAATACACGGAAATTGAAAAAGCACTGCAGTCATTAACTGACCAGCACGATATGTTGCGCTGCGTATTTTTAGGAAAAGCATCTTCAAAAACAAAGAGTTACCAGCAACAATACCGCGATAATATAGATGGCATGTGTGAGCCTTTATACGCACTAAATATAGCAGATTTAAATTCTGTAGAGCTTGATGAAAAGCTTACACAACTACAAAGTAACTTTAATTATATTAACGGCCCAACATGGCAGGCAGCGCACTTAACTGGTCATATCGATGGCAGCGCTCGTTTATTTTTTGCCTTCCATCACTTAATTATCGATGTCGTATCATGGCGAATAATTGCCCAAGATATTAAGCAACTATTAACAAAGCCATTACTATCAAAACAAGCATTAACAAAACAAGCACTTCCCCCTAAATGCAGTAGTTATCGTCAATGGATAAGAGCCGTGCAGCATTATGCGTTAAATCATCAAGATGAGCGTGCATATTGGCAAGCGGCCTGTGCAGATCAGGCGGGCTTACCAGCTTTAGGCACGGTTGCATATCATAAAGTGAGCTTATCAGTGCACCAAACAGATGTTTTATTACATCAAGCAAACCTTGGTTATCATACGCAAATTAATGATTTATTACTGAGCGCCCTGGCAATTAGCCTCTTTGAAGTGCTTGGCAGTGATGTTAATCATGTGACACTTGAAGGCCACGGCCGGGAAGTTATCGATGAAACACTTGATGTGAGCAATACTGTTGGTTGGTTTACCAGCATGTATCCGGTTAGGCTTAAGGCCCAGCAAACAATATCTGCGACCATCATTCACACCAAGGAGATGTTAAGTGCGATTCCCAACAAAGGGATTGGTTATGGCGCGCTGCATAAGCAACAAGCATTTGCTATGAGCCTGCCTAAAATAAGTTTTAATTATTTAGGTCAATTAGGCGCGCAAAGCCACGATGAGGAAAGCTCGACTTGGCAGATTAGTCAAGAAGATGCAGGTCAGATGATAGCAAGTGACAACACCGATCACTTATTAGTTAATATTAATGGCGCGGTCCAAGCTGGTATATTAACGTTTAATATTGGCTCACGGTTATCAAGTTTGTTAACAAAGAAATTTGAGGCGCACTTTCATAGAGCTTTAGTTGAGGTTATTGAGCAAGCTGCTCTTAAAGCAAAAAGTGGCGGGGTTAACACGCCCAGTGATTACGCTGTTAAAGGGCTATCCATTGACCATTTAGACTTTCTTGAGCGCCGCCTCACTACCAATAAAATTGTAGAGATTTTTCCTGCAAATAGCTTGCAGCAAGGTTTTATATCTCATCATTTGCATTACCCAGAAGATGATGCTTATCGGGTGCAATTATTATTAGACTATAATGAAGCGCTTGATATAGATTGTTACCAGCAAGCGTGGCGCTTAGCAGCACAGCGCTACCCTGCGCTGCGAGCTTGTTTTGATTGGCGTGATGGTCTTGTGCAGATCATAACGGCAGATTCGAGTATTAACCTTGATAATTTTACCCTCAAGGATATCAGTCATCTACCACAAGCTGATCGCGCGCAAGAGATCATTAAAATTCAACAGCTCGATAGAAAAGTTCCTTTTGATCTATCGACGCCTGGCTTAATGCGCTTTACCCTTATAAAACAACATGCAAAGTTGGTGACTGTAATGCAAACAACTCATCATAGTATCAGTGATGGTTGGAGCGGCCCCATTTTATTACAGCAGGTACATGAGTACTACAATCAGCTTGTTGTAGGCATGCAGGTGCAAATAAAGGTTGATCGCGCATTTGTTAATGCTCAGCACTACTATATTAAAGAAAAAAGCGCTGCTTTAGATCATTGGAAAAAAGCTAAAGAGCGGTTTCAGGCCGCCAATGATCTTAATTTTTTATTCACCACGCCAGTTGATTTAGCAGAGCTAAAAACCATTGCAGAGCCATGCGCTAGTGAGCTTATTATTAAGGGTGATTTATACAAGCAGTTAAAGCAAATGTGTCGAAATCAAGCAATAACCTTAAATGTTGCCGTGCAATTTGCCTGGCATAAATTATTACATATTTACAGCGGTGATGAGCAAACGATTGTCGGCACAACAGTCTCAGGTCGCGACCTTCCCGTTGACGGCATTGAAAGTAGTGTCGGATTATATATTAATACTCTGCCACTTACGGTTGATTGGGATAATAGCATCAGTGTCTCGGCAATCTTAAATAATATTCAAAAAAGTATCGCAGAGATTAACAGTTACAGTCATGTCTGTTTGGCCGATTTACAAACAAATGGGCAGCGATTGTTTCATAGCCTGTTTGTTTTTGAAAATTATCCGAGCCCTATTGATACAAATACATCAGGGATAGAAAATCATTTAACGTTTCGAGCCGCTATTGAGAAAACTGATTATCCTCTTTCAGTGACGGCCTATGAGAAAAATGAGAGCTTGGTTGTCAAGCTACATTATAGCGAAGAATGGCTTCGTCAAAATCAAGCTAGGCGGTTATTAAATCAAATACAATTAATATTAGCCTCTATTGCTAAAAATACTGATCAATCACATCAACAAATCTCTTTAATGGATGATTTAGAGCGCAACACGCTTGTATATACGTGGAATGATACCGTAGCGCCCTACCCAATGGATAAAACTCTAGCGCAATTATTCGAGGAGCAGGTCGATAAAACACCAAATAATATCGCCTTGGTATTTGCAGGGGAAGAATTGACCTATATGGAGCTAAATGAAAAAGCTAATCAATTAGCTTATGCGATTCGAGCGTATTATCAAAATAAAAACTCTCAAGGTATTAAGCCCGATACACTGATTGGCTTATATCTTGATCGAAGTTTAGAGATGGTAATAAGTATTCTTGGCGTGCTTAAAGCAGGCGGCGCTTATGTGCCGATATCACCAGAATATCCACAGCTGCGAGTACGCTTTATGTTGGACGATACACAAACTTCACTTGTAATTACTCAGCCACATTATAAGCAGCAATTAAACAAGTGGAGCTCAAAACTCGATATTACGCCAGCGCTATTAGCCATCGATGATGTATGTGATGATAACCCAATAGTTAATTTAGAACCCATTAGTACATCAAAAGACTTAGCCTATTTGATTTATACGTCGGGGACAACAGGCAAGCCAAAAGGAGTTATGATTGAACATCTGGGAGTATCTAACTTAATTTTTAGTCAAACATCTTGCATGAATTTTGATGAAAGTGATGCCATTCTTTGGCTCGCTGATTATATTTTCGATGCATCTGTTGAGCAATTATTTTTATCATTGCTTAATGGCGCCATGTTACATATTCCAACCAAGTCAGATATTAAAGATGTAGGGGTTATTAAGCAAAAAATTGTAGCGTTATCGATTACTTATTTGCATGCCACCCCTAAATACTTAATTGAATTGGGAAAAATAGAAGAGCAACATTGTTTAAGAAGAATCATGTCCGCAGGGGAGAGTATTTCTGCAGAATTAGCCGCCTGTTGGGGGGCTTTATTGACAAACGCTTATGGACCGACAGAATCGACTGTTATTTCCATACAAGCGACTCAATATGGTCAAGATGGAGTGCTTAACAGTATTGGTCACCCGATAAATAACACTCAAGTTTATGTGTTAAATGAGCAACAAAACATTGTCCCGATAGGCGTCACTGGCGAGCTTTATATAGGAGGAGCAGGACTTGCGCGAGGTTATCTTAATCAGGATGAGTTAACTGGTGAGCGCTTTATTGATAACCCATTTGCCACAAATGATGATAAAGCTAAAGGTTATGACAGGCTTTATAAAACTGGCGATCTGGTACGCTGGGCCCATGATGGTAACTTAGAATATTTAGGGCGTAATGATTGTCAGGTTAAAATACGCGGTTATCGTATTGAACTCGGTGAGATTGAAAGTGCATTAAGCGTATTAAAAGACGTTAAACAAGCAGTGGTTGTTGACTTTGAAAAGGATGGTCATAAATACTTAGCGGCTTATTTAATAAAAGCTTCCAGCATGGCAATTGATATTGAAATTGATATTGAGGCATGTCGCGATAGCTTATCTCTTAAACTGCCAGACTATATGCTGCCTACTACCTTTACCGTGCTCGATAGCATTCCACTAACCATTAACGGTAAACTTGACAGACGCGGGCTGCCAATACCAGAGTTTGAAAATGCTGATAAATATATAGCCCCGCGAAATGAGCTTGAAGAGCAGCTTTGTGATATTTGGCAAGAAGTATTGAGTGTTAAAAAAGTAGGTATTGATGATAACTTTTTTCGCATTGGTGGAGATTCTATAGTAAGTATTGGGCTGGTATCTAAAATGCGTAGAGAAGGCTTTAGCTTACAAGTGAAAGATATTTTTGATGCGCCAACCGTGGCTCAGTTGAGCCGTTTATTAAACGCGCAGGCGACTCGCCTAAAAATTAAAACTGAGCAGGGCGTGTTAACCGGTACTTTTGATTTATTACCAATACAAGACTCATTTTTTGCGCAAAAACTAGCAAATCCTCAGCACTTTAACCAGGCTTTTATAATTAAAATTCCAGGAGAAATCAAATACACGGAAATTGAAAAAGCACTGCAGGCATTAACAGCGCAGCACGATATGTTGCGCTGCGTATTTTTAGAAAAAGCATCTTCAAAAACAAAGAGTTACCAGCAACAATACCGCGATAATATAGATGGCATGTGTGAGCCTTTATACGCACTAAATATAGCAGATTTAAATTCTGTAGAGCTTGATGAAAAGCTTACACAACTACAAAGTAACTTTAATTATATTAACGGCCCAACATGGCATGCAGTACACTTAACAGGGCACATCGATGGTAGAGCACGTTTATTTTTTTCCTTCCATCACTTAATTATCGATGTCGTATCATGGCGAATAATTGCCCAAGATATTAAGCAACTATTAACAAAGCCATTACTATCAAAACAAGCATTAACAAAACAAGCATTAACAAAACAAGTACTTGCGCCTAAAGGCAGTAGTTATCGTCAATGGGTAAGAGCCGTGCAGCATTATGCGTTAAATCATCAAGATGAGCGTGCATATTGGCAAGGCGTATGTGCAGATCAGGCTGGCTTGTCAGCTTTAGGCGTGGTTGCATATCATACAGTTAGCCTATCAGTAGAGCAAACAGATGTTTTATTACATCAAGCAAATCTTGGTTTTCATACGCAAATTAATGATTTATTACTTAGCGCCTTGGCAATTAGCCTTTTTGAAGTGCTTGGCAGTGATGTTAATCATGTGACACTTGAAGGCCATGGCCGGGAAGTCATCGATGAAACACTAGATGTGAGCAATACTGTTGGTTGGTTTACCAGCATGTATCCGGTCAGGCTTAAGGCGCATAACACAATATCAGCAACCATCATTCACACCAAGGAGATGTTAAGCGCAGTACCTCATAAAGGGAGTGGTTATGGCGCTCTGCATCAACAACAAGCATTTGCTATGAAGCTGCCTAAAATAAGCTTTAATTATTTAGGTCAATTAGGCGCGCAAAGTGACAATGAGGAAAGCTCTACTTGGCAGATTAGTCAAGAAGATGCAGGTCAAATGATAGCCAGTGACAACACCGATCACTTATTAGTTAATATTAATGGCGCGGTTCAAGCTGGTATATTAACGTTTAATATTGGCTCACGGTTATCAAGTATATTAACAGATGCATTTGAGGAGCACTTTCATAGCGCTTTAGTTGAGGTTATTGAGCAAGCAGCTCTTAAAGCAAAAAGTGGCGGAGTTAACACGCCCAGTGATTACGCTGTTAAAGGGCTATCCATTGACCATTTAGACTTTCTTGAGCGCCGCCTCACTACCAATAAAATTGTAGCTATTTTTCCTGCAAATAGTCTGCAGCAAGGATTTATCTCACACGCGCTGCATTACCCAGAAGATGATGCTTATCGTGTGCAATTATTATTAGAGTATAATGAAGCGCTTGATATAGATTGTTACCAGCAATCGTGGTGCTTAGCCTCACAGAGCTACCCTGCGCTGCGAGCTTGTTTTGATTGGCGTGATGGTCTTGTGCAGATCATAACGGCAGATTCGAGTATTAACCTTGATAATTTTACCATCAAGGATATCAGTCATCTACCACAAGCTGCTCGCGCGCAAGAGATCATTAAAATTCAACAGCTCGATAGAAAAGTCCCGTTTGATCTATCGACACCTGGCTTAATGCGCTTTACCTTGATAAAACAACATGCAAACTTGGTGACTGTAATACAAACAACTCATCATAGTATCAGTGATGGTTGGAGCGGCCCCATTTTATTACAGCAAGTACATGAGTACTACAATCAGCTTGTGGTAGGCATGCAGGTGCAAATAAAGGTCGATCGTGCATTTGTTGATGCGCAGCAGTATTATAGCAAAGCAAAAAGCGCCGCGACAAAACACTGGAAAAAAGCTAAAGAGCGGTTTCAGGCCGCCAATGATCTTAATTTTTTATTAACCACGCCAGTTGATTTAGCGCAGCTAAAAACCATTGCAGAGCCATGCGCGAGTGAGCTTATTATTAAGGGTGATTTATACAAGCAATTAAAGCAAATGTGTCGAAATCAAGCAATAACCTTAAATGTTGCCGTGCAATTTGCCTGGCATAAATTATTACATATTTACAGCGGTGATGAGCAAACGATTGTCGGCACAACCGTTGCAGGTCGCGACCTTCCCGTTGACGGCATTGAAAGTAGTGTCGGATTATATATTAATACTCTGCCACTTACGGTTGATTGGGATAATAGCATCAGCGTCTCGGCAATCTTAAATAATATCCAAAAAAGTATCGCAGAGCTTAACAGTTACAATAATGTATCTTTGGCCGATTTACAAGCAAATGGGCAGCGATTGTTTCATAGCCTGTTTGTTTTTGAAAATTATCCGAGCCCTATTGATACAAATACATCAGGGATAGAAAATCATTTAACGTTTCGAGCCGCTATTGAGAAAACTGATTATCCTCTTTCAGTGACGGCCTATGAGCAAAATGAGAGCTTGGTTGTCAAGCTACATTATAGTGAAGAATGGCTTCGTCAAAGTCAAGCCAGGCGGTTATTAAATCAAATACAATTAATATTAGCCTCTATTGCTAAAAATACGACTCAATCACACACACAAATCTCTTTAATGGATGATTGTGAGCGCAACACACTGTTACATACTTGGAATGATACTGTAGCCCCCTATCCAATGGATAAAACTCTAGCGCAATTATTCGAGGAGCAGGTCGATAAAACACCAAATAATATCGCCTTGGTGTTTGAAGGGGAGGAATTAACCTATATACAGCTAAATGAAAAAGCTAATCAATTAGCTCATGCTATTCGAGCGTATTATCAAAATAAAAACTCTCAAGGTATTAAGCCCGATACACTGATTGGCTTATATCTTGATCGAAGTTTAGAGATGGTAATAAGTATTCTTGGAGTGCTTAAAGCAGGCGGCGCTTATGTGCCTATATCGCCAGAATATCCACAGCTGCGAGTGCGCTTTATGCTTGAGGATACACAAACGTCTCTTATTATTACTCAGGCACATTATAAGAAGCAATTAAACAAGTGGACTGCAAAACTAGATATTACGCCTACATTGTTAGCCCTCGATGATGTGAGTGATGATAACTCAACGGTTAATTTAGCAGCAATTAATGGACCGAAAGACTTAGCCTATGTTATTTATACGTCGGGGACAACAGGCACTCCGAAAGCCGTTATGATAGAACAATGTTCAGTATCTAACTTAATTTATAGCCAAACGCACAATCTGAATATTTATGAAAGTGATGCCATTCTTTGGCTCGCTGATTATATTTTCGATGTTTCTGTTCAAGGGTTATTTTTATCATTACTTAATGGCGCTGCGCTACATATTCCGAGTCGAATGGATATTTTGGATGTAGGCATTATTAGACAAAAAATTGTACTCGAGCGTATTACCCATTTAACTTATAGCGCTAACTACTTAAATACATTAGGCACAATAGCAGAGCCTCATTATTTAAGAAGAATTATTTCTGGCGGGGAGGTTATTACTAAAGAATTAGCCGCCTGTTGGGGTAATTTATTGATAAACGCTTATGGACCTACTGAAACTACAGTTATTTCCATACAAGCGCCTCAATATGGTCAAGATGGCGTACTTAACAATATTGGTCGCCCGATAAATAACACCCAAATTTATGTATTAAATCAGCAAAAAAATATTGTCCCGATAGGCGCCCCAGGCGAGCTTTATATCGGTGGTGCTGGCCTTGCAAGGGGCTATCTCAATCAACTTGAGTTAACCCATGAGCGCTTTATTGAGAACCCATTTGCCACACCGGATGATAAAGCTAAAGGCTATAACAGGCTTTATAAAACTGGTGATCTGGTACGCTGGCGCCCTGACGGTAACTTAGAGTATTTAGGGCGTAATGATTGTCAGGTTAAAATACGTGGTTATCGTATTGAACTCGGTGAGATTGAAAGTGCATTAAGCGAATTAAAAGACGTTAAACAAGCAGTGGTTGTTGACTTTGAAAAGGATGGTCATAAATATCTAGCTGCCTATTTAATAAAAGCTTCCAGCATGGTAAGTGATATTGATATTGAAATTGATATTGAAATTGATATTGAAATTGATATTGAGGCATGTCGCGATAGCTTATCTCTTAAACTGCCAGATTATATGCTGCCTGCTACCTTCACTGTGCTCGATAGCATTCCACTAACCATTAACGGGAAACTTGACAGAGGCGCGCTGCCAATACCAGAATTTATAAATGCTGATAAATATGTTGCCGCGCGAAATGAGCTTGAAGAGCAACTTTGTAATATTTGGCAAGAAGTGTTGGGGGTTAAAAGAGTAGGTATTGATGATAACTTTTTTCGCATTGGTGGCGATTCGATAGTAAGTATTGGGCTGGTCTCTAAAATGCGCAGAGAAGGCTTTAGCTTACAAGTGAAAGATATTTTTGATGCACCAACCGTGGCTCAGTTGGGCTGTTTGTTAAACGCGCCGGCAACTTGCCTAAAAATTAAAACTGAGCAGGGCGTGTTAAAAGGCTCTTTTGATTTATTACCAATACAAGACTCATTTTTTGCGCAAAAACTAGCAAATCCTCACCACTTTAATCAGTCTTTTATAATTAAAATTCCAGGGATAATAAAATACGCTGAAATTGAACAAGCATTGCAGGTATTAACTGACCAGCACGATATGTTGCGCTGCGTATTTTTAAAAAAAGGATCTTCAAAAACAAAGAGTTATCAGCAACAATGCCGCGATAATATAGATGGCATGTGCGAGCCTTTATACGCATTAAATATAGCTGGTTTAAATTCTGTGGAGTTACATGAAAAGCTTACACAATTACAAAGTAACTTTAGCTATATTAAAGGTCCAACATGGCAGGCAACGCATTTAACAGGGCACCGTGATGGCAGCGCACGTTTATTTTTTGCCTTCCACCACTTAATTATCGATGTTGTGTCATGGCGAATAATTGCTCAAGATATTAAGCAACTATTAACAAAGCCATTACTAACAAAACAAGTACTAACAAAACAAGCATTAACAAAACAAGCATTAACAAAACAAGTACTTGCGGCTAAAGGCAGTAGTTATCGTCAATGGGTAAGAGCCGTGCAGCATTATGCGCTAAATCATCAAGATGAGCGGGAATATTGGCAAGGCGTCTGTGCAGATCAGGCTGGCTTACCAGCTTTAGGCACGGTTGCATATCATACAGTTAGCCTATCAGTAGAGCAAACAGATGTTTTATTACATCAAGCAAATCTTGGTTTTCATACGCAAATTAATGATTTATTACTTAGCGCTCTGGCAATTAGCCTTTTTGAAGTGCTTGGCAGTGATGTTAATCATGTGACACTTGAAGGCCATGGCCGAGAAATCATCGATGAAACACTTGATGTGAGCAATACTGTTGGTTGGTTTACCAGCATGTATCCGGTTAGGCTTAAGGCCCAGCAAACAATATCTGCGACCATCATTCAAACCAAGGAGATGTTAAGCGCAGTACCTCATAAAGGGATTGGTTATGGCGCGCTGCATAAGCAACAAGCATTTGCTATGAAGCTGCCTAAAATAAGCTTTAATTATTTAGGTCAATTAGGCGCGCAAAGTGACAATGAGGAAAGCTCTACTTGGCAGATTAGTCAAGAAGATGCAGGTCAAATGATAGCAAGTGACAACACCGATCACTTATTAGTTAATATTAATGGCGCAGTCCAAGCTGGTATATTAACGTTTAATATTGCCTCACGGTTATCAAGTATATTAACAAAGGCATTTGAGGGGCACTTTCACAGCGCTTTAGTTGAGGTTATTGAGCAAGCAGCTCTTAAAGCAAAAAATGGCGGAGTTAACACGCCCAGTGATTACGCTGTTAAAGGGCTATCCATTGACCATTTAGACTTTCTTCAGCGCCGCCTCACTACCAATAAAATTGTAGCTATTTTCCCTGCTAATAGTCTGCAGCAAGGCTTTATCTCTCACGCGCTGCATTACCCAGAAGATGATGCTTATCGTGTGCAATTACTATTAGACTATAATGAAGCGCTTGATATAAATTGTTACCAGCAAGCGTGGCGCTTAGCCTCACAGAGCTACCCTGCGCTGCGAACTTGTTTTGATTGGCGTGATGGTCTTGTGCAGATCATAACGGCAGATTCGAGTATTAACCTTGATAATTTCACCATCAAGGATATCAGTCATCTACCACAAGATGCTCGCGCGCAAGAGATCATTAAAATTCAACAGCTCGATAGAAAAATTCCTTTTGATCTATCGACACCTGGCTTAATGCGCTTTACCCTTATAAAACAACATGCAAAGTTGGTGACTGTAATGCAAACAACTCATCATAGTATCAGTGATGGTTGGAGCGGCCCCATTTTATTACAGCAAGTACATGAGTACTACAATCAGCTTGTGCTAGGCATGCAGGTGCAAATAAAGGTCGAGCGCGCATTTGTTAATGCTCAGCACTACTATATTAAAGCAAAAAGCGCTGCTTTAGATCATTGGAAAAAAGCTAAAGAGCGGTTTCAGGCCGCCAATGATCTTAATTTTTTATTCACCACGCCAGTTGATTTAGCGCAGCTAAAAACAATTGCAGAGCCATGCGCGAGTGAGCTTATTATTAAGGGTGATTTATACAAGCAGTTAAAGCAAATGTGTCAAAATCAGGCAATAACCTTAAATGTTGCCGTGCAATTTGCCTGGCATAAATTATTACATATTTATAGCGGTGATGAGCAAACGATTGTCGGCACAACAGTCTCAGGTCGCGACCTTCCCGTTGACGGCATTGAAAGTAGTGTCGGATTATATATTAATACTCTGCCACTTACGGTTGATTGGGATAATAGCATCAGCGTCTCGGCAATCTTAAATAATATCCAAAAAAGTATCGCAGAGATTAACAGTTACAGCAATGTCTGTTTGGCCGATTTACAAGCAAATGGGCAGCGATTGTTTCATAGCCTGTTTGTTTTTGAAAATTATCCGAGCCCTATTGATACAAATGCATCAGGGATTGAAAATCATTTAACGTTTCGAGCCGCTATTGAGAAAACTGATTATCCTCTTTCAGTGACGGCCTATGAGCAAAATGAGAGCTTGGTTGTCAAGCTAGATCATAGCGAAGAATGGCTTCGTCAAAATCAAGCCAGGCGGTTATTAAATCAAATACAATTGATATTAGCCTCTATTGCTAAAAATACGGATCACTCGCATCAACAAATCTCTTTAATGGATGATTTAGAGCGCCACACGCTTGTACATACTTGGAATGATACCGATGCGCCTTACCCAATGGATAAAACCCTAACGCAATTATTCGAGGAGCAGGTCGATAAAACTCCTGATAATGTCGCCCTAGTATTTGAGGAGGAGTCTCTTACCTATCGTCAATTAAATGAAATCGCTAACCAGTTAGCTCATGCTATTCGAGCGCATTATCAAAATAATAACTATCAAGGTATTAAGCCCGATACGCTGATTGGCTTATATCTGGATCGAAGTTTAGAAATGGTAATAAGTATTCTTGGCGCGGTTAAAGCAGGCGGCGCTTATGTGCCGATATCGCCAGAATATCCACAGCTGCGAGTGCAATATATATTGAACGATACACAAACTTCACTTGTAATTACCCAGCAGCATTATAAGCGGCAATTAAATAATTGGATCGGTGAACTAGATATTACGGCCACGCTGTTAGCCTTCGATGATGTAAGTCACGATAACCCAACTGCTAATTTAGCAGCAATTAATGGTCCGAAAGACTTAGCCTATGTCATCTATACCTCTGGTACAACAGGCACTCCGAAAGGCGTTATGATTGAGCATTTGGGTGTTACTAACTTAATTTTTAGTCAAATCTCTTCCCTTGATTTCAAGCAAGATGAATCAGTACTCTGGCTCGCTGACTATATTTTCGATGCCTCTGTTGAGCCGTTATTTTTATCATTGCTCAATGGCGCTGTGCTACATATTCCGAGTCGAATGGATATTCTGGATGTAGGCATTATTAGCCAAAAAATTGTTCAGTCAGGTATTACCCATTTGCATTCCACTCCTCAATACTTAAACGCATTAGGTGCACTAGAAGAGCCACATTATTTAAAGAGAGTGATTTCTGGCGCGGAGGCTATTTCTAAAGAATTAGTTTCAATTTGGGGGCCAATATTAATAAATTCTTATGGACCGACTGAATCAACAGTTACTTCCATACAAGCGACTCAATATGGTCAAGATGGCGTGCTTAACAATATTGGTAGCCCGATAAATAACACCCAAATTTATGTGTTGAATGCACAAAAAAACATTGTGCCGATAGGCGCCACTGGAGAGCTTTATATTGGAGGAGCAGGACTTGCGCGAGGTTATCTCAATCAGGCTGAGTTAACTCACCAGCGTTTTATTGATAACCCATTTGCCACAACTGATGATAAAGCTAAAGGTTATAACAGGCTTTATAAAACCGGCGATCTGGTTCGCTGGCGCGATGATGGTAACTTAGAGTATTTAGGGCGTAATGATTGTCAGGTTAAAATACGCGGTTATCGTATTGAACTAGGTGAGATTGAAAGTGCATTAATAGCATTAAAAGACGTTAAACAAGCAGTGGTTGTTGACCTTGAAAGTAATGGTCAAAAATACTTAGCTGCTTATTTAATAAAAGCTTCCAGCATTCCAATTGATATTGATATTGAAATTAATATTGATGCGTGTCGCGATAGCTTAGCGCTTAAACTGCCAGACTATATGCTGCCTGCTACCTTCACCGTGCTCGATAGCATTCCACTAACTATTAATGGGAAACTTGACAGACGCGCGCTGCCAACACCAGAATTTGAAAATGCTGATAAATATATAGCCCCGCGAAATGAGCTTGAAGAGCAACTTTGTCATATTTGGCAAGAAGTATTGAGCGTTAAAAGAGTAGGCATTGCTGATAACTTTTTTGGTATTGGTGGGAACTCTATCACAGCGATTCGACTGACCGCTGCTTGCCGCCAGCAATTCAAGATAGATATTCCGCTCGCCTTGTTATTTGAGAAGAAAACAATTAAGGCATTGTCAGGATGTTTAGATAAACTGCAGATGCTGGTTATTGCTCATGTAGAGCGAGCTCAATATCCATTATCTTTTGCTCAAGAGCGACTGTTATTTATCGAAAATTTTGAACAAGGATCCACTGCATATCATATCCCTTATTTTGTGCAATTAGCAGATGATGTCAATCTAAGCGCATTAACAGCTGCTTTTAATGTTGTTATTCAGCGTCATCCTGTACTTAACAGTGTTTATCGGAGTGATGAGCAAAATAAATCTTACCAAGTACAGCTAGGTGGTGATATATCAATGCATATGCATGTATTAAATGAGAGTCATGAATTATTAGTCGCGGCAAAAAAAGAGATATCCCATCCTTTTGATTTAACTACTGAGCCAAGTATTCGCCTGCATTGTTATGAGAAAAATGCGCGCCAATATTTACTGATGTTATTCCACCATATCGCCTTTGATGGCTGGTCTACTACCATATTTATGGACGAATTAGCGCAAGCGTATCGTGGCTTGTGCCAAGGAGCTGTTGTAGTGCTCCCTAATCTGGATATCAGTTATGGAGATTATGCGCTCTGGCAATTTACTTATCTGCAAGGAGAAAATCTAACCAAGTTATTAGATTTTTGGCAAACGCAATTATCAGGGTATGAGCAGCTGCAATTACAGGCCGATTATCCTCGTCCTAAACAAATTAATTATCAGGGCAGAAATATAGATTTTCAATTAGATGCCTGTTTATCTGAGCAACTACGATCGATTGCCAAAGCAAACGAGACAACACTCTATACAGTGCTGCTGAGCTGTTTTTATATCAGCATATCAGCAATGAGCGGCCAAACTGATGTATTACTTGGCACTCCATCTGATAATCGAGATCATGCGCAAACGCAATCATTAATCGGCTTTTTTGTAAATACCTTGGTGCTGCGAGCCGATGTTCAAGCAAAAATGACAATTGAGGAATTTATTAGCCAAGTGCATGGCATTGTCAGACAAGCCAAGGCTCATCAGGAGCTTCCCTTTGAGCGCTTGGTAGATGTGTTAAAGGTTGATCGAGACGCCTCACGTCACCCTATTTTTCAAGTGATGTTTGCCATTGAATCTTCCGATACGAGTTACCAGAGCAATAATGGCCTGCCGTTTATGTCATCAGAGTTTGCAAGCTCAGATGATTTTTATCGTCCTGCAAAGTTTGATTTGAGTTTGCTTGTCGATGTCAGTCAACCAGTTATTAAGGGCTCTTTTAACTATGCACTGAGTTTGTTTAATGAGGGGACGATCAAACGCATATCAGAGCTATATCAACGAGTCTTAGTGGCTGTTGTTGCAAATCAGCAGCTCCCAATCTGTGACATATCATTATTGTCAAAAATCGATAGGCATACTCTTTTACATACTTGGAATGATACCGTAGCCCCCTACCCAATGGATAAAACTCTAGCGCAATTATTCGAGGAGCAGGTCGATAAAACACCAAATAATATAGCCATAGTGTTTGAAGGGGAAGAATTAACCTATATACAGTTAAATAATAAAGCAAACCAGTTGGCTCATGCTATTCGAGCGCATTATCAAAAGAATAACTATTATGGTATTAAAGCCGATACGCTGATTGGCTTATATCTTGATCGAAGTTTAGAGATGGTAATAAGTATTATTGGAGTGCTTAAAGCAGGCGGCGCTTATGTGCCGATATCACCAGAATATCCTAAGCTGCGAGTGCAGTTTATGTTTGAGGATACACAAACCTCGCTGATTATTACTCAGGTACATTATAGGCAGCAATTAAATGATTGGATTGGTGAACTTGATATTACGGCTACGCTGTTAGCCATCGATGATGTAAGTGAAAATACCTCGAGTGTTAATTTATCAGTAATTAATGGGCCGAAAGACTTGGCTTATATCATCTATACGTCCGGGACAACAGGCACTCCGAAAGGCGTTATGATTGAACAATGTTCAGTATCTAACCTGATTTTTAGTCAAACATCTTGCATGAATTTTGATGAAAGTGATGCCATTCTTTGGCTCGCTGATTATATTTTCGACGCCTCTGTTGAGCAGTTATTTTTATCATTGCTCAATGGCGCCGTGCTACATATTCCGACACGAATGGATATTCTAGATGTCGGCATTATTAGACAAAAAATTGTAGAGTTAGGTATTACCCATTTGAATTATACCTCTAAATACTTAAACGCATTAGGGGCACTAGAAGAGCCACATTATTTAAAAAGAGTCATGTCCGCAGGAGAGTGTATTTCTGAGAAATTAGCCGCCTGTTGGGGTAATCTATTGATAAATGCTTATGGACCGACAGAATCGACCGTTATTTCCATACAAGCGCCTAAATATGGTCAAGATGGCGTGCTCAACAATATTGGTCGGCCGATAAATAACACCCAAGTTTATGTGTTAAATGCACAAAAAAATCTTGTGCCGATAGGTGCCCCTGGTGAGCTTTATATCGGTGGTGCTGGCCTTGCAAGGGGTTATCTCAATCAGGATGAGTTAACTCACCAGCGTTTTATTGATAACCCATTTGCCACAACTGATGATAAAGCTAAAGGTTATAACAGGCTTTATAAAACCGGCGATCTGGTTCGCTGGCGCGATGATGGTAACTTAGAGTATTTAGGGCGTAATGATTGTCAGGTTAAAATACGCGGTTATCGTATTGAACTAGGTGAGATTGAAAGTGCATTAAGCGCATTAAAAGATGTTAAACATGCAGTAGTTGTTGACCTTGAAAAGGATGGTCATAAATATCTAGCTGCCTATTTAATAAAAGCTTCCAGCATGGTAAGTGATATTGATATTGATATTGATATTGATATTGATATTGATATTGATATTGAAGCATGTCGCGATAGCTTAGCGCTTAAACTGCCAGACTATATGCTGCCTGTTACCTTCACCGTGCTCGATAGCATTCCACTAACCATCAACGGTAAACTTGACAGACGCGCGCTGCCAACACCAGAATTTGAAAATGCTGATAAATATATAGCCCCGCGAAATGAGCTTGAAGAGCAACTTTGTCATATTTGGCAAGAAGTGTTGAGCGTTACAAAAGTGGGTATTGCTGATAACTTTTTTGGTATTGGTGGGAACTCTATCACAGCGATTCGACTGACCGCTGCTTGCCGGGAGCAATTCAAGATAGATATTCCGCTTGCCTTGTTATTTGCAAAGAAAACAATTAAGTCATTGTCAGGCTGTTTAGATAAACTGCAGATGCTGGTTATTGCTCATGTAGAGCGAGATCAATATCCATTATCTTTTGCTCAAGAGCGGTTGTTATTTATCGAAAATTTTGAACAAGGCTCCAATGCATATCATATGCCTTATTTTGTGCAATTAGCAGATGATGTCAATCTAAGCGCATTAACAGCGGCTTTTAATGTTGTTATTCACCGTCATCCAGTGCTTAACAGTGTTTATCGTCGTGATGAGCAAAATAAAGCTTACCAAGTACAGCTCGGTGCTGATATATCAATGCATATGCATGCATTAAATGAGAGTCATGAATTATTAGTCGCGGCAAAAAAAGAGATATCACGCCCTTTTGATTTAACTACTGAGCCAAGTATTCGTCTGCATTGTTATGAGAAAAATGCGCGCCAATATTTACTGATGTTATTCCACCATATCGCTTTTGATGGCTGGTCTACTAACATATTGATGGACGAATTAGCGCAAGCGTATCGCGGCTTGTACCAAGGAGCGGCGGCAATTCTCCCTAATCTGGATATCAGTTATGGTGATTATGCGCTCTGGCAACGTAGTTATCTGCAAGGAGAAAATCTAACCAAATTATTAGATTTTTGGCAGCAGCAATTATCAGGGTATGAGCAGCTGCAATTACCGGCCGATTATCCTCGTCCTAAACAAATTAATTATCAGGGCAGAAATATAGATTTTCAATTAGATGCCCGTTTATCGGAGCAACTGCGAACGCTTGCCAAAGCTCGTGAGACAACACTCTATACCGTGCTGCTGAGCAGTTTTTATGTCAGCCTATCAGCAATGAGCGGCCAAACCGATGTATTACTTGGCACTCCATCTGATAATCGAGATCATGCGCAAACGCAATCATTAATCGGCTTTTTTGTAAATACCTTGGTGCTGCGAGCCGATGTTCAAGCAACAATGACAATTGAGGAATTTATTACCAAAATACATGGCATTGTCAGACAAGCCAAGGCTCATCAAGAGCTTCCCTTTGAGCGCTTAGTGGATGTGTTAAAGATTGAGCGCGACGCCTCACGTCACCCTATTTTTCAAGTGATGTTTGCCATTGAATCTTTCGATACGAGTTACCAGAGCCATAATGGCCTGCCGTTTATGTCATCAGAGTTTGCAAGCTCTGATGATTTTTATCGCCCTGCAAAGTTTGATTTGAGTTTGCTTGTAGATGTCAGTCAACCAGTTATTAAGGGCTATTTTAACTATGCACTGAGTTTGTTTAATGAGGTGACGATCAAACGCATATCAGAGCTATATCAACGAGTCTTAGTGGCTGTTGTTGCAAATCAACAGCTCCCAATCTGTGACATATCATTATTGTCAAAAATCGATAGGCATACTCTTTTACATACTTGGAATGATACCGTAGCCCACTACCCAATGGATAAAACTTTAGCGCAATTATTCGAGGAGCAGGTCGATAAGACTCCTGATAATATTGCCCTGGTGTTTGAAGAGGAGTCTCTTACCTATCGTCAGCTAAATAACAAAGCAAATCAATTAGCTCATGCTATTCGAGCGCATTATCAAAATAATAACTCTCAAGGTATTAAGCCCGATACACTGATTGGCTTATATCTGGATCGAAGTTTAGATATGGTGATAAGTATTCTTGGCGCGGTTAAAGCAGGCGGCGCTTATGTGCCGATATCGCCAGAATATCCACAGCTGCGAGTGCAATATATATTGAACGATACACAAACTTCACTTGTAATTACCCAGCAGCATTATAAGCGGCAATTAAATAATTGGATCGATGAACTAGATATTATGGCTACGCTGTTAGCCATCGATGATGTGAGTGAAAATACCTCGAGTGTTAATTTAGCCTCGATAAATATATCAAAAGACTTAGCCTATGTCATCTATACCTCTGGGACAACAGGCACCCCAAAAGGTGTGATGATAGAACAATGTTCAGTATCTAACTTAATTATTAGTCAAACATCTTGCATGAATTTTGATGAAAGTGATGCCATTCTTTGGCTCGCTGATTATATTTTCGATGCATCTGTTGAGCAGTTATTTTTATCATTGCTCAATGGCGCCATGTTACATATTCCAACCAAGTCAGATATTAAAGATGTAGGGGTTATTAAGCATAAAATTGTAGCGTTATCCATTACTTATTTGCATGCCACCCCTCAATACTTAAACGCATTAGGCGCACTAGAAGAGTCACATTATTTAAAAAGAGTCATGTCAGGAGGGGAGCGTATTTCTGCAAATTTAGTCGCCTGTTGGGGTAATCTATTGCTAAATGCTTATGGACCGACAGAGTCGACTGTTATTTCCATACAAGCTATTCAATATGCTAAATATGGAGTGCTTAACAATATTGGTAGCCCGATAAATAACACCCAAGTTTATGTGTTAAATCAGCAAGCTATGCTTGTGCCGATAGGCGCCCCTGGAGAGCTTTATATCGGAGGTGTAGGGCTTGCAAGGGGTTATCTCAATCAACATGAGTTAACCAATGAACGTTTTATTGATAACCCATTTGCCACACCTGATGATAAAGCTAAAGGTTATGACAGGCTTTATAAAACTGGCGATCTGGTTCGCTGGGCCCAAAATGGTAACTTAGAATATTTAGGGCGTAATGATTGTCAGGTTAAAATACGCGGTTATCGTATTGAACTCGGTGAAATTGAAAGTGCATTAATAGCATTAAAAGACGTTAAACATGCAGTAGTTGTTGACCTTGAAAAGGATGGTCATAAATACTTAGCGGCTTATTTAATAAAAGCTTCCGGCATGGGAATTGATCTTGATATTGATATTGAGATTGATATTGAGGCATGTCGCGATAGCTTATCTCTTAAACTGCCAGATTATATGGTGCCTGCTACTTTCACCGTGCTCGATAGCATTCCACTAACTATTAATGGGAAACTTGACAGGCGCGCGCTGCCAATACCAGAGTTTGTAAGTGCTGATAAATATGTTGCCCCGCGAAATGAGCTTGAAGAGCTGCTTTGTGATATTTGGCAAGAAGTATTGAGCGTTAAAAGAGTGGGTATTGATGATAACTTTTTCCGTATTGGTGGCGATTCTATAGTAAGTATTGGGCTGGTCTCTAAAATGCGCAGAGAAGGCTTTAGCTTACAAGTGAAAGCTATTTTTGATGCGCCAACCGTTGCTCAGCTGAGCCGTT
Organism: Bathymodiolus brooksi; assembly: GCA_963680875.1. NCBI lineage: Eukaryota > Metazoa > Mollusca > Bivalvia > Mytilida > Modiolidae > Bathymodiolus > Bathymodiolus brooksi. The sequence continues at coordinate 2,297,284 of CAVMGF010000075.1, forward strand.
TGTTAAACGCGCCGGCAACTTGCCTAAAAATTAAAACTGAGCAGGGCGTGTTAACAGGCGCTTTTGATTTATTACCAATACAAGCTGCATTTTTTGCGCAAAAACTAGCAAATCCTCAGCACTTTAACCAGGCTTTTATAATTAACATTCCAGGAGAAATCAAATACACGGAAATTGAAAAAGCACTGCAGGCATTAACTGCGCAGCACGATATGTTGCGCTGCGTATTTTTAGAAAAAGCATCTTCAAAAACAAAGAGTTACCAGCAACAATACCGCGACAATATAGATGGCATGTGTGAGTCTTTATACGCATTAAATATAGCTGGTTTAAATTCTGTGGAGTTAGATGAAAAGCTTACGCAATTACAAAGTAATTTTAACTATCTTAAAGGCCCAACATGGCAGGCAGCGCACTTAACTGGTCATATCGATGGCAGCGCTCGTTTATTTTTTGCCTTCCATCACTTAATTATCGATGTCGTATCATGGCGAATAATTGCCCAAGATATTAAGCAACTATTAACAAAGCAATTACTAACAAAACAAGCACTAACAAAACAAGCACTAACAAAACAAGTACTTGCGCCTAAAGGCAGTAGTTATCGTCAATGGGTAAGCGCAGTGCAGCATTATGCGCTAAATAATCATTGCGAGCGGGAATATTGGCAAGGCGTCTGTGCAGATCTGGCGGGCTTGCCAGCTTTAGGTACGGTTGCATATCATACAGTTAGCCTATCAGTAGAGCAAACAGATGTTTTATTACATCAAGCAAACCTTGGTTTTCATACGCAAATTAATGATTTATTACTTAGCGCCCTGGCAATTAGCCTTTTTGAGGTGCTTGGCAGTGATGTTAATCATGTGACACTTGAAGGCCACGGCCGAGAAGTTATCGATGAAACACTTGATGTGAGCAATACTGTTGGTTGGTTTACCAGCATGTATCCGGTCAGGCTTGAAGCCCATAAAACAATATCTGCGACCATCATTCACACCAAGGAGATGTTAAGCGCCATTCCCAACAAAGGGATTGGTTATGGCGCGCTGCATCAACAACAAGCATTTGCTATGACCCTGCCTAAAATAAGTTTTAATTATTTAGGTCAATTAGGCGCGCAAAGTGACAATGAGGAAAGCTCTACTTGGCAGATTAGTCAAGAAGATGCAGGTCAAATGATCGCAAGTGACAACACCGATCACTTATTAGTTAATATTAATGGCGCAGTCCAAGCTGGTATATTAACGTTTAATATTGCCTCACGGTTATCAAGTATATTAACAAAGGCATTTGAGGAGCACTTTCAAAGCGCTTTAGTTGAAGTTATCGAGCAGGCAACACTCAAGGAAAAAAGTGGTGGTCTTAACACGTTAAGCGACTTAAAAGAAATATATTTGACCGTGAATGAAACAGCAAATGAGGCTCCTATTTTTTTTCTACCGCCAGGAGGAGGAGGCGCTGAAAGTTATTTAAATAATGTAATCCCCAGATTAAAATACAAAAAAATAATTCTATTTAATAACTTCTACCATGAAAGCTATTTAAAAAATGATAATGCTCAAAATTATTATACTTTTCAAACACTTGGCTCTCAATACATTAAATATATTAAGAAGATACAGCCTGTTGGGCCTTATGAATTATTTGGTTGGAGTTTTGGTGGTGTGTTAGCTTTTGAAATAGCACGGCAACTGGAAAATAATGGCGATAAGATTGCAAAAATCATTTTAGTTGATTCCTATTTTAATTATAAAAAAGCAATCAAAGCGCAATGCCATGAATTTTCACCATTAATAAACAAAAAATTACAAAAGAATATTAATGCTAAGTATCAATGTAACCATGGTAAATATCGAACAAGTGCCAAAATAGTTTTATTTAAGTTTTCAAAAGTTGACAAAATAAAGTTGGAAGATATTGCTAAATATACAGATGAAAAATTATTGTATAAAGCTCATGAGGCCCTTGCTTGTTATTATAATAAAATAATCGATAACCACATTAATGATTATGTGGATTGTAGTGCAATCAAAATAATACAATTAACCAGCACCCATAATACATGGATCGACAGTAGTGAAGATGTAGATTTGGTAATAAAAGTTATCATTCCAACAAAAAAAAGTTTTAATAAAAATGATGTAAATAAAAAATGATTGCTTTTTTTTATTTGCTAAGTATTATCAACGCCCTTCTAACCTGATACGGTCTTATTAGCAAATAAAAGACTGCGGTTGTTAAACAAAGAAAAAAAGTTAAGAAAAGTGATAAATGCTTACCTACCATGGCCAATGAGGGGTATAAAAATAGGCAGCCAGTCCTTTTTAAGAGAATTTGACACAATACTATTTTATTAAGCGCCCCTAAAAAACTTATTTCGCATTATCACCTTACCAAGGATCAAAGTTTATCGTCCAAGCTATTTCTTTTGACTAAAAAGTCAATGACTCATATTGCATTGGATAAATTTAATAAATATCAAATAAAACAGGTCGAGAATGTCAAAAAAATCATTAACAAAAGAGCAAAATAATATTTTAAAGACCACAACTATTTCAAGAGAAGATCGCCATACACTTTTGCGCAGGTGCAATGATACTGATGCGCCTTACCCAATGGATAAAACCATAGCGCAATTATTTGAGGAGCAGGTCGAGAAAACACCAAATAATATCGCCTTGGTGTTTGAAGAGGGGTCTCTTACCTATCGTCAGCTAAATAACAAAGCTAATCAATTAGCTCATACTATTCGAGCGCATTATCAAGAAAATTTTCCTCAAGGTATTAAGGCCGATACACTGATTGGCTTATATCTAGATCGAAGTTTAGAGATGGTAATAAGTATTCTTGGAGTGCTTAAAGCAGGCGGCGCTTATCTGCCAATATCGCCAGAATATCCTAAGCTGCGAGTGCGATTTATATTGGACGATACACAAACGGCTCTTATTCTTACCCAGCCACATTATAAGTCGCAATTAAATAAATGGATCGGTGAACTCGATATTACGGCTACTCTGTTAGCCTTCGATGATGTAAGTGAAAATACATCGAGTGTTAATTTATCAGCAATTAATGGGCCGAAAGACTTGGCTTATATCATCTATACGTCCGGGATAACAGGCACTCCGAAAGGCGTTATGATTGAACAATGTTCAGTATCTAACCTGATTTTTAGTCAAACATCTTGCATGAATTTTGATGAAAGTGATGCCATTCTTTGGCTCGCTGATTATATTTTTGATGCATCTGTTGAGCAGTTATTTTTATCATTGCTCAATGGCGGAGTGCTACATATTCCGACACGAATGGATATTCTGGATGTCGGCATTATTAGACAAAAAATTGTAGAGTTACGTATTACCCATTTGCATTATACCTCTAAATACTTAAACGCATTAGGGAGACTAGAAGAGCCTCATTATTTAAAAAAAGTTATTTCTGGCGGTGAAGCTATTTCTGCAGAGTTAGTCGTCTGTTGGGGGAGGTTATTAATGAATTCTTATGATCCTACAGAATCTACCGTTACTGTAATACAAGCAATTGACTATGGACAAAATAGTACAATAAACTGTATCGGTCGTCCGATAAATAACACCAAAGTTTATGTGTTAAATGAGCAAGCTATGCTTGTGCCGATAGGCACCCTTGGCGAGCTTTATATCGGAGGTGTAGGCCTTGCGCGAGGTTATCTCAATCAAGCTGATTTAACTCACCAGAGTTTTATTGACAACCCGTTTGCAACAACTGATGACAAAGCTAAAGGCTATAACTGGCTTTATAAAACTGGCGATCTGGTACGCTGGGCTTCAAATGGTAACTTAGAGTATTTAGGGCGTAATGATTGTCAGGTTAAAATACGCGGTTATCGTATTGAACTAGGTGAGATTGAAAGTGCATTAAGCGCATTAAAAGATGTTAAACATGCAGTAGTTGTTGACCTTGAAAAGGATGGCAATAAATACTTAGCTGCTTATTTAATAAAAGCTTCCAGCATGGCAATTAATATTGATATTGAAATTGATATTGAGGCATGCCGCGATAGCTTAGCGCTTAAACTGTCAGATTATATGCTGTCTGCTACCTTTACTGTGCTAGATAGCATTCCACTAACTATTAATGGGAAACTTGACAGAAACTCTCTGCCAACACCAGAGTTTGTTAATGCTGATAATTATGTTGCCCCGCGAAATGAACTTGAAGAGCAGCTTTGTGATATTTGGCAAGAAGTATTGAGCGTTAAAAAAGTTGGTATTGAGGATAACTTTTTTGGCATTAGTGGTAACTCTATCACAGCGATTCGACTTAGTGCTGCTTGCCGCCAGCAATTCAAGATAGATATTCCGCTTGCCTTGTTATTTGCAAAGAAAACAATTAAGCGCTTAGCACCTTGTATCAATAAACTTCAGATGCGGATTAAAGCCAATGTAGGATTAACACAATACCCATTATCCTTTGCCCAAGAGCGACTGTTATTTATCGAAAATTTTGAACAAGGATCAAATCTCTATCATATTCCTTATTTTGTGCAATTAGCAGATGATGCCAATTTAGGCGCATTAACAGCGTCTTTTAATGTTGTTATTCACCGTCATCCTGTATTTAACAGTGTTTATCGTACCGATCAGCACCATCTAGCTTACCAGGTACAGCTCGGTGGTGATATCCCAATCCATATGCATGTATTAACCGAGAGTCAGGAATTATTAGCCGTGGTTAAAAAAGAGATATCACGACCTTTTGATTTAACTACTGAGCCAAGTCTTCGCTTGCATTGTTATGAAAAAAATGCTCGCCAATATTTACTGATATTATGCCACCATATTGCTTTTGATGGCTTATCCTGGAAAATATTTATTAATGAATTATCACAAGCGTATCAAGCCTTGTGCCAAGGAGCGGCTGTAGAGCTCCCCCATCTAGATATCAGTTATGGTGATTATGTGCTCTGGCAACGCAGCTATCTGCAAGGAGAAAATCTGACCAAGTTATTAGATTTTTGGCAAACGCAATTATCAGGGTATGAGCAGTTACAATTACCGACCGATTATCCTCGACCTATTAAAAGTGATCATGAAGGGGGAAGTATCGATATTGAGCTAGATGCCCGTTTATCTGAGCAATTACGAAAGCTTGCCAAAGTGCAAAAAACAACACTTTATACCGTGTTGCTAAGTGGTTTTTATATTACTTTATCGGCAATGAGCTGGCAAACAGATATCTTACTAGGCACTGCCGTCGCCAATCGAAAACAGGTGCAAACACGCTCATTAATAGGCTGTTTTGTCAATACCTTGGTGATGCGAGCAGGTGTTCAAGCAACAATGACAATTGAGGAATTTATTAGACAAGTGCATGGCATTGTAAGACAAGCATTAGCTCATCAAGCGTTGCCATTTGAGCGTTTAGTGGATGCGTTAAAGGTTGAACGAGATCCATCTCGTCACCCTATCTTTCAAGTTATGCTTAGTGTCAAAAGCTTTACGCAGAGCCACGAGAATAATATACACATCCCTTTTAAATCGATTTCTAGGGAAGATTCAAAAAAATTGTATACGCGAGCACCATTTGATTTGAATTTGAATCTAAATACCAGCCAACAGACCATTAATGGTGATTTTAATTATGCGCTGAGTTTGTTTAATGAAAAGACTATAAATCGTATATCAGGGTTATATCAACGGGTATTAGTGGCTATGGTTGCAAATCAACAGCTCGCTATAGGTGAAATATCATTATTGTCAGATTTTGATCGCCATACACTTTTACATACTTGGAATGATACGACTGCATCCTACCCAATGGATAAAACCATCGCGCAATTATTCGAGGAGCAGGTAGATAAAAAGCCTGATAATATTGCCCTGGTGTTTGCAAAGGAGTCTCTTACCTATCGTCAGTTAAATAACAAAGCAAATCAATTAGCTTATGCTATTCGAGCGCATTATCAAAATAATAACTCTCAAGATATTAAGCCCGATACGCTGATTGGCTTATATCTAGATCGAAGTTTAGAGATGGTAATAAGTATTCTGGGCGTGCTTAAAGCAGGCGGCGCTTATGTGCCTATATCACCAGAATATCCACAGTTGCGAGTGCAGTTTATGTTTGAGGATACACAAACGTCTCTTATTATTACCCAAGAACATTATAAGCCGCAATTAAATAAGTGGACTGCAAAACTCGACCTTGTGCCAAATCTTTTAGCCATCGATGATGTAAGTGATGATAACACAACGGCTAATTTAGCAGCAATTAATGGACCGAAAGACTTAGCTTATGTTATTTATACGTCGGGGACAACAGGCACCCCAAAAGGCGTTATGGTTCAACATTCAGGAGTTGTTAACAGAATAGTTTGGATGCAGCAAAAATACCCATTATCGAGCTCAAGCCGTGTTCTTCAAAAAACGCCCTATATCTTTGATGTGTCGGTATGGGAATTATTATGGGGTAATTTAACAGGCGCTACCATTATTATAGCGGCACCAGAGATTCATAAAGAGCCAGATAAGTTAAATGAATTGATCATTAAGTCTGGCGTAACGACTCTACATTTTGTGCCGTCAATGTTTGCATCTTTTTGTGATTATTTGCAGCAGTTGCAGCTTTCGTTTCCTAAAAATGTACAACAGGTATTTTGCAGTGGTGAAGCGTTAACCGTTAGTCATGTCGATAGGTTTATAAAAACAAATCATGACAGCACTTTATTAACTAACCTTTATGGACCAACTGAAGCTTCTATTGATGTTACTTATTTTGATATTATTGAGTCGACTAATAAATTCATCCCAATTGGTCGCCCGATAAGTAACACTCAAGTTTATGTGTTAAATGAGCAACAAAACATTGTCCCGATAGGCGCCACTGGCGAGCTTTATATCGGCGGAGCAGGCCTTGCGCGAGGTTACCTTAATCAGGAGGATTTAACTGGTGAGCGCTTTATTGAGAACCCATTTGCCACACCTGATGATAAAGCTAAAGGCTATAACAGGCTTTATAAAACTGGCGATCTGGTTCGCTGGCGCTCTGATGGTAACTTAGAGTATTTAGGGCGTAATGATTGTCAGGTTAAAATACGCGGTTATCGTATTGAACTCGGTGAGATTGAAAGTGCATTAAGCGCATTAAAAGGCGTTAAACAAGCAGTGGTTGTTGACTTTGAAAATAATGGTCATAAATACTTAGCTGCTTATTTAATAAAAGCTTCCGGCATGGGAATTGATATTGATATTGATATTGAAATTGATATTGAGGCATGTCGCGATAGCTTAGCGCTTAAACTGCCAGACTATATGCTGCCTGCTACCTTCACCGTGCTCGATAGCATTCCACTAACCATCAACGGTAAACTTGACAGACGCGCGCTGCCAGCACCAGACTTTGTCAGTGCAGATAAATATGTTGCCCCGCGAAATGAGCTTGAAGAGCAGCTTTGTCATATTTGGCAAGAAGTATTGAGCGTTAAAAAAGTTGGTATTGATGATAACTTTTTTCGCATTGGTGGCGATTCGATAGTAAGTATTGGGCTGGTCTCCAAAATGCGCAGCGAAGGCTTTAGCTTACAAGTGAAAGATATTTTTGATGCGCCAACCGTTGCCCAGTTGAGTCGTTTATTAAACGCGCAGGCGACTCGCCTAAAAATTAAAACTGAGCAGGACGTGTTAACCGGCGCTTTTGATTTATTACCAATACAAGCTTGGTTTTTTGCGCAAAAACTAGCAAAGCCTCAGCACTTTAACCAGGCTTTTATTATTAAAATTCCAGGGGAAATTAAATACGCTGAAATTGAACAAGCACTGCAGGCATTAACTGCGCAGCACGATATGCTGCGCTGCATATTTTTAGAAAAATCATTTTTAAAAACAAAGAGTTACCAGCAACAATACCGCGACAATATAGATGGCATGTGTGAGCCTTTATACGCATTAAATATAGCTGGTTTAAATTCTGAAGAGCTTGATGAAAAGCTTACACAACTACAAAGTAACTTTAGCTATATTAAATGTCCAACATGGCAAGCAGCGCACTTAACTGGTCATATCGATGGCAGCGCTCGTTTATTTTTTGCCTTCCATCATTTAATTATCGATGTCGTATCATGGCGAATAATTGCCCAAGATATTAAGCAACTATTAACAAAGTCATTACTAACAAAACAAGCACTATCAAAACAAGCATTAACAAAACAAGCACTTCCACCTAAAGGCAGTAGTTATCGTCAATGGGTTAACACCGTGCAACAGTATGCGCTAAATCATCAAGATGAGCGTGCATATTGGCAAGGCGTCTGTGCAGATCAGGCGGGCTTACCAGCTTTAGGCGCTGTTGTATATCATAAAGTGAGCTTATCAGTGCACCAAACAGATGTTTTATTACATCAAGCAAATTTTGGTTTTCATACGCAAATTAATGATTTATTACTAAGCGCCCTGGCAATTAGCCTCTTTGAAGTGCTTGGCAGTGATGTTAATCATGTGACACTTGAAGGCCATGGCCGGGAAGTCATCGATGAAACACTAGATGTGAGCAATACTGTTGGTTGGTTTACCAGCATGTATCCAGTCAGGCTTGAAGCCCATAAAACAATATCTGCGACCATCATTCACACCAAGGAAATGTTAAGCGCAGTACCTCATAAAGGGATTGGTTATGGCGCGCTGCATAAGCAACAAGCATTTGCTATGAGTCTGCCTAAAATAAGCTTTAATTATTTAGGTCAATTAGGCGCGCAAAGTGACAATGAAGAAAGCTCGACTTGGCAGGTTATCCAAGAAGATGCAGGTCAAATTATAGCCAGTGACAACACCGATCACTTATTAGTTAATATTAATGGCGCAGCCCAAGCTGGTATATTAACGTTTAATATTGCCTCACGGTTATCAAGTGTATTAACAAAGGAATTTGAGGCGCACTTTCATAGCGCTTTAGTTGAGGTTATTGAGCAAGCAGCTCTTAAAGCAAAAAGTGGCGGAGTTAACACGCCCAGTGATTACGCTGTTAAAGGGCTATCCATTGACCATTTAGACTTTCTTGAGCGCCGCCTCACTACCAATAAAATTGTAGAGATTTTCCCTGCAAATAGCTTGCAGCAAGGCTTTATCTCACACGCGCTGCATTACCCAGAAGATGATGCTTATCGTGTGCAATTATTATTAGACTATAATGAAGCGCTTGATATAGATTGTTACCAGCAGGCGTGGAGCTTAGCCGCACAGAGCTACCCTGCGCTGCGAGCTTGTTTTGATTGGCGTGATGGTCTTGTGCAGATCATAACGGCAGATTCGAGTATTAATCTTGATAATTTCACCATCAAGGATATCAGTCATCTACCACAAGCTGCTCGCGCGCAAGAGATCATTAAAATTCAAAAGCTCGATAGGAAAGTCCAGTTTGATCTATCGACACCTGGCTTAATGCGCTTTACCTTGATAAAACAACATGCAAACTTGGTGAGTGTAATGCAAACAACTCATCATAGTATCAGTGATGGTTGGAGCGGCCCCATTTTATTACAGCAAGTACATGAGTACTACAATCAGCTTGTGCTAGGCATGCAGGTGCAAATAAAGGTTGATCGCGCGTTTGTTAATGCTCAGCACTACTATATTAAAGCAAAAAGCGCTGCTTTAGATCATTGGAAAAAAGCTAAAGAGCGGTTTCAGGCCGCCAATGATCTTAATTTTTTATTCACCACGCCAGTTGATTTAGCGCAGCTAAAAACAATTGCAGAGCCATGCGCGAGTGAGCTTATTATTAAGGGTGATTTATACAAGCAGCTAAAGCAAATGTGTCGAAATCAAGCAATAACCTTAAATGTTGCCGTGCAATTTGCCTGGCATAAATTATTACATATTTATAGCGGTGATGAGCAAACGATTGTCGGCACAACCGTTGCAGGTCGCGACCTTCCCGTTGACGGCATTGAAAGTAGTGTCGGATTATATATTAATACATTGCCGCTTACTGTTGATTGGGATAATAGCATCAGCGTCTCGGCAATCTTAAATAATATTCAAAAAAGTATCGCAGAGCTTAACAGTTATAGTCATGTCTGTTTGGCCGATTTACAAACAAATGGTCAGAGACTTTTTCATAGCCTGTTTGTTTTTGAAAATTATCCTAGCCCTATTGATACAAATACATCAGGGATAGAAAATCATTTAACGTTTCGAGCTGCTATTGAGAAAACTGATTATCCTCTTTCAGTGACGGCCTATGAGGAAAATGAGAGCTTGGTTGTCAAGCTACATTATAGTGAAGAATGGCTTCGTCAAAATCAAGCTAGGCGGTTATTAAATCAAATACAATTAATATTAGCCTCTATTGCTAAAAATACGGATCACTCGCATCAACAAATCTCTTTAATGGATGATTTAGAGCGCCACACGCTTGTACATACTTGGAATGATACCGTAGCCACCTATCCAATGGATAAAACCATCGCGCAATTATTCGAGGAGCAGGTCGATAAGACTCCTGATAATATTGCCCTGGTGTTTGAAGGGGAAGAATTAACCTATATACAGCTAAATAATAAAGCAAACCAGTTGGCTCATGCTATTCGAGCGCATTATCAAAAGAATAACTCTCAAGGTATTAAAGCCGATACACTCATTGGCTTATATCTAGATCGAAGTTTAGAGATGGTAATAAGTATTCTTGGCGTGCTTAAAGCAGGCGGCGCTTTTGTGCCGATATCGCCAGAATATCCACAGCTGCGAGTGAAGTTTATGTTTGAGGATACACAAACTTCACTGATTATTACCCAGGCACATTATAAGCAGCAATTAAATAATTGGACTGCAAAACTCGATATTACGCCTACGCTGTTAGCCATCGATGATGTAAGTGATGATAACTCAACGACTAATTTAGCAGCAATTAATGGGCCGAAAGACTTAGCTTATATCATCTATACGTCCGGGACAACAGGCACTCCGAAAGGCGTTATGATTGAACAATGTTCAGTATCTAACCTGATTTTTAGTCAAACATCTTGCATGAATTTTGATGAAAGTGATGCCATTCTATGGCTCGCTGATTATATTTTCGATGCATCTGTTGAGCAGTTATTTTTATCATTGCTCAATGGCGCCGTGCTACATATTCCGAGCCGAATGGATATTTTGGATGTCGGTATTATTAAGCAAAAAATTGTAGCGTTACGTATTACCCATTTGAATTATACCTCTAAATACTTAAACGCATTAGGCGCATTAGAAGAGCCACATTATTTAAAAAGAGTCATGTCCGCAGGGGAGAGTATTTCTGCAGAATTGGCCGCCTGTTGGGGTAATCTATTGATAAACGCTTATGGACCGACAGAATCGACTGTTATTTCCATACAAGCGACTCAATATGGTCAAGATGGCGTGCTTAACAGTATTGGTCACCCGATAAATAACACTCAAGTTTATGTGCTAAATGAGCAACAAAACATTGTCCCGATAGGCGTCACTGGCGAGCTTTATATAGGAGGAGCAGGACTTGCGCGAGGTTATCTTAATCTGGATGAGTTAACTGGTGAGCGTTTTATTGATAACCCATTTGCCACAAATGATGATAAAGTTAAAGGTTATGACAGGCTTTATAAAACTGGGGATCTGGTTCGCTGGGGGCATGATGGTAACTTAGAATATTTAGGGCGTAATGATTGTCAGGTTAAAATACGCGGTTATCGTATTGAACTCGGTGAGATTGAAAGCGCATTAAGCTCATTAAAATGCGTTAAACAAGCAGTGGTTGTTGATCTTGAAAATAATGGTCAAAAATACTTAGCTGCTTATTTAATAAAAGCTCCCGGCATGGCAATTGATCTTGATATTGATATTGATATTGATATTGATAAATGCCGCGATAGCTTAGCGCTTAAACTGCCAGACTATATGCTGCCTGCTACCTTCACCGTGCTCGATAGCATTCCACTAACTATTAATGGGAAACTTGACAGACGCGCGCTACCAACACCAGAATTTGTAAGTGCTGATAATTATGTTGCCCCACGAAATGAGCTTGAAGAGCAGCTTTGTAATATTTGGCAAGAAGTGTTGAACGTTAAAAAAGTTGGCATTGCTGATAACTTTTTCCGCATCGGTGGCGATTCTATAGTAAGTATTGGGCTGGTCTCTAAAATGCGTAGAGAAGGCTTTAGCTTACAAGTGAAAGATATTTTTGATGCGCCAACCGTTGCCAAGCTGAGCCGTTTGTTAAATGAGTCTAACACCCGCATAAAAATTAAAACTGAGCAGGGCGTGTTAAAAGGCTCTTTTGATTTATTACCAATACAAGACTCATTTTTTGCGCAAAAACTAGCAAAGCCTCAGCACTTTAACCAGGCTTTTATAATTAAAATTCCAGGGGAAATTAAATACGCTGAAATTGAAAACTCATTGCAGGCATTAACTGACCAGCACGATATGCTGCGCTGCGTATTTTTAGAAAAATCATTTTCAAAAACAAAGAGTTACCAGCAACAATACCGCGACAATATAGATGGCATGTGTGAGTCTTTATACGCATTAAATATAGCTGGTTTAAATTCTGTGGAGTTAGATGAAAAGCTTACGCAATTACAAAGTAACTTTAGCTATATTAAAGGTCCAACATGGCAGGCAGCGCACTTAACTGGTCATATAGATGGCAGCGCTCGTTTATTTTTTGCCTTCCATCATTTAATTATCGATGTCGTGTCATGGCGAATAATTGCCCAAGATATTAAGCAACTATTAACAAAGCAAGTACTAACAAAACAAGTACTAACAAAACAAGCACTTCCCCATAAAGGCAGTAGTTATCGTCAATGGATAAGAGCCGTGCAGCATTATGCGTTAAATCATCAAGATGAGCGTGCATATTGGCAAGTCGTCTGTGCAGATCAGGCGGGCTTACCAGCTTTAGGCGCTGTTGCATATCATAAAGTGAGCTTATCAGTGCACCAAACAGATGTTTTATTACATCAAGCAAACCTTGGTTTTCATACGCAAATTAATGATTTATTACTTAGCGCTCTGGCAATTAGCCTTTTTGAAGTGCTTGGCAGTGATGTTAATCATGTGACACTTGAAGGCCATGGCCGAGAAATCATCGATGAAACACTGGATGTGAGCAATACCGTTGGTTGGTTTACCAGCATGTACCCGGTTAGGCTTAAGGCACATAAAACAATATCTGCGACCATCATTCACACCAAGGAGATGTTAAGCGCAGTACCTAATAAAGGGATTGGTTATGGCGCGCTGCATCAACAACAAGCATTTGCTATGACCCTGCCTAAAATAAGCTTTAATTATTTAGGTCAATTAGGCGCGCAAAGTGACAATGAAGAAAGCTCAACTTGGCAGGTAAGCCAAGAAGGTGCAGGTCAGATGATAGCAAGTGACAACACCGATCACTTATTAGTTAATATTAATGGCGCGGTTCAAGGTGGTATATTAGAGTTTAATCTTGGCTCACGGTTATCAAGTATATTAACAGATGCATTTGAGGAGCACTTTCACAGCGCTTTAATTGAGGTTATTGAGCAAGCAGCTCTTAAAGCAAAAAATGGCGGAGTTAACACGCCCAGTGATTACGCTGTTAAAGGGCTATCCATTGACCATTTAGACTTTCTTGAGCGCCGCCTCACTACCAATAAAATTGTAGCTATTTTCCCTGCTAATAGTCTGCAGCAAGGCTTTATTTCTCACGCGCTGCATTACCCAGAAGATGATGCTTATCGGGTGCAATTATTATTAGACTATAATGAAGCGCTTGATATAAATTGTTACCAGCAGGCGTGGCGTTTAGCCGCACAGCGCTATCCTGCGCTGCGAACTTGTTTTGATTGGCGTGATGGTCTTGTGCAGATCATAACGGCAGATTCGAGTATTAACCTTGATAATTTCACCATCAAGGATATCAGTCATCTACCACAAGCTGCTCGCGCGCAAGAGATCATTAAAATTCAACAGCTCGATAGAAAAGTTCCTTTTGATCTATCGACACCTGGCTTAATGCGCTTTACCTTGATAAAACAACATGCAAACTTGGTGACTGTAATGCAAACAACTCATCATAGTATCAGTGATGGTTGGAGCGGCCCCATTTTATTACAGCAAGTACATGAGTACTACAATCAGCTTGTGCTAGGCATGCAGGTGCAAATAAAGGTTGATCGCGCGTTTGTTGATGTGCAGCAGTATTATAGCAAAGCAAAAAGCGCCGCGACAAAACACTGGGAAAAAGCTAAAGAGCGGTTTCAGGCGGCCAATGATCTTAATTTTTTATTAACCACGCCAGTTGATTTAGCGCAGCTAAAAACCATTGTGGAGCCATGCGCGAGTGAGCTTAGTATTAAGGGTGATTTATATAAGCAGTTAAAGCAAATGTGTCGAAATCAAGCAATAACATTGAATGTTGCCGTGCAATTTGCCTGGCATAAATTATTACATATTTATAGCGGTGATGAGCAAACGATTGTCGGCACAACCGTCTCAGGTCGCGACCTTCCCGTTGACGGCATTGAAAGTAGTGTCGGATTATATATTAATACTCTGCCACTTACGGTTGATTGGGATAATAGCATCAGTGTCTCGGCAATCTTAAATAATATCCAAAAAAGTATCGCAGAGCTTAACAGTTACAGTAATGTCTGTTTGGCCGATTTACAAACAAATGGGCAGCGATTGTTTCATAGCCTGTTTGTTTTTGAAAATTATCCGAGCCCTATTGATACAAATACATCAGGGATAGAAAATCATTTAACGTTTCGAGCCGCTATTGAGAAAACTGATTATCCTCTTTCAGTGACGGTCTATGAGAAAAATGAGAGCTTGGTTGTCAAGCTACATTATAGCGAAGAATGGCTTCGTCAAAATCAAGCTAGGCGGTTATTAAATCAAATACAATTGATATTAGCCTCTATTGTTAAAAATACTGATCAATCACATCAACAGATCTCTTTAATGGATGATTGTGAGCGCCACACGTTGTTACATACTTGGAATGATACGTATTCTCATTACCCAATGGATAAAACCATCTGGCAATTATTCGAGGAGCAGGTCGATAAAACTCCTGATAATATTGCCCTGGTGTTTGAAGAGGAGTCTCTTACCTATCGTCAATTAAATCAGCGAGCTAATCAATTAGCTCATGCTATTCGAGCGCATTATCAAAATAATAACTCTCAAGGTATTAAGGCCGATACGCTGATTGGCTTATATCTGGATCGAAGTTTAGATATGGTAATAAGTATTCTTGGAGTGCTTAAAGCAGGCGGCGCTTATGTGCCAATATCACCAGAATATCCACAGCTGCGAGTGCGCTTTATGCTTGAGGATACACAAACGTCTCTTATTATTACCCAGCCACATTATAAGCAGCAATTAAACAAGTGGAGCTCAAAACTCGATATTACGCCTACATTGTTAGCCCTCGATGATGTGAGTGATGATAACTCAACGGTTAATTTAGCAGCAATTAATGAGCCTAAAGACTTGGCTTATGTTATTTATACGTCGGGGACAACAGGCAAGCCAAAAGGCGTTATGGTTCAACATTCAGGAGTTGTTAACAGAATAGTTTGGATGCAGCAAAAATATCCATTATCTAGCTCAAGCCGTGTTCTTCAAAAAACGCCCTATATCTTTGATGTGTCGGTATGGGAATTATTATGGGGTAATTTAACAGGCGCTACCATTATTATAGCGGCACCAGAGATTCATAAAGAGCCAGATAAGTTAAATGAATTGATCATTAAGTCTGGCGTAACGACTCTACATTTTGTGCCATCAATGTTTGCATCTTTTTGTGATTATTTGCAGCAGTTGCAGCTTTCGTTTCCTAAAAATGTACAACAGGTATTTTGCAGTGGTGAAGCGTTAACCGTTAGTCATGTCGATAGGTTTATAAAAACAAATCATGACAGCACTTTATTAACTAACCTTTACGGACCCACTGAAGCTTCTATTGAGGTTACTTATTTTGATATTATTGAGTCGACTAATAAATTCATCCCGATTGGTCGTCCGATAAATAACACTCAAGTTTATGTGTTAAATCAGCAAAAAAACATTGTCCCGATAGGCGCCCCAGGCGAGCTTTATATCGGTGGTGCTGGCCTTGCAAGGGGCTATCTCAATCAACCTGAGTTAACTGGTGAGCGCTTTATTGATAACCCGTTTGCCACAACTGAGGATAAAGCTAAAGGTTATGACAGGCTTTATAAAACTGGCGATCTGGTACGCTTGCTCCCTGACGGTAATTTAGAGTATTTAGGTCGCAATGATTGTCAGGTTAAAATACGCGGTTATCGTATTGAACTCGGTGAGATTGAAAGCGCATTAAGCGCATTAAAATGCGTTAAACAAGCAGTAGTTGTTGACCTTGAAAAGGATGGCAATAAATACTTAGCTGCTTATTTAATAAAAGCTTCTGGCATGGGAATTGATATTGATAAATGCCGAGATAGCCTAGCGCTTAAACTGCCAGACTATATGCTGCCTGCTACCTTCACCGTGCTCGATAGCATTCCACTAACTATTAATGGGAAACTTGACAGACGCGCGCTACCAACACCAGAATTTGTAAATGCTGATAAATATATAGCCCCACGAAATGAGCTTGAAGAGCTGCTTTGTGATATTTGGCAAGAAGTATTGAGCGTTAAAAGAGTAGGCATTGATGATAACTTTTTTGGTATTGGTGGGAACTCTATCACAGCGATTCGACTGACCGCTGCTTGCCGCCAGCAATTCAAGATAGATATTCCGCTCGCCTTGTTATTTGAGAAGAAAACAATTAAGGCATTGTCAGGATGTTTAGATAAACTGCAGATGCTGGTTATTGCTCATGTAGAGCGAGCTCAATATCCATTATCTTTTGCTCAAGAGCGACTGTTATTTATCGAAAATTTTGAACAAGGATCCACTGCATATCATATCCCTTATTTTGTGCAATTAGCAGATGATGTCAATCTAAGCGCATTAACAGCTGCTTTTAATGTTGTTATTCAGCGTCATCCTGTACTTAACAGTGTTTATCGTCGTGATGAGCAAAATAAAGCTTACCAGGTACAGCTCGGTGTTGATATATCAATGCATATGCATGCATTAGATGAGAGTCATGAATTATTAGTCGCGGCAAAAAATGAGATATCACGCCCTTTTGATTTAACTACTGAGCCAAGTATTCGCCTGCATTGTTATGAGAAAAATGCGCGCCAATATTTACTGATGTTATTCCACCATATCGCCTTTGATGGCTGGTCTACTACCATATTTATGGACGAATTAGCGCAAGCGTATCGTGGCTTGTGCCAAGGAGCTGTTGTAGTGCTCCCTAATCTGGATATCAGTTATGGAGATTATGCGCTCTGGCAATCTACTTATCTGCAAGGAGAAAATATAACCAAGTTATTAGATTTTTGGCAAACGCAATTATCAGGGTATGAGCAGCTGCAATTACAGGCCGATTATCCTCGTCCTAAACAAATTAATTATCAGGGCAGAAATATAGATTTTCAATTAGATGCCTGTTTATCTGAGCAACTACGATCGATTGCCAAAGCAAACGAGACAACACTCTATACCGTGCTGCTGAGCTGTTTTTATATCAGCATATCAGCAATGAGCGGCCAAACTGATGTATTACTTGGCACTCCATCTGATAATCGAGATCATGCGCAAACGCAATCATTAATCGGCTTTTTTGTAAATACCTTGGTGCTGCGAGCCGATGTTCAAGCAACAATGACAATTGAGGAATTTATTAGCCAAGTGCATGGCATTGTAAGACAAGCCAAGGCTTATCAAGAGCTTCCCTTTGAGCGCTTAGTAGATGTGTTAAAGGTTGAGCGCGACGCCTCTCGTCACCCTATTTTTCAAGTGATGTTTGCCATTGAATCTTTAGATACGAGTAACCAGAGCAATAATGGCCTGCCGTTTATGGCATCAGAGTTTGCAAGCTCAGATGATTTTTATCGTCCTGCAAAGTTTGATTTGAGTTTGCTTGTCGATGTCAGTCAACCAGTTATTAAGGGCTCTTTTAACTATGCACTGAGTTTGTTTAATGAAGAGACGATCACGCGCATATCAGAAATCTATCAACGAGTCTTAGTGGCTGTTGTTGCAAATCAACAGCTCCCAATAGGTGAAATATCATTATTGTCAGATTTTGATCGCCATACTGTTTTACATACGTGGAATGATACCGTAGCTCCCTATCCCATTGATAAAACCCTAGCGCAATTATTCGAGGAGCAGGTCGATAAAACACCAAATAATATCGCCTTGGTGTTTGAAGGGGAGGAATTGACTTATATACAGCTAAATGAAAAAGCTAATCAATTAGCTCATGCTATTCGAGCGTATTATCAAAATAAAAACTCTCAAGGTATTAAGCCCGATACACTGATTGGCTTATATCTTGATCGAAGTTTAGATATGGTAATAAGTATTCTTGGCGTGCTTAAAGCAGGCGGCGCTTATGTGCCGATATCGCCAGAATATCCACAGTTGCGAGTGCAGTTTATGTTGGACGATACACAAACTTCACTTGTAATTACCCAGCCACATTATAAGCAGCAATTAAATAACTGGACTGCAAAACTCGATATTACTCCTGCGCTGTTAGCCCTCGATGATGTAAGTGAAAATACCTCGAGTGTTAATTTAGCAGCAATTAATGGAGCGAAAGACTTAGCTTATGTCATCTATACGTCTGGGACAACAGGCAAGCCAAAAGGCGTTATGATTGAGCACAAGAATGTTGTTAATTATTTATATGCGTTGACAGAACATGTTGGAGACTTATTTAATCGAGTAGATTTTTCAGCAAATTATTGTTTTGATCTTTCGATTACAACCAACTTATGTCCCTTATTGGTTGGGAGTTGTATTTATATTTTTGGCAAAAATATCTCTGACATTGAAAGTTATTTACAACACATTAGGGCAAATGAAATTGATTTTGTGAAAACAACACCAAGTCTTGCATCTGTAATTTTCGCAAACACAGAAATTAAAGTAAAAACACTTTTATTGGGTGGTGAAATCTTATCTAAGCAATGTGTTGCACAGTTATCAAACAATGTTGACGTTATTTATGATGAATACGGTCCTACAGAATCCACCGTAGGCGCATTGATTGCGAATGTACTTCCTTTAATGTCCAAGGGGATTGGTAAATCTTATTCTAATATCAAGTTATATAATTTATCACCATCATTGAGCCTACTTCCGATAGGCACGCCAGGAGAGCTTTATATTGGCGGAGCAGGACTTGCGCGAGGTTATCTTAATCAGGAGGAGTTAACTGGTGAGCGCTTTATTGATAACCCATTTGCCACACCTGATGATAAAGCTAAAGGTTATGACAGGCTTTATAAAACCGGCGATCGGGTACGCTGGGCCCATGATGGTAATTTAGAGTATTTAGGGCGTAATGATTGTCAGGTTAAAATACGCGGTTATCGTATTGAACTCGGTGAGATTGAAAGTGCATTAATAGCATTAGAAGACGTTAAACAAGCAGTGGTTGTTGACTTTGAAAAGGATGGTCATAAATATCTAGCTGCCTATTTAATAAAAGCTTCCAGCATGGTAAGTGATATTGATATTGATATTGATAAATGCCGCGATAGCTTAGCGCTTAAACTGCCAGACTATATGCTGCCTGCTACTTTCACCGTGCTCGATAGCATTCCACTAACCATTAATGGGAAACTTGACAGACGCGCGCTGCCAACACCAGAATTTATAAGTACTGATAAATATGTAGCCGCGCGAAATGAGCTTGAAGAGCAGCTTTGTAATATTTGGCAAGAAGTGTTGGGAGTTAAAAGAGTAGGCATTGATGATAACTTTTTCCGTATTGGTGGCGATTCTATAGTAAGTATTGGGCTGGTATCTAAAATGCGCAGAGAAGGCTTTAGCTTACAAGTGAAAGATATTTTTGATGCGCCAACCGTGGCTCAGTTGAGCCGTTTATTAAATGAGTCTAACACCCGCATAAAAATTAAAACTGAGCAGGGCGTGTTAACCGGCGCTTTTGATTTATTACCAATACAAGCTGCATTTTTTGCGCAAAAACTAGCAAAGCCTCAGCACTTTAATCAGGCTTTTATAATTAAAATTCCAGGGGAAATTAAATACGCTGAAATTGAACAAGCACTGCAGGCATTAACTGACCAGCACGATATGCTGCGCTGCGTATTTTTAAAAAAAGCATCTTCAAAAACAACTAGTTATCAGCAACAATACCGCGATAATATAGATGGCATGAGTGAGCCTTTATACGCACTAAATATAGCGTATTTAAATTCTGTAGAGCTTGATGAGAAGCTTACACAACTACAAAGTAACTTTAACTATCTTAAAGGCCCAACATGGCAGGCAGCGCACTTAACTGGTCATATCGATGGCAGCGCTCGTTTATTTTTTGCCTTCCATCATTTAATTATCGATGTCGTATCATGGCGAATAATTGCCCAAGATATTAAGCAACTATTAACAAAGCAACTATTAACAAAACAAGTACTAACAAAACAAGTACTAACAAAACAAGTACTAACAAAACAAGTACTAACAAAACAAGTACTTGCACCTAAAGGCAGCAGTTATCGTCAATGGGTAAGAGCCGTGCAGCGTTATGCGTTAAATCATCAAGATGAGCGTGCATATTGGCAAGGCGTCTGTGCAGATCAGGCGGGCTTGCCAGCTTTAGGCACTGTTGCATATCATACAGTTAGCCTATCAGTAGAGCAAACAGATGTTTTATTACATCAAGCAAACCTTGGTTTTCATACGCAAATTAATGATTTATTACTTAGCGCCCTGGCAATTAGCCTTTTTGAAGTGCTTGGCAGTGATGTTAATCATGTGACACTTGAAGGCCATGGCCGGGAAGTTATCGATGAAACACTTGATGTGAGCAATACTGTTGGTTGGTTTACCAGCATGTATCCAGTCAGGCTTAAGGCCCAGCAAACAATATCTGCGACCATCATTCACACCAAGGAGATGTTAAGCGCCATTCCCAACAAAGGGATTGGTTATGGCGCTCTGCATCAACAACATGCATTTGCTATGAAGCTGCCTAAAATAAGCTTTAATTATTTAGGTCAATTAGGCGCGCAAAGTGACAATGAGGAAAGCTCTACTTGGCAGATTAGCCAAGAAGATGCAGGTCAAATGATAGCAAGTGACAACACCGAACACTTATTAGTTAATATTAATGGCGCGGTTCAAGCTGGTATATTAGAGTTTAATATTGCTTCACGGTTATCAAGTGTATTAACAAAGGAATTTGAGGCGCACTTTCATAGCGCTTTAGTTGAGGTTATTGAGCAAGCAGCTCTTAAAGCAAAAAATGGCGGAGTTAACACGCCCTGTGATTACGCTGTTAAAGGGCTATCCATTGACCATTTAGACTTTCTTCAGAGCCGCCTCACTACCAATAAAATTGCAGCTATTTTCCCTGCTAATAGTTTGCAGCAAGGCTTTATCTCTCACGCGCTGCATTACCCAGAAGATGATGCTTATCGGGTGCAATTATTATTAGACTATAATGAAGCGCTTGATCTAAATTGTTACCAGCAGGCGTGGAGCTTAGCCTCACAGCGCTACCCTGCGCTGCGAGTTTGTTTTGATTGGCGTGATGGTCTTGTGCAGATCATAACGGCAGATTCGAGTATTAACCTTGATAATTTTACCATTAAGGATATCAGTCATCTACCACAAGATGCTCGCGCGCAAGAGATCATTAAAATTCAACAGCTCGATAGAAAAGTTCCTTTTGATCTATCGACACCTGGCTTAATGCGCTTTACCGTGATAAAACAACATGCAAACTTGGTGACTGTAATGCAAACAACTCATCATAGTATCAGTGATGGTTGGAGCGTCCCCCTTTTATTACAGCAAGTACATGAGTACTACAATCAGCTTGTGGTAGGCATGCAGGTGCAAATAAAGGTCGAGCGCGCATTTGTTAATGCTCAGCACTACTATATTAAAGAAAAAAGCGCGGCTTTAGATCATTGGAAAAAAGCTAAAGAGCGGTTTCAGGCGGCCAATGATCTTAATTTTTTATTCACCACGCCAGTTGATTTAGCAGAGCTAAAAACAATTGCAGAGCCATGCGCGAGTGAGCTTATTATTAAGGGTGATTTATATAAGCAATTAAAACAAATGTGTCAAAATCAGGCAATAACCTTAAATGTTGCCGTGCAATTTGCCTGGCATAAATTATTACATATTTACAGCGGTGATGAGCAAACGATTGTCGGCACAACCGTTGCAGGTCGCGACCTTCCCGTTGACGGTATTGAAAGTAGTGTCGGATTATATATTAATACATTGCCGCTTACGGTTGATTGGGATAATAGCATCAGCGTCTCGGCAATCTTAAATAATATCCAAAAAAGTATCGCAGAGCTTAACAGTTACAGTCATGTCTGTTTGGCCGATTTACAAGCAAATGGGCAGCGATTGTTTCATAGCCTGTTTGTTTTTGAAAATTATCCGAGCCCTATTGATACAAATACATCAGGGATAGAAAATCATTTAACGTTTCGAGCAGCTATTGAGAAAACTGATTATCCTCTTTCAGTGACGGCCTATGAAAAAAATGAAAGCTTGGTTGTCAAGCTACATTATAGCGATGAATGGCTTCGTCAAAATCAAGCCAGGAGGTTATTAAATCAAATACAATTAATATTAGCCTCTATTGCTAAAAATACGGATCACTCGCATCAACAAATCTCTTTAATGGATGATTTAGAGCGCCACACGCTTGTACATACTTGGAATGATACCGATGCGCCTTACCCAATGGATAAAACCATCGCGCAATTATTCGAGGAGCAGGTCGATAAGACTCCTGATAATATTGCCCTGGTGTTTGAAGAGGAGTCTCTTACCTATCGTCAGCTAAATAACAAAGCAAATCAATTAGCTCATGCTATTCGAGCGCATTATCAAAAGAATAACTCTCAAGGTATTAAAGCCGATACACTCATTGGCTTATATCTTGATCGAAGTTTAGATATGGTAATAAGTATTCTTGGCGTGCTTAAAGCAGGTGGCGCTTATGTGCCTATATCACCAGAATATCCACAGCTGCGAGTGCAGTTTATGTTGGACGATACACAAACTTCACTTGTAATTACCCAGCCACATTATAAGCAGCAACTAAACAAGTTGAGCGCAAAACTCGATATTACTTCTGCGCTGTTAGCCCTCGATGATGTGAGTGATGATAACTCAACGGTTAATTTAGCAGCAATTAATGAGCCTAAAAACTTGGCTTATGTGATTTATACTTCTGGGACAACAGGCACGCCGAAAGGCGTTATGATTGAGCATCTGGGTGTTACTAACTTAATTTTTAGTCAAATATCTTCCCTTGATTTCAAGCAAGATGAATCAGTACTCTGGTTAGCTGACTATATTTTCGATGCATCTGTTAGAACGTTGTTTTTCTCATTGCTTAATGGTGCACTGCTTCATATTCCAGCCAAGTTAGATATTAAAGATGTAAGTGTTATTAAGCAAAAAATTGTAGCGTTATCCATTACTCATTTGCATGCCACCCCTAAATACTTAATCGCATTGGGAGAAATAGAAGATCCACATTGTTTAAAAAGAGTTATTTCTGGCGGGGAAGCAATTTCTACAGACTTAGTCCCCTTATGGGGAAGGCTATTAATGAATTCTTATGGACCGACTGAATCAACCGTCACTTCAATACAAGCGCCTCAATATGGTCAAGATGGAGTGCTTAACAATATTGGTCGGCCGATAAATAACACCCAAATTTATGTGTTAAATGCACAAAAAAACATTGTTCCGATAGGCGCGCCAGGAGAGCTTTATATTGGAGGAGCAGGACTTGCAAGGGGATATCTCAATCAACCGGAGTTAACTAGTGAGCGTTTTATTGATAACCCGTTTGCCACAACTGATGATAAAGCTAAAGGTTATGACAGGCTTTATAAAACCGGCGATCTGGTACGCTGGCGCGATGATGGTAACTTAGAATATTTATGGCGTAATGATTGTCAGGTTAAAATACGCGGTTATCGTATTGAACTCGGTGAAATTGAAAGTGCATTAATAGCATTAAAATGCGTTAAACATGCCGTAGTTGTTGACCTTGAAAAGGATGGTCATAAATACTTAGCTGCTTATTTAATAAAAGCTTCCGGCATGGGAATTGACCTTGATATTGAAATTGATATTGAAATTGATATTGAGGCATGCCGCGATAGCTTAGCGCTTAAACTGCCAGACTATATGCTGCCTGCTACCTTTACCGTGCTCGATAGCATTCCACTAACTATTAACGGGAAACTTGACAGACGCGCGCTGCCAACACCAGAATTTGTTAATGCTGATAATTATGTTGCCCCGCGAAATGAGCTTGAAGAGCTGCTTTGTGATATTTGGCAAGAAGTATTGAGCGTTAAAAAAGTGGGTATTGATGATAACTTTTACCAACTCGGTGGTAACTCTATCACAGCGATTCGACTTACAGCTGCTTGCCGGGTGCAATTCAAGATAGATATTCCGCTTGCCTTGTTATTTGAGAAGAAAACAATTGAAGCATTGTCAGGCTGTTTAGATAAACTGCAGATGCTGGTTATTGCTCATGTAGAGCGAGATCAATATCCATTATCTTTTGCTCAAGAGCGGTTGTTATTTATCGAAAATTTTGAACAAGGCTCAAATGCATATCATATACCTTATTTTGTGCAATTAGCAGATGATGTCAATCTAAGCGCATTAACAGCGGCTTTTAATGTTGTTATTCACCGTCATCCAGTGCTTAACAGTGTTTATCGTCGTGATGAGCAAAATAAAGCTTACCAAGTACAGCTCGGTGCTGATATATCAATGCATATGCATGTATTAAATGAGAGTCATGAATTATTAGTCGCGGCAAAAAAAGAGATATCCCATCCTTTTGATTTAACTACTGAGCCAAGTATTCGCCTGCATTGTTATGAGAAAAATGCGCGCCAATATTTACTGATGTTATTCCACCATATCGCCTTTGATGGCTGGTCTACTACCATATTTATGGACGAATTAGCGCAAGCGTATCGTGGCTTGTGCCAAGGAGCTGTTGTAGTGCTCCCTAATCTGGATATTAGTTATGGTGATTATGCGCTCTGGCAACGTAGTTATCTGCAAGGAGAAAATTTAACCAAGTTATTAGATTTTTGGCAAACGCAATTATCAGGGTATGAGCAGCTGCAATTACCGACCGATTATCCTCGTCCTAAACAAATTAATTATCAGGGCAGAAATATAGATTTTCAGTTAGATGCCCGTTTATCGGAGCAACTGCGATCGCTTGCCAAAGCTTGTGAGACAACACTCTATACCGTGCTGCTGAGCAGTTTTTATATCAGCCTATCAGCAATGAGTGGCCAAACCGATGTATTACTTGGCACTCCCTCAGATAATCGAGATCATGCGCAAACGCAATCATTAATCGGCTTTTTTGTAAATACCTTGGTGCTGCGAGCCGATGTTCAAGCAGCAATGACAATTGAGGAATTTATTAGCCAAGTACATGGAATTGTAAGGCAAGCCAAGGCTCATCAAGAGCTTCCCTTTGAGCGCTTAGTGGATGTGTTAAATGTTGAGCGCGACGCCTCACGTCACCCTATTTTTCAAGTGATGTTTGCCATTGAATCTTTCGATACGAGTTACCAGAGCAATAATGGCCTGCCGTTTATGGCATCAGAGTTTGCAAGCTCAGATGATTTGTATCGCCCTGCAAAGTTTGATTTGAGTTTGCTTGTAGATGTCAGTCAATCGGTTATTAAGGGCTCTTTTAACTATGCACTGAGTTTGTTTAATGAAGAGACGATCAAACGCATATCAGAAATCTATCAACGAGTCTTAGTGGCTGTTGTTGCAAATCAACAGCTCCCAATCTGTGACATATCATTATTGTCAAAAATCGATAGGCATACTCTTTTACATACTTGGAATGATACCGTAGCCCACTACCCAATTGATAAAACTTTAGCGCAATTATTCGAGGAGCAGGTTGATAAAACCCCTGATAATGTCGCCTTAGTGTTTGAAGGTGAAGAATTAACCTATAGTCAGCTAAATAATAAATCTAATCAGTTGGCTTATGCGATTCGAGCGCATTATCAAAAAAATAATACTCAAGGTATTCAAGCTGATACACTAATTGGTTTATATCTAGATCGAAGCTTAGAGATGGTAATAAGTATTATTGCAGTGCTTAAAGCAGGCGGCGCTTATGTGCCGATATCACCAGAATATCCACAGCTGCGAGTACGCTTTATGTTGGACGATACACAAACTTCACTGATTATTACCCAGCCACATTATAAACAGCAATTAAATAAATGGAGCGCAAAACTCGATATTACGCCTACGCTGTTAGCCATCGATGATGTAAGTGAAAATACCTCGAGTGTTAATTTATCAGCAATTAATGGGCCGAAAGACTTGGCTTATATCATCTATACGTCCGGGACAACAGGCGCCCCAAAAGGTGTGATGATAGAACAATGTTCAGTATCTAACTTAATTATTAGTCAAACATCTTGCATGAATTTTGATGAAAGTGATGCCATTCTTTGGCTCGCTGATTATATTTTCGATGCATCTGTTGAGCAGTTATTTTTATCATTGCTCAATGGCGCCATGTTACATATTCCAACCAAGTCAGATATTAAAGATGTAGTGGTTATTAAGCAAAAAATTGTAGCGTTACGTATTACCCATTTGAATTATACCTCTAAATACTTAAACGCATTAGGCGCATTAGAAGAGCCACATTATTTAAAAAGAGTCATGTCCGCAGGGGAGAGTATTTCTGCAGAATTGGCCGCCTGTTGGGGTAATCTATTGATAAATGCTTATGGACCGACAGAATCGACCGTTATTTCCATACAAGCGCCTCAATATGGTCAAGATGGCGTGCTTAACAATATTGGTCGCCCGATAAGTAACACTCAAGTTTATGTGTTAAATGAGCAACAAAACATTGTCCCGATAGGCGCCACTGGCGAGCTTTATATCGGAGGAGCAGGCCTTGCGCGAGGTTACCTTAATCAGTCTGAGTTAACCAATGAGCGTTTTATTGATAACCCATTTGCGACAACTGATGATAAAGCTAAAGGTTATGACAGGCTTTATAAAACTGGGGATCTGGTGCGCTGGCGCCATGATGGTAATTTAGAGTATTTAGGACGTAATGATTGTCAGGTTAAAATACGCGGTTATCGTATTGAACTAGGTGAGATTGAAAGTGTATTAAGCGCATTAAAAGATGTTAAACATGCAGTAGTTGTTGACCTTGAAAAGGATGGTCATAAATACTTAGCGGCTTATTTAATAAAAGCTTCCGGCATGGCAATTGATAGTGAAATTGATATTAATATTGAGGCATGTCGCGATAGCTTATCTATTAAACTGCCAGACTACATGATACCTGCTACCTTTACTGTGCTCGATAGCATTCCACTAACCATCAACGGTAAACTTGACAGACGCGCGCTGCCAACACCAGAATTTGAAAATGCTGATAAATATATAGGCCCGCGAAATGAGCTTGAAGAGCAACTTTGTTATATTTGGCAAGAAGTGTTGAGTGTTAAAAAAGTAGGTATTGATGATAACTTTTTCCGTATTGGTGGCGATTCTATAGTAAGTATTGGGCTGGTATCTAAAATGCGTAGAGAAGGCTTTAGCTTACAAGTGAAAGATATTTTTGATGCGCCAACCGTGGCTCAGTTGAGCCGTTTATTAAACGCGCAGGCAACTCACCTAAAAATTAAAACTGAGCAGGGCGAGTTAACAGGCGCTTTTGATTTATTACCAATACAAGCTGCATTTTTTGCGCAAAAACTAGCAATGCCTCACCACTTTAATCAGTCTTTTATGATTAACATTCCAGGGGAAATAAAATACGCTGAAATTGAAAAAGCATTGCAGTCATTAACAGCGCAGCACGATATGCTACGCTGCGTATTTTTAAAAAAAGAATCTTTAAAAACAACCAGTTACCAGCAACAATATCGCGATAATATAGATGGCATGTGTGAGCCTTTATGCGCATTAAATATAGCTTATTTAAATTCTGAGGAGCTAGATGAAAAGCTTACACAATTACAAGGTAACTTTAATTATATTAAAGGCACAACATGGCATGCAGTACACTTAACAGGGCACCGTGATGGCAGCGCTCGTTTATTTTTTGCCTTCCATCATTTAATTATCGATGTCGTATCATGGCGAATAATTGCTCAAGATATTAAGCAATTATTAACAAAGCAACTATTAACAAATCAAGCACTAACAAAACAAGCATTAACAAAACAAGCATTAACAAAACAAGTACTTGCGCCTAAAGGCAGTAGTTATCGTCAATGGGTAAGAGCCGTGCAACATTATGCGTTAAATCATCAAGATGAGCGAGCATATTGGCAAGGCGTCTGTGCAGATCAGGTGGGCTTACCAGCTTTAGGCGCGGTGGCATATCATAAAGTGAGCTTATCAGTGCACCAAACAGATGTTTTATTACATCAAGCGAATCTTGGTTTTCATACGCAAATTAATGATTTATTACTTAGCGCCTTGGCAATTAGCCTTTTTGAAGTGCTTGGCAGTGATGTTAATCATGTGACACTTGAAGGCCATGGCCGAGGAGTTATCGATGCAACACTTGATGTGAGTAATACTGTTGGTTGGTTTACCAGCGAGTATCCGGTCAGGCTTGAAGTCCAGCAAACAATATCTGAGACCATCATTCAAACTAAGGAGATGTTAAGAGTTATTGCAAACAAAGGGATTGGTTATGGAGCTCTGCATCAACAACAAGCATTTACTATGAGCATGCCTAAAATAAGATTTAATTATTTAGGTCAATTAGGCGCGCAAAGTGACAATGAGGAAAGCTCGACTTGGCAGATTAGTCAAGAAGATGCAGGTCAGATGATAGCAAGTGACAACACCGATCACTTATTAGTTAATATTAATGGCGCAGTCCAAGCTGGTATATTAACGTTTAATATTGCCTTACGGTTATCAAGTGTATTAACAAAGGAATTTGAGGAGCACTTTCAAAGCGCTTTAGTTGAAGTTATTGAGCAAGCAGCGATCAAGGAAAAAAGTGGTGGTCTCAACACGTTAAGCGACTTAAAAGAAATATATTTGACCGTGAATGAAACAGCAAATGATGTCCCTATTTTTTTTCTACCGCCAGGAGGAGGAGGAGCTGAAAGTTATTTAAATAATATAATCCCCAGATTAAAAGACAAAAAAATAATTCTATTTAATAACCTATACCATGAAAGCTGTTTAAAAAATGAGAATGCTCGAAATTATTATACTTATCAAACACTCGCCACTCAATACATTAAATATATTAAGAAGATACAGCCTGTTGGGCCTTATGAATTATTTGGTTGGAGTTTTGGTGGTGTGTTAGCTTTTGAAATAGCACGGCAACTGGAAAATAATGGCGATAAGATTGCAAAAATAATTTTAATTGATCCGAACTTTCAGAATAAGGAAGCCATGAAAGATTTAGAGCAATATTGGCCGCTATTAAAAGAAAAACACACACAATATATGCTTTATTACCAGTCTCAATGTAACCATGGTAAATATCGAACAAGTGCCAAAATAGTTTTATTTAAGTTTTTAAAAGTTGATAAAATAAAGTTAGAAGATGTAGCTAAAAATACAGATGAAAAATTATTAAGTCAATTTAATGAGGCCCTTGCTTGTTCTCATAATACAACAATCGATAATCACATTAATGATTATGTGGATTGTAGTGCAATCAAAATAATACAATTAACCAGCACCCATAATACATGGATCGACAGTAGTGAAGATGTAGATTTGGTGACAAAAGTTATCATTCCAACAAAAAAAAGTTTTAATAAAAATGATATAAATAAAAAATGATTGCTTTTTTTTATGTGCTAAGTATTATCAATGGCATTCGAAGCTAATACGGTCTTATTAATAAATAAAAAATTGTGGCTGTTAAACAAAGAAAAAAAGTTAAGAAAAGTGATAAATGCTTGCGTACCATGGCCAATGAGGGGTATAAAAATAGGCAGCAGGCCATTTTAAAAAGAATTTGACACAATACTATTTTATTAAGCGCCCCTAAAAAAACTTATTTCGCATTATCACCTTACCAATGATCAAAGTTTATCGTCCAAGCTATTTCTTTTGACTAAAAAGTCAATGACTCATATTGCATTGGATAAATTTAATAAATATCAAATAAAATAGGTCGATAATGTCAAAAAAATCATTAACAAAAGAGCAAAATAATACTTTAAAGAACACAACTATTTCAAGAGAAGATCGTCATACACTTTTGCGCAGTTGCAATGATACTGATGCGCCTTACCCAATGGATAAAACTCTAGCGCAATTATTTGAGGAGCAGGTCGATAAAACGCCGAATAATATTGCCTTGGTGTTTGAAGAGGAGTCTCTTACCTATCGTCAGCTAAATAACAAAGCAAATCAATTAGCTCATGCTATTCGATCTCATTATCAAAATAATAACTCTCAAGGTATTAAGGCCGATACACTAATTGGCTTATATCTAGATCGAAGTTTAGATATGGTAATAAGTATTCTGGGCGTGCTTAAAGCAGGCGGCGCTTATGTGCCTATATCACCAGAATATCCACAGTTGCGAGTGAAGTTTATGTTTGAGGATACACAAACGTCTCTTATTATTACCCAAGCACATTATAAGCCGCAATTAAATAAGTGGACTGCAAAACTCGACCTTGTGCCAAATCTTTTAGCCATCGATGATGTGAACCAAGCAACCCCAACAGCTGATTTAACCTCGATAAACACATCAAAAGATCTAGCTTATGTTATTTATACCTCTGGTACGACCGGTCTACCAAAAGGCGTTATGATTGAGCACAAGAATGTTGTTAATTATTTATATGCGTTGACAGAACATGTTGGAGACTTATTTAATCGAGTAGATTTTTCAGCAAATTATTGTTTTGATCTTTCTATTACAACCAACTTATGTCCCTTATTGGTTGGGCGTTGTATTTATATTTTTGGCAAAAATATCTCTGATATTGAAAGTTATTTACAACACATTAGGGCAAATGAAATTGATTTTGTGAAAACAACACCAAGTCTTGCATCTGTAATTTTCGCAAACACAGAGATTAAAGTGAAAACACTTTTATTGGGTGGTGAAATCTTATCTAAGCAATGTGTTGCACAGTTATCAAACAATGTTGACGTTATTTATGATGAATACGGTCCTACAGAATCCACCGTAGGCGCATTGATTGCGAATGTACTTCCTTTAATGTCCAAGGGGATTGGTAAATCTTATTCTAATATCAAGTTATATAATTTATCACCATCATTGAGCCTACTTCCTATAGGCACGCCAGGAGAGATTTATATAGGAGGAGCAGGGCTTGCAAGGGGGTATCTCAATCAGCTTGAGTTAACCAATGAGCGTTTTATTGATAACCCATTTGCCACACCGGATGATAAAGTTAAAGGTTATGACAGGCTTTATAAAACCGGCGATCTGGTACGCTTGCTCCCTGATGGTAATTTAGAGTATTTAGGTCGTAATGATTGTCAGGTTAAAATACGCGGTTATCGTATTGAACTCGGTGAGATTGAAAGTGCATTAAGCGAATTAAAAGACGTTAAACAAGCAGTGGTTGTTGACTTTGAAAAGGATGGTCATAAATACTTAGCTGCTTATTTAATAAAAGCTTCCGGCATGGGAATTGATCTTGATATTGAAATTGATATTGAGGCATGCCGCGATAGCTTAGCGCTTAAACTGCCAGACTATATGCTGCCTACTACCTTTACCGTGCTCGATAGCATTCCATTAACCATTAACGGGAAACTGGACAGAAAATCTCTGCCAATACCAGAGTTTGTAAATGCTGATAAATATGTTGCCGCGCGAAATGAGCTTGAAGAGCAGCTTTGTAATATTTGGCAAGAAGTATTGAGCGTTAAAAAAGTTGGTATTGATGATAACTTTTTCCGCATCGGTGGCGATTCTATAGTAAGTATTGGGCTGGTCTCTAAAATGCGTAGAGAAGGCTTTAGCTTACAAGTGAAAGATATTTTTGATGCACCAACCGTGGCTCAGTTGGGCTGTTTGTTAAACTCTAAGGCGACTCGCATAAAAATTAAAACTGAGCACGGCGTGTTAACCGGCGGTTTTGATTTATTACCAATACAATCTTGGTTTTTTGTGCAAAAACTAGAAAAGCCTCAGTACTTTAATCAGGCTTTTATAATTAAAATTCCAGGGGAAATTAAATACGCTGAAATTGAACAAGCACTGCAGGCATTAACAGCGCAGCACGATATGCTGCGCTGCGTATTTTTAGAAAAAGCATCTTCAAAAACAAAGAGTTACCAGCAACAATATCGCGATAATATAGATGGCATGTGTGAGCCTTTATACGCATTAAATATAGCGGATTTAAATTCTGAGGAGCTTTGTAAAAAGCTTACGCAATTACAAAGTAACTTTAATTATATTAACGGCCCGACATGGCAGGCAGCGCACTTAACTGGTCATATCGATGGTAGAGCACGTTTATTTTTTGCCTTCCATCATTTAATTATCGATGTCGTATCATGGCGAATAATTGCCCAAGATATTAAGCAATTATTAACAAAGCAACTATTAACAA